>CM074732.1:72353594-72953594 GCA_037367245.1 Phrynocephalus guinanensis | reverse complement strand
GTCAACAACAAAAAATATGAGATAAATATTTGCTTCAGGGATATAACTTCAGAATTTTGCTCTCGTTTGGCAGAAACCCTATGTCTGTAAAATTCCGGGCTGCACAAAGAGATACACAGACCCCAGCTCCCTCAGGAAACACGTGAAGACCGTGCATGGGCCTGAGGCCCACGTCACCAAGAAGCAACGCAATGACGTCCATGTGAGACCACCGGCCCTTAAGGAGAATAGTGACAATGAAGCAAGTGCCAAGCAGAGTGGCAAGGCGGCTGAAGAGCACGCAGAGGCAAATAGCACCACCAGAGGCACGGAAGACTGTTTACAAGTCAAAACAATCAAGAAGGAAAATTCTGTGGTAAGAGATGCACAAAATGTCCATGACACCAGTTCATTTGTGACGTGGCCAGTGAAACATAACCTTCTCTCCCCACATTTACACACAAATTTCCGAATTTCACACTTCAAAATTCACCAAGCCCCCTTACACTCCTGAGGGAAATTCTTTTTCATATTCAGAATAACCGTTTGCATTCAGACACAACCAAGTTATTACAGACAATGTCCAAAAATAAACAAGAGCCAGAGTTCATGTTGGTAGATAGCTCTTTGTTACTTTGAGAAACAACTTTTCATTGTGAGCAATACCACTGACAACTTTTAAAATCCTACTTTGGTTTTAAAAAATGGGTCGGGCTTAGAGGAGCAGGTCCATTCCACGGACTGGTACTTGGCTGTCCTAAAATAGTTAATGTGAAAATTAACAACACATGAAGCTGCCTCATTTAGAGCCAACTCACAGGTCCAGCCCAGTATTACCCAGCTCAGTAATATCTGTCTTGCTCTCTGAGGCTTTTGGTGGGTGGCTAGATTTCAGGCATGAGAACTCTCTGGATTACAATACAAATGTGTGTTGGAATGTTGTTTTAGTCAGTCCTCTTTACTCTTCCCATGCTACAACCCTTGTGCTCCCACCATACCTCCCTCCAGTCATCTCAGCAGCCATCCAAAGGGAGACTTTTCTGGCCATGAGTCTACGCTCAGCTTCTTCTCCTGTCAGCTTGGCTTCTTGACTGTTTCCCCTTTGACTGTATCACCAACATAACACTGGAAAGCAGTCTGGAGCAGCATATTCAGGATACACAACTCTTGCACTCTGCAGTTGAGAATGCAACTAAGCATGCCTGTTTCTCTTTTTTATTCCTCTGTAAGAAAGGTGATGGGGAGAGGGCTCAGATCCTTAGGAGAGAGAAGGGAAGGGAAGAAGGTGTTGCAAAATACAGCATACCAGGATATCATGTTAGTCTTGCTTCATAAATGGATGTGCATACCCATGTCTCTGTGTGTTCCCCCTTCTGCCATACCTATTTCAGTCTGAAATTATGCCTGGCTTGCTTGTTTGTGGATCCCAACACATTTTGACTTATAGGATGAAGACCTTGGCCGAAAAAAAGACTGCATACGCACATACACAAACACTAACTCTTTTATCAGTGGTTAAATGCCTGTACTGCAGGTAAAACTGTGCTTTTAGCTGGACCTCCTAGTGTGTTTCTTGCTTCTCTAACTTGTGAACCATCCATATTAATCATAATTTATGGCCACTATATAGTCCTGGACCAGTGGTGGCGAACCTTCGGCACTCCAGATGTTTTGGACCACAACTCCAAAAATTCTGAACCTAGATTGCCAATGACAAAGGACTGTGGGAGTTGTGGTCCATAACATCTGGAATGCCAAAGGTTTGCCGCCAATGTCCTAGACTATTCAGAACCTACCCCAGTAAAATAGGTCAGTATTTGCATACTTATATTTGCATACTCATGTTGCAGATGACAGATTAAGGCCAAGAGAAAGATGCATAGTTTCAGGCACACTGGGCACTCTGAAGGTAACATGAGACGGATAAAAACTTTCCTACTTTCTTGAAGCATGCTAAAAAATTTACCAGAGGTAGACTAATATCAGTCAACAGACTGAAAAGATCTGCAAGATTTACAAGTTTAGCTTCCAAGTAAAAACTTTTTTTTAAAAAAAAACCTTTAATACAGTTCAAAGATGAAGCTTTCGGCATGTACACTGGTCATACCATCATCAGGATATACTGTAAGCAGATATACTGTAAGTCAGCTGTCCCTGCAACAGATATCACGAGAGGTATCCACCTCCCATTCCCAGCCTTCTCTTCAGTAAAAGATTATTGTGCCCATAACATCACTGCACTGTAGCCTCTTTTGCTTTCTAAAGTGCCATCCAGTTGAGTGTCAAACAGTATTCGTAATTAAAGTATCACATTAGCAAAAGTAGAATTATTATTTTTAATCTCTGTTGTGGATGTTACAACTGTGCCATTAAGTTCCTCATCACTTCCTAACTCCATCAATAACCTCAGGTCTTTCCTTTTGTGTTGTCTGTGTTCTAACAGCCTTTTCTTTCTCCTCTTTTAACCTTCTCTACTGTACTTCACAAGGACAGTCGGTACTAAGGTGAGCAAATCCACGGTCTTTGTCAACTCTCTCTGTACCAAAGACATTTATGTGCTTCGCCCTGTGGAGGTGGCTATAAAAGTCCATAAATCAGTACACCTTTGCATTTTATATAATTGTCAGGATAGAACGTGTATCATAAAATAGCCATGTATGGTCTAATTCCTAGGACTTCATCTTTTCCATGAGAACCACAACTAGGCTTTGACAAACAAAGCTTTGCCCCAAGGGGCCAACTTTAGTTACCATGCCTCTTGTCCCAGATTTAACAAGACAGACCCAGCAACGTGGACAAGACAGCAGCCGACCAAACACTGCGCAACCTTTAAATTCAAAGCGGACAGGGGAAAAGTGATTGGTATACAAAGCCCCACTGAAGCAGTGGAGGGTATTGCTCTCCGGGCTTCAGTGGGCCATGCCTCTGACTTGGAAAAAAGAGGCAGCATCCATATCGGCCATGACCCAACACATAGCAACTGTCATTATTCTTCCCCATGGGCTATATCTGCTAGGAATCATTTTCCAACAATATTTAGAGACATTCTCTCTCCCCCCCCCTTCCATTGACCCACATTATTTGCATATGGGCGAAAGCACCCCATCCAGCTCCAATCTGCACAATGAAATAGGCCCATTTAAATGCATTTGAAAATGCTGTAGGACCCCAGTATCCGCTGGGGATTGGTTCCAGGCCGTCCCGTGGCTAATGAAAAGCATGGATAAGAGAGAACACCTGCCCACCCACCTCCAAACTGCTGTTTCCTGACAGTAGCTTGCTTTATGACTGCTGTTTGTGACAGTAGCTTGCTTTACAGATGCTATTTGTGACAATAGCCTGCTTTACAGCTACTACAATAGCTTGCTTTGTGGCTGCTGAATTATTTAATTGTTTTCCCTCTGCCTACTGTGGATAACTGAATAGTAGATAATGAACCAGTGGATACAGGGGTCCTACTGTAGAACCATTGCCTGAGTTTTCACATTGCCTAAAGGTGAAAGTGTGTTCTTGTAACTGAGAGCATATAATTCCAGTAGAACAGGAGCCCCGCAAGGAGCCTCGTGGCGCAGTGGTTAAATGCCTGTACTGCAGGTAAAACTGTGCTCACGACCTGGGGTTCAGTCTCAGGTAGCAGGCTCATGGTTGACTCAGTCTTCCAGCCTTCCGAGGTCAGTAAAATGAGTACCCAGTTTGTAGGGGGGCAATGTGTAGCCTGCATGCTGTAATTAAAATGGTAAACCCCCCAGAGACTACTTGAAGTGGTATGGGGTGGTATATAAGCAGAACACTTTGCTTTTGGTGGTCATTATAGTAGTCTAATGGGAAGAAAGACTATTCCTTAAATTTTCATGCTCAATAATATATGCTATCTTGACATGACAAGATACCTTAATGAGAAATGTAGAGATCCCATATGATTCTTCACCTCTAACCAGGTGCAAGACAAAAGAGCCTTTTTCCTTTCATGATCTTTGTGATTTGTGCATAAATACCCATAGAGCCCTTTCACTTTAAGAGGCAAAGCACTTCAGACACACAACAGGCACTGTAGGACTGGCTGGCAGTTCCAAAAGATGCACACACACACCCCAACTTGTGATTCCAGTGCTATAACTTAGCTGTATTTATCCTAGTTTTGAGGCACGTGCAAATTACATAATTGTTTGTCAAAACAAAACGGAGCATATTCCTGCAAAATGCTATTCTTACTTATAATGCAAGATTGCTATGGAGAGTGCAAAGGACTTCCGTCCCTTCCTTGGCAAGGAGGAGGAAAATGCTGCTTTTCCTTCTCCCTTGTGAGGAGGACCCAAGCAGGGATTCTCCTCCTTGGGGCATCTATCTCTCATACGGCAAAAGTGGCTACCGTAAGTGGCTAGCCATGACTTTATTGCACTTTTGCAAAATTTAACCCTGCTGCGATATCACAGTGCTATTATTGATGGCAAGACCTGCCATGTGTGGTGACCACCCCCAATATTGCTATGACGATTTCAGTATCGCTTGGGTGCCGGATCCTCTTATCATATCTTCACTGTCTACCAAAAGTAAGGAAAAGAGTCTATTTTCCCATCCCCTCCCCAGTTTGCCCTGTGACCTTCAGGAGGAATTCTCCTGTTTCAGACCGATTGGCATGCCTCTGATTATAATCTCTGGAACTGTTCGCATTCTGGTTAGAAAAAACAAGAGGACTTTTAAACTAAAGGTTATCTGGCATTCCATTTCTGTAGCCATCTATGATCAGCAGTCATAAATTGTCATTCCCAAGCCAAGGGAGTGGAGGGTGGGGGGAGCCCTTCCTTTGAGCCAGCAGAAAACATTTAGCCTTTATTGCAAATAAATTTACTTAATGGTGAAATGTAATGCCCAATAAAGGAAAGTTACCAAACCTAACCCTGCAAATCATGCCCTTATCTGCCTATAAAGGCTGTCAGGCAAACAGGTTCGGATCCTTTGAACCCCAGCAGGACACAGGGCCTGCAGCATTGTGGGTTTGATTCGGCTGCAGATAAACAGGGTAACCCTGTAGAATTTTTGGGGTGGGAGGGGGAAAAATCTATCCAATGTTCCAGGTTTATCTCAGAAAAGCATGAAGAGCTTAAGTTTCTGGAGTGAATGCATGCAGAGCTCCTTTGCTAACAGGGAAAAAATCTATGCTCAGGGCTTTTAGCTCCCTGATGTTTACATACCACTGCTTGAAAAAATCATAAAAATTAACTTAATCTCTTAAATCACTTATCTCATGAAAATCCTGTGTCCCCATTTGCAGGGCCATCACACTTGTGGACAATAATGGACACATTGCCTTTATCACTTAATGAGGACTTGTTTACACATAGGATAGATCTGGCTTAAATTATATTTGATGGAAGCTTAGAGCTGTAGTACTTGTGTGGTGTGGCTTTTAATTCTTTTAATGTATTGAATTTTGATACATTAAGTAAAGTTCAGCAAAGTAACATAGACTTTAGTGCCCTTTCCCTGTCATTTTAATTCAGATCTGAAGATCATTAACTTTGGGTATCTAATTTTACAGGATTAATTAGGCAGATACATAAAATACAGCTGGAGCTTTTAGGTAACTAGTGTGTAAAAGTATTAGAATAATTGATGCACATGTAAAACGAATATACTTCCATCCCCATAATCCGATAGCCATGCCAATGAGTGAATCGAATGTCACGAACTAGAATTGTCTTTTTCACTTCAGTGAAAATGCTCACAACCATTCCCACTAAACCATACGTTCTTTTCATTGACTTTGTGCTGCTCTTCCTTATCCATTGTTCTAGTGAGTGTTTGCAACCACTGCTGCAGTACATGCTGAATTTGCCTTCTAGGGGCCAAAGGACAGTACCTTTTCCTCCTTTGGCAGGATCCTCCTCCGACGGAGTCCCATCGCTCTGGTCACCCAACTCAAGAGGGGCCCTAGCCTCACACTTAGGGTTTTCTGGGGACCAGGGGACTGCCGAATGGAAAAAGGAAACAGGGAAGGCCTTTATTTGTGAATCCAGTTGTACACACCCAATCTGTCTTCATCTCTGTGTGTTTCATAATTTCAAGCATGTACACTGTCTTAATAGTCCTCGCCATGAAAAGTTTTATTTGCCCTTTATTTTGCCTTCAGTGAAATTTAGTGGGATGGGAGGTATTTTTACAGGAGTACTCCCCTATCTGCAGGGAATTGGTTTCGGTCCTCCTTGTTGATATCAAAATCCATGGCTAAGAGTGAACACAATTTACAGAACTACTGGAGGAGCGACCTGCAAAAGTAATTTGCTTTGCACCTATTTACGATATCAAATTATTTAATTATTTTTGGCAGCCAACTGTGGATAACTGAATCAGCGGATATTGGGGTACTGCTGTATTTTTCTTTTTTAACCAGCATGCTTTTTGTCAGCCAAACCAGAACACTAAAGGTGATGTGATGATGACTCTTCAGGAAAGAGTCATCACAGACTTGAAAACTAGTGTACAGGAGTCGCCATGTGTAATCCGATTAAGTGACAAAGTTGGGAAAGTTGGAAGAGCACACAGAAAGATGATAACTAGAAGTGGGGGATGAGCCAAGAAGGAGCATCCACAAAAACAAAAAGAGGTCACAAATCTCCAAATGTTTGGCAGGGTGATGATTTTTTTAAAAAAACTACAGTCCACCATATTGGCTGCCTGCATTATGGGAATGTTGAGATGAATCATAACTTCAGAATATTTTGATCAGACTTATTGAGACCTTCTCCTTTCTCTTTGTCTTCCTAAGATGTATCAGTCCAGTCCTGGTGGCCAGTCATCCTGTAGCAGTGAACCGTCACCACTTGGAAGCACCAACAACAATGACAGTGGAGTAGAGATGAACATGCACAGTGGGGGAAGCTTAGGGGACCTGACTGCACTGGAGGATGGCGCTCCTGTCGTGGACTCGACGGTCTCATCTGGCAACTCGACCGTCAGCCTTCAGCTAAGGAAACATACGACCACAATGCAACGCTAGAGCAGCTCAAAAAAGAGAAACTCAGGACAGTGAAGGATTCTTGCTCATGGACAAATCCAGCACCGCAAGTCAGAAACACCAAGCTGCCTCCCATCCCAGGCAATGGTACGAATGAATGCTTTTTTATTGTTAACTATGTTTGTCTGAGATCCTTTCAGCCCTGCCACTATCGTCTTGGGCATAGCTTTCTTCCCTACCTGAACTCAGATAAAGGGTTTGAAATCTAAATGCAGAAGTGTCCCAAACATGACATAGGAAATTCCACTTACTGTATATACTCGAGTATAAGCCTAGTTTTTCAGCCCTAACTTTGGGCTGAAAAAAGGGGTCCTCGGCTTATATGCGGGTCAATACTTTTAACCACTGAGGCAAGTTTGGGTCAGTGGCTAAAAGTCATTTTAAACATTGTGCGCCACTTCTCCTGACCCCCGCATGTTTAAAATGACTTTTTTAAAAGGTCATTTTAAAACAATGTTTAAAATGACTTTTAGCCACCAACTCAAGCACTTGCCTCGGTGGCTAAAAGTCATTTTAAACATCACACACACACACAGCTCACAAAGGAGGAGTTGCCAGGCCCTGCTGCATTTCCCACCCTAGGCTTATACTTGAGTCAATAAATTTTCCCAGTTTTGGGGGTTTAAATTAGGGGCCCCGGCTTATACTCAGGTTGACTTATACTCGAGTATATACGGTACTTATCTTGCCCTTGTTGATACATGTTGCAGTGCTATCCCAGCTTCCTTGGCAGTCTGCATTTGAGGTAAGAAACTTGGGTTCTCAGTTGGAACATAGAATGGCCTAAGTGTGTACATCAACTTTTATTTCCTTAGTTCACGCTAAAAAAACAAATTGCATTACAATGCATTGCCTTGTACATTCTGTCCTGCTTAAAGACTAGTGCATGTATCAAACCGGGATTTGACATAAACACCAAGTTCTCGGAACTGCAACTGCTAGCTAATATTATTTTGACTCTAATCTGACCTCAAATGGTTAAACCTAGTGAGTTTACATTTTCACCCCAAGTCCCAGATGAAGGACTCAGGTTTTCTGTTTCACCCCATTCTCCTGGCCAAGCAGACACACATCCATTTCAAAAAAAAAAAAAGCCCAAAGGGTGCACATGCATGGCCTGCACTTCTTTGTTTGAAAAACTGGAGGACAACTTCCAATCAATAGCTGCCTCAGCTGTATCCTTGAAAGAACACCTGCTGCTTCCTGCACCTCTCCTGATTTACATCTAAGAAAGATGTGCCTAGCAAAGTCCATCTTGCCAAGAAGTGTTGGACTCAAATTTCCACACACTGGCACAAGCCGAATGAAGTGGTGTTTGAGCCACAAAAGCTTGTGTATGATGATTTTTTTTAGTGTTTCATAAAGGTATTACCTATTCTGGCATTTATATTTTGTTTTGTATGGACTACACCAGGCATGTCCAAAGTCAGGCCCGGGGGCCAAATGCGGCCCGTTTTCAAATTTTGAGTGGCCCGCAACCTCTTCTCCTCGCCACCCAGCCTGTCACACATCCCCGCCAGCTGACCTCTCCCCTTACTGGATGGAGACATTAGCTTGCAGTTTTATGGTTTGCCTGTCCTCCCTGCCTCCCTCTGTCCCCCCAGCCACCCACCCAGCCTACCCAGCCCAGCTCTGTTGCTGCAGTGTCCTCCCCATCTCCTTGCAAGTCCTAGAGGCTTGTCCAAAGTCTAGCTCGGGGGCCAAATGTAGCTGAATGGTTGGCCCATACACATTTTCACCTCACCAAATCTGGCTCTTCTTGCAAAAAGTTTGGACAGTCCTGGACTACACGGCTCCCCTTTATATCTGGTTCTCTCTCGGTCTGAGTTAAACTAAAGTCATGTTTCACTCCTTCAGTACAGGTCATACAATAAAATAAATATGAGCAGAAAACAAGGTACTTCTCTAAGGTCCAAGAGTCTGGGTGGGAAGAGAACTGTTGATCTTCTGTAGCTCAGTAAGGACAGAACAACACACACACACACACACACCCCAATGAAGCTGGTTGTTCAGATCCAAGCTCTTTCCAGGTCTAAATAAATAAACTACTTCATTCTATTCTTTTAACTCTCAGGCTCAGAGGGGCAATTGAAATGATCAGTCGGGACATTTTCTTTGCTTTCATATAGAAATGGCATAGTAGTCATTTTGTGACCAAAATTGTGTTGTGTAGTTATACGAAAAGTGTAACTTTCTGAAGCAAATTGCCATAAATTAAGAAAACTCCACAGTAGAGATGGGCACGACTTAGCGGTATTCCCGTTTCCGTTTCCGTTACTCATTTCCGTTACTCTACGGAAACGGTAACGGGAATCACTGCCCCAGACTTCGAGCTCGAACCGACGAACGAACAATTTGGTCTGATTTGTCATGCTCGTTACTTGCATCGCGCAATGCCAAGCGGCACAGAAAAAAAGTTTTTAAAAGTTAAAAAAAAAAACGATTCCCGGCCCTAAAAGTAGGCGAAAACTGTCTGAGGGCACCTACCAGGCCAGAAGGGTGTTTTATTTGGGGGGGGGTTCCCCGCCCCCCTCTCCTTGGCTATTGCTACTGCTGCGCTGCTGGTACCAGGCTGGGAGGGCGCATCCATTTGCCATGTAGTGCGGGGGATCCAAAATGGCGACCGCAATATTTTTTTTGAAATCGTTGCCCAAAACCCCACCAAAGCACCACAGAAACATGCGACAATTAGCTTTTTTTTAAATGCTTGAATTTTTACAGTAGCAGCAGTGGGTTTTTCTTGCAAAAAAAGTCTCCGTTGATTTTATTTTATTTTATTTTATTTTATTTTTTCACACCTGCGCATTCGCAATGATGGGCTCGCCCATGGGAGTGGACCATGCAAAGTTTTGGAGCCATTCCACCAATCGCATGGCCAGGTTTTGCTGACTGTACCAGGCTGGGAGGGCGCATCCATTTGCCATGCGGTGGGGGGGAATCCAAAATGGCGACCGCAATATTTTTTTGAAATTGTTGCCCAAAACCCCACCAAAGCACCACAGAAACATGCGAAAATTAGCTATTTTAAATGCTTGAATTTTTACAGTAGCAGCAGTGGGTTTTTCTTGCAAAAAAAAAGTCTCCGTTGATTTTATTTTATTTTATTTTATTTTATTTTTTTACACCTGCACATTTGCAATGATGGGCTCTCCCATGGGAGTAGACCATGCAAATTTTCCACCAATCGCATGGCCACTTGGCCAGGTTGACCACAGAGACTTCTGGGATGTGCCAATCGGGCATAAACAGCCCACTAATCGTAGCCCAAACCCGAACCCTAAGCCTAACCCATACGCCAGTACACTGTCCTTCTAAGTGGGTCAGAGAGGCACCCAGATGCACCCCAATACTCACCGTAACCTCACCCGTAACTAGCCTAACCCTAGCCGTTGCGCTAAGCCGTCTTAACCCTAAGCCAGATCTACTTGCATTGTACTACATGCAAGTACGTGAGACACAGCGGGTGCAAAGAGTCTGCCAGTCCGTCACTTGTGGCTCTGGCTGACTCCTGCAGCTCCCTCCAGGAGCCCGCTACCCCCTCCCCAAACCAGTACTAATGACAACAAAAAAACGAAAAAACGAACCGACTAATTTTTGCAAATTTTCGCGAAAAACGGAAACGAGCCGAAACGGAACCGGCCCGACTAACGACAACTCGAAAAAATTTTTTTTCAAGTCGTGCCCATCTCTACTCCACAGCAATTAACTGTTGCATGGCATGTTGTGGAACCCCTGCTGGGTCAGTAATCAGTATAAAAGACCAGATGCATGGTAGGTTAAAATCAATAGCAGTGTATTGGAATGGGCTATGAATTATATACTGTATATGATGGCGGAATATAATGAAGTAACTAACCGTGATAGCTAACTGCATTGTAATGATCTCTAGAAAGAAAAAACTGATGGTGACTGAAAGGAAAATGTTAGATCCCTATTAGGGCAATCTCTTTAATTATGACAATCTAAAAGTCACAAAATGCTGGGACTCTGAAACCTCCTCTGAGTTCTCCAGAACAATTCCTTGGGACAAGAGGCACAGAGGTGAAGGAGAAATGTGGCCAAAGAGAGGACATTTGCATCTGGCAAACTTGAGCTGGGACGTAGGCAGACGCTGCAGATATTCCAAGTAAACTTTTCCACATCCTGAGATACCGTCAGGTTGTGCCTGATTTCTGAAGAAGACCCCTCATTTTTATGTATTTTCAATATCATTTTTCACAACTAATGAACTGTACTCACTTCAACAAATCACCGTGGGCAGCATAATCTTCACTGTGATCTAATCCAGACCTAAGAAATTATTTCTCAGCTGGTTCCTTGTGCTCTTTAAATCAGAGAGTTTTTCATTGGCCTCTTCCTTGAGCTACTGTATCCTGTAATGCATATTTAGCTAAAGGTAAATGACAGAGCCATCTTTGCCCATGGTGCACTCATTAGTTCTATTCACTATCCCTGATCAAATAGCCTTGGTGGGTTTCTTTGAGACCTAAAAACCTGTTTGATGAAATGTGACAATGGAAGCAAAGATACAGTTTTTTTTTAAAAAAATTAATTGATTTTCACAAACTTGATAATTAAAGTGTTCTGCTTATATACCGCCCCATGCCACTATAAGTAGTCTCTGGGCAGTTTACAATTTTAATTACAGTGTGCAGGCTACACATTGCGCCCCCCCCCAGCAAGCTGGGTACTCATTTTACCGACCTCGGAAGAATGGAAGGCTGAGTGAACCTTGAGCCTGCTATCAGGGATTGAACCCAGGTCGTGAGCACAGTTTTACTTGCAGTACAGGCATTTAACTACTGCCCCCTCCCCCAATAAAAAGGCCATCTTATAACGACAACTTAAATTTTTAACCACGAGCCCAATTTTTCCAATTTTTCTACAGTGATTATATTGGCTTCACCATTATATACTCATTGAAAATATACCGACCATTTCTTTTTTTATCTCCTTTTCTTCCCCTCCCATGCCTTATCTTGTTTTAAACATTCCAATATATCAGATTGAATATATTCATACAAATAATCCAAAGATACAGGTTTACACAACCAAAGGTAACAATAGCTGTCATTGCACCTTCACATTTATTTGCAATATATTTTTGCCCCAGCCTGTATCAAGCACTCCTCTTAATAACCTTAGAATACTGTGCCTTGGGGTGAGTGATCTCAGTGGGGTCAACAGCCACTTTTCAGATTTTCCTGAAGGCCCAGGGAAACAATCCCAAAGCTGTAACACTATAAGCTGAGAGGTATGGCCATAGAGGACAATTGGTACATTAAATACTTGGTTTTAAAAAAATGCAATGGTTAGTAGTGTTAAGACAACACAAGATCCACAGGCTGCTCACTCCAGGCTAGGTGAAAGATGTCCAGTATACAGTATGTGCCAGACATACACTGTAGGTAGGGAGCTTGGAGAATGCACTCAACAGACAAAGTACAAGCAATGGTGCTTCTACTATCACTGACCCAGTCTTTTCCTATCTAATTCAGGCTGCCTACTGGACAACATGGGTGGTGCCTCCACAGTACTGCCTAACCCACGGATAGCAGAGCTGTCCATCGGTGAAGTGACAACGTTGAACCAGCTAGCCGAGCGCCGTGACAGCTCAACCAGCACCATCAGCTCTGCCTACACAGTTAGCCGCAGGTCCTCAGGAATATCCCCGTACTTCTCCAGCCGCCGCTCCAGTGAAGCTTCGCCGTTTGGACACCGTCCAAACAACACAAGCTCTGCTGACTCCTATGACCCGATCTCCACAGATGCCTCTCGCAGATCAAGTGATGCCAGCCAATGCAGCGGGGTCCCAGGGCTTCTGAACCTGACGCCAGCTCAACAGTACAGGCTGAAAGCCAAATATGCTGCCGCCACAGGTGGCCCTCCACCAACACCACTGCCAAACCTGGACAGGATGACTCTGAGGAATAAGATCTCCCTCCTTGATGGGACAGAGCCTGCTTTGCCCTCGTTCCGCCTTCCTCCTGGGCCAAGACGCTGTAGTGACAGTAATGCATACGGCTACGGGGCAGCGCCCACATTTGCTCACGAAGTGCAAGGAAATGGCACAAGACGCGCAAGTGATCCAGTGAGGAGACCTGTTGGAGACTCAGTTTCCCTCCCTCAAGTCCATCGTTTCAACAGCACCAACACCATGAGTGCCCTTCACCCTTCTGCAGACCGAAGAAACTTCAGCCTTCCAAACTATACACGTGCCGACGGGAGCCTCGCCAGGCATGCGTATTCTCCACGACCTCCAAGTATTAGTGAAAATATTGCCATGGAAGCCATGTCTGGTGAGCCAGATGGTTGTGTTGGAGATGATGACATTGTGCTACCTGATGATGTAGTGCAATATATCAGATCACAGAACAATGCAATGGCCACCGATAACTCTTCCGTAGGGTACAGTAATGAGATGCCGAACTTCCATATGAACGGAAAGGTGCAACATAACAACACTCTTAGCCAACGCAGAATGGCAGTTCCAGATGTGAGCATGAACCACCAAGCTCCCAGCATAGGCGGATGCCCAATGAACTTTGACGCTAACTCTGATTTGAGCAAAAACAACATGCCAGTCCAGTGGAATGAAGTCAGCTCAGGTACAGTTGATGTGTCCTCAGATCCAGCAAAGCAACAGTTCCCTCAACGGAACTTAGCTGTAGTCCATCAGAAACAGAACTTTGGCCAGTATCAGAATTTCAGCCTTCCACAGATGCAGGTGGATCAAAACAACATGAACCTGGCCCAACAACAGTTTGTGCAGAAGAATACAAGTATGGATGGACAGAGGTTAAATTGCATGCACGTTAGGCAGCAGCAGGTGAATTCAGGTCCTAGTAACAATCCAGATTTGAGCTCACATGAGGTATACAATCAGGTTCAACAGATACTCAGCTCAAATACAATGGGCAGTGAGCTCAACCAGCTCTCTCCTTCCTGTAATAACATGATAGTCAAGCCTGCATCTCATGTCCGTATGCAACAGATAGATACATTGGCTGATCCAGTTGCAATAGTCAACAGTAACAGAGAATGCCTCATGCACAATCATGGAATGCAAGAATCAGGGCATCAGCAGAACTTCCCTTCACAGACAAGCCATGTGAACTTCTCTGTGACACAGGAGATCTTCCAACAGCCATCAAACCCAATGAAATTTGGGTCACAACTGGAAACAACAGGTACAGTTGAGCAGAATTTCACTTCTGGTGTGGTGCAACCCCATCCTCCACCTCATCCCAGTCCAGCAAACAGATATCGGGGAATACGTGCTACACAGCAACCAGGTTACCTGAGAACAACTCCAGCAAGTAATGTTATGAGCACAGGGCAGGAAACTGCAGAATCCACCTCCACAAAAACAGGCAGCATGGCATTATCACAGCCACAACAATGTCACAGTAGTATGCGAGGAAACCATTTGATGCACTATTATGGTCAAATACACATGTATGAACAGAATGGGAATTTTAATAACCATGCGGATTGTGCAGTAAGGCAGCAGCAGCAGCAGCAGTGTGCACTGAACATCAAGCCAGTCGGGGTGCCCTCTCCAGGAGCTAATCAAGTGTCTAGCACTGTGGACTCTCACATTCTGGAGCCTCCTCAGATAGATTTTGATGCCATCATGGATGATGGTGATCACTCGAGTCTCATGTCAGGGACCCTGAGCCCTAGCATCCTACATAATATCTCCCAGAACTCCTCTCGCCTTACCACTCCCCGGAACTCTCTGACCTTGCCGTCTATACCTGCCGGAATTAGTAATATGGCAATAGGGGACATGAGCTCCATGTTGACCACCTTGGCCGAAGAAAGTAAATTCCTTAACATGATGTCTTAATGCTTAAAGCACAACTGACTAGATGCATCCAAGAGATTACATGCTAAGCAATTTTATGAATGTGCTTTTTATTAAAAAAAAATCCATAGGTTAGACTCTTTTTTTTTTGCAAGTATTAAATACATTAAAGGGATTCCAAATAAGGAAAAAGCATTTCTGTACAAAAATGTATAAACTGTATAAAAGAAGGACTGAAAGAATGCACCGCTAGTGTTATTTTGTGCTTTTTTTTTTCCAGAGCTCTCCGTCCTCATCCTGGAACATAGCTCGCTTACATGTCTTTGTTTGTAAAAAATAGGCCACATTTGGCATTTTTAAAAAAAGATGCCCACCACCATTGCTTCCTCGTGTGTATCTCATTGTTTCAGAACCGTGCAAGCTCTGACGTAAACAGGACTTTGCCAGATGTGGAGTACAAGATGTATACATTTTGTAAAATTTAAACCCAACGTTTCAAATGAAGCTCTACCTTGCGAACCGCATGCTTTGCTATGAACTTTTAGTTTGTTTCCTTAGTTATTGCTGCAGAAAAGACAAGTTCTTGCCCCACCCCTGACAAAGGACCCAAACACAAAAGCCATACTGTGGGTGCTTCACACGGAATGCCTCATTTTATGACCAGATGTGCACACAGACACACACACACACACACATGCACACATACACACACAGCACAGTTTATCTAGCCAGTGTTGCCCTGAGTACCTCACAGCTTAGCCAAGAAGCATCTGCTTGAGAACAGTTTTTTTGCGGTGAAGTGCCTTACTGTGTGTTAGTTGTTGAATCGTCAAGGCATCCCTTGTCCATTAATGTCAAATAAAGTGTATTGCCAGAAGCATGTATAAAATAAAGGTGCGTTTATATCAGGCATTGCAGAATTGCTAAAAAAGACATTTGAGAGGGACACATTGATGTGAAAGATTAATGCCCTGGTTGTTTTATCAGTGGTTATTTTTACAAGGTGGTTTATATCATGGAGAAATTTGTGGGGGGTTAGAAAATGCCACTAATTTGAAAATATCTCTAGGAGGAGAAAGGTTGCTGCTGCACGTGGCATTGAATCATGCTTTAAAGAATGCAGAACACTCTTAGTTTCAATTAACTTCATGCCAGAGTTGAAGGTAGAGAGAGGCAATGTCAGAGCTTGTTAAAATAAGAGCTTTCAGAAGTAATGGTGCAGAAATGGTGCGTGGCTCCTCATTATCAACTTCTCAAAAATGTGTTCTGAGCTACATCAGCCTGCTTAGCTCTGAACGGTGTTCATTTTGTGCATGTCCAGGTTTCTGTGTGGTCTTGGGAGGTCGCTTGGCTTCATCCTGCATGGAAGAGTTGTTGCAATGCTGAAGCAGTTCTTTGAGATTCTTGGAGAAAAGGCAGCAGACAATTTAAAAAAGGACAATAGAGATCAATGCAACTGATACATCCTGTCTGCAAGAGCAAACACCTTTTGTTCTTCTTTGCAAGTCTGAGTGCCTTAGTGCAATCGAATGGTTACAACTAGACATGGGCACGACTTGGCGAAATTCTCGTTTCCGTTTCCGTTCCTCGTTTCCGTTACGCAACGGAAACGGTAACGACAATTAAGCCGTGAGAACTCGAACTCGAACCGATAAAAGAAAAATTGGGTCTGATTTGTCGTCGTCGTTCATGGCATCGCGGCGATCGCGCAATGCCAAGCGGCACAGAAAAAAAGTTTTTTTTTAAAAAAAACCGATTCCCGGCCAAAAAAGCAGGCGAAAATATGCCTGCCTGAGTGAGGGCACCTAGCAGAGGGGTGGTTTCTGGGGGGGGGGTCCCCGGCCTCCCCCCTCTCCTGTCCTGGGCTGCTCTGGTGGGGGGCATCCTCGTTGTCTCGCCATGCCATGCAGTGCGGGGGGATCCAAAATGGCGACCGCAATATTTTTTTTGAAATCGTGGTCCAAAAACCCACCAAAGCACCACACAGAAACATGCGAAAATTAGGTATTTTAACTGCCTGAATTTTTACAGTACCATGCAAATTTTTGGAGCCATTCCACCAATCGCCTGGCCACTTGGCCAGGTTTTGACTGAGACTTCTGGGATGTGCCAGTCGGGCATAAAAAGCCCACTATAACCCTAGCCCTAGCCCTAACCCTAACCCTAACCCATACGCCAGTACACTGTCCTTCTTAGTGGGTCAGAGGCACCCAGAGGTGCAGCCCACTAACTCACCCTAACCTTACCCGTAATAACCCTAAGCCTAGCCCTTGCCCTAACCCCAACCCTAAGCCAGATCTGCACTCGCATTGCACTACACGCAAGTACACTGTCCTTCTTAGTGAGTCAGAGGGCGCCCAGCAGAGGCATTCTTCTCTCACCTCACTCACCAGTCCAAAGTTCCAAAAAACTCTGTACGCCAGTATGCTGTCCTTCTTAGTGAGCTAGAGGCACCCAAAAGAGAGGTGCCTCTGCCAGTGCCACTTGGTACCCTTCCTTTTCCCTTTGTAGGGGGCCAGAGGAGGCATCCACCCCAGAGAGGTGCCTCCAGGAGCCTGCTAAATGCCTTCCCTTCGTAGCGGGCCAGAGGAGGCACCCACCCCAGAGAGGTGCCTCCAGGAGCCCGCTACCCTACCCCCCCCTAAACCAGTACTAACGACAGACGACAAACGAAACGACAAATTTTTGAAAAATTTCGCGACAAACAGAAACAAGCCGAAACGGGCCAGCTCCGACACACGACAACTCGAAACGTCATTTTTCCTGGTCGTGCCCATCTCTAGTTACAACAGCACACTCAAGAGCCATCAACTTCCCAAGTGCCATCAAAAAGCTGTCACTGGAGTATGCCAGAATGCTAACTGGAAGATGCACAGTCAATCTCCCTGTCGTAGCAATTGAGGGCCTCAAGCATATAGCAGAGTGTGCTTCATTCAGTGAAAAGTATCTCCATGGCACAATTATATTTAGCAGTCCATGAAAAGCAATCTTTATGTTGCTTTCTATACCTTTCACTAACAGAAGTTTCCAGTGCTTTTTCCCAAATGTACAGTACTGTCAAAATTAAGGAAAACAGTGAAGTGTTATTTAATGACCAAGTTCCTGATCCAGGGAAGATCTGTTGAAAGAGCTGCACCTGAAATTTGCAGCAGGGAGATGATATGAGGGAGACTGCAGAAGTCTTAACTCAGAAACTGGTGTGGATACTTAAAGGAACTCAACATGTTTGAATGAATTTGCCCAAACCCAAATCCTTGCCATTCCACACAGCAAAATACATCTGGACCCATGTATGTACCAATTTCCAACAGTTATGCCTAATAGACTCTGCTATTGGGTATTCTACCACCATCACCACAGATTTACCCCATCCTTTCTGCGCCCCCTCATGACCCAACTCTGCTGCACAAGGTTGTGGCATTCCCCCAGACCAAATGGAGGGCACAAGAAGAGAAGATGCTGTCCCATTGGACAAGTAACTCAGTGTCCTCCAATGATACCGGAAGTAGCTCTCCTTATATACCTTTTACTCTAGCACAGTGGTAAAGATAAAGCACAGATGTAAAAGCATAACATGCAGTAACATCCCTACTTTATATGTGTTCGTATTATAAACATGGTAACATAGTTCCGCTGTGTGAGGAATAAGCATTTAAATTTAGCTATTTACGAAAATGTGGATCCACAGTCCCTCATTACTCCTTGTTTTTTGTTAAATTTAGGAGTCACTATATTACACCACTAGATTAAACCTGTCAGGATCATGCAGGTGTCCTTACATCTTTGCAGTAAAGGCATGTTTATGTGCAAGTGTCACTTGTATAAGCCAGGGCCACCATGTATGACTGGATATGCAACCACAATGATTGTCGTGGTCCAATTGAAGGTCACATTGATCAAAACTCACACCCATGTGTTCAGCTTCCACATGGAGCACTGGAATCCTCTCAATCAGTGGTTCTCAAATATGGAGTCCCCAGTTGCTCTTGGACTGCAACTCCCAGAAGTTGATCTTGGGCTGCAACTCCCTTGCCTTCTCAGTTAGTGGTAAAGGCTTCTGGGAGTTGCCATCTGAGAACATCTGGAGACCCTACATTTGAGGGCAAGGGCTATAAATGCTTCCTCTATAAGATTTGGATGTTTATTGAATGAAGCTTGTGGGGAAGCCATGCAAGTCACCAAAAGTAAACTCCAAGAGAGCAAAGTGGCCAGGGAGCTCACCAGTCTTGCATCACTGGAGGGATAGAGACACATAAAATCACATTAGCTGCCATTAGCTTTGCCAATATATTGATGGAAGAGCTGATTACCGATAGATGGTGCCTAATCACCAAGTAATGCTTGTCTTAGGGTTGATATTTGTAACCACAGAGAAGGACTGATCTGCATGGCAACATTTTAAGTGTTCCAGAGCTTTCAGCGGGCTGGTTTCCACATCTGTTTTAATGTATATGCATTACCATTTCTGTTGAGCTTGTACCCCTGGCATCCTGAAGGCTAAATTTCACCCTGTAGAAAGGAATTTCACTATTCAAAAATGGCAGGACTATTTGGTCATGACTTCGGTGACATCTAAAATTGACGTGAGAATTGGGCACGATTAGAATTTTTAAAATCTCTAAAAATCTAAAACATGTTACCAGTTTCTTACTTGTAAAGGGTGGAGATGAGACCTGAAATTTTGGGAGGTGAGGTGAGTCTAGTAAGTAGGGTTTCTGTGCACTGTGATAGAACACATCCTGACCTTGGCTTGGAGCAGGACAAGAATATGAAAGAGCCATGCTAAAGTGAATTGGACTCCCATCCTGTATTGTCCTTGTTAGGAACTTTTACATTACTTACAGTACTGTGGTTCCTTAAGGTGTAACTGTGAACTCTGAGTGGCTAAGTTGTGCAAATCTCAAGTCTATAAACTGCAGAACTCATGGCATGGAGTTAGAATAGTAAGGTGCCAGAGTTATATTTTAGACATCCCATGAGTTAAATTGATTGAAACATTGCTAGCTGGCAAGAATATAGCTTGTAAACATTAAAGGGGAGAAGAGAATCTACTTAACCATGACTTTGTTCAACTTTACATTAGTGGTCTTCCTTTATTTGCTGTACTGGTATTATATCAACAATACTGGCTCTGTATATATTCTGTATAGAAAATGCTTTCATTATTAATAAGAGTACTGTAGCTGAACTGTTCTGACTTTATATCTTCAGGACCTTTTTAGCTGTTTTCTATTATCATATGAATGGCAGTCACATGTTGAACTGTATATAAATGTTTTGTACATTAAAAAGTAATTTCTTTTTCATAATTGCTATTTGCTATTGTTTATTCTTTTTGGGGCACAGCAGAAATAATTGCTATTTACTGTTGTTTGCTATTTGGTAAATCTCTGTTTTCCTCCTTTTCTTTAACATCAGCAAGGCAGGGCAGATATCACATGGACCTCTTCACCCTGGGAACAGCTGTCTTTATTGAATCTTACCAGCACAAATGGGTGAGGAATTTCATTTTCCAGAACTTATAGAGTGGCATGTAGTCAGACTAATTGAGAAAGCTTCCTAAGGAAGCCAAATATGGGAGAAAACAAAACTTAACCAACTTTTCCCCATCCCTAAGAACAACACACGAGTGGCACAAAGCCTTCTGAGTTAATGGGGGAGGGGGTACTGCTTATAAAACCATTGCTGGAAACAACCCAGTATTCATTAGATAATATGACTGGTTGTGGTTTTCTAGACTGAAGGAGAAAGCTTTGCCAAGGTTGACATCTCTTAACTAAACTTGCCAGGCATTGGACCAAATAGTTTCTGCATATGATTCAGGAGGTCCACACCTGAGCTATGGCTCCTTACCAAAGGGGACACAAATCTCATATTCTAGATTTGGCTAGGAACCCATTTTGTCCTAACCAAATTGAGAACCTGCCTCCTTACCATGCTGAAGGTGTTGTAGTCCCCACCAGCTCAAGCCAGTAGACATCCAGACCAGCAATAACAGAAAGCCATGCTTTCTCCATCTATGGGGCAAACCAAGGTGTTTGGCCAATAGGTGCTGTGGGATGAGCCCAGGAATCAACCAACTCCATGGTTACAAGTAGAGATGGGCACGACTTAGCGGTATTCCCGTTTCCGTTTCCGTTACTCGTATCCGTTACTCTACGGAAACGGTAACGGGAATTACTTCGCCAGAATTCGAGCTCGAACCGACGAACGAACAATTTGGTCTGATTTGTCGTGCTCGTTACTTGCATCGCGGCGATCGCGCAATGCCAAGCGGCACAGAAAAAAAGTTTTTAAAAGTTAAAAAAAACCCGATTCCTGGCCCTAAAAGTAGGCGAAAACTGTCTGAGGGCACCTACCAGGCCAGAAGGGTGTTCTATTTGGGGGGGGTTTCCCTGCCCCCCTCTCCTTGGCTATTGCTACTGCTGCGCTGCTGGTACCAGGCTGGGAGGGCGCATCCATTTGCCATGCAGTGCGGGGGATCCAAAATGGCGACCGCAATATTTTTTTTGAAATCGTTGCCCAAAACCCCACCAAAGCACCACAGAAACATGCGAAAATTAGCTATTTTAAATGCTTGAATTTTTACAGTAGCAGCAGTGGGTTTTTCTTGCAAAAAAAAAAGTCTCCGTTGATTTTATTTTATTTTATTTTTTTATTTTTTTTTTTTACACCTGCACATTCGCAATGATGGGCTCGCCCATGGGAGTGGACCATGCAAATTTTCCACCAATCGCATGGCCACTTGGCCAGGTTGACCACAGAGACTTCTGGGATGTGCCAATCGGGCATAAACAGCCCACTAATCATAGCCCAAACCCGAACCCGAACCCTAAGCCTAACCCATACGCCAGTACACTGTCCTTCTAAGTGGGTCAGAGAGGCCCCCAGAGGTGCATCCCAATGCTCACCCTAACCTCACCCGTAACTAGCCTAACCCTAGCCCTTGCGCTAACCCGTCTTAACCCTAAGCCAGATCTACTTGCATTGCACTACATGCAAGTACGTAAGACACAGCGGGTGCAAAGAGTCTGCCAGTCCGTCACTTGTGGCTCTGGCTGACTCCTGCAGCTCCCTCCAGGAGCCCGCTACCCCCCCAAACCAGTACTAACGACAACGAAAAACGAACCGACTAATTTTTGCGAAATTTCGCAAAAAACGGAAACGAGCCGAAACGGACTGCCTCCGACACACGACAACTCGAAAACGTCATTTTCCCTAGTCGTGCCCATCTCTAGTTACAAGCAGTGTCTTAATTAATGTCATCCTCCTTCGTTCATCCATGGTTTCTTATTTAAACCTGAACAATGACAGTAGTTGATTCAAAAAGACCTCTCCCCCCACTCCAACCATGAGCACTCCGGCTGTTACCTCTTGTCACCACCTTCTCCTGTCCCACTAACTCAACACCACCTGTTCTTTCAGAACTGTTTATTCCACTTGGAGGACAGCCTGTGTTGTAAATCAACCAAACATTCTATATTGTAGGGAGGATGATTTATGACCAACCAAAGCCTCTTGCTGACAGCTATTTAACGTGTAAGTAAAATGGCCTAAAAAATACAAACCTGTCCCTTGTAAGTGTAATTTCTCCTACCAGGATTTATGTTTTATGTAAATTCACAAACTGCCAGTTTAAACACCTTGCCATAAAAGTAGCATAAAACAAGCAAGACGAAGCTAAAGTCCTCAAAAGATGAAGTTGAGCCTGACCGGGCCCCAGCTGTATGTGCATCAATTCTTTCTCTTTATCCCCTTTCTTTGCATCCTCTGTTTTGCCTTCTAAGCAGACTTTCAAAGAGTTGTTCTTAAACTTTCCCTTGCCACCTTTCAAATGTAGAGAATAAGGCTAATCAATGGTTATGTGTCATAAAGGCTACTTATTGTCTCCAAAGTCAGAGGCACTATGTTTTTCCATACTGGTTACCATGGGTGGGGTGGTGACCTGATGTCCTGCATGTGGACTTCTATGCAGCATTTCATTCTGCAAACAGAATACTTTACAGAGCAGGCCTTTGATCTGGACCAGCAGTTGTTGTCTCTTGTTCTTCTGCTCTTAATTGGGCACACTGACTAGTGTACACACATGGGATGCATACATGGGACTACCATATAAACTACATTTTAGTGACCAAAATCCTATTGGGCAAGTTCCACCCATACAACCAAAGTGACATCATTGTCGGAAGCCAGCTACCAAAGACCCTTTTTTTTAATTTGGGGGGATACATGCAAATTTTCATCATGTGCCAGCTGTGTACAACCCAAAATTGGGGGAGAGAGAAGAGTCTATAATCAATAGTAATGTGTCACTTACAATGACCTCACTTCCATTAAGCAAGTGGAGCTGTGCAACAGGATGTCAGAAACCAGGTGATATACAGTGGCCTTTAGCAACAAAGCAGAGGCACCAGGACCCAGCCAACAAAACAGGATGAAGGATTCAAAGCTACACCCAGACCAACCTGCCCAAACAGGAGCACAGGAACTGAAGACAGCACACCAGGACCAGGAGCAGGCCACCAGTGAAGGAGCACTCCATTAGAGGAAGACATTGAGCAACAGCACAGCCAAAGACCTACTTTGCTCAGGCACCTTCCCAGGGTCTTCCCTCAAGGCTCATGTGAACCTCCTGAGAGCCCTGGCAGGTGCTACCTCAACAAGGCTTGGTCCTGGAAATGCAGGGTATCTCGTGCGAACAATCTGGCCCCGATCCTGCAACCACTAAGGCTATACTGCAGAGAAATCTCTCTGCTGCTGCCCCAATCCTGACACAGGATTTCAGCCCATGCGTCGGACCGTTCAGCGCTTCAACCACTTTAGTGTTAAACTAAGTGGGGGTGGCAGTTGGACAAGTCTTGCCTCAAACTGCCCAGCGAAGTTGGGAATGAGCCGGGGGTCCTGCAGTCAAAGCACAGGTGTGGAGATTTGGGGCTATGGACAATAACTCCCATTCTAAGAATGTCCTCTGCCACTCTGTTGTGGCTCCTTCTTCCTACTTTCACCATTGGTACTGATCCATAAACTTCAAACCAAACACTAAACATATTGTGCAGATTTCTGTTTTAGCTGAGTCGTAGCAAATGTACTTTGGAGATTGCATCCATGTGAGTATAAGCATTCTATTGAACTCCACCCTTTTCATTCACAGGTGTTCCAGTTACCTAAAGGTGTTTACAGATGAAATGGTGGGGGTTGTGGCTCAAGTACCATAGCATGGCATTCACAAGGAGTAGAGGAAACAAAGCCAAGATGAGGGGTGGATAACATTGGCAGGCTCAAAGGGCAATCTTCTGCCCACAAGAGTCTCCCAGGGCTGTAAGGTTGGCCCACAATGTTGGGTGAAACCAGTACTCTCCAAAAGTCCGCTTCCAGTTTTGGGAAAGTGGGTGGCAGGTGGCACAGTAACAGGCTTGTGGGCCACATATGGCACTCAGGTCATACTTTGCCCACCCCATCCTAGATGGATGCTACAACTGGAGCACTGGGAAAAACTGTGATGGCTCCAAGAAGACACACCAAAGGGCACTATACTGAAGATTTCCTCAGGTCTTGATCTGACTCTTCTTTCTCACAACTAGAGACGGGCACGAAATGAACTTTTTTTCGCTTCCGTTATTCGTTATTCATTTCGTTATGTAACGAAAAGAAATAACGAACACTGTGATGAAATTGGAACGAACAGAACAGAACCACAAAAATTAGGTTCGTTACATTTCGTTTTTCATTAATGTCAATGCACAATGAAATGAGCTGTTTTAAATGTCAAAAAACGCCCTGGACATCCATAAAAATGCAGCAATAATTATTTATACTGTCTGATAATACCTACCAGGAGGGTTGGGGTCCTTAAAATGTTTGTTTTTGTCTTCTCCCATCACGATGTATTTTTCTTTTCCCTTTAAGGATGACAAAATGGATGTTGCCAGCCACAAAATGGAGGCAAGCCATGTGATGGGATCATGTAAATTCTTGGACAACTTCAACCAATAGCTTGCCCAGGTTGCAGACTGGGCAGGTCTGGCAGCCACAGAGGGCATAAAAAGCTCTGGCAGCCCCCATCCTCCTTGCAGTCTCCAGTGGGAGTTCTGGTGGGATTGCTGTCTCTGCGACTCATTATTTTCACTTTAGGCCAGCCAGGCAGGTGTGTGTCTCTGTGTTCCTGCCGGCTGCAGCCTGGCTCTTAGGGGAGAAAGAAGAGATTTCTCGCTACCTTCAGTCCTGCAGCCTCCCTGTGTGTGTGCGTGCATACCTCTCAGTGAGTACCCTCCCCTGCCCTGCAGTGCAGTCACTCTGCAGCTGCCTTGCACCCTCGGCAACGCCTGCCGCTGCCTTTGCAGCCTCCCTGCGTACCTAGTGTATACTATGTCTCTGCCAGCATCATTTTTTTTAGTATTTTCCCTCTGGTCTGGGGCGTTGGGGAACGCCCGCGCATGGAAATGCTTTAAAAATCGCGCAAAAAGCGGGTAAAAATGAAAAATGAATAAACAAATAAACGAAAATGATTTTTTTCAAAAATTTGCAAAAACTGAAAATGAACCAAAACGGACCCCTCAATGAAAAACAAAAAAAACAAAATGCCATTTTTTCAATTCGTGCCCATCTCTATTCACAACCACTTCAATTTCCCTTTTCTGCTATCTTTTATATGGCAAATGGCAAGCTACGCAGCTACTTCCTGGCATGTACTCCAGAGACTTTAAGAGGCCATAGGCTATTCAAAGTCAATCTGCAGGATGGCATTGTCTCTCATGTAGCACTTTTCTGAGCAAAAATGTATAGTTGGAAGACCTCTGTGCTTAATCAAAGGACAGATTCACGATAGTGCCATGTAATAACATTACAAATACTTGGCACCAAAGCTACTGAGCTACAAATAAACACGGAAAATGTGGCTTCAACCAGCCAGGTGGGAAATGATTTTGAAAACAACGGTGAAAGTGAGAGGTTGAAAATGAGACATACATACTGTAGGTCTTACTACAAATAAGAAATAATGAATCCCCAATCGGTACTAGCAAAATTTTAATTTACAGTGGCAAAAGTGTGTTATTATGTCTTATATTAGCCTTATCTTAGCCTTCGCATCTTATCTGACATATGGTGAGCTTAAGAGAGTTTTCCACGTATGTGAGCTCTTTAAGAACCAGTTTCACCAGTGCTACCGCCCCGCCCCCCAATTTTCATGTTTGAATGAGGGATTTGAGCCCAAGTTATCTTAGTGCCACACTTTATCCATCACACCTACTTCTATCAAACTCCTATCTCATTGGTCTTCCCAGGTCTAAGAGGGGAATTAGAGATGGGCACTAGAGATGGGCACGACTTGAAAAAAAAATTTTTCGAGTTGTCGTTAGTCGGGCCAGTCCCATTTCGGGTCGTTTCCGGTTTTCGCGAAAATTCGCAAAAATTAGTCGGTTCGTTTTTTCGTTTTTTCGTTGTCGTTAGTACTGGTTTTTTGGGGGGGAGCGGGCTCCTGGAGGCACCTCTGTGGGGTGGGTGCCTCCTCTGGCCCGCTATAAAGGGAAAGTGGGCTCCTGGAGGCACCCGTGGGTGCCTCCTGCCACTAGGAAGGGGAAGCAGGCTCCAAGAGAGACCCCTCTACATGAGGGTCTCCCCTCCTCACCTGCTGCTGCTGCAAAATGCTATGCAATAGCCATATGGATATTGCATAACAGAATGTGCAGACAGTGAGACCAGTGAGAGTGATAGCGTCATGCCCGCCCTGCACAAGGCTCTGGCACCACCATGTCTCACACAGAAGGGAATTGTACTTGCTGCGTGTAGTGCAATGCAAGCAAGTAGATCTGGCTTTAAGGTGGCTTAGTGCAAGAGCTAGGGTTAGGCTAGTGACGGGTAAGGTTACGGTGGGCTAGTGGGTTGCACCTCTGGGTGCCTCTCTGACCCACTAAGAAGACAGTCTGTGACGTATGGGTACGGAGTCAAGGGTTAGGGTTAGGGCTAGGGCAGGTTTTAGGGGGCTTTTTGGCACATCCCAGAAGTCTCCATGGCCAAGTGGCCATGCGACTGGTGGGATGGCTCCAAAAATTTGCATGGTTGTCCACTCCCACATGGCTGGCCACTTGGCCAGCCCATCATTGCGCAGGTGTAAATAAAATAAAATAAAATAAAATCAATGGAGGACAGAAGAGGAGAGAGAGAGACATTTTGTTGCAAGAAAAAACCCACTGCTACTGTGAAAAATCTGGCAGTTTATAAATTTTCGCGTGTTTCTGTTGTGCTTGTGTGTTTTTGGACCACGATTTCAAAAACAATATTGCGTTTGCCGCCCCATTTTGGATCCCCCGCCCGCACCGCATGGCATGGCGATGGCGACTCGCGAGTCCGGCTGCCCAGGACGGGGGGGAGGCGGGACCCCCCCCTCCAGAAACCACCCCTCCGGTAGGTGCCCTGCGCCCTTAGTCAAGCAGGCATTTTTCCGCCTGCTTTTTTGGCCCGGGAATGGGTGGGGGGAGAGTTTAAAAGTTTTTTCCTGTGCCGTCCGTGCCGCTTGCTTGCGCTTTAATTGCGGCGGCCGGCGGCGAGACTGGGCTTTTTGCTGGCTGCGAGCCTGCGGCGAGTCCCACCAGAGCAGCCCAGGACGGGGGATGAGGGGGGAGGCCGGGGACCTCCAGAAACAACCCCTCTGGTAGGTGCCCTGAGGCACGGCAGGCATTTTCCCGCCTGCTTTTTGGCCGGGAACCGGGTTTTTTTAACTTTTAAAAACTTTTTTTCTGTGCCGCGTGTGGCATCGCGCGATCTCGTGATGCAAGGAACGAGCACGACAAATCAGACCAAAATTGTTCGTTCGTCGGTTCGAGCTCGAAGTCTGGGGGAGTAATTCCCGTTACCGTTTCCGTAGAGTAACGGAACCGAGTAACGGAAACGGAAACGGAAATACCGCTAAGTCGTGCCCATCTCTAATGGGCACCATACCCAAAATGACATACTGTTTTATCATTTCGTAAGGTTTTGAAACGTTTCAAAATGAAATGAAACTCCACACTGTGTCGTCCCGAACCGAATCAAAATGATGTTTTCGGTTTGGAGGAAACTAACCAGGGAGCTGCTGCTGGATCTCGCTTCAGGCAAAGGGCTGCAGCAACATCTGGCAACTGTTTCCCTGCTCAGTTCTGGCCACTGCTACCCAGCTGGTTTTGACAGCTTGAACTGTCAAAGAAAAGAAAAAAGCTGGGTGGCGATTGCCAGAACCGGAGAGCAGAGGAGGGAGGCTTTTCCATTTTTGCGCCACAAATGCCTCTCTTCTCTGCTCTCTGGTTCACAGCAGGGGTCTGAGAGGGCAGGCACTGACCCCTGCGGCTGAGTTGGAATCTTGGGGAGATTCTCTTTGATTCTGAAGCAGCAGAAGGGGTCTGAGAGCAGCACTTTGATCAGATCCCTTCTGCTGCATTAGAATCCAAGGGAATCCCGTTGGATTCCTATGCAGCAGAAGGGGTCTTTGCTGCTCCAGAATCAAAAGGCCTGGGATTCTGACACTGCAGAAGGGGTCTGATCGAAGCTGCTGCCACCCCTCCTTCACCTGGGTGAAGAAGTGGTGGTAATGGCTTTGGCTTTCCAGTTCTTCTGAGCCAGGAGAGGGTTGCCTGACCCTCAAATGGCTCAGAAGAACTGGAGAGCAACTCAGGATTGAAGCCCCTGCCACCCCTCCTTTACCTGGGTGGCGACTTTGATCAGACCCCTTCTGCTGCTCTTGGCATTCCAAAAGTGGAGAGTAAACAGACTATGAGCGAGCTCACAAGGCACCACAACCCCCCCCCCCGGGCACCTTCCCTCAGATCTCTGCATCTAAACAGCTTGGCAAGCAGATCTGGTGAAGGCAGGGGATAGGGGTGGCAGTGCCTTGTGAGCTCGCTCTTAGCCCATTTACTCACCAGGCATGGTGCTCTGGGCATACCAAAAGCATGTGATTGGCAAGTAAATGGGCTACAAGCAAGCCCACAAAGCATCGCAACCCTGTTTCATAATTAACAAGTTTTTTTACAAACTGTTAATTACAAAATGAGAATGATTTTTTTTCCATTTCATGCCCATCTCTAGGGGAAATCATATATTTTTTTCATTGTGTGATCTCATTGCTTCTATTAGATTACAAGTATATCCACACTGCGCAAATGCATTGAGTCAAAACCAGAATTTTTTTGTTTTGCCCCTTTGAAGATTCAAAATGTGGAAGGTACCTTCTCAGTCTTGAATAGAAGCAAGATCGTCACGAACTTTCAGTTTGTGGAAGGGAATGCTATCGACAATCCAGCTATAGACATTGTGTACATTAGTTGCTGTGAGTTTTTCAGGCTGTTTGGCCGTGTTCTGCAAGTTTTTCTTCGTGGCGTTTCTCCAGACTCTGTGGCTGGCATCTTCAGAGGGCAAGGGAGTCAGGGACCTAAGAGCATTCTCTGTGCTCTGGAACATGGCCAAACACCCCAAAAAACTCACAACTATTGGATCCCATCCATTAAAGCCTTTGAGAATACATTGTGTACATTCTTGGGGGTGGGGGAACAAATGGTATATTCTTAATGTTTCAGTTTATGAATGGCTATCATGACCATCACTCATTTAGTGAACAAATGACGAAGTTAACTCAGTTTTTAATTCTACTTAGAATAAGAAGCTGTAAACCAGAGAACTGTCTCCCCAACACATTTGGAAGACATTTTTATTATGTATAACACTTTTCTCTTGCTCATTGTAACTACAGTAAGAGGCACTGAGTGGCTTCCATAGGCAAGTTCCCAAACCTACACAATCCAAGCATTAAGGCAGCTGAGACCATTTTTCTTCAGCAGTGTGACAGCATCCTATGTTTTTGCATCTTGCCAGGTTTCACAATGATCTCCAAATCACCTAGAATAAAAAGTAGAGCACCTTGTGCCAACTCTTTTAAATTCTGTGTTCAGTTTCCATGGCAGAGAATTCAACCAGAAATTATCTTGAGAAATGTGTCATACTTAAAAGAGAAGGAGCCATTCCCACCAAACACACAATAAAACCAACTTCTGCAGAGGCAATTTATTAACCTTTTATTTATAAATTAAGCCCTGATTTGAAAATTAAGGCATTGTAATTTAATATTAACCCATATGTCATAAAGTAATGAGACAAACTGCAGGGGAAATTGCATTCCATATTGCGAAAAGCCCTTGTTATTTATAATGACCAGGATTACAAGTTATGCCAACGCTGATGGATCATACTTTAAAAATCTTGATAGCTCATTCATTTCTCTAATTGCATTTATTACAAATTAAATAACTTGAGCACACCCTCGATATACAAAGAGACAAAATTAATCTGCAAATCAGTATGACTATGCCATCAAATGAAACAAACCAATAGCTCCTTGAGTGTAATGCAGTGTGCAAAGAATGTTATAATATGGTATGCAATGTAATTTTTGGATCAGGGTGCATGATGTGACTCTCCAGTGAATGGGCTACAACTCTTGTCAGCTATAGCTAATAATACAGCCAGTTCTGGGGAATGGCACGAGACAGAACCCAAGAACATATGGGGAGCTACAAATTGCCCGCCTGAGCCATATAGTGTTAAGGTGTAAATTGTAGCAACCCCCCTTGATACTGGTACATTAGTTATTACAGCAATTTTCCATGAGGTAACTCTGTTAATCTATCTCATCATTAATCACTGAAATAAAAACAAAGAGTAGTGTGGCACCTTAAAGCCTCATGGATGTCTTTCCATGTGAACTTTCATGGATTACAACCCATCTCCTATTTACTGAAAAAGAAGCATCTTTCAGGCAGTTTCATATTTACTTCTCACATGTGCTGCTCTGTCCAGGGGGCAGAAAGGTGGACTCCCTTTCTGATGCCCCTGGCAGGAACCTATGCTTTCTAATGGCAAACATGTTGTCCCTTTGGTTGGCTTTAAATGCCTACCCATCTGCTTCACTCTTCTGCCCATTTCATTCAGAGCAATATACAGACCATTTGTGGGAGTCATTATTATCAAGGAACATTCTGGAAATAAGCCATTTCAGCTTATAGTTATCAATGCACGATAATTGATATATGTTCTTCCTTTCACTACTGCTTTTATTGCAGTGCATACTACCAGGTTATTTTCCTGTGGGCTAGTTCATCTAGAGAGGGGGGAAAAGACAGGGCATTTTTGCTGTTGATGCCCCCATGTCTTATTTTGTCATTCTGATGCTTTATTATTATTATTATTATTATTATTATTATTATTATTATTATTATTATTATTATTATTATTATTATTATTATTATTATGGAGGTGAGATGCTTCTTATTCCTTCCCCCTTTGCATTTGGAGGTCTGCAATTACGAATACAGCAGAGCTAATCCGATTTAAGTCCCATTGATTTCAGCGGGAGGGTTAAGTATGGAATTAATTATTCACGTGGAAGTCAGTAGGTCATGCCTTAAATCTCTAGAGCCACATTATTTAAGAAATTAATGTCAAATAAAAATGTTCTCAATTGTGCAGGGTCGTGCGTTTTTATTATGAGCTGGGTCAAACCAGCCCCACCAGACTTTTAAACCTGTAAGTCCCAATCATACTAACAAGAAAGCAAGATTTGCTGAAAGCAGTGGGACTTACCTCTAAGTAAACATGCTGAAGTGCACACCGCATGACAGGATTAAGGTAAGGACTAGGGGCTGCAAACACAACTATTGATACTTTATGGTATTGTACAAGTTTATCAGTCAGATTCTTTCTTTTATATGCATAGCAAATTAAAAATATATGAACAGAGAAGAAAAAGCATAATATTTCTCTGTATTAAGGCTTCTTTGTATCCTAATATTATTTGTCAAATGTCAGCAGCTTTATTATTTTATTTATTTACTTATTTATTTATTTAAAATATTTCCTGCCTTTCACCCCAGAAGGTCACAAGGTGGTTTTCTCCCATTTCCAACTTGTTAAGATGGTGTGCTCCAGGTACAGAGTAGATAATACATGAAGAGCAGTAAGCATGTATGAGAATTCAGTTCATACGACTGATCAAACGCGAGAGGAAGAATTCATTCAACACCCAATTCTGTATATCAAGTAGTTGTATTAAGCTTCCTTAAAGCAAGGACTGGCTCAGCCTTTAGACATGGTGACATACATATCTCAAACAATGGAGCTTCACAGGCAGCAAATTTTGAGTCCCTTTCTTGATGGCCTTTGTTGTTCTGAAGAACCTCACCAGACAAAAGGATGGGAATCTCCAGAGCCAACTGGATCCCACATGTTTGGACTGGAAAATTTCTACAATGAAGACCTTGTGGGGAAGATCCATGGGACGTCAGCTGTGCTGTGGCAACCCAGGCAACTGTCTGTCCCTGACAGCATCCCACCAAAGATGTTTGGGACTGAAGGACAACACAATTTTGGCCACCAAAGTGTCCTTGTATTGTGTAAGCAGGGCTAAGTTGGTTATGAGTCAGGATGAGGTGGTTGTCCTACAAGGAAGCCTTCCTGTTGTTGGTCCCCATTGCTACTTGAACCAATTAGAGCTTCACTGCCACCTGAGTTAGATTTACCTTCATTTTTGCCAAATAAGTCCATATGTTGGCCTTTAGTAATGCCTTAATTGTTGGCGGTTTGACCTAGGCACTGCACTGCACTGCCTTCTTTCTCTCCTTCTGTAAGACGCCATGAATTCAAGCAGTCTAGGCCCTGGCTTCTTGTTTCGTTTTTTTTTTTATTCCTACTTTGAGAATAAAGATGGGCACGAACTGGAAAAAATGATGAATCAGGATGGTTTGTGGCAATCCACAAACCACCCCTGACCCTTGGAAAAAAGAGCCGTCTCACAGTTAACTTTTTCCCTTTTTGTGTCTATGGGGTAGGGGAACCTAACACATCAAGCCCCTCTGCAGCCCATCTGGTCTTGCTGCCCTCTTCCTCTGCCTCCACCATCTTCCCTTCTGATAGGCATGTGCAGAGACAGCAGGCCCAGCTCCCATAAGGGAAGCCAGGCAGCTGTCTCTGAAGATGGTGGAGAAAGAAGAGGAGGAGGAGGCAGGACCAGGTAGGGAGGTGATGGGGCCAGTGGGGGCACTGAGCAGAGAAGTGTTCAGCGCTTCATTTCATTTTGGCAAAATGTCTTGCACAATCTGAACAACGAACCAGCCCTGTTTTTACAGCTCGTAATTCAGTTTGTGCCCATCTCTATTTGAGAACTTTTAATTACTTCATGACTTTCTGAGACTTGTAGTACAATATCTTAACTTGTGTCTCATGATTACAGATGTCCACATCCAAGCAAACAGACTACAGAATAACATGTCCCTCACAGTTTAAAAAAAAAGTCACCTTTTGATAGACGCAAGTAGAATTGCCCATTTTGGTTTTGTCTCAGATAATATACAACTCCACGGCTTTGTATGTGAACTCTAGAGCACTGCAGTTTGCTACTATTTCCCGTTACAGAAGATTTCTATTAAATCAGGTCAGCAGCTTCCAGAGTGGGTGTCTTTTTGGGCACTGTACTCTGGTTGTACACATATTGTATTCTGGCTGTAGCCTGTGAAGCTCAAAATGACCTCAGGCTTGCAAAGCAGGTTAAGAATAAAAAAGGGCAGCTCAATGTTTCAAGTATGTTCAAAGCCAGCAGAAGAACAAGGAAATGGTGTATCTGCAGTGTGGAGACAATGGAGAAATACAAGTGGGTGACAGAGAGAACTATTGTACATCTACTCTATCTCTGTCTTCTCCTAGAAGAAACGTACCATCCAAGCTGGAATAAATAGAATACAGCAAGGGAGCTGCTCCCCCAGAGGTACAGGGGTAACTCATGAACAGTTACCTGCCTGAACTGGCTTCAAGTCTCCAGGGCTTGTTAAGCTGAACCCAAGAGGGCTAAAGGAACGTGTGGATGCAGTGGCAGAGTCTCTGTCTGTAAACTCAGAGAACCCTTGGAAAAGAAGTGAGGTCTCCAAAGATTGGAAAGGAACAAATTCTATCCTCATTGTCAAAAAGAAAAAGAAAGAGGATCCAGGAAACTATTGATGGGTCAGTTTGAGATCAATACCAAAAAGATCCTAGAATAGTTAATTGGACAGTCAGTCTATAAGTACTTAGAAAAGAACAGTGTGATTTCTAAGACCCAGCTTGGATTTCTGAAAAACAAGTAAGGCTAGATTTAGCAGATCTCTTTTTTAAATACAGAATCACAAGCTTAGCTGATGAAAACAAAGTTGTAGATGTAGCATATATTATTTCAGCTGGGCTTTACCTTAATGGTAATGTAATAGCCAACATGGAAAAAGGTGGGCAACCAGATACTACAGTGAAGTGGAATGGCAGCTGGCTGATGGGCCTTACCCAAACACAGTTTACCAATGGTTCCTCGTCATTCTGGAGAACATTGACTGGTGGTGGGCCACAGGGTTCTACCCCTGGCCCGGTGCTCTTCAATATTTTCTTAAATGACTTTTAGGAGGGACTTCAGAGTATGCACATTAAATTACTCTGAACTGGGAGGGAGTGACCAAATACTTCAAAAGAAAGCATCGGGATTCAGGAAAACCTTGGCAGACTGGAAAGGGAAAAATTTAAAGTTCTGCATTTAGGCAGGAAAAAACAGTTTCAGAGTTACCCAAGAAAAATAACAGTGCCACTATGCTCTGCATTGGTCTGACCTCACCTTGAATACCTCAACTGTTCTGGGGAAGAGTTTAAGAGGGATATCAAGAACTTGGAACACTTCCAGAGTAGGACAACCATGGATTTAGGATTTAGAAGCCAAGCCCTGCAATGAACACCCAAGAGAGCTGAGCATGTTAGCCTTATAAAAAGAAGATTATGCGGCAATATGACTTGCACCTTCAAATATTTGAAGGGGTGCCATGTGGATGAAGGAACAAGCTTGTTTTCTGAAGCTCTAGAGGGCAGGACCCATAGTGATGGATTTAAACTACAGGATTTTGAATTAATGTTAAGAAGAATGTCCAAATCATTACGTTTCTTGACAATGGAGTGGATTTTCTCAGATTCACCAACACTGAAGGTGTATGAACAGAGCCAGGGATGCTTTGAGATGAGGATTTCACACTATGGCAGGGAATTGGACACTTGTCAAAAAGGAAGAGTATAAGTTGTGTTGTACCATTGGGCCTTTTCACACGACCCCTAAGATCCGCTGGCCACTTAAATTCGGACCAGAGATCTTAGGGGTTTGTCGCTGTTCCTGCGTTCCCACCCCCTCCACACCCCTGGCTGCTGGCTGCGTGAGGGGAGGGAGAAAAAAAGGAAGAAAAGAATGCTGCTCACCTCCGTTCTGCCGTCCCGGCACTGCATTCAGATCTCTTAAAGGGGCAGGGGACAAAAAAAGAACAAACAGAAGCAAGGAGAGCCGGGCAGTCACTACGTTACATCCGCATCAGGAATTTTCACCTCCAGAGAGCAGGTACCTGAAAAGTGCGCTGGGACGCGCTTAGGTGGGTGTGGTCGCACTTAATTATCTGTAAACTCCGAAGCTGGTGGGGAAACAATTTTAAGCTCTGGAGCTTGGAGCCATTTGCGGTGGAGTTTAGGGGTCGTGTACAAAGGGCCATTGTGCTGGTGGACAGCTCAATGAAGATGTCTACCCAGTGTGTGGCAGCAGTGAAGAAGGCCAATTCCATGCTAGGGATTATCAAAAAGGGGATTGAAAATAAAACAGCCAACATTATAATGCCGTTGTACAAAATGATAGTAAGGCTGCACCTGGAGTATTGTGTACAATTCTGGTCATCGAATCTCAAAGAAGACATAGTGGAACTGGAAAAGGTGCAAAAGAGAGGAACTAAAATGATTACTGGGCTGTGGGACCTCCCTTATGAGGAAAGGCTAAAGCATTTGAGGCTCTTTAGTCTGGAAAAAAGGCGCCTGAAGGGGGATATGATTGAGACATACAAAATTATGCAGGGCATGAGTAAAGTGCGTAGAGGGACATTCTTCTCCCTCTTACAAAATACCAGAACTAGGGGACATCCACTCAAACTGAGGGTTGGGAGAGTGAGTACAGACAAAAAATATTTTTTTTACCCAGAATGCTGTTAGTCTGTGGAACTCCCTGCCACAGGATGTGGTGATGGCATCTGGCATGGATGCCTTCAAAAGGGGATTGGACAGATTCTTGGAGGAAAAGTCCATCACAGGTTACAGATTACACATGATGGAGATGTGTAATCTCCAGGCTTAAAACCAGGGTACTTCAAGGGCCAGATGCAGGGGAGTGGTATCAGGAGACAGATACCATATATACTAGAGTATAAGTCAACCCGAGTATAAGTCGAGGCCCCTAATTTAAGCCCCAGAAACTGGGGAAACGTATTGACTGGGAGTGGTGTGTGATGTTTAAAATAACTTTTAGTCACTGATGCAAGTGCTTGGCTCAGTGACTAAAAGTCATTTTAAACATCGTGTGCCGCTCCCCTGTGATGCAGAGGGGGTCATGAGAAGCTGTATTCAATGTTTAAAATGACTTTTAGCCACAGATGACTTGCCTCAGTAGCTAAAAGTATTGACCCGAATATAAGCTAAGGGCCCCTTTTTTCAGTCCAAAATTAGGGTTGAAAAACGAGGCTTCTATTCGAGTATATACAGTATGTAGTCTTGTGCGCTCCCAGACGCATTTGGTGGGACCACTGTGAGATACAGGAAGCTGGACTAGATGGGCCTTTGGCCTGATCCAGCAGGGCTCTTCTTATGTTCTTATGTTCTTAAGTTTTATATAATACTCAAAATTAGTGCTGTCATAGACCTCGAATTAATATTATCCCCATCTGTATATGTAAAGGGAAAGGCAAGTTATATAAGAGGGTTTGGATGAGGCCAAGAATGTGTGGGAATGCTTTTTTTAAAAAAGTGGTTTGATTTTTATTGTAGTATTTCCAATCTACATGGTGTCAACAGAGCCTAGGGTAGGGCTCTCTCGATAAGATCGCATTGAATGGAAAACCATTCCAGTACTTGGAAACGCGTTGAAACATTTTAAAACAGTAAACTGAACAAAATAAAAACCAGCAAACTGAAAGATTGGGAACTGTGGCAGTTTCTCTAGGTGCCAAATACGTGGTTAAATAATGACGCCTTAAGCTGGCACTGAAACAAAAGCCACCTTGGCACCAGTTGGGCTTCCAGTGCTGCAGAGATACATGGGTTCATCCCCCATTGCCACATGTGTCAGGCTCACATTCAAATGCAGAACCCCTTAGGCATAATTGGAGGATCCATTCATGCAAGAGCAACCCTGACTGGGTCCATGGTTTCTATCATGTGTAAGGTACCTATGCTCATACACCACTGTAGCCAGGGAGAAACACAGCAACACACATGGTGATGGCCCCATAGAGGTGCAGTATACAACTCTATTTTCCCACTGGCAGTTCCCATCTCCCCTATTAACAGAACTCTTCCCTCATTAGAAAGCATTTGCTGAATTCAGCTCACAGTGTATAACCACATGAGAAAACCCACTGTAACCATGTGGACATAAGATGTTTCCATGAGCGTGGGAACAACTGTAGAGGAGAAGTCAACCATACCACTGCTGATCATATGTAAAAGGGACCTTAGACCCTCCCTGAGCAACTCTTCTTTGTGGCAATGCTAAGAACATTTAAAATTCCAGTCACAGCCTGACTCAATAAACACCATTTTCCCTCCTTCCCAGATGAAGTAAGTCTTTAAAGCATCAACTGAAAGTGGCCTGTGGTTGATTACAAAGTTATTTAGTTATGGATACGTAACTCTAAACTGCACAGCTACATATCGCACTTTATTAACAAGCGCTGCCTGGCGAAGTATATGCGGAGATCAATACCATGTGACAGGGTGGCTGGAGTGATCTTGGTTCAACATGTTGCTAAATTACAGATTTAATAACGTTTCCCAGATGTTAAGATTTGTGTCTGCTGTGGGAGAGCCTAGGCACCAAAAATACAGAGTGGGGATGAAAAGCACATGGGGCAAAAAAAATAAAAATAAACAAAAGCTTTTCTTCTTTTGATGAAAGAGGAGAAAATACAAACACTTCCTGATTTCTGAAATTTAAAAGTCTCCAAAAATATCAATCGCCAACAGGGAGGGACGAGACAATAGTTTATCACTACTGATATTTGATTGATCTCCTTTTACGTACGCTATTAGAAGTGACCAGAGGCAAAAACAAAATGGCCGTTGCTCCTGCATAGCTCAGTGAGACAATGCCTTTCATCTGTCTGGTCCAGTGTATCTACCTGAGGTACAACCACAGATGGTTCATCTCTCTCTCTCTCTCTCTCTCTCTCTCTCTCTCTCTGTCCTCTAGCATTGAAATGACCTGAGGCTTGTTTTAAATATATTTTAAGGTGTTAGAATGTGAGGATTAAATAGCAACTAAAAGTATAGCAGAGAGTCCTTACATGGAAAGTGGAAGCTATGGAGAACTGTTCCTCAAGGATGCAAAAGAAGGTATGAAAAGTTTCAAAAACTAACACACAAACTTTGACAAGAGTTCTACAACCAAATTTGAGTCAGACACAATAGCCCTACCTATATCAAGAGACTGTTACATACCGGGGGTGAAGGGGTATCTAAAATAGACCAAAAGTCAACGATATGTTAAAAAAAATAGAATAGCTATATTTATATATTAAATGTAATAATAAGATTATGAATGTTCTCAGTGGTGAAAAAATATTTTTACTTTTGGCTATAGGGAATGCAATATTGAAATGGTAATATTTTGTCCTTCTTCTGGTTTACTTTGTATAGCCCCTGACAAAGGCCATAAATTCAGGCTTAAACACACTGGGTATTTTTAGATTGAAATAAACTGAATTAGCATCTTACATCCTGAGACTTTTGTCTCTCCCTCTTTCCTGAAGCTAAGCACATGGGAGGTCCATCATTACATGCATTGGCGGCCTCCAAGGAACCCTAAGAATACCCATTCAGGTTCGTGATAGAAGAAAGGAAGATTAACAGTGAAGTGAAACTGTAACTCTAAACACATGTTTCAGGGTGGAAACTACATTCAGCCCAGCGGGATGTGCTTCTAATTGTCCAACTGCATAGGACTGAGCTGCATCTAAATAAATGGATGTATGTGTAGGAAGGTCTCAGACAAAGAGAAAGACAGTTGAAAGAAGAGCTTCATTTCCAGGCTAAGATTGATACTGGTAATTTCTGGTTCATGTAAGAGTTTTTCCTTTCTGGCATGCTGACTGTGTAAGCCAATAGCATGGCACCCGGTCAAATTTTTTGACAATGTTTGAAGCCAAAGTTTTATATCACCTTTGCCTGATGAAGTGTTTGGAGTAACTCTTTCATGATCCAATAAAAGCATTACCTAATCCAGAACTTGAACTTGTATGAATGGATCATCCAGATATTTACACAAATTGGTAAACAGAAGTGTTTAAAAATCCTAACCACAGACAAATATATTGATTTCATTTTCTCAACAGAAGATGATGAAGAAAAATAAAAATTTGTGGTCTAACAGTCTCTACACTTCAAACGTAGCCTAGGCTGACCTGATAGTTAACTGCTCTAGCTATATGTCAAGATATCTATATAAAGGATGCACAAAGTCAGTTTTTCGGGGTCACAATCTACTATCTCTTTGAAATGGGAATTTCTGTTCCTCTAACTTCACTATCTCTCCATCCCCATAATTTATATTTTTATGCAAACCTATGTCTCGAGAACTAGACTACAATGGACAAAAACTCAAAACTGACATAAATCTGTCGTTTCTTAAGGCATCACAATATTTGATATAATAATTTATATAATACTGATCTTAGAAGTGCAGAGTTGGACGGGACCTTATGGATCACAGAATCTAGCTCCGCCAAAGGAGCCACAGCGGGGAACAGAACTCCAGAACTCCAGCTCTGCAGCTAGTTCCCCAAACCACTGATCTATCCGACATTTCATGTTTACATTGTTGTTTCCTCTGTGTAATATCTACTGCTCTCACAGCGACATTCAACCACCACCCCCTTTAGCTCTTATACCTCTACTCCTTGTCTGAGCAGAATATCATGATATATTAGAGGTCATGAAAAAGAAAGTACTGAAATTTTACTTGAACATCTGTAAAACCAATTTTATTTACTGAGACATCGAGGATTTTAATTGGTACCTGCTCCAAACCTTTGGGATTATAGTCTAAATAATAAACCTGTCTACGTATCTATATCTATGTTAGAAGAAAGTTTTCAAAATTATAGCTATTAAGGAAACATCAGAGAAACATATGGAAGAGAAAAAGAACAACCTGTTGGATGCTGCAGAGATATTTAAGTAGCTGATGCTTTTGCAAAAACAAGGTCCTACGTGGGGCACCCCATGACAGTTTGCCGTGAAACCCATAGGTGGATCCAGAAAGAAATTTCCCTCAGGAAATGACTTCTGGGACAAAATGAACCCAAGGCTCATTTTCCAGGACATTGGTCTCCGCAAAATGGATTAGATCTCCCTCTTTCAGAAAGAAAATGTATACAACAAAACTGTAACTCTTCTGTTTTAGGAAACCATTAAAAATACTAAAAGGGAAGGAGCAATTTTGGAACGAATTGTACCTAAGTGACTAGGAAGTTGCTTGCTGTTGACCTTTTCTGGAGAGTATTCCTTCCAAAGAAGCTGAACACATGCATTACCATTTAAGCAGACTAATTCAGCCCAGACAACAATACCCTATAAATATTCATGATTTTGTTTTAACATTAAGATAACATCTGTTTGGAAACATCTGCAATCTGTTTTCAATGCTTCAGTAACATTTAAATTAACTGTAACTAATACAATAAAGCACTATTAAGGATAATGATAATGAAAGATGCCCATTAAGAGACATGAATAACATGGACTGTGGGGAATGGGAGGGGATGAAGCAACCTCCAGCAAACTTGCGTCCAATGGTTGCCCATAATTATCTTTTTTTCCTGGGGTGCTGGTGATAGTGGTACTAAGTAATGCTGTTGACTCCTGCTTCTTCTTCTCTCTGAGGATGATGGGAACTGATCCTGAACCCATATGCAAATAGTAATCAGAACAACATTATCTTAATAACAAGATGTACTTAGAAACTTGATGTTTACCAGTAAGACCATTCCAGATAAGGATACTTAGTGTTGGCTTCCACAGGTCAGAACCTGCCAAGCTGACCACAGCCCACTAGTCACTCAGAACAGGTAACCAAGAAAGGAATTCATTCATCCAACTGTATTTTGTTTCTTGCCTGAGACTCTGACAGAAATGCAGGCAGCGTGGCCCCATGGTGGATTTCTTAGTGCCTAGTAGAATTGTGCCGAGTTTGGCACATCACAAATTGCACCAGTCTATAATGGATTAGATCTCCCTCTTTCAGAAAGAAAATGTATACAACCAAGCTGTAACTCTTCCGTTTTAGGTTATGTTAAATTAGGTTATGCTGTGTTTCCCTTCTTATATTTTGTTCAGAGGCAACTCGTATCTTTAAATGCCTTCCAAAAGAATGGATTGGGATGGGGGCTGTAACACGCTATAAAATCAACAATTACAACAGGTATGCTCACCTGTCACACCGCTTCACGTGGGGCTGAAGACACCTAAGCACGTGGTTGCTGCCTCCCTCTTGTTGATTTACAAGTGGCATGAAAGAAGTGTATTTCACCGCGGTTCATTGTGAAGCATAAATTAGGACAAGGTATATTTCTGTGATTACCAAAAATGAAACTGAAATACTTCATAAACACTTACAAACACAAAAAATAATAAATGCATCTGCTTTTTCTCCATGTAAAGGAACCATGGTTTTGCAGCAGAATGTTTCAGGAACTTAGAATAATGCTCGCAATGTCCTAAGAAAGACAAAAGTGTATCTAGGAACTGGCAAGCCACTCCAGTACTTCTGCCAAGAAAACTCCATGGACGTGGAGTCACGTAGAGTCGGTCACGACTGTAACGACACAACACACACACATCCTGTGGTGCTTCTTTTATAGCTTTTACTAAATTTGATATTGGTTGCAATATTATGTGTATCCAAACTATGGATTGTGGCCATATGTATGTATGTATGTATGTATGTATGTATGTATGTATGTATGTATGTATGTATGTATGTATGTATGTATGTATGTATGTATGTTCTTAGGCATCCGTAATGATAGCCATTGGTAATTTTGTTCTCTATGAACTTGTCCAACTCCAATACTTTCTTAAAACTGTCAAAGCTGACAACTGTCACCACTTCTGGTAGGGAGTTCCACAGAGCAGTGATCCTCTGGATGAAAAAGTACTTTCTCTTATTTGTTTGAGATCTAGCACCCAAAAGTTTCAAGGAGAGCCCCCTAGTTCTAGTGTTGTGCTATAGGGAAAACAGTTTTTCCTTATCTACTTTGTCCACACTGTGTATAATTTTATAACCTTCAATCAGGTCACCTCTTAGGCGCCATCGTTCAAGAGTGAAGAGGCCCAGCCGTTGCAGCCTCAGATGGTAAGAAAGGTGTTTCAGTCCCCTAATCATTCTGCACTTTTCAATCACTCCCCTCCTCTGCACTTTTTCCATTTCCATAATATGCTTCTGGAGGTATGGTGAACAGAACTGTACACAATACTCCAGATGGAGCCTCACCATAGATGTATAAAGAGGCAAAATGACACTTGCTGACTTCTTTTCTATACCCTTCCTAATGATCCCTAGTAGAGATGGGCACGACTTAGCGCTTTTTTCACTGCTGCAGCACTCTGGGGTTCACACCTTCATTGCCAGACTGAGCTCCACCAGACACCAATTTGTCCCTTTGTCGTGGTTTGTTGCAAAGAGCGATTGCCCCAGCAGTTTATAAATGTTTTTTTTTTTGCCCCCAATGTGCATCATTCTACAATTACTAATGTTGAAACTCATTTGCCACTGGTTTGCCCACTCCCCCACTGTCAAGAGATCCCTCCATGTTGGGGAGATAGGTAGGATATCTCTCAATACCATTTGCAGGGAATCATAAGCAGGTGAAGACATCTGCTTGGAAATACCCTGAAGCAAATGGTGGGCCACTGTGTGGGACAGATTCCTGGACTGGAAGGGCCTGTTCCATCAAGGCTGTTCTTGTGTTCTTAAATAATACAGTAACCCCCCACCAATCGCAGGGGTTAGGGACCCACCCCACCCACGATCCACAAAAATCTGCGATATGCGGAAGCGAGTGGGGGGGCCTGGGGGCGGGTGGGACGATCACGCGCCTTTCCCAAAAGCCTCAGAGGAGCATGGGGGTGGTGCAGAGCAACCCGATCAACCACCGCCACCCCCCGTGCAGCTCCAAGGCCTTCCGGAGGTGCCAGGGGGCTGCGGAGAGGGACGCCGTCCGTCCCCACAGCCCTTCCGTGCAGCTCCGAGGCCCTCCGGAGGCGCCCAGGGGGGCTGCAGAGAGGGACGCCGTCCATCCCCGCAGCCCTTCCGCGTGGCTTCGAGGCCCTCTGGAGGCTCCCCCCCAAAAAAAAACCAGTACTGCGGAGAGGGACGCCGTCTGTCCCCGCAGTCAAGTCTTCTCTAATCCCTAGCGGCTTTTTTCCGAGGCCCTCCGGAGCTGTCCACCAGCCCAATGTCCCTTTCCTGGGGGTTGCAAAGAGTTCGGAACCCAGCAGGGTATTTTTTTTTGCCCCAATGTGCATCATTCTACAATTACTAATGTTGAAACGCCACTGGTTGCTGTCCCCCACTGTCAAGCCCTCCATGTTGGGGAGATAGGCAGGATATCTCGCAATACCATTTGCAGGGAATCTAAGCTGAGACATCCCTTGGGAATACCGAAGCAAATGGTGCCCGGGGGGGACAGATTCCTGGAGAGGGACGCCGTCCCTCCCTGAAGCCCTTCGCGCATGGCTCACCCCAGGCCCCACTGGAGGCACCACGGAGAGGGGGGCCGGGTGGGACGATCACGCGCCTTTCCCCCCCCAGAGCATGGGGGTGGTGCAGGCTCCCAGGCCCTCTGGAGGCCTCCCGGGGGCCAGGGGCTGCGGAGAGGGACGCCATCTGTCCCCGCAGCCCTTCCGCGCGGCTCTGAGGCCCTCCGGAGGTGCCCGGGGGGGCTGCGGAGAGGGACGCCGTCCCTCCCTGAAGCCCTTCCGCGCGGCTCTGAGGCCCTCTGGAGGCTCCCAGGGGGGGGGCTGCAGAGAGGGAGGCCGTCTGTCCCCGCAGTCCTTCCGCACGGCTCCGAGGCCCTCCGGAGGCGCCGGGGGGGCTGCGGAGAGGGACGCCGTCTGTCCCCGCAGTCCTTCCGCACGGCTCCGAGGCCCTCCGGAGGCGCCCGGGGGGCCAGCCCTGCGGAGAGGGACGCACGTCTCCGTCCCCTGCAGCCCTTCCGCGCGGAGCTGGGAGGCCCTCTGGAGGTGCCGCGGGGGGGGGAGGTGCTGCGGGGGCTGGGACGCCGTCCCTCCCTGAAGCCCTTCCGCACGGCTCCGAGGCCCTCTGGAGGCACCACGGAGAGGGATGCCAGCCCTCCCTGCAGCCCTCCCAGCACAGCTCCGAGGCCCTCCGGAGGCGTCCAGGGGGGCTGCGGAGAGGGACGCCGTCTGTCCCCGCAGTCCTTCCGCACGGCTCCGAGGCCCTCCGGAGGCGCCCGGGGGGGGCTGCGGAGAGGGACGCCGTCTGTCCCCGCAGCCCTTCCGCGCGGCTCTGAGGCCCTCTGGAGGCTCCCGGGGGGGGGGCTGCAGAGAGGGACGCCGTCCCTCCCTGAGCCCTTCCGCACGGCAGAGGCCCTCCGCACGGGGATGCCAGCCCCCCTGCAGCCCTCCAGAGGCGCCGAGGCCCTCCGGGGCTGTGGAGAGGGACGCCGTCTGTCCCCGCAGTCCTTCCGCACGGCTCCGAGGCCCTCCGGAGGCGCCCGGGGGGGGGGCTGCGGAGAGGGACGCCGTCTGTGACCGGAAGAGGCCTCCCGGAGGCGGGGGGGGCTGCGGAGAGGGACGCCATCTGTCCCCACAGCCCTTCCGCGCAGCTCTGAGGCCCTCTGGAGGTGCCCGGGGGGGCTGCGGAGAGGGACGCCGTCCCTCCCTGAAGCCCTTCCGCACGGCTCCGAGGCCCTCTGGAGGCACCACGGAGAGGGACGCCATCCCTCCCCACAGCCCTTCCGCACGGCTCCGAGGCCCTCCAGAGGCGTCTAGGGGGGCTGCGGAGAGGGACGCCGTCTGTCCCCGCAGTCCTTCCGCACGGCTCCAAGGCCCTCCGGAGGAGCCCGGGGGGGCTGCGGAGAGGGACGCCGTCTGTCCCCGCAGCCCTTCCGCGCAGCTCTGAGGCCCTCCGGAGGTGCCCGGGGGGGCTGCGGAGAGGGACGCCATCCCTCCCTGAAGCCCTTCCGCATGGCTCCGAGGCCCTCTGGAGGCACCACGGAGAGGGACGCCAGCCCTCCCCCAGCCCTCCCGCACGGCTCCGAGGCCCTCTGGAGGCTCCCGGGGGGGCTGCGGAGAGGGACGCCGTCTGTCCCCGCAGCCCTTCCGCACGGCTCCGAGGCCCTCCGGAGGCGTCCAGGAGGGCTGCAGAGAGGGACGCCAGCCCTCCACGCAGCCCTCCCACGCGGCAGCACCCGGGGGGGCGACAGAGAGCGACGCTATCGCCCCCCACTGCCTCCACCCCGCAGGCTTCTCGGAGGTGCAGGGGGCGCACAGAGTGACCAGATCCCCCCCCCCCCCGGCGGTGCAAGTACTGCGATCTTGTGGTGTAGTGGGACCTCGGGACCTGAACTGCGATATGGCGGGGTGTGAGTGTAAATAAATCACTGAGTTCGTGCAGAATTATCACATTTGTGGCCTCTGGCAGTGTTTTTATAAAACATATTCTCTAGCTCAATGGTTCCCAACCTTCACTCCTCAGATGTTCTTGCACAACAACTCCCAGAAATCCCGGCCAGCACACCTAGTGATGAAGGCCTTAGGAAGTTTTAGTCCAAGAACACCTGGGGACCCAAAGCTGGGAACCATTGATCTATCTAGATGAAGATGTTCATCCACTGCACTTATGTCATCTGACATAATGGCAAATGTTACATTTAGTCTGTTGCTGAAATAGAGTCAGCAGAGCTCAGTCCAAATAGCATAATGTTGGACTGAAACTGACCTTAACAAAAGAAGTATGGTGATACAAGTGAGACGAATCACAAACAATAAGGACTGAGGTTTCTTTCAAAGTAAGTACTATTGCATTGGCCAGAATGGTATCGGTGTCCACATAAGGTTTACATCACTTGCCAAAGGCTTCTTGGTGAGGTGCTGCAGTGTGTCTCGATTATGTACCTGGTCATGTGCCCGGTTGTGCAATCAAAATGTGCCCCGGTACTTTGTCTATTAGCTGCAATTAACTACAGCAAGTTACACAAGCCTTACAAAAGGACCAATGGGATTCTGACTATTAATGTAGAGTAGGCATGCTTCTGTATTGCATGCCTCCCAAATCAATGTGAATGCAAAGGGATTCATTTTATTTGCATATCAAGACAATGGAAGAAATCCATTCGGAGGAATCAAGAGCAGATGAATAAAAAAATGGATGTACTTCTTCCTTCAGCTGTAGCTCATTTTGTGTTGTACAGGTACCAAGTTAACTTTCATCTAAATAGTCAGAGTGCCTTTAAAAAGTTCCCACAACTGAGTTACAATTGCAGTATATGGTCCATCTTTTCCTTGCAATGCCAGATCTCTCATATTAGAATCTAAAATCACGAGAAAATCTCACTGATAATTTCACCCTAGTATAGTAGTAACTCCCCTCATAGCTCTGTAAAATTTCCCTTCTGCAACACAACCCTTATAATCTAGAATGGCTTTGAATTATATCTACTAATGACAATATAAAATCTATGGGGTAGATCTGAAGCTTCTGCATTAAAACCTGACATAAAGAATAACTTGTGGCTCAGCTAGATGAGACTTATGGGGTAAAGAAACTCCAAATCACCTAGCAGTCCATGTTTGTTTATTTTCACTTGACAGCATGGAGATAATATGATGGGTTATGGGCAGACTTGAAAGTACGGTTCTGTGCTCGGTCATTATCCACTCCATCAGAATTTACTCCAGTAAGAGCACACACAATCGACTTGCACACTTTGGAAAAAAGTCAGCTTTCCTCCTCCACCACCACCACCAGCATTAGCCACGTCACCTTTTGAGGAGGGTGCCCTGAAAATTCAGCTTTATATGTTAAATTCCCTCAGTATAACAGCAGCAGTTTTAGTCTGCCCTGTAAAAATGGAAAAGGAAGGAAAATTTCCTCGAGGTATTGACCTGAACGCCCTGCCATCTCAATGGCTCACAAAGCCTATGAAAAGAATGACTGAGTGCAGCGAATCACTTCTGTAGTCAAAAGTAAGCTTTTTGTCCATTAAAATTTCCCCTCACTGTTTCACATAAGAGGTTTTTCCTAACAATTTAGCCCCTAATCATTTCCTCGGCGATGCTACCAAAATTGTAAATAGCACCGAGGGCGCCTTACGGAATGAAAATACTGCTCCCCTCTCTGGAGAGAAAAAAATAGGGTAATGTTCAGCAAACACTTTCCCAAGAAGACTGAAGTGATCATCTGAAGCAGGGAGAGCCACTTTATAAGGATTGCATGTTAGTCTGCAGCAGCAGGACAGGGCAAAGGACTGACTGAAGATCTTCAAGGCTGAAATCAGGATCCCAGGAATGGAGCAGTAATAATAATGTCTCTGCAGAGAAATGTATTCCAGATAGGTTAGGGAGAGCTGAAAATAGCAACAGAGGCACAAGACATAGGGCACAGTTGAGTCTTAGGGCGTTTATACACGACCCCTAAGCTCCGCCACAAATGGCTGCAAGCTCCGGAGCTTTAAAATGTTTCCCCACCAGCTCCGGAGTTTGCAGACAATTAAGTGCGACCCCGCCCACTTTAGCGCGACCCAGCACACTTTTCTTGTACCTTCTCTCTGGAGGTGAAAAATATTTGATGCGGATGTCCTGGGCTCTCCTCGCTTCTTTTTTTTTTTTTTTTTTTTTTTTTTTTTTGTTTTTGTTTTTTGCCTCCCGCCCCTTTAAGAGGAACCAGGAAGTAACCGGGGCTCCCCCGGGAGCGTCCACCAACATCGGGAGGTAAGGTTTTATTCTTTTGTCCCTTTTTTTCCTCCCTCCCCTCACGCAGCCAGCAGCCAGGAAGTAGGGAGGGGTGGAGACACAGAAGAGCGACAAACCCCTACGATCTCTGGTCCGAATTTTAGGGGCCAGCGGATCTTAGGGGTCGTGTAAAAAGGCCCTCAGTTCCATGGTGGAACAACAGCAGGAAAGGCTGGAGGGCCAGAAGTTGAAACATTCAGTATACTGACAGAAGCTTACTTGTTGTGGGTTTTTGAAAAGCTCATTGCCAATTTTTTTTTAACAAAAAATCTTCTTGCTGTTTTGTCCACAAGAAAGCAATTTCCGCATTTCTCTAGGAATATTTATGGGGAGCCTCATAAATATAGCCCTCTTAATTCTGCCTTTGATCCCACTTTTCCATGAGAGCTGCTCCCCTCCCACCACCACCACCACCACCACCACTGATGCCTACCAGGTCTCGTTTCAGACAAACTGATTGCATGTCAAAATTGCGATTGGCAGGATACAACCTGCAACTTCACACTGCAACCAAATGAGTGTAACAAGCCAGTCCTGTATCAAAAAGAAAGATGTTAGTGAAACTTTCAATGAAAGGGGATTATTGTAGCATTAGTTTTATTTGTAGCTCACTAAGCAACGCTAATAATACAGAACCTGAATGCTACCAAATGCTGCTCTTCCATCGCGTCTAACGCTACTTCAATCTGAGCAAAGGCAAGTCACTGGCATTAAACTGCTTCTTTTCTTTGTTTGTGTGCGTATGGGTGCATGTGTGGATGCGTGTTATATGTGGTGATGTTTCACAGTTTGGTTATCAGTCATGAAAAGACATTACTTAAAGCAGCAGTGACACTGTCTAATCATTCTTGTGAAATATAGACTTCTCTCTCCCCTCCAGACAGAGCCGGCATTAATACACATTTATGCAAAGCAGAGACAGATCTGTCACGGGCTAATCTTTGCAAGTATGATAGATGATGTTTATTTTTCGGTGATGGAACGAAACACCCCGGCTGACAATAATTGTAATAAAAAGGACAGATCAACTTCTATAAAATGATTGAATTACCCGTCTATTGCATTAATGCCTGCATTAATGCCAGCTCTCAGCTGTGTCATAAACCTGCATTAGGTTTGTTCCAAGTTGCGGTGCACTGGGAAGCATCCACCTTCAGTGAGACATCCTGCCCTTGACCTGGACTAATGAAAAGGCAGCGGCCTTTGGAAGCAGTTTCTGGTCACTACTATTTTGCATTCATTGGAAGCATAATGCAATGTTTCCAGCCTTATGACAGATGGAGGGAAGAGGAGGAGGAGGAGGAGCTACAGAAAGTTACACAGCTTGGTTTAGGAAAACCTGGAGATTTGGGGGGGGGGGGGGTGCCCAGGCTGGAGACATGTATAGGAAGAAGACATAGAACCTGATTCTACTTAGGAACCTTGTAAGATGATGTTGATTTAGAAAGTCTCATTGTGTTTAGTGATGTTTATTTATTTATTTATTTATTTATTTATTTATTTATTTATTTATTGAACTTATATCCCGCCCATCTTCCCAGAGGGAACTCTGGGCGGCTAACAGCGATAAAACAAGTAAAACAGGAAATAAAACTCGGACAACAGAGGGCAAGATGGCGGCGAGCCCGAGCGATGGGAGGGAGGGGAAGAAAAAAAACTAGCAAAACTGGTTAAGTAAGTGTACCATAGGACTATTACAGTAGGACCCCCGTATCCACTGATTCACTTATCCACTGATTCAGTTATCCACGGTTGGCAGAGGAAAAAAATTAAATAATTCAGCAGCCACAAAGCAAGCTGTAAGGTAAGCTGTTGTCACAAACAGCAGCTGTAAAGCAAGCTATTGTCACAAATAGCATCTGTAAAGCAAGCTACTGTCACAAACAGTGGCCATAAAGCAAGCTACTGTCTCAAAACAGAAGTCATAAAGCAAGCTACTGTCAGGAAAGAGCAGTTTGGGGATGGTGGGCAGGTGTTCTCTCTTATCCCCGGTTTTCATTATCCACGGGAAGGCCTGAAACCAATCCCCAGCAGATACTGGGGTCCTACTGTATATCTGGATGGTTTAACTCTTTAAAAATGCACACACCCCACTGGGTTGAATAGCAGAGATGGGAATGAATTGCTGTACCAGCAACTCCTGCTGGTTCGTTTCTTGGCCAAACGGGTGCTCAGAGCTTCCAAGTCCTGTCTTCCCCAATGGGCACTCCCTGGTGCTACCTCTGAATTGGTACTTGCTGGATGAGGCAGGGCGGGGAAGCCCTGAACACATGTTTGGCTAAGAAGGGAACCAGCAGGAACTGCGAGTTTAGCGGTTCGTGCCCACCTCTACTGAGCAGCATTATGCATTTGGCCCAGTACTAATGCTGAAATATATTGACAATGGAGGTGAAATTAGGATTGCCTGAAAGAAGAAGAATTTCGCCCCAGCCCCTTGCCCCACAAGATGGCTCTCTGTTAGCTGTACCGCCTGCCTCTGCTGCTACCTTTACAAGACAGGTGAATAAATGGTGCAGTGCTGGAGGGAGAAAAAGAGGAATTGTAATGCCTGAGGTGGGAAAGAGGTGTGCGTTTTAAGGGGCAGGACAGAATTTGTAATTCTTCAGGCCGCACCCTCTGTAGAGCCGAAAGGGCAGTGAGAGTCTCACTCCCAGGAAGCACTGCGGCCACTTCCTGTCAGCAAAATGTAGGCCTCTGTAGGTGTGAGTTGTGGGCCTGACCTTCCATACTTCTGGAATAAAACCGCACATGCCTAGTGGAGACATTTATTGTTACATATAACATGATTATATGGCTCTAAAAATAAGCACCCACTAGACAAAATATTGCATCACAGTTACACCTGTGGAAGGGAAGCATAACTTGCAGTAGCTTCTTAATGGCAATTAAGAAGTCACTGCTTGGGTTTCCAGGTGTACATAAACCCACCAGAATGGCATATACCCAGAAATCCAAGCAGAGACTTGTTACCATATTTTTCCCATCTATAAAATGCTACAAAGTATAAGATGACCCCCATTTTTCTAACCCCAAAGTATAGAAAAAGGAGAAAGAAGAGCCGCTGTTGCCGCCCCCGCTGCCTTGCCCGCCAGGTAAATGTTAATCAGTGGTTCTCAACCTGTGAGTCCACAGATGTTCCTGGAATGCAACTCCCAGAAGTCTTCATCACTAGCTGAGCTGGCCAGGATTTCTGGGAATTGCATTCCACGAACATCTGGGGACCCACAGGTTCAGAACCACTGCGTTAAATAAATAAATAAATAAATAAAAGAGAGCAACAGATTGCTTTTTCAAGAGAAAAGGAAAAGTTGTGATAGGTGCCAGTGTTAGAAAGAGGCTTTATAATGCACTGCAAATTTTCATGTGGTGTTTCCCCCAGAGCAGTTACGTGGTACAAGTCACGGTTCCTGTGTTCCCACATATTAAGACCTTTTTTATTTAAAAAAAAATCAAGGACAGACACCAAAACGTTAGCAGAGTGGGGCCAGATTCGGCGCGCAGAGTAAGAGATGGCCCTTGATCCTTGGTGCATGTGGAGCTCAGCACTGGGGGGGGGGGGGTCTTGCCTCCTCTCCTGCGCCCTGAGCTCGGAACTTGACACTCACATCATGGACACAGATGCCTTGCGAAGCCTGCCTGCGTTCATCACCTGCCTGCTTTCCCTTCCCTTCCCCTCAGTTTTTAGGGTGCTGTTCCACTGGACTGCCCAGGAGCCCCTGCGCTCTGACCTTGGGAAGGTGCCTGGTCTCCGAGGGACAACCCTGGGTGTACCCTCGTCTCAAGAAGACGAGCAACTCTCCCCTCAGCGGTGGCTCCTTCCCAGCTTCTTGCAGCAATCGGCTTGCCAGCTCTTAGGGCCTTTTTACACGACCCCTAAGATCCGCTGGCCACTTAAATTCGGACCAGAGATCTTAGGGGTTCATCGATCTTCCTCTGTCCCCACCCCCCTCTGCACTTCCTGGTTGCTGGCTGCGTGAGGGAGGGAGAAAAAAGAAAGAAAAGAATGCCAGTTTACCTCCGTTTTGTTCCCAGCAGCATTCAGATCTCTTAAAGGGGCGGGGCGCAAAAAAAGAACAAACAGAAGCCAGGAGAGCCCCACACTCACTATCCTTACACTGGATCAAATATTTGTCACATCCAAAAAGCAGGTACCTGAAAGCTGCGCTGGGACGCGCTAAAGTGGGCGGGGTCGCACTTAATTTCCTGTTAACTCCGGAGCTGGTGGGTAAACATTTTTAATCTCCGGAGCTGGGAGCCATTTGCCCCGGAGTTTAGGGGTCGTGTATAAACGCCCTTAAAGAGATGGTGCCCTCCTCACAGCTACTTGGCTGGCAGCACTCGCAAAACCCAAGGGCTAGCATATTTTTTGCTTCAGATTTACCCCGAGTACCCATGGCTCATGTACCGGTTTAAAATCTGCTTCGGAACAGTGACAAGATTTTACCACCTTGAGGCCAGGTACTTGGAAAATGTGCTGAGCTTCAGGGGGCGTGGCCGTACTTTTTTTTTTTTTAAGTCCACAGGACGTGGGAAAATGATTTTATGCTCCACATCAGAGAGCACTTTGCAGCGGATTTTAGTGGATGTGGGATAGAGGCAAGTGTGGGTGCAGGAAGAGACACAGAGAGATTTGCTACCTGAATTTTGTGTGGAATTCTATGGGCAAGAGTTAAGAATTGAATTGGCTCAGCGTGGAATTGAGGGCTGTGACCGGCTCCTCTTTCTGTGCTTTCTTCCCACTGAAGCTGAGGTAAAGGAGCCCACGCCACCACCTCCCTGCCCACCCACCATGGATCAGATGAAATTTAGAATTTTAGATTTTTAAATTTTAGGGGAAAATAGCATTTTATAGACAGAAAAATACAGCAATTGCCAGCAAGAACCTATGTGAGATCTACTGTTGCCTTCTGCAAGTTTAAATAAGCAACAGGATTTTGATAGAAGAGTTTAACAGATCTTATACCCAGGAAACTATTCATAACATCACTATCACACCCCTATTGTAAAATGTTATTAGAGATAGATTTCTTGAAATGTCTGTTTGCGTTTTATAATACGATTACTCACCTAGATGTTAACCCCTCTGAGCAGAATGTGGTAGATGTAATATGTTTACCCCAAAAGAGTTATATTTGCATATGGGCCTTTTCACACGACCCCTCAGATCCGCTGGTCCCTTAAATTCGGACCAGCGATCTTGAGGGTTCCTTGCTGTTCCTCCGTCCCCACCCCCTCCGCACTTCCTTGTTCTGTCTGCGGGAGGGGAGGGAGGGGGGAAAAAACCTTAGACACGGACAAAAGAAGAAACCCTTACCTCCCGTGCGTGGAAGCTTGCTCCGAGCCCCGGTTTTACTTCCTGGTTGCTCTTAAAGGGGCGGAGGCGAAAGAAAAACAACAAAAACTTCAAGGAGAGCCCAGGCACGCTCCGCATCAAATATATTTCACCTCCCAAAAGCAAGTACAAGAAAGTGCAGCTGGGTCGCGCTTAGGTGGGTGGGGTCGCACTTAATTGTCTGCAAACTCCGGACCTGATGGGAAAACATTTTTAAGGTCCGGAGCTTGCAGCCCTTTGCCGCGGAGCTTAGGGGTCCGTGTATAAACGCCCTAAGATAGGAGAAACACATATACCTTTTTTAGAATGATGTTTGAAAGCAATATTAAAATATTACTTTTATAAAGTTATTTTCTTTTAGAAGTCTCAAGGTGCATCTAGGCAACTTAGTTACCACTTTCAGGTGTAGAGTGTTACTGTATTTGAGACAATTCTTGGCAAGGGTCAGGACACCACACCACAAACATTTTTGTTCAATTCCGTTTATTCCTGTTAAAGAAAAAGACAACAACAAAATTCCCTTCATGTCTCCTGTGTGCTTTACAAGCTGATGAATGTTCTTGAGAAACAGAAAGCTTCCTTCCTGCTCCTCCACCCCGCCCCCCGAGAGGGGAAGGGAGACAAAGCTTACCATTTATTGTTAATTGTTGCAAACTGACAGGGAGCTTGAGTGATGCACTGAAAGGGCATTTTCAAATTTTAAAAACCTTTTCAAAAAACCACCCCTAGGTCAGCAATAATTTAAAAGATATTGAAAGCTTCCTCTCCTTTCCCCTCCACAAGGGGGTGGAGAAGGAAGCTTTCTATCTCTGAAAACTTAAATCATCCACTTTGGTTTGATAACGACAATCACATTGGCTGGAACAGAAGCAAAAATAAAGAGATCCTATAGCAGTGCCCCACTCTACAAAAAAAAGTAGCACCTGACAGGAGCCCCAAAAGGCCCAGATAAACATCAATCAGGAACAGGCTAGTTCGCAATGTCACTTATGTCATGTAGTCACTGTGGAAAGGAGCTGGCCCCCAAAAAACCATGGGGCCCAGTTAAATATAATCATAATCAGGAGTGTTTCCATTTCCCAATATGCTTATTGGAATTGTCATAATGAGGTTCCGCCTTTCAAAATTTAATACACTATCACCTCTGTATTAAAGATACATGGTCTTTTTTTTTTTAAGAAAAAGCATGGTAAGCTTTAAGCCAACGATATTTACTTCAGTCATATTGTTGGATGTTTTTCCTTCACATAAATTTTCTAATATGTCCCTTCAAACTCATTCTTGCAAAAGTAAGCCATCCCCTCCAATGCCATTTGGTTGCTGTCCAGTCCCAGACAGTGCTGTTTAAACCCAAACATTTTTTGCCTTGAAGTGTGATGACACTTTTTGTTTGTTTTCTTGTCTGATGTCAGTGGTTTCATTAAAGTTGCACAAGACTGAAATAGGCAGTGAACTCTACCAGGTATTTTTAGTACTCTGTCATCAATACTTTCCTGGAGTTCTTCATGGAGGGCCTTGGTGGTGTTGCATCTTTTCCAGTCCCTGCAGAAATATTCAGAAGAGACTGACGACAAGTCCTGCTTTTGTATTCCACATGGCTGGGATTCCCTCAGTTCCAAAGGCATGCGTAGGGAAAGCATTGTAGGGAGTTGCTAAAGAGCAGGGGCCACCTCTCAGACACCATCCTCAAACGATTGTTGAATGTTTGTTTCCTTGCTCTTTCCTAGAATAATTGGCTGGTCTCCTTGAGATGTGGGTAAAACTAGCAGTTGAGGGCATTGACCTATTTTCACTTGCACAATGCTTACTTCCTCAAGGACACATGCCCACCTTTTGATTGTAGTACCACTCGATTGCCAGTTCTACGTGCCAAGGGAAGTATTGGCTGAAATCCAGTATTAAGTTGCAACTAGAATAGACTCAGCGAATCAGCAGGGACTTGGTGATTCAACAGTTGTATAAGATCCACTGATTTAATGCTCCTTTCAAGATTCTCCTCCAGCATCCACAGCTGATTGAATTATCAAGCATCATATTCTGCAGTGATCAGCCTTCTTTATGATCCAGCTATCACTTCTACGCATCATGTTGGTGCAAAAAACATAGCTTTGTTTCCCAACTAACCAGACCTTTCATGAGTTGGCAAAGTCTGTTTGTCTCTGAACTTCAGGGTTGATTTCTTTCAAGATGCTGCCTAACCTTGCCATCACTTTCCTCCAGCATCCAAGAAGCAGCAGTGATCAGCCTTCTTTATGATCCAGCTATCACTTTTACGTTCACTTCTGCTTCAGTCACCATCTGCAATGATCATGGAGCCCAAGAAAGTAAACTCTGTCATTGCCTCCATGTCTTCCCCCTCTGTTTGCTAGGAGGTGATGGGACCGGTGGCCATAATCTTAGTTTTTTTCTGTGGAGCTTTAGCCCATTTTTTCACTCTCCTCTTTCACCCTCATTAAGAAATTCTTTAATTCCTCCTCACTTTCTGCTATCAGAGTATTATCATCTGCGTATTTGAGGTTGCTGATATTTCTTCCGACAATCTTAATTCCACCTTGTGATTCATCTAGCCCTGCCTTTCGCATGATGTACTCTGCATATAAGTTAAATAGGCAAGGTGACAGTACAATCTTGTTGTACTCCTTTCCCAATTTTAAACAAGTCAGTTGTTCCATATCCATTCCTGACTGTTGCTGCTTGTCCCACATATAGATTTCTTAGGAGACAGATAAGGTGTTCAGGCACTCCCATTCCTTTAAGGACTTGCCATAGTTTGTTGTGGTCTACACAGTCAAAGGCTTTGGCATAGTCAATGAAGCAGAAGTAGATGTTTTTTCTGGAACTCTCTAGCTTTCTCCATAATCCAGCGCATGTTGGCAATTTGATCTCTAGTTCCTCTGCCCCTTCGAAATCCCGCTTGCACTTCTGCGAGTTTTCTGTCCACACACTGCTGCAGCCTCCCTTGTAGAATTTTGAGCATAACCTTGCTAGCGTGTGAAATGAGTGTAATGGTACGGGAGTTGGAGCATTCTTTGGTGTTGCGCTCCTTGGGATTGGGATGTAGACTGATCTTTTCCAGTCCTCTAGTCACTGCTGAATTTTCCAAATTTGCTGGCATATTGTGTGTAGCACCATTACAGCATCCTCGTTTAAGATTTTAAATAGTTCAACTGGAATGCCATTACCTTCACTGGCCTTGTTGCTTGCAATGCTCTTTCTAAGGGCCTTTTTACATGACCCCTAAACTCCGCCGCAAATGGCTCCCAGCTCCGGAGCTTAAAATTGTTTACCCACCAGCTCTGGAGTTTACTGAAAATTAAGTGCGACCACGCCCACCTAAGTGGGTCCCAGCGCACTTTTCTTGTACCTGCTCTCCAAGGGTGAAAAATCTTGATGCGGATGTGCCGGGCTCTCCTCGCTTCTTTTTTTTGTTGTTTTTTGCCTCCCGCCCCTTTAAGAGATGGAACCAGGAAGTGACGGGGCTCCCGGCAGCTTCCACCGGCACCAGGAGGTAAGCCTTTATTCTTTTGTCCCTTTTTTTCTCCCTCCCCTCACGCAGCCAGCAGCCAGGAAGTGCGGAGGGGTGGGGACGCACGAAGAGCGACAATCCCCTAAGATCTCTGATCTGAATTTAAGTGACCAGCGGATCTTAGGGGTCGTGTAAAAGCGACCTAAGGCCCACTTGACTTCACTTTCCAGGATGTCTGGGTCAAAGTCAGCAACCACACTATCTTGGTTATCAGGGACATCCAGATCTTTCTGATATAATTCCTTTGGGTATTCTTGCCATCTCTTCTTGATGTCTGCTGCTTCTGTTAGGTCCCTACCATTTTTGTCCTTTATCATATCCGTCTTTGAATGAAATGCCCTTTAATATCTCCTTTTTTCTTGAATACATCTCTTGTTTTTCCTTTTCTATTGTTTCCCTCTGTTTCTTTACACTGTTCATTCAAGAAGGCTGTCCTGTCTCTCCTCGCTATTATTTGGAAGTCTGCATTCAATTATCTGTATTTTTCCCTTTCTCCCTTGCATTTTGCTTCTCTTCTCTCCTCCACTGTTATAGGATCTTGTTGGACAGCCACTTTGCTTCCTTGCATTTTCTTTTGTTTGGGATGGTTTCCGTTACTGCCTCCTGTACCTGGTCTCTTGACAAAACTCTATTAGCTTTTGCCCTCCTTCATTTAGAACTCCAAGGCCAAACTTGCCAGTTATTCCTTTTATCACTTGACTCCCTACTTTAGCATTCCAATTCCCTATGATGAGAAGAACATCTTTCTTTGGTGTCAATTCTAGAAGGAGTTATAAGTCTTCATAGAATTGGTCAATCTCAGCCTCTTCAGCATCAGTAGTTGGTACATAAGCTTGGATTACTGTGATGATGAAAGTTCTATCCTGTAATTGTACCGAAATCCTTCTATCATTTTTAATGCTGTATCCCAGCACAGCTTTTCCCACTCTTTTGTTGACTATGAGGGCGACTCCATTTCTTCCCTGGGATACTTGCCTTCAATAGTAGATGTGATAGTCATCTGAACTGAATTTTCCTGTTACCATCCATTTATGTTCACTGATGCCCAAGATGTCGATGTTTACTCTTGCCATTTCACGTTTGACCATATCCAGCTTACCATGGTTCATAGATCTCACGTTCTAGGTTCCTATGCAGTATATTTCTTTGCATTGGACTTTCCTTTCTCTTCCAGACACATCTGCAGCTGGACGTCCTTTCGGCTTTGGCCCAGCCACTTCATTAGCTCTGGAGCTACTTGTACTTATTCTCTGCTCTTCCTCAGTAGCATGTTGGATGCCTTCTGACCTGAGGGGCTCATCTTCCAGCATCATATATTTTAGCCCTTTGTTACTGTCCATGGAATTTTCTTGGCAGGGACACTGGAGTGGCTTGCCAGTTCCTACTCCAGGTGCATCATATTCAGTCAGAATTGTCCACTAAGACTTGTCCATCTTGGGTGGCCCCACACGGCACATCTCATAGCTTCTGAGTTACTCAAGCTCCTTTGCCACGACAAGGCAGTAGTCTATGAAGAGGAATGTTGACATACAAATGGTTTAGGAACTTGCTTCCTGACAGAATATCTCTTGTGTCCCATGTGCACCTCCCAGTCCTTGATGCCACAGGGAGGATTTAGTGAATAAACTCTAAGTTCCATTGACTGAAATGGCCCTCATCTAATTGTGACTTACTTTCATATAGGAAATCGCAGTTTAGGGTAAGCCCATTAGAATCAATGCGATTTATTAAAGAGTTGACTCAAGAAATACCACCATGATTTTGGCCACTGAACCTTTCCAGCTATTCTGAACCCTGGAGATTTTGCTGCTATTCCATAAAGACAATTCTGAACAAGATGGGCATGGAGACAACCCATACTCCTAGCCCAAGGTTGCTTAGCAAGTTCAGAGCAGACACGGCTTGTGATTTTTCCAAATCACTTCTCTATTCAACTCCCACATTAGCCTTCTATTTAAGTAATATCAAGCTCAAACTGGAAATTGGTGTGGATTTTTTGTTTTAGTGTTAGCAGATAACACTAAACATATATAACATGCATGCCTTCAGTATGAATCATATCAAAAGCACTAAGCCACAGGGAGGAAGAACGTCACAGACACAGAAACAAACCAGAATGGATCAAAGGCAAGGCTGTCCTCCTAAATTTGCTCTACTAAAAACTCCCTGCTTTTTTTCTTTTTCCAACATAAAGAGAAATTAAGTCCTCCATTTCCAGCCTACCCACAAAGTCCTTGAACTCGCAAGAAATGTTAGCAGATGTTCATTAACACATAGGCAACCGGAGGATTGGAGGCGTTTGCTAGTGATCCATGATATGAATAAATGTTTTAAAGTCTCTATAGGGGAATTATGCTTCTGGTTCAGAGCCATTTGGCTATGTTGTACTGCAGGGGGTGGGGATGGGAAAGGGGTTAGGCTGAACAGTTTGGGGCTTGTAATTGTTATTATTATGTGTGGTGGTGTGTGGCTTCTTTAATTGGAAAAATAAGCTGCCCCCACATATGGAAATTTACACACATTAACCCCCAGCCACCCTGAACATAATGAAAGGGAAATATTTTGGGAAAGGAGTAATGATTTCAAGTTGCAGGGTGGATTTGTACAGGTAACAAATTTTCCGATCCACTCTGTGTTTCATGCCGGGTGTCTTCGGCCTATTTACTCTAAGGGGGTGGGGAATTATCCTATTCATTTGTTTGCTATTTTATTCAGCTTATATTTTTTTATCATATCTTTATTTGTTATATTTTTATACCGCCCATCTTCCGGACGGCTCTGGGCGGTTTACAATAGGAATAAAACGAACATCAATAACAAATAAAATAAAACAAAAAGAACAGTAAAATGAGGAGGGAGAGACCCTCCGGAGTAGGCGATGCGGGCGGCAAGAAAAAAAAAGTGAAATTAAATAAAAATGTCGCCATATGCCTCTTTGAAGAGTAAGGTTTTCAGAGCCTTTTTAAAGGCAGGCAGGTACTGTGCAAGATGCAGATCACTAGGAAGGTGGTTCCACAACGTGGGGCCCACCACAGAGAAGGCGCGGTTATGTGTGAGCGATTTCCACGCCTGTGACAAAACCCTGGAAACAGGAGTAATGAATATACAAATCATCAGCCAATAACAGCAGGAGGGCGGGGAATGGTATGATATAAAAAGGATGGAGCCTAGTCAGTTGAGGGAGTTCAGTGAGTTGTGTTCAGTTGAGAGTGAGTGCTGGGAGAGAGCACTGCTCTGTGAGAGTTCTGTCAGGCAGTGAGGGCTATACTGTTTACTAGTTATTGAAGACAGGAAGGCTTGTAGAGCTGATTAAATCTATTACAGTATATGTTAAAGGCAACGCATACCATCCTCAGATATTGTTATCTTTATTATTTTCTCAATAAACATTGTCATTAATTTTATATTATATATCTCTGAGTCGGTTCCAATTCATGAGGCGACGATTTTAAAAGGTGGCAGCATTACCAAGTAAATAAAAGGTGGCAGCATTACCATTTCCATCAAAATTCAGTGTGAAAAAGGGAGGTGTCGTCACAATTTGGTGGCACAGCAGTGGGATGTCGAAATAAACCCAGTTGTGCCTTTGAAAACCCAGTCTGTGAAAGGGTGACGTCACAATGCCTCCCTGGGTGTGGCCACCCTAAGTGAGTGCACCTGCGCCATTCTAGTGGACCTGACCCCAGTTGACTTCTGGGAGATACGCTCCGACAGGTACTCTGGTCCCAAGCCGTGGAGGGTACACTGCCCCATAGTGCAACCCACCTATTTAAGAATAACATGGCCCTAGAGCACATCTGAGGGTTCTACCATCTGCAACTGAAGCTTGTGTGTAGGGTAAAGCCTTATAGAAACATATGATTGGACCTGAGGTATGCACAGGAAGAACCTTGACTCAATAGACAGCAGCCATTGCCTCCTCCTCTTTTACACCTTCACACCAAATTTAGCAGTACGAGGGAGATTTGCTCCTCTCTTTTCCCAGCTCCAACCTTACAAGGAAGTCCATGCCTCCTGGGAGCAGGGTGTATGTGTGTGTTGTGTTGTTACAGTTGTGAGTGACTCTTCATGAGCCCATGTCCATAGAGTTTTCTTGGCAGGAATACGGGAGTGGTTTGCCAGTTCCTACTCCAGGCGCCTAACAGCACCTGGTATTCCCTGGTGGTCTCCCATCCAAGTATTAGCCAAGGCTGACCCCGTTTAGCTTCCAAAATCAGGCGAGATCGGATGTGCTTAGGGCATCTAGGCAGCTCTGCGGCAGGGGGCGCACTCAAATCCTTTAGCCTGGTGACAGAGGGACAGCCCAAAACCTTTTGGTGACTGAAGAAAAGCAGTCCCCTTTCTTTCATTTTTTTCTCACAAACGCACACAGAAATCGTCTCATGTATTCTCTAAGGCCAACCATTCTATTTTCACACCTGAGGGAGGAATTCAGAAAGCACGTCCCCCTGAGTAAAAACATAATAATTAATTAAAGAACAAATAATCAGCCTTCAGTTCCTGACATCTCCCATCCCTCCGTGGCTACCTCCCTCCGTTTAATCGTAGTGCTGGCCTACACACACACACACACACACACACACACACACACACACACACACACACACACACACACACACATCCTGAAGCACTGCTGTCTGTGGGAAAGTGGTCTTAATTTTAGGAATGTGTTCGCTCTCCAGTTATCATCTGCTTGTCTGGAGGGTTAGATCCCTGATGGAAATGGACATGCCAATGATCTGACTCAGCATGTGAGGCTGCTTGTTGCTTCTCCATATGTCTGCCCTGGGTAGGTTTTGAGGTCAAGGGGAAGAAAAATTGCAGTCTCAACCAAGCTGACTTTTGGCTGACCCGGACGAACCCAAACCAACCTTGGCAATATAAGAATTCCTCTGTTGCTGCAGTCTGACGGCATTCTTTCCCACCACACACTATGCTGGACAGCAGTGTGGATGTGGATATCTGGACACCAACATTTTAAAAATTACTTCTCCAGCCAAACAGATTGGAGTCCCATCCTTCTTAGAAATGCTGTTTGGCCATACTTACAGCTCCCAGAGGCTCATCATGACTATTAAAAAGAACAGGAAGAAACACACATGTAAATGGAGCTCACGCAGAAGAAAAATAAAGAACCCAAAATCTCAACACTCAGTTAATCTTTCCTGTTTCTATTTATCACAGATGCTTGGCATTTGGAAGAAAGGACCTTACGGAAGCAGCAGGAGCTGGAGGAATGGGGCAAACAGGGTATGTGTCCCAGGTGCCATTGCGGGGGGAGGGAGGACATCAAAATGACAGAACAGTATTTGTATTTTATACCATTCCATGCATCTCTTGATGGGGTGGGGGAAAGACATGGAATCAATGTCTGCCCTGAGTGACACAGACCCTAGTTGTGGGCCTAGCAGGGGCCCATTCCTAAGATGTACCTTAAGGCTGTACCTTGGGCCACTATCTCACCTGGGGGAAGATCTGGATATTGTGAAAGTCTGACTTTTCTTCTTTCTTGGTCACATGACTGAAGATGTGGGATCTCCATTCCCACATACAAGGATTAAAAACAAAAACAAAAGCACCAACCAGCCCCAGGGCCAGCAGGTGGCGCTAGAAAATAATTTTTAAAAAAACTAAAAAAACCAGGGCTGAGAGCCTGAAGGCCAGCTGATCAGCACTTGGGGGGGGGGGGGGTTTAAAAAAATTAAAAGTGCCGACAAGCCCCAGGACGAGCTGGTCAGCGCTAGAATGAATGAATGAATGAATGAATGAATGAATGAATGAATGAAAACAGCTCTGACAGCCCAAAGGCCAGCTGATCAGCGCTGGGGGGAGGGGAAACTTGGAAAACTCACTAAAGGGGGCACAACCAGTTTTTTTTTTAAAATCCTGGTGGCCATGGGGACAAGATTTTTGGAAACGCTTTATCTTGAAATGTAATCACCATTTTAAAGGACATGTGATAGAGCCCTTGATCATATAGTGAGGTCAGAGTAAAGGGTAAGTTTTGACTGCTAGATGGATTTTTTAACATGCAGCTCTACAGTAGAAAGACTGTACAAATTAAATCAGTGCAAGCTAAAGTGAGACAAATGCCACATCAGATCAATCAGTGGCATAGCAAGGGGGGAAGCAAGGCAGAGGGTCAGTTGTCCTGGATGCAAAAATTTTAGGGGCACATGGCCCACCCCACGCGGTGCACTCCTGCAACCACTCCTTGCACTCTTCCTCTCCTCCTGTCAGTCCAAATCCAAGCTGCCAGGGGGTGCTCAGCCCACCTCCACTGCTGCCACCATTGCCAGCACAGACCTTTATGGTGCCCCCCCCCAGGACTTCTCACACCACATACTGCATCACAGAGTCAACACATGACCCACATCCCACAATACCAGCTTTGGCCCAGGAGCTGGAAAGCCACATTATGTCACTGGGATCAATGCATTATTTTTAAACTGAATTCAGTCAGATGAAGAGCCCCTTGAGGAGGTCTGGAAATCTGAACCAAAATACCAAAAGTTCCTTATAATTTGTCTTCATAGTTAGTGGCTATGACCTCATTGTTAAATGCCCACTGACTTTCTTACCAACTAACCCACCAATCATAATCTCAGGATTTGTAATTGGTCGACTGATTATACGCAAAGGGTGATCATAAATGGCTTCTCCTCACCGTGGAGTGGAGTGACCTGCAGGGTGCCCCAGGGTTCTGTTCTAGGTTCAGTGGTATTCAACATCTTTATTAATGACTTGGACAAAGGGCTAGAGAGTAGTCTGATTAAATTTGCAGATTATACCAATTTGGGAGGGGTGGCTAATTCCCTAGAGGTTAGGATGAAAATCCAAAATGACCTTGACATATTAGAGTGCTGAGGCAAAGCAAATAGAATGAGTTTCAACAGAGATAAATGGGTCCTGCATCTAGGCAGAAGAAATGAATTGCATAAATATAGCATGGGAGACACTTGGATGGAGAATAGTACATGTGAAAGGGATCTGGGAGTCCGGGAGGACCACAACGTGAACATGAATCAGCAGTGTGACACGGTGGCCAAGAGAGCCAATGCGATTCTTGGTTGCATCAACAGAAGCATAGTTTCTAGAGCAAGGGAGGTGATAGTACTACTCTATTCTGCTCTGGTCAGACTCTAACTGGAGTACTGTGTGTACTGTTCTGCGCTCGTCAATTTAAAAAGGATGTTGATAACTTCGAGCAGGTCCAGAGGAGGGCGGCCTGGATGGTTAAAGGTCTGGAACATATGTCTTATGAGAAGCAGCTTAGGGATCTGGGAATGTTTAGTCTTACAGAAAGAAGGCTGAAAGGAGATATGATAGGCATGTTGAAATATTTGAAAGGATGTCATATTGAAGAGGGGGCTGGACATGTTTTGTCCAGAGACTAGGACTCAAAGCAATGATTTCAAACTATAGGAAAAGATATTCCATTTGAACATTAGGAAGAACTTCCTGACAGTTAGAGCTGTTCGGCAGTGGAAAATGCTGCCACAGAGGAGGGTGGTGGAGTCTCCTTCATTGGAGGTTTTTAAGCAGAGGCTGGATAGCCATCTGTCAGGCGTCCTGTGATGGGTGTTCCTGCATGGCAGGGGGTTGGACTAGATGGCCCTTGAGGTCTCTTACAACTCTATGATTTTATGATTCTATGATTTTGATGCCATGTATAAGTTCCTGCCATGGTCTCTTTCTCTCTGTTATTATGTCTGAGGAAGCTCACATTTAAATATAGCAGTCTCCAAGGTGCTACCACATTTTTGTCCTTTTTAAATTGTTCTTTCATTTTTATTTTTGACCCCTAACAAAGAGTTCCAAAACTTCAGCCCCATTGCTGAGAAGGCCTAGCCCCCAAGTTGCTCCATGACTACCCATAACAGCAGCATCATATTAGGGCTTTCCAAGACCTCTCAGAAACCTCTTGAACTGTAAGTTGCAAAGAGAGGCACCTGGCATCTCCATTATGTACACTCAGCACACCTTGTGCTCGGTTTTAAAACCTTCACCATGAAACACAGAAACATAAGTCAAGCCCCAAATAACATATCTTGATTAAGTGTTGCACATATGGTGGCTGTCCTGTGCAGAATTCCTATGGAGGACGCTGGGTGTGTTTTTCTGACTGCCTGGGTTCAGCTTGAAAAACACACCAAGCTTTCATTTTAAAAAATCCTCTGCCAGGTGAAATGCAATTTTTAGCTTTTAATTAGAAATGCAAGTGATGTTGGAGGGAAAGGTGTGATCTTTCTAACAGTTAAGGCAAAGCAGGGATAAAGAGACAAAGCCTCCAACCATTTTCCTTCTCCTCTGACTTCTTCTATACTGAAATTTCACACACAATAATAAAACCCCAAACTGTTGTTAGAGCTCAGAATGTTACATTTTACAACAACCTCATTAAATTACTCATTACTTTTCCATATCCAGGTTGCAGTTGCCATTTCTGCTCTTCCACTCTCTGCAAGTTAATCAATGGCACAGCATGTTATTATTAGCACTGCTACATTGTTGGTATCAGGAGACCGGGATGTGCTCTCTAGTTCCCTCTGTTGGCCATGTCTGGTGTTGTGTCTAGCGTATTTTGAATATTATATTTTCATAATATTTTTGTAACTATATTACAATTTCATAATATTTATTTCTAAATATTTATAGAAATGCAAAAATAGAAGAAAAGCTTAGGGCCTGAAAGATTCATATATAAATGCCTTTGAATGCCGTTCGAAAGTAAATATTTTTGCTCAAATATTATACGTAATTTGCATAGAAATTTATAGTTATTTGTTGTGCTATTTTAATCTAATAGTAGTAAATAGTAAATTATTAATGTAACTGTGTTACTTATAACTAATGAGTTTCAAGCACTGGTCATCCCTCATTCATTCAGCACCAGCTATCCCATGTTTCGGCAGAAGAAGGCTAATTCAGAGGCATATCAAAATGTTTGTGAGCCTGCTGCAAACCATGCTTTGGTTGGGTCAAAATTGTGAGAGCCAAAGATTATCACCTATTTTACAAAAGCGTAATTCTGGAGAAGTCAGAGGAATTTCAAAATTGCCGCTAGGTTCTCAAGCAGGGGTCTTCAAACTACAGCCTGGGGACTGGATGTGACCCCCCCCTGTGCCCTGAATATGTCCCCTGGGACCAATTGCAGACCCCCACCCCACCCGTTGCTTTGAGAGCAAGCGAGCAAGCCGATCTCTGCAGCTGCTTCTATTGCTGAGGCAGCTCAAAACAATGGGTTATGTCCCTTCCCCCACTCCCCTCACCCACTGCCCGGATGATCGACATGTTGGCTAGTGGGGCAGTTCAAAGTGGGAAGGCCACAGCAAGCTCCCCTGCTCCCCCCACCCACCACCTAGATGGTTGGGGCGCCGGCTGCAGCTGAGCAGGGCACTTTAAAATGGGAGGGCTGTGCCAAGGTCCCCAACTCCCTCCATGGCCCCATGGCCCCATCCCTGCTCCTCCTCCATCCCACCTACCTGCCTTCCTTGTGTGGCCACCACCTATGTTATTGTGGTTGTTAGGAAGGAAGGGGGCAGGTGGAGGCAGAGCCATCCATCCATCCAAGCTGGAGCAGCCATGGCAGTGAACCAATGAGGGATGGACGGCAGGTGACCAAGGGGAAAACAGAGCAACTTCCCACCCAGCCAGCCCCTTCCAAGCTGCTGCCTTGCTCCATGGAGGGAGGGGAGGAGCGAGCCCAGCCATGGCCGGAGGAGGAGGCTGCTACCATCACCAGGTTAGTGACTGGCGAGGAGGAGGAGGAGGTGGTGGAGACAGAAGAGAATGGAAGGGAAGGCCAACGGTGGCCTGGGCCTGGTTTCTGGGAGGCTGGCAGAAATGCATTTGTCCCCAGTTGGTAACAGGCGGGTTGGCAAGCAAACCGAGCACCACAGCCTGGCTGGGCTCGGCCATTGAGCGGGCTGGAGGTGGCTTTGGGCAGGCCTTCCTGCCTCCCCTCCATCCTTCCCAGCTCGCACTTCCTTCCTCCCTCACTTGCAGTCCACCAAGCCGGGCCAGGCCAATCCAGAACGCGGCGGCCAGGCTGGTGGTTGGTGCACATCGGCTAGACCGCATCACTCCCATCCTGGCTCGCCTCCACTGGTTGCCCGTTGCCTCCCAAATAAGGTTCAAGGTGTTGGTTTTGGCTTACAAAACCCTCCATGGCTTGGCCCCTGTCTATCTGGCAGAGCGGCTTCACCGACAATTAGATCGGGCCCGTCCCACCCGTTCATCATTGGCCCTCTCGCTTCAGACAGTCCCCCCGAGGGAGGCCCGCAAAACGAGCACTCGTGGGCGGGCCTTCTCGGTGGTGGTGCCGTCCATCTGGAACAACCTACCTAGCGAGCTGAGGCAGGCTCCATCGTTGGCGTCCTTTAGGAAAGGCCTGAAGACCCTCCTTTTTAGGGACGCCTTCAAAAATGACTAGAGTTTTTTTTCTTTCTTTGGCCGCTTTTACACGACCCCTAAGATCCGCTGGCCATTTAAGTTCGGACCAGCGATCTTAGGGGCTTGTCGCTCTTTCTATGTTCCCACCTCCTGCTGCTGCTGCTGCTGCGGCTGGGGCTGGGGCGCACGCCGGGTCGCGCCCCGCCGCCTCTTCTTCTTCTTCCTCCTCCTCCTCCCCGCCGGGCCTGGTGTTTCTCTTCAGCTGTGGCCTCCAGCCCAGCAGAGCCTCGGCTGCCGGCCCCCTTGTTGTAGCCGGGGTCGCCCCAGCCGCCGCTGCTGCTGCTCCGCCCGCCGGACGACGACGCGGCTCCTCCTCCTTTCCCGGGACATCAAAGGAACGCGGCGTTCCTTTGAATGCGGAGGGAGCGGATGGAACGCCGCGTTCCTTTGATGTCCCGGGAAAGGAGGAGGAGCCGCGTCGTCGTCCTCCTCCCCGCGCCGGCGGGCGGAGGAGCAGCAGCGCGCGGCGGCCGGGGCGACCCCGGCTACAACAGGGCGGCGGCAGCCGAGGCTCTGCTGGGCTGGAGGCCGCAGCTGAAGAGAAACACCAGGCCCGGCGGGGAGGAGGAGGAGGAAGAAGAAGAAGAGGCGCGCGTCCCAGCCCCAGCCGCAGCAGCAGCAGCAGCAGCAGCAGGATCGGGGATCCCGGTGGAGGGTGACCTGCCGGATTAAATCCGGACCAGGTTGAAATTCACCCTCCACCAGCAGGTACAAGAAAACTGCTGTTTGGTCGCGCTTTGTGGGCGGGGTCGCACTTAAATGTCTGCAAAGTCCGGAGCTGGTGGGAAAACATTTTTAAGGTCCGGACCTTGCAGTCATTTGCGGCGGACCTTAGGGGTCGTGTGAAAAGGCCCTTTCTGACTTAGTTTTATTATTGGCCCATATGCTGAAAGTTTTTTTCCCTGCATTGCCACCCACCGTCTTTGTTCCTCTTGATTTTTATGTGAACCGCCCTGAGTTCCCACTTGGGAAGTAGGAGCGGTATATAAGTGTGAAAAATAAATAAATAAAATAAATAAGCTGGGCCAAGAGAGGAGGTGGCTTTCTCTCCAGGGCACAGCAAGGGTGCAATGGCCAGGGTGCACAGTGGTGCCGGCCTCACTGCCCCTGCAACGGCTGCTGCTCCTTATCCTGAGTGGCTGCCCAGGAGGCGAGGAGAGGCCCGAGTTTGCCTTGGCTGCAAAGGAAGGAAGGAGAGCCGCTACAGCTGCCGCCACTGCAGTAGCAGGAGGAGGAACAGGCACAGCAGAGGGATCCCAGCAGCGGCACCTCGGGGCAGCAATCTGGAGCAGGAGTCATCACTGTGGCCCTGGAGATGCGCTGATCATGAGCCAATCATGGGGGGCTCCGTCCACTTGCCACTCCCTCCCCCTTTTTCCATTTCAGTCTTTTTTGGACTGTGGTCCAACCCCCAGCAGTGTCTGGGGGGCGGTGGACCGGCCCACTGTTTGAAAACTTTGAAGACCCCTGTTCTCAAGACTCAAGGATAAGAAGCTGAGCAGTTGGGTGTGAAAACACACATAACAGCCTTCTACAAACAGATGTGAAGGATTACAATTCATGGTGTCCTACACTGTCCAGGGATAATGCTAGTTGCAATCAGATATATCTAGATGGCATCAGGTTTGTGAGGAATGTCATATACATTTCCCTATATCGTCTGAGTACAGGAAATGAGTTGCAAACAAGCCTTCAAAAAAGCTGGATTTAGCAGTGCTATGACTAAGGATGAAGTTGGTGACAAATGTGGAATAAAAATAGAAGGGACTCAAGAGCTGTTTGTTTGCTAACAATACTTGTTTAATTTTCAACAGCTTTGTGTAGAGATACGAGAAAGACTTCTCATATTGTTATTATGTGCAGTCAAGTAAGAACCTACTTATAGTGACCCTAATAAGTCTTTCGAGGTGAGATATTTAAGGAGTGGTTTAACCAGTTCAACACAACCAAGTCAATTTCTATGGCTTGAGTGTAGACATGGGCGTTTCATTTCGGAAAGGGACTGATTCCGAAAAGAAACATGCCAGCACAGCTGGTGCTCAGAACCCAGTCCCACCCTTTGGTACAAAATCAGCCACTATCTTACCTTGCTTTACCTCACGCCGGGCAATAATCCAACCAGGAAGCAGCCTCTGATGCATCATGTTTCCCTCTCTGTGGCACAGCTCCTGGTTGGCTATTTTTATTCCACATTTGTCACCAACTTCGGGCGTTTATACACAACCCCTAAGCTCCGCTGCAAATGGCTGCAAGCTCCGGAGCTTAAAAATGTTTCCCCACCAGCTCCGGAGTTTGCAGACAATTAAGTGCAACCCCACCCACTTTAGCGTGACCCAGCGCACTTTTCTTGTACCTTCTCTTTGGAGGTGAAAAATCTTTGATGTGGTGCAACGATAGTGATTGCGGGGCTCTCCTTGCTTCTGTTTGTTGTTTTTTGGCTCCCGCCCCTTTAAGAGCTACTTTTACAGAGACGAGAGGCAGAACGAGGTGAGCGGCATGCTTTTCTTTCTCTTTTTCTCCCTCCCTCACGCAGCCAGCAACCAGGAGGTGCGGAGGGGGGTGGGGACAGAGGAAGAGCGACGAACCCCTAAGATCTCTGGTCCGAATTTAAGTGGCCAGCGGATCTTAGGGGTCGTGTAAAAAGGCCCTTCATCCTTAGTCATAGCACTGCTAAATCCAGCTTTTTGAAGGCTTGTTTGCAACTCATTTCCCGTACTCACACGATATAGGGAAATGTATGTGACATTCTTCACAAACCTGAGCTCCAGCTGCACTGGTGTGTTTCGTTTCGGAACCAGTCCCCTTCCAAAAAGAAACACCCATGTCTACTTGATTTGAATCCAGCCTCCTGAGCTATAGTCCCTTGCTCTATCCACTACACACCACTTCAACTATCTACAACAATATTGTAATAAAGGCCAGTCTACATCACCAACTCAATTAGCATGTGGACATGTGATCTGAATTTAACTGATAACTTCTGTTTTGCTGACTGACATTTTCCATATCATTGACATTCCTTTGGGACATGCATGAGCCATTCTCAGAGGGTTGACATGAAAGCTGGTTGCGTAGTCATAAAGAAACCATCACATCTGTACCTCCTCATGACCCCTTTAGCTTAGATGTAAATCTGTTTAACATCTGTGAATGTCAACGAGATTGGCCAGTACTCTTTGTCTGTTGCATGGGCAGCAGCAAAAACTTGGCCTTGAAGAGGCAACGAAGAACTGCTCAAGTGTATCACCTGAGCAAAGACACAATTTGGATTCACCTCCTGTGTATTTACCTACCCCTCTTGCCTTGACGGGTCTGTCAACAAAAAACAATCAAGAACCTTGCCAAAACTGCAAATTGGTTTCAAAAGTGAAAATGGAAGTTAGGCAGTTGAGGGAAAGGAGTTAATTTAAGGGGGAGATTATAAACGCAATGAAGCATGCTAAATGAACTGGTTGAATGAAATGCCATTATAGTTGTCAAGCAAAGCCATAGTAGGTGTTATGGTTTCAGGAGTCGGGAAACAGTCTGTGTATAAGTTCCTCTTTGCAAAGAGAGAGAGAGAGAGAGAGAGAGAGAGAGAGAGAGAGAGAGAGAGAGAGAGACTCTGTGTGTGTGTATGAGCACTGCATATAATGAATATGTATGGTAATTAAAAGGCAAAGCTTATTTCTACAACATTTGCTGAGACCAATCAGAAAAGGCCATATAAGCTCTCACAGGTGACAAGACAAATGAACAATCTGCCTCTTTTAATGGCTGCATAAGGAGTTGATATTTCAGTCAGACACTGCTGGTGGCATAATCACTTAGCAAAGTCAGAAGATGAATATTTTGGTGGTCAGTAGACGCTGACGACCTGTCCCTGCAATTGTTTTTCCAATGTGCTAGGCCTGTCGTATGTGCAGAGTGGGCTGCCTTCTCCTGAGGGTGCTTCATATGCACCCACTACACTCTGGGGACACCCACAAAGGTTTCCACTCAGGGAACTCTGCTTCCACTCCCAGGCAGGATCTGCCACTCTGCATACACAAATCCAAGATAAACAAAGTACTGTAGTCTGTTTTTATTTGAAATCGATCTAGTGACTGAGATGGGGAAACTTTTAGGTAGGCCCCCCCCACACACACACACACAACATTCTTGTTTTTAAAGCACCAGTTTACTCTGCATCAGTCTGGAGGTGAGGGAGGCGGGAATCCACATGAAAAATGTATGTGAAAACGGATACACATTTCCCTTCACATTTTTGTAAGTGTAAAATTTATTCCTTGTTTCTATGCAATTTACCATTACATAGGAATTTGCTGTCAATGTGTGCCGTGTCATAGATTGTTTTATTTAAGGTGTGCAGTGCTTGTACGCAGTATTCCTTCATTTACTGGGCAAAAAAGAAAAAAGAGAAAGAAAAAAAAAAAAGACAAAAACATTGTGGCGTCTTAAAGACTCACTGCTATATATTAATGAGAGCTTCCCTGGAGAAGTCCACTTCCTTAGATCTTGGCGTACACAATTCTGTGGACATTATTTGGAAATTGAGTAATGGCAGCTGGACTTCTTTTTCTTGAGAGATATAAACGTTTCGCTGTTCATCCAAACACCTTCATCAGGGACACATTTATATTTCTCAAAAAAAAAAAAGTCCATTTGCCATGACTCAGCTTCCAGATAAACTCACCTGGATGACTGAGAATCTTCCACAGACGTATTCTGTGGGCATTATTTGATCTGGCAAACTGGCTTGAGAAATTCAGAACAGTCTCTCTTCATCTGTTTCAGAGCAGTGCAGAATTTAAAGTTGTGAAATATTAAGGAAAATTAAAAACAAAGTAAAATGGAGAGCGAATGAGGTGGCTTGCTTTTGAAATGCAAACACAACAAATTTCTCCAGCACCACCACTACCCAGTCTTCTGCAGAACAAGGCACAGGGGTGATGCTTTGTAGGGGACAGGTAAGCGACCCTCAGGTTCTGTTACAGTGAAGAGAAGACTGTAGTATTAAAGTAGTTTTAATCCTCATTAAGAGGCATGGTGGCTCAACAGGCTAGATCACTGAAACTGTTGGCTGCAAAGTCAACAGCTCAGTGATTCGAAATCCTGTTACCACTCAGTGGAGTGAGATTCCGCTGTTAACCCCAGCTCCTGCCAACCTAGCAGTTCAGAAGCATGTAAATGCAAGTAGATAAATAGGTACCACCATAAAAAGTGGGAAAATATACAGTGTTCCATGTGTAGAAATGTGTTTGGCCATGCTGGCAACATGGCCGTGGACTTGCACAACACTGGCTCTTTGGCTTATAAATGAATATGAGTGCAGCCCCTAGAGTCAGACACAACTAGCAAACATATGCAGGGGGAACCTTTACCTTTACCTATGATTCCTCATTACTGCTTTGGGGTAAGCGCTGAAACCTTAATTTGGATCACTACACAGCCTTTTAGCTGTAAGAGTGAATACTGACTTTTTTTTTTAAAAAAACTTCTGAATTCTCTTGGTTTGCAAGGTACTTGCTTGCTTAGCATAACACAGCTAGCACTACCAGTAGGATTGGCTTGAAGGGACAGTGATGGATGGTCCTGCCTGGTTTTGACTTACTGTTTTGCTCCTGTTGGAGCCTTTAGACAAGAACGCTCTTCAGCCAAGCTTCTTGGTGCCACCTTGTGGGGAATGTCATTTTTAATGTTACATTGACAGACACTGTCACTTCTTAGATGTTTATAGAAAGAACCAGTCACCCTTCAGAAACACAAAACGCAAAGGGGACCCATCTTCTCAAGCTGTTACACCAGATCAATTGAGTATTTGAAAAAGCAGATCACAAAAGAGTGATCTATCCGAAACTCTCATAAATGTTCTCCTGATCAGTTACAATATGTGGTAAATGCAAGAACAGATGCTTGTACAAAGGAGTTGGCAGGATCTATTATGGGGGGGGGAGAGGAAAGTGAAGAGGAGGCAGCTCTGAAAAAATGAGGTGGTCAGACAGGCCTCACCAAGTCATACACCAGTCAGCAAGAGAATGCACCAAAGGGGATCGCCATTGAAACGTGTGGCAGGTAAAATGAGAAAGAGTCCCTCTTCCTGAAGTTTCTTTATCCAGAGGCATGTATGGGTTGGTTAAACTGGGATAATCATTACTTAGTTGGAACAGGTCAGCACAATCATGTTGACTCAAGAGGAGGGTGGAATGGTGTCTAAAATTTGCCTTGGTCAAAGCCCTCGCCGTGGCCTTTGAAACCAGGAGTAGTTTTCAGAATTCATTATGCAACATTGTCCAATAGTTCTCTATTGTTACAGTGGAACCTTGACTTACATACTGCTTGACTTGCATCATATTTGACTTGCAGCAAGAAGGGGCCTGTTTGACTTGAGTCGCAAATCCTTACATCTCGGAGCCCCGGCACAAGGCACCGTTTCAGCAGTTTCTGTTGCCTCCAAACTGCTCCTCCTTCCCCTCCTCCTTACGTCGGCGAAACCAGCTCCGAGCACCTGACAGCTGGTCCTCAGCCTCACCGAAGCCGCCGCTGCTGCCGAGGAGAAGAAAGGCCGGGAGCTTGGGGCTGAACCGGCTCAGTCTAAAGTAAAAAATCTGGCTGCAGAAGTCTGGTCCACAATTGTCGTGTAAAGTTGGGGACTCTAATGGCGGCATAGAGTGTTCAGAAATTGGAACGTCAGGTTAAAAATCAGTAAAACTTAAATGTTAGACATTGTTGCTATGAACATTAAAAAGTGGAGACGTAAAATAATTTTACTGCCTCCTCCTCTCTTTGAAGAGACATTTCATTTACATCCCCAGATTCCCTATCCCAGTCAAATTTGTGTTAAATTGCTGTTTTCGGGGGTCTTTTTCAATCTGGAACGGATTAATCCGCTTTCCCATTACTTTCTATGGGGAAACGTTCGTTTGACATGTTTGACTTAAGTCAGATGGGGGGCAAGTCAAGGTTCCACTGTATTATTAGACATGGGCACGACTCGGCCTCCCGTTTCCCACCGTTCCTCGTTTCCGTTACATAACGAAACGAAGAACGACAATTACTCCGCCAGAACTCGAACTCGAACCGACTAAAGAAAAATTGGTTCTGATTTGTCGTGGTCATTCCTGCCAGCATTGCAGCGATCGCGCGCGGCAAGCAGAAGGAAAAAAGTTTAAAAAAACCAACCCGATTCCCGGTCAAAAAAGCAGGTGAAAATATGCCTGCCTGAGGGCACCTACCAGAGGGGTGGTTTCTGGGGGGGGGGTCCCCGGCCTCCCCCCCTCTCTGTCCTGGGCTGCTCTGGTGGGGGGCATCCTCGTCGTCTCACCAACTCGCTCGCCATGCCATGCGGTGCAGGCGGGGGAACCAAAATGGGGCGACTGCAATATTTATTTTGAAATCGTGGTCCAAAAGCACACCAAAGCACCACAGAAACATGCGAAAATAGCTATTTTAAAACTGCCTGAATTTTTACAGTAGCAGCAGTGGGTTTTTCTTGCAATAAACGTCTGTCTCCGATCCCATTGATTTTATTTTATTTTATTTTTATTTTTATTTTTTTACACCTGCGCAATGATGGGCTGGCCATGGGATGGGACCATGCAAATTTTTGGAGCCATTCCACCAATCGCATGGCCACTTGGCCAGGTTTTGACCAAGACTTCTGGGATGTGCCAGTCGGGCATAAAAAGCCCACTAACCCTAGCCCGAACCCGAACCCTAACCCTAACCCTAACCCATACGCCAGTACACTGTCCTTCTTAGTAGGTCAGAGAGGCACCCAGAGGTGCACCCCAGTAACTCACCCTAACCTTACCCGTAACCCTAAGCTTAGCCCTTCTGCTAACCCCTAACCAGTAAGCCAGATCTGTGTACTCGCATTGCACTACAGCAAGTACACTTCCCTTCTTAGTGAGCCAGAGGGCGCCCATAGGGGTCCTCTCTCACTTTGTTCCCCAGCCCAAGTGCACCGTATGCAGGCACGCAGTGAGTCACAGAGGCACCCGAAAGAGAGGTGCCTCTGCCTGCCACTGCAACTTGGTATGAATATCCAATTGGCTATGCATGCCATTTTGTAGCGGGCCAGAGGAGGTACCCACCCCAGAGAGGTGCCTCCAGGAGCCCGCTTTCCCTTCATAGCGGGCCAGAGCAGGCACCCACCCCAGAGAGGTGCCTCCAGGAGCCCGCTACCCCCCCAAAACCAGTACTAACAACAGACGAAAAAACGACAAACGAAACAACAAATTTTTGAAAAATTTCGCGACAAATGGAAACGAGCCGAAACGGGCCAGCTCCGACACACGACAACTCGAAACGTAATTTTTCCTGGTCGTGCCCATCTCTAGTTATTATTATTCGTCTCTTCCTCACTGATACTAATGAACAAATCTGGTGTGGGGGTGGGGGTGGGTGTAGGGGGTGGGTGGGTGTTAAATGAATAAAATAAGGAAAGCTGCAGATGTTTGAATGAATTAATGTTGGGATAGATGAAAGAAGAGGGATGCGTGAAAAAACAAAACAAATATTATACCCTGGTTCAGAGAGGCACAGTGCAATTTCCTGTTCTAACAATAGCCAATCCAGAGCCTAAATTCTTCAGCGGGAAATATGGAACAACGGAAAGGCACAGGAAAGCTACAGACAGCATGCAGCCACCCAAACTATTCTGGTGGACCCTCCAGGCATTCCTTGAGAATGTTTGTTTTGCCTTTAAGATATCTGGCTGGGGTGGGGGTGGGGAATCTCCCTGGACTGGGCTGAGTGTCAATCAGTTCTGTAGCAGCCAATTGTTCCTCTCTGACTCAGAGTTTTGAAAATAGTCACACCTCACTACTTAACAGTTCTTTTCCTGCTCTTTTTATTCAATCTGAAGACAGTTTAAGCCAGCAAGTCACATACCGATTCAGTCATGAAGCTAACTAATCAGTTTATGTAACCAGTTAATATTTCCATACAGAATGTTGTCTGTTTTTTACCTTTAAATAATTGTGACTAATATGGAACCTCTTTATTCTTTTGAGCCATTGAGAAAATAAATGCCAGTTGAGGAGAACTATCAAAGGTGTGGTCTACTGAGGGGAAATTTGAAATCCCTGAATTTTTTTCTGCTTCATAACTAGAGGGTGTTTAAGCCACACTAAATGTTCGCACTCTACCCATAAATACAACTTTATGCTGCATTGCTGCTCCATTTAGTCTGCACAAGTTCCTGGGAGGGTGAAATTTGCCTTCCTGGCATCCCAAAGCTGCCCACTCTGATGCAGAGGTTCCCAAACACTTGGTTTTATATTTTCTGTGGGACAGTAATGGTAATTCATAGCAGACCTGAGGTATTGCACAGATCAGAGCTAAAGTTCCTGTCAGCCACCTCTTTGTGTGTTTGGGCGAACGGTGGTGAAGAAAATGCTCAAGGCAAAAATTGAGTTGTAGCTGCATGACCTCTAGGCCTGAAGCCCCAAACCCCATTTAGGTAATTAGATTTTGCCTGCTTTCTTGTCTTTCTCTCTTTCCTTTCCTTCCCCCCCCCCACCCACCACCACTCCTGAATGATACAGCAAGCTTAATTTCCTGTCCTACCTTCTGACGCTGAATTGCCAGCCATTCCCTACGAAACAACTAATGCTGGCCACCCTTGAGAGGGCTCAATTTCAGAGGCAGGTCAATGGAAGGTCTGTGTTCACTCTGAAGAGCACTTATGAGTAAGTGCTCTGACCAGGCAATATGGATTATTTTGTCTGCTTCACTTTGCAGAATTGTGTAAGGGTTCTTGGTAAGCTGCCAGCAAAACCTCTTACACGAGCTGCTGCGTCCTATCACTAACAATAAACCAAAATTCCCCAGACTTAAAAACCCAGAAGATGAAGAAGTAGAGGAGGAGGAGGAGGAGGAGGCAGTTGGTCTTGATAGGGCTGCAAGGTATTCTCTCTGCGGGCTTGGTATGTCTGTAAACTAGTGGTTGTTAGTTTTATATGGAGTGGAAATCGGATTTTCTTTATGGCTTTGACAGGAACTCCCACCATGGCACAATTATAAAATGAGAAGGTTGAGTTTAATGAATTCCACATGGCCCAGTAAAAAAGCATACATTGATATAAGCCCTGTGTGAGGGCTAGAAAGAGAGAGAGAGAGAGAGAGAGAGAGAGAGAGAGAGAGAGAGAGAGAGAGAGAGAGAGAGAGAGAGAGAGAGCATGCATCTCTATGTTGTGTGTGTGCTTCCTTGTACTGTATATGCATGTACTGTGAATGTACAGGTGTCTCCATGCTATGGAACCAAAGTATTTCACTTGAAATTCTAAATCGTGTGTCCCTACATATCAAACATTCAATACTAGAAAGTTATTGGTTGCCAAGCTGTAGTAAAAAGAAGCAACTTTTCCAACCCATGCTTGGCCTTTCTAATTTTGGCCTTTTTAATTGTAGTCACCTCGTGTGAAGGTAAATGGCAATTTGCCATCAACATTGGTAAAAAATTGTCCCAATCACTGCAAACGCCAATTACGGTAGTAAGAACATTGAGCTCACTAGCAATTATCTATTCCGTAAATATTTTTCTGCTGTCTGGTTTCCACTTTATCACAAAAGATGATTCTTCTTTCTTTCCCCATGCAACTCTCTGTAGCACCTCAAAAACGGTTGCACTCTCCACAGCTAGTTTTTTTTTTCCTGGGGACGTGCAGTGAGAGGAAAAGATTGCCTCCCCTCCTGATTATCCTCTCCACTGGAGAAGTTCAGTAGGGAACCAGCAGGAGGGAGGGTCAAGCCCATTTTTGAGTTTTGTCAACTCCTCCTCCTTCTTGGTTGCTTTGATCTCTGCAAAACAGCCGATGACTGACTATATTTCAACCTTCCAACTACTGCAATCCACATACCCAACCTATTTATAACCTTAATTCTCCCATTATAAAGTGAATTTCTTCCGTAACATTTAACACTTTGCTTTATGGAAGGGATGGCTGTCATGCTGAGGCAAAACGCAGGTGCAACACACCAAGGCGGCTCCACAGGACACACAGCAGCGAGTGTGTGAATCCTACCCCCTTGACATTCCTCAATGCCTAAACTTTATTGGGGAAGCCTTTCAACTATCTCATTTTGGCTGGCTTTTGATTGCCAGGGTTAAACAGGCATGGGTTTATTTTAACCTACTTTAACATGGTATTTTCTGTGTGTAATTAAGCAGGAGGCAGTGGGGGAGATTCCCCTTTCTTTTTCCATTATATTACCATGTATCTCATACTCTAGACACTGCAAGATAGAAACTACCATTCACTAATTTAAAGTCAGAGGTATCCAGCTGTAGATAAAAGGCAGCAATGTGGCAATCCATGAATGGTATCAAAACATTTAGCTTGAAGAACAACTAGCTTTGGACATGGCACAGAACTAACAAGTCTGAAATTCCGTTCTGGCAAACAAAGCAGAGGCAGCCATGTTGTCACATACCCAAGTCCAAAATCCATACTCAGATTACCCCCTTTTCCCACCAAGCAAAGGGAAAGTTAAAAGGCCCAAAGGCCCAAACCTCTACAAAGCTTTAAAAGAGAAGAGGATGCTTTCAAAAATTGTATAATGTGTTGCGTATTTGCACATTTTTGTCCCTTTTTTGGCTGTCCTAGGAAAAAGGGTCACCTAAGTATCGCTTTTGGAGACTGCAGAACAATTCATTGCTAATGCTATGGGTTGATAGGGATTTCACCTCCAATTAGTGCACCTATGTTCTAGGCCAGGGGTGTCCTAACTTTTTTCAAGGAGGGCCAGATTTGGTGAGGGGGGAGCCTGAAGGGGGAAGAAAGGGCATGGACCATGCGCATCTGCAACAGACGCAAATGCTCCGGTTTCAAGGTGCCCAAGGGTCTGGCAGCTGTTGCATGGCCCGGGAATCAGCCCACACGCACCCAAGACACACCACAGTGCACATATGCTCCCCTCCCTCACAAGGAGGTGGGGAATACACCTCAGCAATGGAGGCAGGGGCAGGTAGGCAGGGCGGGTGGTCGAGGGGATGGACAGAGGCAGAGAAGGCAGGCAAACCATAAAACTGCAAGCTGACATATCCAGCCGACATGGGGAGGGGCTAGCTGGCAGGGATGAGTGACCGGCTGAGCTAGCAGGGAGAAGAGGTTGAGGGCCACTCGAAATTTTAAAACAGGCTGCATTTGGCCCCCGGGCTGGACTTTGGACATTCCTGTTCTAGGCAAATATACATGATGAAGACCTAGAGAACTACTTAATAAACTACCCCATTAAAAATGCCCGGTAGACTCCCTCCCCAAGTATATTGAGGACCCTGGACAGACAATCATGTGTCCGCCACACTTCTAATCCCAAAAACAGTAAAAACACCACTTGCTCAGGAAGTTTAACTTTGTGGATACACATAATGATTTTTTTTTAAAAAAATAGCTAAATTACAATATTTTACAAGGAAATTTTGAGCTGTGACCATTGTGCCTCGATTATATTGGTATTTTCCCACTGTTCAGACAATGCAAGGCTTAAATCTATAAACAAATCCTTTCCTTTAAAAAAAAAGCTTCCCCATACTGTGTACTGAAATGGAGTCCAGGCAGTTAGAGTTTCCTCACTCAAAACCTTTTTGAGTTAGTATTAATCCATCAACAAACAAAAGTGAACATCCAGCACAGAGATTTGTTCCTTAGAGGGATTATATGGTTTCATTACTGTTTCTTTTTTTTTTTTTAAGAATCCTTGTGAAAGACAGATTTCCAAAGTAGATTGACTATGTGAAGACAGCCTGCTGAAAATGAGTCAGAGTGGAAATTTTCATTAGTTAGCATTATTACACTTTTTAAAAAATTAAAACAAACAACAACAAGCCCAGCACATAAGATTATTTTAAAAGGCTTAAGCCTTAAGGTGTTTTTTTTTGTGTGTGTGTGTGTGTGTGTGTGTGTGTGTGTGTGTGTGTGTGTGTGTGTGTGTGTGTGTGTGTGTGTGTGTGGAAATACAGCTGATTTCCAGAGTAGACAAACAGGAGTGTGAGCCTCTACCAAAAAAAGTATAACTTTGAAACTTGACTTCAGATAAACACTGAATTTGTCAAGACACAGAAGCCTAGCCTCCTTCTGTGTCAGTTTTGAGGAAATTTGGGTGAAAGGCTTTTGACTAATCATTTTTTAAAAGAAACTGTTTTACCTCCTCTCATGCAGAAACAAGGAACTTGAAACTCCCCTAGATTTCAAACAGATCAAATAAATTGGAAAGATCAATCTTATATTGAAAGAGATAAAAAAGTTGGTCCCACTTTCTTTTATTAATTTGGAAAGAATCCATGTTTCTGGGGCTGAAATACTGATCCTCAATACAGCCCTATCAAAGGGGAGAACAACCACTTTATTGTAAAACTGAGCATGTGTGGAACAGGCTGGCAAGAGCGTTACAAAGTAGATAGATACATTGTTGCAGCACCTTTCTGCATGGATAGGGAAATGTTTGGAGGGCATTAGAAGGCCACAGAGTTTAAAAAAACAGACTTGCTTTAAACAACAGTAATGAAGTGACAGTCCTCTAGAAAGTGACATTTTAGCATAGATATCTAGGGAAATATACATAGCATATAGTATTGTAAGGCATATTCAAAGTATTTCTGGATTGCAAAAGCCCAGATAAGTTGTATTTGTCCTAATCCTGAGTGCTTTCAGAAAACATTTTCTCAGGATTTCTGAGACCAGACTTCTCACACAAGTTTTCAAAGGGAAAACGTGCTTCAGTTCGTGGCAATTTGAACTTTTTAACCCTGTCAAGATGCAATTAGCTGACTCTCAGGAGGAGAATTTTCAACTGGCGGTTCACAAAGTGACACCAAGCAAGGGAAAATCATTTTTTCATCAGCTAATAACCACTTCTCACTCAAACACAAAGCAATTGTGGGGGCTGTTTTTCAACAATGCTAGTGAGCAGAAGAAGGTACCCTGTAGACTATCTTGACCACTGCCATTGGATTTGTCAACATTCAGGCTGCCTCTTGCTGTGTAAAGCAAAACAAAGCAAAGTGTTCTGCTTATATACCACCCCATAGTGCTTATAGCACTCTCTGAGTGGTTTAGAATTTAATTTTGCACGCTGGCATCCTTTTTAATGCAGGCATCATGGGCACAATACTGCAGATCAATATTGGCATCATGGATATAGAAGCACATTCATAAACCATAGTGCTTGTTTGTTTTTTAAGAACTGAATTGCTATTATAGTACTTTCAAAGGAAAAAAAACAACCTCTTCCCTTCATAGCTCCAAAAGTAAACTGTTTGACTAGACAGCAGTTTTACCTACTGCTCACCATCAAAATCAGTGCAGTTATTTGCAATCTGACACTTCTCCTGCAGACAAGTTGGTGGAATTCATGATATATTGGAAGCAGGACATAGAAACGCAAGATTGGATGGAATGTGAGGAATCTTTCTGGGCTCCCACTAACTTTTAAAAACTCAGCTTCATGGCAGGGAGCTGTCAGGAGCGGAGGCAAAACACAGGTGCGAGATTGCAGGCACCACTCCACAGTTTTGTGGCATGGGAGCAAAAATGACCTCTTCCCTTGCTGGAGTCTGCGAAAAATCCATGATTCCCATCATGCACATGGGTTTGTCATTTCCCACGAGTGCCTGCCTGTTTCTGCCATCTGCCGTGATTTATTGAAAATGGGCAATGATTAATAGCTTAGTCAATGCCCGAATGAAGCCGTTTTCTTTCATTTACCTGCTCCCTGACCTCCCTCTGCAGACCCAGACAGGAGCTAGGGAAGTGTATTAATCATGCACTTAAAATATTTAGAAAAAACAGATTGGCTAGAAGCCCTGTGTGTGTGTGTGTGTGTGTGTGTGTGTGTGTGTGTGTGTGTGTGTGTGTGTGTGTGTGTGTGTGTGTGTGTGTGTGTTTAAATGGGTTCATTTCCAACAGAGGGTGCATATGCTAATGCCCAGGTACAGCAAACAGACTCTTTGAAATGGCAACAAGCCACTGAAATCGTTCTTCTTTGACAGACTGATTCCAAGCTCACTCTAGGACTTTTTTGGGGACGCTATAGACACATTTCAGGAACAACAAGAAACAGTGGGAGCCAATTTTTTTAAAAATGAAGAATTTCTGAGAGTATGGAAGGGTGTCAACAAAGTGCAGGGACCCATGGCAATGGCTAGGCATGGCATACAACAAGGTCTGAGTTCAAGTTTATCAACACAACAGCAAAAAGAAAGAGCTGAGCATTGCAAGGTAGTTGTCCCTAAATATGCTGGACTACAACTCCTGTCACTCTACGGCAAGCTATTATGATTTAGACGAGCCTGTATGGATATTTGGAAAGAGACAATGTTTTCCTATTATTACAACCAAACTTTGACACTGAAACAGCATGGCACCAGGAGCAACCAGATGTGTTTAATTAAGTGCCCAATCCCGTACAATGCCCTTATGGCTTTGATCACCCAAGGAAAAAGAGAACAGTACTTAACTGGATTTGAACTAACCACAGCAGCTGCCAGTATTTGGAAACATAAGTGGGGTCTGGCTGATAATTTTAATTGTGACTATGGGCATGTCCGACAAGCTTTACATCACACTGGAATGGAATGCCCCCTTGGTTCCCTGGTTCTCTGCAAGAATTACATTATCTTAAGGACACTGCTGTTCAATGGTTAAATGATTTAGCTATCCTGCCTTAAAGTGTTCTGCTTATATGCCACCCCATACCACTTCAAGTAGTCTCCGGGTGGTTTATAGTTTAATTATGCAGGCTACACATTGCCCCCCCCCACAGCAAGCTGGGTACTCATTTTACCGATCTTGGAAGGATGGAAGGCTGAGTCAACCATGAGCCAGCTACCGGGGATTGAACCCCAGGTCGTGAGCACAGTTTTACCTGCAGTACAGGCATTTAACCACTGCGCCACGAGGCTTAGTCACTCTAGTAACTGCTCTTCTTTCGTCTTTTTCTTAGTATTTGTCCCACTTGGTGGTGGGGTCCACTGTTCTTGTTTTTGCCTTCCATTTCACGTAGTTATGGGTTAGGTCCAGGTGAACACGGGACAACTTCATGATGCTATTGAGGGTGTTCATCCAATGCTGATTTGGTCGTCCCCTCAATCGGGATCTGCTGACCTCACCCTTTTTGCTAGAGTTTCCTCACTGGAACACAAGACGTATCCATACCAACACAGTTGGTCTTCGCAATCTTGTCAGCAATTGGTGCAATGCCATAGTTTGATTGGATGTCATCATTGTATGCATGATCCTTTCATGTGAGGCCAGAACTCCATCACAGTTACTCTAGTAACTGCTCACACAAAATCATTCATTATTCATTATTCATACTGTGCATTTTAAAAGCTCACTTAATTTATAATTTTAATGTTTTACATTTTATACATATTTTATGTAGTCTTTGCAAAGTCCTACACAATCGTGCCGTATTCTATTATGCTGTCATATGAAGTAGATAGACAGACAGACAGACAGACAGACAGACAGACAGACAGACAGACAGACAGACAGATAGATAGATAGATAGATAGATAGATAGATAGATAGATAGATAGATAGATAGATAGATAGATAGATAGATAGATAGATAGATTTGAGACCCTGCTTCCAGGCAGGGATCCTGTTGTACTATTGGTCAAAAGACACCCTGCAACATGCTGTCTTTTCCAAATGTGTGCATGTGTGTGCCTGTTTAAACAACACAATGATATAAACAGTTCAATACAGTGGTACCTCGATGTACGAGTTTAATCCTTTCCAAGTGCATCCTCGGAGGTCTATCAACTCGTAAGTCGAACAGTGGTTTTGCATAGGGATGCACTGCAAATCAATTAATCCGTTCCGGAGGAACAGATTTCAATGCATTCCTATGGGAAGACTGTCCCAAGCCCCCTCAATCAAGGGCAGCCAAAGTCTGCCTTCCACAGCCCCGCCAGACAGCTGACTTTCACAGGTGGGACCTGTCAAAATTAGCTGGGAGGTGTGGAAAGCAACCTTTGACTGCCGGTGATTATGGAGAAACCAGGGCCCCTTCCCTGAGAACGATGCAACTTCGGGCAGGGCCTTACAAGGGAAGTAAGGAAGGAGGGGAGAGCGATGGAGGCAGAGATCCCTGCTTTCCACTGCTTCCCTTCCCACCCACCCGGGCTGCGGGAGCATGCACCTGTCCCAAGACTCCACTGGAAGCCTTTTTAAAATCGCCCGCCCAAAACACCGAGAGGCTTGCTGTTACGGGTGGGCAATTTTGAAAGGGATCCAGTGGAGCAGTGAGGGGGGGGGGCTGTAATCAAATTTTACTTACCTTGGGGCTTCAAAGTAGCTGAGGTTCCTTCCTGAAGCAATTTTAGGGAACCTCCTGAAATCTGGAATGATTTGGGGGTCAGGGGACTGAGTTTCGAAGCTCTAAAGGGGCTCTGAGTACTTAATTGGCAATGTGTGCTGGGAGCTGGAGGCAGTTAAGGAGTGAATACCATAACCTCACTGATTGCCTCGAGACTCCCACCATACCTTGCCAATTAAGTAGCTGGACCCCCTTCAGAGCTTCGAAACTCAGTCCTCTGATCCACAAATCTTTCCAGATTTCAGGGGGTTCCCTAAAATCACTTTGGGAAGGAACCCCTGCTGCTTTGGACCCCCAAGGTAATTAAATTTTGATTGCTGGTTTTCCCCCCTTGCTTTTAAAATCGCATGCCTGGGGGAATCATTGTAAATAGATTTCCACTTTTAACTTGAGGTTTTCCCCGAAATCTATTTCCAATTATTTCCACTCATAAGACAATTTCCTCAGTTGTCGAGGCACTTGTAAATCGAGGTACCACTGTACAGGAACAATGTAATTTGGGGGTTACTGGAATATAGCACTGGCCCCTATGTAAGTGACATAACAGCCAATAACACCACTCTTTTCCTCCATGCATTCAGAAATATGTAGTCACAAGTTTTTCTAATAAGTTTAGGGGGATTTTTAAAAAAATTCTGACAGATTGTAGGCTGTTTTGTAGGCCATTTTGTAGGCCATTTTTAAAATTTTTGATATGATTTATTAAAGAAACTGGGAAGTATCCTGAAGTAAGAGGTAATGGAGCAATTTATTATTTGCTTACAGTGGTATCTTGGTTTACAAGCCTAATCCATTCCAGAAGTATGCTCATCAACCAAAATATTTGTATATTAAAGCAAATTTCCCTGTAGGAAATAGTGAAAACTCAAATGATTCATTCTGGGGACCCAGTTTCCATTATTTCCTATTGAGGTGAGCTCTGGAGGACCTGGATGGGTGGCCTAAGTTTGAGGTGAGTGCCAGAAGTCACTTCCAATCCGCTGGAAGTTACTTTTGTTCAGTGCCAGGCCCAGTGCAGGTCCACCAGACAGCTTGGAGGCCCATTCCAGGTATTGCTGGGCACACGCCAAGCCCTAGAGCAGTGGTGGCGAACCTATGGCATGGGTGCCAAAGGTGGCACTCGGAGCCCTTCCTGTGGGCACCCGACATTGCCCCTTCATAGCCACCTGTATACAGGTTAAATTACTGTATTGGCACTTTGCAAAAAAAATTAGTGGGTTTTGAATTGCAATTTGGGCACTCGGTCTCTAAAAGGTTCGCCATCACTGCCCTAGAGGGCACCTCCAGTCAGGAGGAGGAGGAGGAGGAGGAAGAAGCGGGCCAAGCATTGATTACAAAATGAACACATCCGGTGATCATTTTGCAAGACACTGCTCCCAAGTGAGGCAAAATTGTATTTAGTTTTTGCTCATTTTGCAATACACTTGCAAACCAAGGTACTCGGAAACCGAGGTACCACTGTATTTATTTATTTATTTATTTTATTTTATTTTATTTTATTTTATTTTATTTTATTTTATTTTAAATATATTTGCCCTGCCTTTCTCCATAAAAAGGATCCAAAGCAACTTATATAATTAAAAACAATATTGAAAGCATATAACAGTAAGTATATTAATACTTAAAATGATCAAGAAAATACTTCACTAAGGGCTCGGTCCCACGTCCCTTTAAAAGCAGTTTAAATTACTAGAAAAACCTGTGTTAAAAATGCCATCCCCATGGCCACTGGGCTTTTTAAAAGAAAAAAGAAAAAAGAAAACCCGGTAATGCCCCTTTAAGCAAGGTTTCTGTGACTCACCCAGGAGGTAAGGAATTTTTTGTCTCGATTTGATAATCCACCTTTTAAGGAAGCAGATGCCGTGGGACCACGCAGATGATCCAGGTTTCTTCTTTTTTTTTTAACTCATAGCACCGACTGGCTGTTCCTGGGGCCAATCGGCACTTTTTAAAAAAATTGCTTTTCACCTTTGGAGAAAACAGGAAGCTCCATGTGGTGCCCTAAGCCTTAATTTCCTCCAGACAAGTGGTTGTTTTTTTAAAATGCTAGTGCCACCTGCTGGCCAAGGGGGCTGAACTGCACTTTTAAATTAAAAAGCAGCTTTGGACGTGTGAACTCCTGTCCCACTTATTCAATCACGTGATGGGACAAAGAGGAAAAGCCGAACCTTCAGAAGATCAGGATCAAAACCCAGGTGAGATAGCAGCCTAAGAAAAGGTAAACAAAAGCACCAGAAATATGTTCCAGGCAACAAAGCACAATAATCCATTTAAAAACCTCACTAAGACAGCCAGTCACAGAAAAGCTTGCCTGAAAAGAAAGGTTGTGGAAAGACAGCAAAGATGGGACTAGCTTGGTCTCCCATGGGAGGGAGTTTCACAGTCCTGGAACAGCAACAGAGCAAATCCTCACCTGTGTGCCCACCAAATGCTCCTGTGAAAGTGGTAGATCTGAAAGGCCTCTCCTGGCAACCTTAATGCCTGAGCAGTCTTATAAAGTGAGACACAATCCTTGCCATAGTTTGGAGCTGAGCTGCTTCCGGTTTTATATGTTAGAAACAGCAGTTTGAACCATAAACCAGCTGGCAGCCAGTGGAGTTGCTGTAACAAGGGATTGTGTGATCCTTATGTCCAGCCCCAATTTCCCATTTGGCTGTCATGTTTTAGACCCACTGAAGTTTCCCAGTTCTTTCTAGTGGCAGTCCCACATAGAGCTCATTCCCATAATCTGGCCAGAATCTAACTAAGGAAGGTGTCACCATAGCCAGTTCTCCTCACTCCACTCATCACAAATAAGGCAAGTCAATTTCATGACAAAAGCCCCTTCTGGTAGTCTCTGGCCAGAAAGTAAATGATTCTGCATCATAGATTCTCTCTCTTATATTCTCTTCATTGTATTTTTTTTAAGTTATAGAGAGTTCATTGCGTCATCCAATGTGTTTCAATGTATTTCCCCAGCTTTTCTTTTAAAGTTGTAGTTTTTAGCAGGGATGGGCACCTTACGAAAAACGACATGCTGTTTCATCATTTTATAAGCTTATGAAACCTTACAAAATGAAACAGCAAACAGTGTGTCATCAAGAAATGAAAATGAAACATATTTTTTTTGTTTCGGAAATGAAATGATTTGTCCTAGCCTCTTGATCTGGCCGTCTTGAGAACAGGAGGTTTATTTTTAAACTGATTGATTGGTTTTCCTTTCTTCCCGTGCCTCAGCTGTTGAGATAGCTTATCTCCAATCTTGATCTGCCTGAAACTAGCCAGAAGCTTAGCTGTTTCCTTTGCTCGCTGTGTCTGCAAGTTGATTTAAACTGATTGTTTTCCTTTCCTTTTTAAGTAGGACTGTGTATGTTATTTTAAAAAATGTTTTCTGTCCTTCCCTTGCTATGCCGTGGATCAGCTGTGTTTATCTCCCCAATCTCTCCATGCTGCAGGTAGCTATTAGGTTTCTAGTTTGTTTACAGAGGGTTCTTTGCTTGAAAATAAATTGATTGGAAGGTTTGAGGGTCTTTGATTTAGGGTAGTAGGTGGCCAGTTAAGTAAAACTAAGGAAAGCTCCCCATTATTTATAGCCTTATGAAGCATTTCATTTCATGATGAAAATTCTTTTTAAAAATCTGTTCTTAACGAAACGAAATGAAATGAAGACTGAAATGAAACGAAGCACTATATTTCAGTTTCATGCCCATCTCTATTTGGTAGCCTTAGATGATGATTCTGCTCTTCTTCGGGAGATCATTGTGAGCATGAGTGCTTGCATGTGCAGGGATACGAGAATTTCTTACTTGAACCCTAAAAGCTGTAAATGGAAGTCTTTAATTGCCCAAGGAGAAAAAAAATCAAGTCTTCTATGCCCACCAAAGACCAAAGCTTTGTTGACAGATTAATTAATAGTGTTTGTAATGAATTTTTAGCCACATGTGAATAAACAGTTATCAAAGCAAGCCCTAATCTCTTTCCCAACACATCAAAGTAATTTGAACTAAAAAAAACCCAAACTATTTAGACCTACCTTAAATAACATTCTTTGCACTCTAATTCTAATATAATTAAAAATATGCCGGGACTAAGGTAATTATGCAAGGTGCTAATACAGCATAGCAATGCAATATGAGCCTGTGAATTTCATGATTAAAGCATTAAGGCCTTAGTTAATCAAGAAAGTTTTGAATGTATAGTATTTTAAATAAAAGGAAAATCTCAGAATGGACTTTTTTTATAATTGCCCCCTAAACTAGTTGTCCCCATGCTTGTCAATCATCTAAATCACAAAATGTCTCCAAAAGAAAAGAGCGTGCAGGCAAGCCCTCTACATATTTATAAATCTCCATTGGTTCAACGAGCCTCCTCTAGCGCACCCTACTATGCTAAATAATAGGATTTGAGACTAAGTAAATGGAATCAACATATCAACATCAAGCAAATTCAATGCTAGGAATCATTAGGATGGGTATAGAAAATAAGTCAGTAAGTGTCATTTTGCCTCTTTATAAATCTATGGTGAGGACCTATCTGGAGTATTGTGTACAATTCTGGTCACCATACCTTCAGAAGGATATTATGGAACTGGGAAAAGTGCAAAGGATGGCAACCAGAATGATTCGGACACTGGAACACCTTCCTTACCATCTGAGGCTGCAACGGCCGGGCCTCTTCACTCTTGAACAATGGTGTCTAAGAGGTGACCTGGTTGAAGTTTATAAAATCATACATGGTGTGGACAAAGTACATCCTCATATCACCTCTCCACCAGGGCTTCTACCGGATTGTCAGCCAGACTGTCAGAAAGCTCTCCAAAGGCCTGGAACTGCTCAGGGTCCAGAACCTTCAGGGGTGGGCCCAGACAAAAGGCCCGAGGCTCCCCACGGTATAGGGAAGTGATCGACAAGGGAAAGGACAGCAGATAATTATCTGACCATGACATGGGTTGGGGAACAATGTCCCCAACCCTTAGATTGTAGTCCACCAACGTGGAGGAAAAAACAAAGTCCAAGGTATGCCCGGCTCTATGGGTGGGACAAACAACATGCTGGGTCATATTCATGGAGGTCATGGACTCCATGAAGTCCAGAGTCACTCCAGAGAACCCATCCTTGGCATGCACGTTGAAGTCCCCTACCACCAAAGGCGGAGGAACCTCAGCAGTGCTGCCAAGATGAACTTGGTGAGCTCTGGAAGGGATTGTGCAGGGTTCTAGGGAGTACGGTACACCAGCACAATACCAAACCTGTCCCGCTGACCCACCAAAGATGCAGGCATTCTAACCCAGGACACACCAATGCCACAGATCTGCTGATGAAAAAGGATTCCCTGTAAACGATGACCACCCCACTCCCCCGACCCTCCATGTGCTGGACATGAAACCCAGGAGGGCACAACTGGGAGAGGGATGCCCCTCCCTCTGCCCCTCCCTCTGCCCCCACCCAGGTCTCAGTAAGACAGGCCAGGTTGGCCTGCCCATCCAAAATGACATCATAAAGGACGAGGATTTTATTATGGACCGACCTGGCATTAACCAGCAAGCAGGACTGGTCAGAGGCACTGACAGTGTGGCTCCCTGGCACGTGGCGGTGAGTTGAAGGATCAGAACGGGGGACGGGCAGCAATTACCTGGCCCTAGTTCTTCTTGCCCAACCAATCCCCCAGCTCCTAGCAAACCTCCCATGGCCAGACACCACTGAAATTGCAGCCCCTGCAGACATGTTGACCGAAGGCAAGGGGAGATGGGGAAATCCCAATGACAATTAATAAAGTGAATGCTGGACTGGATAGGCTGTGGCCTGTTCCAGCGAGGCTGTTCATAGAGTTGTAAGGCTGGAAGGGACTGCAAGTATTAACAAATCCTTTCCTTTGCTAGGAGAGGAAATCCACATGAAGAACTTCCTTGGCAAATGGCTATCTAGCTTCTGCTTCAAAATGACCAATAAAGGAGAATCCACTGCCTTTCAGGTTAGTCCATTCTGTTCCAAAATGCTGTTATCTTAGGGCTTTCTTCTTACTCTTTAGTTGAAGTAGCTTCCTTCTCTTTCTCTTCAACACCAGTGTACCTAGACATCTAGAATGCAGCACAGATAGTAAGTAAGGGTATCTTGGGGTTTTCGCCTCCAAGTTGTTTTGTTTTTTAAAACCAATTAATCAATTGTGCTTAATTATAAACTGCTTGTGCCATTCTGTACCATCTTCAATCACTAGAGAGTAGAATTCCCTTCTCTTCTGTGGAGGCCTGCCACACTGATTTATTCAGAAGTGTTCTATGAAGCTGGATGTGATTCTTCTCCATGCAGCGCTCTCGGTTTTGTAAAACAGTTAAAAGAGAGAAAAGCGGGAGAGTCCTGTTCCTTGGTTAGGGATGAGTGAGCAGAGGGCAAAACTAAATATGTAATAGGATGAATGAGAAGGAACACCGACGGGTTTGTGAGGAAAGAAAAGGGACAGAGCGAAAGAGAAAATACCTAACCAGGACAGAAAGGCCCACACTTCTGCTAGTTAAGAACAAAATACAATTCTTCAGGCAGTTTGTGTTTTTGTTTTATGGTTTTTGAAGGTTAATACCTCCCAGAGTAGATAGATGGTCATCATGATATAAAATGTAATAAATAAATGAATAAATATTGCAAATATTTCCCAGTTTGCTTCCAAATACTTCCTGATTCACTCCCAAGCATCCCATTCTGGAGCTTGAATGAGGGTGGTTGGGAAGAGTAAGGGGGTGTTTGCCCCTGTGCCCCAGAATTCTATAATTCTTTATGATTTTAATGTGCACAGTGTTACCCTGTCTTGTAATGACTGTAACACATGCTCTTGTGCTCTTATGGTAACACAGCTTTCTCCCACCCTGGAAAAATTGTTTCGGACCTTCTTAGTGGTGGTCAAACCAGATGGTTTTGTATCTCTTCACAGCATCCCTAATCTGTCACCTCCCTCTGCCGAATGTGAGAACCATACTTGACAACAGATCTTGGTGACAGGATGAGGCATTAAAAATCACTACTACCTTTTACTTCACTCATGAGAAAATACTTGATACTCAGATTCTTCCGCCTGTCTCAGGGAAAAAAGCAACATTAGTGTAATATATTAGTATATATTGAGTAGGAAACAGGACATCACTCAATAACGTCTATGACGAAATGAGGGAGGAGGTCATGAATATTTTATATTCTGTTTGGACTAACCAATAGTAGAGTTCATGGGCAGAGATATAATGATATTTCATTCCATTCCAATTATTAGATTTATAACCTGTCCATCTGGCCATCAGGCCGTATGTACAAGTGACTATTTGTATGACAGGTAGGGTCTGGCTAAGGTCTAGATAGGGAATGGATAGGGATCAGCTATGGAACTGACATCTGTTAAGATAAGGATTAATTAAGGACTGGTTAGGGTCTTATTTGTGACTGTTCAACCTCTTGTAGAAAACGTACCAAGACCAGTAAAATATATAACGGAGAAAGTTTAAAAGTAACTTAAGTAAATGTTTTGTACCTGTTTAAGGGGCACATCATAAATGCTTATTTATTTATTTGTGAACAGTAAACATTATCTGCTTGAACTTTAAAATCTTGTGTGAGTCTCCATTTGTGTTGCAGAAGGATGTAAGCATAAATTAAACAGTGGCAGTGTGTAAAAGTAGGAATCATCACAACCTCCATCTTAACTTATCTTCTGTGAAACTATAGGGCTTTTTTTCTTGATAGGATTTGTGTTGATTTTCCCGTGAAAATTACCTAAGGTAATTTGTTTATCTAAATGTTGCCCTGTGCTGCTTTCCTGAAATGCTAGGGTTTGTTTTTCTTTTCTTTTCCTTTGATGCATGAAAGAGGCATAAATCACTGAATGATCTGCCAAGGCCTCTGCAAAAGCATGGGTTAACCTGTATCAGAAAGATGGCACTCGGGTCTCTCATCATGACATCCACAGATGCCAGGGCATATGTTCTAGTTTTCCCCAGCTGTTGAAACCCAACTCTTTCTGATGGCCTTTGGAGCTATTTGCCAACACAGAAGCTGCATCAGAACAGATTTCTGCTTCGACTTGACTTCATTAATCAAATCACTCCTTGACATTAAACCATTTAGGAGTTGGCAAAGGTGTGAGGTCAGTGAACATGGGACATACTGAGTGGCTCAATGGGGCATGTCAAAAGTGACACAAACATACAACTTCTGTGATAGATGGATGACGAGATGCAACAGCAACTGTCTGCTACCCATACCCTTAGCCTTAGATGACTTAGCTATTTGAACTCCACTGAGCTATGTGTATTGTTATGTAATGGTCTGAATGACTTGCATTGTCAACTTTAGGGCCAGGAATTTTGAAATACCACTTGCTTCTGTGTGAATCTCTCAACCTCTTGATATCATTTCTGGAAGCTTTTTTGTATGCCTTGACAACCCTTGAGCTATTTCTAGTTAGATCTAGAGAGAGGACGTTTTTGGTGACTGTACCCAGGTTCCAGATCTTCCTTCCCATCCAGTTGGATCTTACTCATTAGCAACATTCAAGGAATTAGCTTTTGAGGGGACTTTGGATGAGAGCATCTGTGTAACACAACAAGCCAGGGTCCTGCATGAATGTTGGCTAGCAGTGGGAGCTGTTAAGCAAGGTACAAAGTGTCACATCATCGTTGGCTTACTGCTTTGCCTGGCAAAAGCCAGCCTTCCCTGTCTGGTTTGTTCCTGCCCAAAAGACCTCTGAAAGCAGCAGCATAGAACAAATTCGTATTCCCACCCCTCCCCGGTTCATTCAGGGGATTCAAATTAGAGAAGGGAAATAACTGACGACTGCCATCCAACTGTTCACCAGGACAAGACTCCAGTTGGACCATCTGGAAATCATTTAATATACTCCAAAGAGAACAAGGAAGATCAAAGAATAATCCAGGACAATAGAGCTATTTGGGTACAGGGCACATTTTCTGTGACTGTGGAGAAATTCAATCAATGCACCTCTTATGTGCAGGCAATTTATGCCCTGCCACATGTACAAAAAAAACATCTAGCAAATGGATGAGAAAACATCATTGAAGCAACCCACTCTTTCAAAAATAGTCTAATGGAAGTAACCTGCTTTTTCAAAAATAGTCCAATTAATTTAACATTTTAATTTGTTTTTATTTTGCCTGTATTTCATATACGTCCTTAATTTTAAATTGTACAATACTCTGATACAAAGAAAGAAAGAAAGACAGCCAGTTGACACCATACTCAGCCATAAAGCAAGGAGGCGTAATTGGGCATTTAGCTGGGATATGGAACTCAGATTGCTTTCAGCTTGATAGATTGCCTAGGCTGGTGACTGGATGTGCAAAGGGCAGGTCTATTAGCTCTTTTAGCAGTTTTTGATACCATCAACCATTCTGCCAGCAAGTACTTAATTACAGTGATGTTTATTTCTTAGGTCATAAAAATAATGGAAGATCCAAGTCATGAAAAATAGTTCCTTATACATGCAGTCACCATATTGCTATTTAGAGGTCTAAATAGCATCACATCTCCATTCCTAAAGTTGCATTTCTGCTTCCCACACTGGGTGGGAATTCATTTTCCCACACACAGCATAACTTTTGGAAATTATCTTGTGAGATTAAAGGTTTTCCCACACACAGCATAACTTTTGGAAATTATCTTGTGAGATTAAATGTACACAACAGCAATGTGCAATGATCGCTTATTACCCGATGCTGTCTGTTTTGCTCACAGTTTTTCCTCAGCTGCCGGGTATGTCAATGCTATACAGTGCATCCATGTTTTGCCAAGCTTGGTTGGGCATTGGAGGCACTGTATTGCAGTAGTCCCAAGACTTCCTGTTGGCTGAGGCACAGAAGATGGTGCTGGGGGATCACGGTTTGATACCACAGCCTTTGTCATATACTATCCCACTGGGGATTCAATATTTACATCAGAAATGGTTGAAGCCTTCAAAAATTGGTTTAAAATGTCCCCTTCTGCTCCTAGAAGTCTTCAGGAGCAGCAGTATGTGGTTCAGTGCTGTTAAACCTTAAAGGTTTCTGGATGAGATAAACTACCTAGAACTATTTCAATCGGGCTTCAGGCCTGGCTATGGGACTGAGACGGCACTGGTTGCATTGGTATATAACTTACACAGGGAAATGGATAGGGGATCTGTGACCCTTTTGGTTTTGCTAGACCTCTCAGCTGCTTTTGACACTATAGACCATGAAATCCTCCTGACTCATCTCTCTAAAATGGGAATCAGGGGTACAGCATTAAAGTGGCTCAAGTCCTTCCTGCAGGTTAGAACGCAGAAAGTGGTGTTAGGTTATTCATGTTTGACACCACGGACGATGACCTGTGGAGTTCTCCAGGGTTCTGTTCTGTATCCTATGTTATTTAACATCTATATGAAACCACTGGGGGAGATTATCAGGTCTTTTGGGGTTAGGTGCCACCAGTATGCCGATGATACCCAGCTCTACCTCTCATCACCTCTGGACTCTAAGGGAGCTACTATCTCAACTTTACATGTGTGTTTAGCTGCAGTAATGAACTACATGAGGATGAACAAAATGAAACTAAACCCAGACAAGACAGAGGTGCTCCTGGTCAGTCGAAAGGGAGAACAAGGGATAGGGATTATGAGTTTCATGTCCACCTGTTTTTCTTTTCACCATCTTGCTTTAGTATTATTACTCTGTTAGTTTTTCTTTTTAATTTTGAAATGGTACATCAATAAAAGAACAGCAGGTGGTGCTGCAGACTAACTAATGTAGAGAGGAGGCCCCAGAGGAAACTCTTTGAATCATTAAGCCACATCTATTCTCCAAGAAGAGAAAGGGTAAATTATTGTTCATGTGGAATTTATATGAGGTTTGTTCCACATTATCTATTTGGTAATAGCTTTTTTAAAAAGGATGTGTCACTAAAGATGATGTGTCACTAAGACCATCCATACGATATTTTCCCCAGTTAAGGTATATAGAACGTGAAGGTAAACTTTAAAGAAAAACTTGACTCATTCAGAATTGAAATGAGCTTTACAGATCTGATAGACTTATACAAAGGGAAAATAAGTGGACTCTAGATCAAATCAACTCTGAACTCTAAGCAGAACCTAAAATATCAGGTACAGCACGGTGGACATTTCATAACACTCAACTCACTGGAAAAGACAAGGATGCTGGAAAGAATGGAAAACATGAGATGGAAAATGAGCTGGACCCATTGAATAAAGGAAGCCACAATCTTTAATTCACAAGACCTGAGCAGCACATGAGCAACCCTCAAAAAAAGAACCGCCATACCATCACTTCACATGAGCGTATCTCTCAGAGATATGCGGGCTCTCTCACTTCGGGTGGCCACACCCAGGGAGGCTCAGAAAATGATGACACGCAACCGAGCCTTCTCTGTGGCTGGTCCCGTGCTATGGAATCATCTCCGAAGTGAGTTGCACCTTGCACAGTCCCTTCCAGCCTTTAAAAAAGCCTTAAAGGCCTGGCTATCCCACGAGGTATTTGGCGACTGTTAACTCCTTTTTTTCTTTTTTCTTTTTGTCCCACTGTCTTTTCAGTGTTTTTCTGTGGTTTTATCATGCCGCTAATATTATGAATTTTTTGTTTTCTGTTCTTGGTTTGTTTGTTTAATCAATTATTATGGTTGTTTATTGTTTATTTGGTTTGTTATTATTGTTATAATTATTGCTGTAAACCGCCCGGAGTTCCTCTGGAAGACAGGCGGTATATAAGTAAGTAAGTAAGTAAGTAAGTAAGTAAGTAAGTAAGTAAGTAAGTAAATAAATAAATAAATAAATAAATAAATAAATAAATAAATAAATAAATAAATATCCAGCTGTAAGGCCGTAGCTAACAACCCATACTTAATGGGTATTGGGAATGGTTGCATAGGTGGGACTTTCACAAACCCTACCCTGGGCTGTTGTTCACCTAACTAGCCTATTCAGATCATGGTCCAAATTATGAGCCTATTCAGACCAGGGTGAACTATGAAATGGAGGACTTGCCACTAACCTTCCTCAGACTGACGAAGCTGCTTGAATGAGCAGTGAAACGTTTCAATCCAAGAAAAGAAGTCCAGTTGCCATGACTCAACCTCCAAATAAACTCACTTGGATGACTAAGAATCTTCACAGACACTGTCACCATCACTACCCCACTTCTAGGATCACTACTGTATCTCGATGACCAAGATCTAGGCTGCATGGGCTGTAGTGTATCCTGTGGAGTGATCCACTTGATCAGCCAGCTCTAATTCCATTTCTGTACACCAGTCCTAAAAGCTTTGGTGTACGCAGTCGAGTTTGAATGCCTCCTCTCATCAAAAATCCAGTCATATCAGGACATGAGATAAGTGTTATGATTCATGATGAATGCCACTGTTTGTGCAACCTAGACACATCTTTGAGCTTATTGATATACTTAGAAATTGACAAACAGAGAGAGAGAGAACACTATGGGCCTTTTCACACGACCCCTAAGATCCGCTGGTCCCTTAAATTCGGACCAAAGATCTTAGGGGTTCGTTGCCCTTCCTTCCTCCCCACCAGAGAAAGAGGGGGGAAAATGCAGCTCACCTGGAGGAGCTTCCCGGAGCTCCGTTTCTCTTCCGTTTCTCTTCCGTTTCTCTTCTGCTTGCTTTTTTTTTTTCCCACCTCTTCTCTTAAAGGGGCAGGAGGCAAAAAAAAACACAAGCAGAAGCCAGGAGAGCCCCGCACTGACCAGATTAAATCCGGACCTGGGGATTTTCACCCACCTCAAGCAGGTACAAGAAAGTGCAGCTGGGTTGCGCTTAGGTGGGCGGGGTTGCACTTAATTGTCTGCAAAGTCCGGAGCTGGTGGGAAAACACTTGTAAGGTCCGGACCTTGCAGCCATTTCCTGCGGAGCTTAGGGGTCGTGTATAAAGGCCCTATGTTTTAAATCCTTTAGAAAGGAAGCTTTACAAGTTGAAAGCATTTAGAGCAGTCATTGCAGATCATTTTATGAATAAAGTTTAAATACTGTATGTCAATTCTAGCCTTGTACATGAAGAGGAACACAGAGGGAATACTGGTTTTATAGCCTCTCTCTGCCAACATAAAAGTAATATTTTGGCTGCCTTCATAAAAAAGCCATTTATGTATCTGCCAGATTCTCAGTTATGCAAAGCGATGTAACTCCACTGCAGTCTAATACACTGATGGGAGCTTAGAACAGGAGTAAGGATTTAGTTCGTTCTGTTTAAAATTCATGTTTGCCCATAAGGAACATTCCATTCCTTCTCAAGGCTCACTCGAGGTGCCCGTGCCTGCTTTTTAATCTGTTGAAGGTTAAAAAAAACAGGAAGGTTTTCCACTGCAATAGAGTTTATTTGACTGTGGATGCAATTGTCGACATCCTTACCTGAAAATAAACCCAGTGAGCACAGTTGCCAAGGTGCTACTGGGATCTGCATCTGGAGCAAATGAAATAGCAGAAGTCGCAGCAGCAACTTGCAGCTAATGAACAAGTCACCTGCCATGACTTGTTGTGGTTCACTTCCTCTGGGGTTAAAACCCAAGAGGATTGGCCAGTGACCTTTCCTTCAAGTGACGATGCATTGAACTCCATAGTGCCTTTTCTGTTTCTGGCCATAAGGGTTGATCAGCTATGCATATATGGAGCACTCAATTTCTGGGAACAGCCAATGATTGTTGAATAAAACAGTTTAGTCAAGTGGTTCCCAACCGTAAATTACCCAAGTGTTCTTGGACTTCATCTCCCAGAAGTCTTCACCACCAGCTGTGCTGGCTGTGGTTTCTGGGAATTGAAGTTCAAAAATACCTGGGCTATCCAAGGTTGGGTCCTAGTGGTTTAGTCAATTAAGTGGCCTTGTCCCTTAGGTGATTATTTTAATAGGATGTTGCCTGTCTCTCTGTGTTAGAAGAATCAGCAACCAAGCTAATATGTGGATCCAGCCCAAACATCTGTACAGCACACTCACTTCTTTGGAAGAAACCAAAATCATATCCATGCTTCTTTTTCTTAAAAAAAATTAAAAAGTTCATGAAACAAATATATTGAGATATGAAATATAACAGGGAACCTTGTTCTATCCAAAGTGGGAGAGGTAGGGATGCATGGCTCCCCACTCAGCATCTCCGGAAGGAAGGGAAGGTGCCCTCAATCCAAAGACTTCACTATTATTGAGAGAGTAGACTTCTGTCTGCAGCTGCCTAGATGCCCTAAGCACATCCGATCTCGCTTGATTTCAGAAGCTAAGCAGGGTCAGGCCTGGTTAGTACTTGGATGGGCGACCACCAGGGAATACCAGGTGCTGTAGGTGCCTGGAGTAGGAACTGGCAAGCCACTCCAGTACTCCTGCCAAGAAAACTCCGTGGACATGGAGTCACGAAGAATCGATCACGACTGTAACGACACAATACACACACACACAGAGAGAGACTTCTGTCTGGCTTTTGTCATGCCAAACAGCCAGTGGAAGCCGATCATGCTCCCTTCGTCTCAAACAACAGCAGTAGGAAGTCTTCCCACAGGGAAAGCTATATCTGAGATGCCAGCCATGTTTTTGCTTTACACTTTGTGTTCTGCTTGGAGTAACAAAAAGGAGTCGACTTGCCCCTTTATGCACAAGCTCTAAATAGAAACGGTATTCACCACAAAGGTCTTAAAAATGGAAATACCTTTATTAAGTTTCATTATGTGATATATGTTGCTATGGTGATGCTCAGTACTTGGGTTCCCATGAGATATGGTAGGCTGGGCCATTGCTGGCAATGGAGAAATCTTCAGTAGCTTCCCCATCAGCCCAAAATGGTACCTAGCATTGCCTAGAGCTCCTTTTATCTCTAAGCAGTGCTAACCTGGAAACAGGCTTTTCTGTCTCTCTGGCTATGTTCACACATCCAAAATTTCTCTCCAGTTTCTCATGTTTTCCAGTTTTGCGGAAGGCCGTGTGAATGTGTCACATAACCAATATCATATAGCAAGCGTTCAGAACCATATGTATAGTCTCACATTATTTAACGTGAAATCATTCAAGATTTTTCATCCACATGGCCACTGCACAGCATTCTGATTTCACAAATATCATTTCCCATTACCCCATCCTCCACCCCCTTTTAAAACATTAATATGGATACGTTGATTTGCTGATGAAAACAACAGATTTCAGGTGCTGGTGCCTTCCCTTATGATATGTTGCTGTCAGTGGGAAGGAGCCGGCCACCACTACCCTGTTTACCGTTAGGGATGGGCACGAAACGGAAAAATTGTGTTTCATCCTGTTTTGTCCCCCCTGCATTTCGTTTCATATCCTAAATTCACTCCCCACAGTCCTCCCTGTTCAGAAAACCTCTCTGGGAGGAAGGGGGAGAATGGGAGAAGGAAGGAGACAGCGGTAAATTCAAACACAGCTTCACTTTACCGCTACTTCCTTCCTTCTTCCTTGCGATCCCCGCCTACCAGCTGTGGCTTTTTTTTGACAGGTTGGGGTTTGGAGAGGGGGGCACCCCTTCCCCCCACATCCTGACCTGTCAAAACGCCCCCCAGGTATGCGGGGGGATGGGCGAAAGGCATCAGGGAGCAGGGTTTTTCCCCCCCTTGCTGCTCCATTCTGCCTTTCGTCCCTCTCCCCACCTACCAACTGGGGCTTTTATAGGCCGGGGTGGGGTGGGGATTTTAGGGAACCCCCCTGAAATCTCGGAGGATTTGGGGGTAAGGGGACTTAGTTATGAAGCTCTAAAAGGCCTGGGGGCAATGTGTGTTTAGGAGCATGGAGGCAATTAGGGAGATTATTCTATGGTATTAACTCCTTAATTGCCTCCACGCTCCCAGCACACATTGTCAATTAACTACCCCCAGCCCCTTTAGAGCTTCATAACTAAGTCCCCTTACCCTCAAACAATGAAACAGCATTTCGTTTTTCATTAGGTGCCCATCCCAATTTACCATGATATACAACTGGTGAGGCTGGTGAGGGGGAGGTCTGTGTGTTTCAAGATGCAATGTACTATCTTCTTTGATTTCTTGGGTGTGGTCTGTGGACATCCATGGGGCCAATAATTTTGCAATAATCCCCTCTAAAAATCCTGGGAAATCAAGAGGATCCTCTTTGATTTTGTTAATCTGCCATTTACTTTCTTCCCACTTTTCCCACTACACCCTCAACGGGAAACCAAATACAAGTCATCCGTTGGCATAAGGAGGAATCGACACACTGTTTGATAAATGTAAAACAGAAGAAGAATGAGGACAAAAAAAATAGCAGGAGATGAAAGGTGGGGTTGTAATGGCAACATATGAAGAAAAAGTCTGTGACTGTGGGTTCACACAGAAACCAAAATGGTTTTCAGCTACGTTCAGCACACAGAATGCAGAATTTTTTTTAAAAAAGTAGCAGGTCCCTGCCTGCCAGGATATGTTGCAGATTCAGCACACTTGGGTGTGTGTGTGTGGGGGGGATGCAAGGTAGAACGTGCATTGTCTGAAACCCCCCCCCCACAAAAAAACAGAGGGAAACTGGAGAGACATATTTAATTTCTGAACATAGCCCCTCTTCCTCAGTCTCTCAGTGCCGAAGTGAAAATGGCTATGAATAGTGCCTGCCATTTTAACTCACCTGTTTTCACATTACCACTACTTTGGTCTTCAGAGGTGTTATAAGGGAATTACATCAGTGGATTCCAGTCATTTGCCTTTTCAATTGTTTTTAAAGGCTTCTGACACTGCACCACTTTGTGTTAGTGCCAAGCTTATGAACATGGGGTTACGAAGAGTCAGTCACGACTGTAGTGACACAACAACAACAACACAACAACAACAACAACAACAAAGGGGACTGATGTGTTCAGGTGCCATCATATCACCTGGAGGAAGAGACTGCTACCATAGAAGCATGGATGCTTTTGAGGACTAACCAAGGGACACTCCTTCTACCAAGGGGTTGGCCTGGCAATTCTGCTGTCAAGGGATCCATCAAATAGGCACCAACCCCAAGTTTTTGGGATGCAAATGTATGATTCAACATTTGTATGAGGCAGGAAACAATGCAGACTCATGGAAAGTTTGAGGAAGAAAGGCAGAAGATGTTCAGGCTTCAAAGTCATTCAACAACCCAGTGCTTCCCACTTCTCTGTGCTTGTCATGCTAAGCTTCTCCCGAAACAGATTGGTTCAGTGTTTGAAGGTCCTTTAACTCCTGCTTTAAATGGAGGAAAGTCTCAAGAGAGCCGCAGGCCCAAGTTATACTAAGCACCACACCGTGTCTGAGTTACAGTTTAACTCCTGACAGAAAGTAGAGGCCAACAGGTGAAGCGTGCAGGATGGAGATCAACAATACCCAGAGAGGGAAGGCCATTAGTTGGCATGCTACATAAACTGGCATTCTTCTCTGCTTAAGTGAAACCTTACATCTTGTGACGCACAAAACCGGCAGGTGGTCAATGACGTCACTTGGTCATGACAATGGAAAATATGTTCTTTAATATCTCCAGAATCCAGATTGATAGATGGGTGTACAGCTCTCTTCCTGCTTCCTTTGAGACACTGTGCTGGGAAAGATTCAGACCAGAAGGGAGTGAAAGAGTAATTGGGCTCTCATTTTGAGTCAGCAGTCACTTTAGCCCATAAATTAGTTAAGCTAGCATTTTTTTTACAATAGCTTACAGACACTGCATTATCAAGTTACAATTCTATGACGGAAAACCAGCAATGTCACAAGAAGACTAAGCCAAGCAATCAACCGAGCCTAGATAGGTGTGGATTTACCAAGTCCCCTTGTGTTGAATGGAACAACTCCAGCGGCGACTTAGTACGGGAATTCAAACTATGAATGCCTGCCTGGGAGAGCCCACCTATCCATAAGGTTGGCAGAGGTGTCACAGTGCCATGACACAGTTCACCAGGGTGCTAGTACGCTCTCCCACTGCTTTTACCCCTGGAACCCTCTGATAAGAGTGTTCACTCTTATCCATGGATTTCATTATCCGTGGGGTGGCCGGGAACCAATCCCCCATGGATATGGGGGTTCTACTATAATTTACAGTGAGACATTTCCATTAGATCCCCTTTTAAGAGGAATAAACTGTTTCTAAAGGTAGCAATTTCAAGCATGCTATGCCCTTGTAAGAATAACTGATGATATAATGGAAATGGTGCTATGGACACTGGTATTACATGGACTGGTATCAAAATATTTTGGCCAGCATGCTGCTGGGGAAACAGAGCTGTGGTGGGAATGGTGTAAGCAGTTTTTCCCTTCTAGTGGGCTGTCTATCACACATTTGGCTACATATTGGCTGCAAAGTTTGTCACATGACCAGTCTCTCTGAAGGACGCCCATTGGTTGCGGAGGAGATTGCTACAGCATATCCCTTGCATATATCGTTTTTCACATGATCTCTAATGTTTTGTTTTAGAATGCTCTGTGCCAGCTTGAATGTTGTAATGTTTCCCTCAGGTTTTCAAAGATATAAATGAGAAGGTGAAAAGGCAAGGGCTCCCACAGGCCAGAAATGGGCCTTAGAGATAACCTGTACCTAGGGGAGGAAGGTTTCAACTTATGCAAGCAACTGAGTATCCTGGCATAGGAGATTGTCTCTGGGCTCTGGGGCCTATGCAAATCAGTTCTCTTCCTTTGTTGATTGTCTTTCCCAGTTTAAGCACAGGATTCTTTTGAAATCTGATTTCACAGAACTAGAAGGACGGTCCCACTCATCTCTCTGCAACATTAGCGTGCATTCTGCTCTAGTTACAGGCTATCTCTAGCATCCAGCTTTTGTCGAGCAGTGCCCGAGACATGAAGCCAAACACAGCCAAGCAGTCTTTAGATACTGCTTACAAGGGAGAAGAAAACCAGAATCCTATAGGGTTGAATAGGAGAAGCTACGCTAAGGCATTCCTTTTTGTCATGGGGTTTGTGCAATGACCAGTAGACAGCTCGTAAAACTAAACGTTCTATAAGTTTCAGTTTTCTCAAAGGCACATGACCTACTTGAATTACTTTCTGCTACTCTTCAGAGGGACAAAGCATAAATCTAGGGCCTATCAACACAGCGCTGAATGTGACACATAAATGCCAGTGGCACTAAAGCTGCTTGGTTTGAGACTTAAGTTAAGGGTGCCTTGGTTTCTTCCATGGCATAGGTTTGTTTGAACGCAAGGAGAGATGGCCAGACGAGGGTTGTATAACCATTGCTGAGAATCTGACTGGGGAAGGGATGATGGGTCACAGTCAGGTATTTGAACTGGAGGCACCCCCCCAAGTATGCCAGTGGCCTGCAGAATTCAGACATCAGATTCTACGTGTACCTTCTGAGGAAGGGAACCTCACTGTTTTCAGGGGAGCTTACCTTCAGTTATGAATGCACAGAATGGTAGCCTAAGGCAAGTTATTTTCATATTTGGAATGGCATGTGATAATTATTTCTACTTTCCTTTCCTTTGCCTGCAGCTGCTAAAAAGTTTGCTGATAGTTGAGATCTGAAAGAGATAGCAAATCCTCCTGCAGGGGTTCTTTTCTTAAAATAGCCAAGCTTTTCAGGAAGTCTTGACTTCTCTTTGTCCCTTTTCAGAACAGTGATGGCCTTTGGCTGTATCTGCTCTCATCTAACACTGTGACTTTAAAAAAAAGATATTTTAAAGGTTGAAAAAGAAAACTCCTCTTGTGTCCACCCTCACCAGTTCCTTTTGATGTTCATAACAAATAGCTTACACACAGCATCAAAAGCCTTAAGTACTTATTTACTGATACATAGAATAGTGCCACAGGCCTTTGAAAGACAGTGTGCAGTAGCACCTCTTAAGACAAATACCTCTTAAGACAAAAACTCATAGGAACAAAAAAAATTCCAGGAATAGGAATGCTTTGCATCACAAAAAAAATCCCTATGGGATGCTTCGCAAGACAAAAAAAAAACTGTTCTGCATGTACGGGGTGGGGGGTGGGGTGGGATGGTTATTTTTGGCTTTATTCTCATGTCTGGAAGGAATTTGTCCATTCCCAATGCATTCCTAAGGGGGAACCATGTTTTGTAAGACAACATTTTCATAAAACAAAGTGACCCACAGCCTCCGGAACAGATTAATCAATCCATTTTCAATGCATACCTATGGGAAACTGCGTTCCGTAAGACTTTTTTTCTTAAAACAAGTTGGCCGTAGAACAAATTAGATTTGTTTTAAGAGGTACCACTGTACTTAGCTATGAACCAATGTTTTTAGCTGCTGGGTTGGGACCGGTGTGTGTTACCACTAACTTAAGATGTGACACCAAAAAATTATAACAAATTACTGAAAATAGCTTCCAGATCTGAAAAGACAGAAGGCTGCTATTCTAACCAGAGGCACAGTACAGATCCCTATGGATCTGCTTTATCTATCATGTAATGCCACCATATTTGTCAACCAATCAATTAAGTGAATGTACGCATTGCCAACACATTTCCACAAACTACTTTTATAAGAAAAGGTGTCATATACGTAAGTGGCATGTATTGAACAACCAAATGGCTTAAAAGTGTCAGTTCTATTTGAAAGGCAGTATGGTGCTATCCTTAAAAAGGTGGACCTGGAGTCATGAAACCTGGGTTTCAACCCCAATCAGCCATGGAAACTCACTGGGAGTTGGCAGTGGTAAAAGTACTCTTTAGATTTCACATGCCTTTGAAACCCCTATCAGAGCTATCACACATTAGATAGGACGTGATGGCACATAGCAAAGTGGATCCATTCATTTGGGAAGTTGACCTTTAACAAGCGCTGTCCCAAATGGACAGAGAACTGCTTCGTTAGACAGACCACAGTCAGCTCGTGTTTGGGGAAAGGTTGTGCCACAATATCCTACCCTTTCATCCCAATTCCTCAGCTGTTCGAGTACATTTGACAGTAGCGCTATATATGCATTCCATAGAATCTGTACTGGGGGCCCTTAATGTGGTAGGGACCATTATCCCATCCCCAGCAGTGAAGTAAGGTTCAACTGCTACCTTCAACTAGCTGCTGTACATGAAATGGAGGGGGACCACTCTCCTCAGTTAGAAAAATATCAGGGGTGGAGCCTGGCTTAATGATTGCTTTCTAGTTTATCCCAAAATTGCTCTCTCACACACTGCCTTCACCAGTCCCATGTGTAATCTTCTTTCACATTTTGATTTCTTGACAAAAGTCCTAGTGAAGAAGCTCCCCAAATACTGAATCAGCATTATATTGTACAGTGGACCCTCGTATAACAAAATGGCTTGTATAACATACAATCTGTACAACATAAAAAATTCCGGAGATAGGGGAAATTTGCTTAACAGAATCATCTATGGGGTGAATCCGTGCAACATAAAAATAGTTGTGATTAGGGATTACTCTGTTTTCAATGCATTGCTATGGGAAATTTGTATAAAGGAAAATTTGCTTAACATACTTTCATACAAGGTACCACTGTATACTCATATCACTCTATATAGGATAATTACCAAGAGTATCCAGCATCATAGAAAAACAGTGAAATATGTGATGGCTTCTCACCTTCCAAGTCTCTGGATGAGACTATCTATATGGTATATGTTTCAGCTGACTTCAAGGTTAGTTATGGGGTGGAAACAGATGGGTTGCCTTGGTGGGTAATCTGTACTGGGAGAGGGACAGGGGAGTGTTTTCCTGTTAGTTCCTGCTGGACCCCACCATGGCATTCAGTCCCATCAACCATGGTGCCCTGCTGGATTGCCTCTCTGGCATGGGCCTTGAGGGCAGTGCTTAAAGTAGCTCTGTCATTCACTGAAGGACATTCCCAGAAGGGTGGTGCTGGGGAACTCTTACATAGTAACTTGATCGTGATCCATCTTATCCCCAGTGCTATATATGGATGTGAAAATGCTTGGGAGAGGTTGTTCCATGTTTTATGGTTCAGTGCCACCAATATGATGGTGATACCCAACTCTTCTTCTTTCTTTCATCCAACTCCAATGAGGCTACTTGATACTAAACTATTGTCTGGTGTCATCTAGTTCACTGGATGAAGGAGAACAAATAGAAGCTTAATCCAGACAAGATAGAAGTGCCCCTAATCTGTCAAAACACAAAATAAGGAATATGGATTCAGGCATACTGGAAGGGGTCACACTGTCCTTGACAACTCAGGTTCACCGCTTGCATGTTCCCCAGACACATCCGTGAGCCAGTGACAGCCATCCTTCACATATACACACACAAAAGGGCATGGGTTATCTCCATCATGTTGTTGGAACATTAGTACTACGACTGACCCTTTGTTAACAAGTCGTTTTCCCCTGTATGATTAGTGCTGTTGGGTGAACACAGCAAGCAAATTCATTGTGTTATTTTTCAGGGTTCTGTAGCTGGAAGGATGCTGACAACTGGAATAAGTTCAGAGGGAGGGCAACAAGGATGAATAGGGGCCTGAAAACCAAGCCCTGTGAGGAACGTTGGAAAGAACTGAGCATGCTTCGCAATGAGAAAAGAAGATTGAGGGAAAATATAGTAACACTTTTAAAAGTTGTGTGTTTGTTTAATTGACTTATATACTGCGCCATCTGGCCTGGAGGCCATCATGGGCAGTTTACAAAGTTTAAACAAAAATCTTACAGTTTACAGTATGCAAAGTGATGATAAACATAATCAAACTGTAATGCATACGTTGTTAACAAAACAGTAGTGAATCAAATCAAAACCAAAAGGTATCATGAAAGAGGACAGAAGCAGAAGCAGAGTCAAAAGATGGTCGAAAACTTCATCAACAGCATCAATAGGGAAAGCCAGTCTACACAGCCAGGTCTTCTGTTGTCTTTTAAAAATTTGCAGGGAGAGGGTCAGATCTCTGAAGGCAACTGATTTCCTAAGCATGATGCCACCACAGAAAAGGCCCAGTTCCTAATAGACTTTTTTTGTGTCTCCTTTGGGGTCGGCACCCACACGTGCCCAGCCTGGGAGGAACAAGAGTTACAGGCAGTTCTCTGTGGTAGGAGAGGTAACAAGCTCAAACTCTTTGATTTGTATTCCTGCCTTAAGCGAGGGGGGAGGGGGGAGAGATGGACTTGATGGCTCTTTAGTTCTCTTCCAACTTCATGATTCAGTGATTCTATTCTGTGATTCTTCATCCCTAAATCTTTCGTGCACAAGATTATCAGCTAGAAAAAGGGGAAAGCTCACAAAGAACATCTCATGTCTACATTCCAAAGGATGTGGAAATTCGCTAATGTAGAGGTTGTAACCCTGCTAAAATTCTCAGTGAGATACATATGCTAGAGTCTTTTTTAGATCTGGAATGCAAAAGAACCAGTTAGAAAGAGACACTGGTGGGACATTTCATTTCCTTGAACCAAGAAATGTCACCCCCCACCCCCCACCCCCACAAGGAAGGCCAGCCACTGGAGCCATGCCTCTGAACAGGTGAACTGTTGCAAGTAAATTCATTGACAAAATGAATTTCCACATTTTAGGAAGCATTGTACTGGAGTTATTGTGGGAAAGATCAAAGAAATCTTTCCTTAAGATGTCAGAGTAAACTCAGAGTGGGCAAGGAGCCATGCTGGGTGTTGTCATATTAAAAATCAGATTCGTCTAAGCTCTGGATCTGCATGGGGATCTCCGTTGTTTATCCTTTCACGTTGCTTCCCTGATACTGGCTGTTATCTCTTCATGTATTAGAGGGGGTGGACTAGATAGACCTTGGTGCCCCTTTGAAATCTCTATGATTCTGCTATAGTCCATGGAAATATAGCCCTAGTTACTGATTCTAATCCATACTACACCTCTTTGTGGATTAATATCAGACAATAGTCATTTGATAAAGAAAAGCTGTTTTGTACGCAAATTGTAGCTTACCCAACCATAGTTGCTACACACCCATCCCCCCCTCTTCCCCATGCTCAAAAACCTCAAGGGGCAATCAGGCAGTTGGGAGGTGTTCATAAGGGCCGCTGACGCTCAAATGCTAAAACTACATGGTAATGGAGCTGAACTCACAGAAAATAAGGGTCCGACACAACCTAACCATGTAACAGAAGGAAGTTGGACACACTGCTTTCTCAGTGACTCCCCGAATCTTGCATCTCCTGGGCAGCAGGGGACAGGTCAGGAAATGGTGGTTCAAAAAGTAACTTCTCTGATTTCAGTGCATGGATGGCAATCAGATGGGCTGACTGAGCACCAAGGCCACGCTCAGTCAAGGAATTCTGGGGATTTTCCAGTTCCTCTCAGAAGAGCCAGCCACTACACGTAACACTCCCCAGGGCACTTTCCTGAGGGCTCTGGGTCTAGGATGAGCTCCCAGTTGGACTTGACACAATGCCCCAGAATACTTTTGCATCAAGGGGCCCTGTGGGTACTTCAACATGGCAGCTAAAGTCAGAAGATCAAAACTACTCTTAGCACTGCTGCCCACTCCCAAGACCCATCCTGGAAATGGACATGCCTGTTGTGGTTTTAACCAGGGCTTTTTGGAAGCTGGAGCAGATAGACGGAGGCTTCCAAGCAGCAAGCAGAGGGGAAACGTGTGTGTATGGTCCCCATCACTTGGCCTACACCCCATTACTGAACTTTTAACAAAGGAGGTTGTTGCTTTTACACAAGAAACACCTCCTACCTTCCCCCTTAAAATGCTTTCAGAGTGATTTTTAACACATAAAGTGCTAGTTGATGTGCAAAGGCGAGGAGTACTGAAACTTAAGCTATTCTCTTGTGCTTCCTGTGTGCATCTGTTGTTTGTACAGTGGAAACTTGACTTACATGCTGCTTGACTTACAGCATATTTGACTTGCAGCAAGAAGGGGCCTGTTTGACTTGCACCGCGGGCTCTGACTTACAGCTTGGAGCCCCGGCGCAAGGCCCCGGAATCGGGCGGCAGCCATGACCCAGCATCGTGGCTGCCACCTCCAAACTGCTCCTGCCTTCTTCCTCTCCTCCGGCAGTGGCGGCTTCAGTGAGGCCAGCTCTGAGCACCTGGAGCTGGTCCTCGGCATTGCCAAAGCTGCCGCTGCCGCTGCCGCTGCCACCAGAGGAGAAGAAGGGCCAGGAGCTCGGGGCTGGCCTCGCTGGTTAGACAGTCAGCTTAGTCTTGTAAAAAATCTGGCTGCAGAATTCTGGTTCCACAATGGAAGCATTTTAGTTGGGGAGCTGTACAGTTATGGGACTCTAATGGTAAGCATAGGGTTGTTCAGAACTTGGAACGTCAGGTTAAAAATCAGTAAAACTTAAATGTTAGACATTGTTGCTATGAACATTAAAAAGTGGAGGCGTATAACTTGTGGACTATAATTCCACTGCCTCCTCCTCTCTTTGAAGAGACATTTCATTTACATCCCCGGAAGGAATCTCCTATCTCAGTCAAATTTGTGTTAAATTGCTGTTTTCAGGGGTCTTTTTCATCGTCTGGAACAGATTAATCCACTTTCCCATTACTTTCTATGGGAAAAGTTCGTTTGACTTAAGGCATGTTTGACTTATGTCTAGACCTCCGGAACGGATTAATGATGTAAGTCAAGTTTCCACTGTACTTGATACTCTGCAAACTATAAAATGAATTCACCAACTTCTCCAAAACCATTAAACCAATGTAGCCCAGCACCCTCCTGGTAGCTTGCTTGATCCAGCCCTTCAGAGCAAACTAGAGATCTTACACTCATGCCCTTCCTTTACCATAGAGTACTTAATAACTTCCCATTCCCCACAGAACCCGTGACATGCTATGGCCCTTATTTCTGTTCGCAAGGCAGGGCCTTCCCTGACATAGGCAAGACAAGGTGTCACATAGAAACCACAGCTGTGATTATTCCTCTCTCCAGTGTAGCCGTAGGGAGCTAAGCACCCTGATGGATGATACAATAGGGCATAATTTACTTTTTATAGGAGAATGCATTCAACAACAGCTGTAGATCTGCCAGGTACACCTGTCTCAATGTACTTATATAAAATGTTTAAAGACACATTAAATCCTCATGAAAGGCTGTGTTTCTTAGGTAAACCTTTGCATGTTCCTCAAGCAGTTTGATTAAGAATGAGTGATGGGTCATTTCTTTTTTTATGGCCTTTGGCTTGGAAGACAATGTTCAAGAACCTTTTTTCACAAGCCAATAGCAGCACACAGACTTTAGCAATCAATATTCAATGCAAATACTTTTATCAAGCAGATCTTGTTGATAATAATTTTAATGATATTTGTTCTGAGTCTGGAGTACACTGATCTATAAAGATTCCTGGAAGAATGAACTTCCTGGAGTTAACCAGGTCTGATCTCTGTACATGTATACATGGTCTGTTTTTTCCAACTAGAAAAATATTTGAGGACAGCCTTCACCAACCTAGTACCTTTATAGATTGTAAGAGTTAAAAAGCAAAGCAAAGAGTGCTGCTTATATACTACCCCATAGAGCTTAAAGTACTTTCTGGGTATTTTAGAAGTACTGTAATTATGCAGGCTAATTCCATCATCCATAGAGATGAATAGCCATGCAGGCTGGGGATCAAGGAAATTGTTATCCAACAACATCTGAATAGCATAGGCTGCTTTAAAAACATTCAACCATTCATTCACTGGTGACATGGATAACCTGCCTCTTCATCAAACTCTCTTCCACCATGTTTTGATTGTATTATATGACAGGAAGAAATTATGTTGCGAGAGGGCAAACGGACTGATCACAATAACAACCACCCTGTCAGATAGGATAGGTTGACAGAACATGACCAATCTCGAGTTCCTCGCTGACTTTGGTGGTGCAGTTTCCCAAGTCCTAGTCAAAAGTACTAACCATTGTGACATCATGGTTGTTCTGCTGTACTCTACTCTGTTATACAATTATAAAATCTGTTATAGGTTCTCACAGGCCTGTCCTGCTGTGACTTTATAGGACGTGAGTCACTTCATGAGGACAAGGCTTAAGGAATTAAGTGCTTCCTTTATTTTACTGCACACATTCTCTCCTTGAAAATGTTCATCTCCAACACTGAGAGACTCAGATCATTGCTACTGAGAAAGGAATTTAGCAGGTACAACACTTGTAACCTGAAAATAACACCAGCAACAACTTTTTGCAGAAGAAAAGAGAAGACCCTGCTTGCTTCGGATGTCAATATGCTTCGGTAGCTATTTCTGTCCATCTTTCCAAATAAAGGTTCTTATGGTACAGTCCCAGTGAAGATGGCTTTCCTTTATGGCTTTCCAGTTATTTCTCAGATGCTTTCCTCTTTGGACAGAAAATCATCGCTTAAGGAGAGAACAGAGGACAGCTAAACACACCCACTCATGAAAGCCAACTCTTCTATCTCAAAGTTATCTGCGGCTATGTTTTAGATTATTTATTCTAGAGGGTAGGACTAGCTGTGTGAGGAAAGTGTTTTCAAATAGAGGAAAATTCTCTCAGGCAGAGGAAAATGCATGTAGAAGAGGCGGAAGTAGCATTTTTTCCTTTTAAAAAGGAAAAGTTTCAACAAATGACAAGCAGGGGGCACTCTCCTCTGATAAATTCAGGTGACAGTATTGCCCCACTTTCTCTTTAACATAATGGCTCCCTGGACGGTGTTCAGAGTGAAATGGGGGAGAAAGTAATTTGTGTCCAGTTAATATGCCTTGTGTTTCCCCACCCACCTCTCTCTCTCTCTCTCTCTCTCTCTCTCTCTCTCTCTCACTCTCTCTCTGAGAGATTCAGTTTCCACACACTTCACTGATCACTGATTGATCCTAGTTTTCTTTTTATTTGAGTCTGAGGTACAAAACCTCACAGATTTCTTGAGAGTGTAAACTGGGAAAAGGGGGGAGGTATGTGTAGCACTTTGACCTCATGGGGAGAAAAGAAAGAAAGAAAGAAAGAAAGAAAGAAAGAAAGAAAGAAAGAAAGAAAGAAAGAAAGAAAGAAAGAAAGAAACTTTAGATTAAGAGTTCTGTTGGCAATCCTAGTTTCAATTTATCCCTGTATTTGATGTCTGTGGTAAACAAAAGTCCATAGCACAGAATTTTCTTGAAAAGTTAGTAAATTGGTGATCAGAAAAATATCCTTCTACAGGGGGGAGTATGCGTCATTAGCACTTTGGTCTAGACTTAAGTCATGGGGAAGTCAAATGAAAGAAAGTGATGGGAAGCAGAAATCCAAGATGATGAAAAAGACCCTCGAAAACAGAAAGACAAATTTGAATAGGAAAGGGGATGTAAATGAAAGTATCTTCAAAGAAGGAGGAGGCAGTGAATTGTAGTCCACAAGTTATATGAAAGAAATAGCAACAATGTCTAACATTTAAGAAATTTTTAAACGTTCCAAGTTCTGAACAACTCTATGAATTAGAGTCCCACAAACAGCTCCCCAAAGAAATGCTTCTATTGTGGACCAGACTTCTGCAGCCAGATTTTTTACAAGACTGAGCCGACTGTCTAACCAGCGAGGCCAGCCCCGAGCTCCCGGAATCAATTTATCCGGCTGTGAGTGCAGACCAGGCATGTGCTGTGGGCTGGCTCAACAAAGCCGCTGCTGCCGGAGGAGGGGAAGAAGGCAGGAGCAGTAGCAATGCTGAGTTGTGGCGGCCGAATTTTTGCGCCGATTTTTGTAAAAAACTCAAGTCATTAGTATATTCTTGTGAAGTCAAAATATGCAATATATGTAAGTCAAGGTTCCACTGTACACTGTTAATAAACCAGGTTTGGTAACCTGCCATCATCAACTGTAAAGTGTTGGACGGAGGGTGGAAAGGCTCCTCTTTTGTCTACCAAATGCCTTCTTGCCAAAAGGAAGCAAACCTTTTGCCCAAATCCCAGTACTATACTGTACTGTCTTGTTTTGCCTTTCCTTTACCTCCCTGCTTCTGAGGCAATGGCCTGATTTGTCTCCCCTTCGTTAGCCACTTTGGTTCAAACTGGGCGATAATGGGTACTGGTAATTCCTGTATTCACCTAAATCTCCCCCCCCCACCCAATAACACAATTTCCTTAGATTGCAGTGTTTTGTGAATCAGATTTGCAGATTAAACCAATGTTTACCTTCCAGCAACCAATCACAAAACAAATCAAGTTGGAATGCAAGGTACAAAGGAAAGCATGTGTGTTTCACTACTTAGGGGCCATAGTCTGGGAAAATGTAATTCTACAACATGATTTGTTTGTTTATGTATATGAATGTCTATATGTGTGTATATGGGAGGGACTGGAGTATGGTTAAGAGGAAGCATGCCACCTAATCAGAATCTGCATGGAGTTGGGGCCTTTGTACACGACCCCTAAACTCCGCCGCAAATGGCTGCCAGCTCCGGAGCTTACAATTGTTTCCCCACCAGCTCCAGAGTTTGCAGAAAATTAAGTGCGACCATGCCCACCTAAGCGCGTCCCAGCGCACTTTTCATATACCTGCTCTTGGAGGGTGAAAATCCCCAGATCCGGATATAACCCAGAGTGCCCGGCTCTCCTCGCTTCTGTTTGTTGTTGTTTTTTGCCTCCCGCCCCTTTAAGAGAAGGAATCACGACGACGACGGGGCTCCGGGCGGCTTTGGAGGTGAGCCTGCATTTTTTCCTCTCTTTTTTTCTCCCTCCCCTCACGCAGACAGGAGCAAGGAAGTGCGGAGGGGTGGGGACGTAGGAAGAGCAACGAACCCCCAAGATCTCTGGTCCGAATTTAAGTGGCCAGTGGATCTTAGGGGTCATGTGAAAAGGCCCTTAGCCAGGGGAAATAGCCAGCCAGATATTTAAAGGCACAGTCACATTCATGATTTGGAGACGGAGTGCCCAAACCGAGATTTAAAACCCACTTATTTTTCACAAAATGCCAATACGGCAATTTAACCTGAATACAGTGGTACCCTGAGTTACAAATGCTTCAGGTTACCTTTTGGGAAAGCAAGGATCGAAGAGCAGGGATGCCCAAAGTGGCGTGGCTGGAGAGTAAACTGGGGCTATGAAGGAGCCCCAAAACCACCGCTTCCCCTTCGCCCAGCTCTCTGCACGAAGCACAGTGCTGATGCTGTGAGGGGGCGATAGCGCATGCCCACAGAAAGGGCTCCGCGTGCCACTTTTGGCACCTGTGCCATAGATGTGCCAACACTGGGATATAGGTGTGTCAGATAGGGTCAAACACATGGTAGGTGCTGGATATGTGATAGATAATTGTTGAAAGGTCAAATATGTGATAGTGTTAGGATGCAATATCAGATAGGGCTGATAGGTTTAGCTGATAGGTGAGTTGTTTTTCTGTTAGAGTAACTAGCTCTGTCAAGATTAAGGATGATAAGCTAAGTCAAGTACAAGTTTATGTATAAAGTACCATATAGCAAACTACCGGGAAACCCATATAGCAAACTACCGGGAAACTACAGGCCGGTTAGCCTTACATCTGTCCCAGGGAAGATGGTGGAAAGCCTCATCCAAGAGAAAATCTTAAAACACATAGAAGAACAAACTTTGCTGAGAGAAAATCAGCATGGCTTCTGCAAGGGTAAGTCTTGTCTGACAAATCTTGTAGAATTTTTTGAAAAGGTCAGCAGGCATGTAGATTTGGGTGAACAGGTGGATATAGTCTATCTGGATTTTCAAAAGGCCTTTGACACAGTCCCTCACCAGAGGCTGCTGAGAAAATTGCACAGTCAGGGGATAAGAGGGCAGGTCCTCTTATGGATTGAGAACTGGTTGAGATCCAGGAAACAAAGAGTAGGTGTCAATGGGAAATTTTCACAATGGAGAGACGTGAAAAGCGGTGTGCCCCAGGGCTCTGTCCTGGGACCGGTGCTTTTCAATCTGTTCATAAATGACCTGGAGACAGGGATAAGCAGTGAGGTGGCCAAGTTTGCAGATGACACAAAACTTTTCCGTGTGGTAAAAACCAGAGAAGATTGTGAAGAGCTCCAGAAGGATCTCTCCAAACTGGGGGAATGGGCTACGAAATGGCAAATGCGTTTTAATGTAGCCAAATGTAAAGTAATGCATATTGGGGTGAAAAATCAAAACTTTATCTATCAACTCATGGGCTCTGAGTTATCCGTGACGGCTCAGGAAAGAGATCTTGGTGTGTTGGTGGACAGCTCCATGAAGGTGTCTACCCAATGTGTGGCAGCGGTGAAGAAGGCCAATTCCATGCTAGGGATTATCAAAAAGGGGATTGAAAATAAAACAGCCAACATTATAATGCCATTATACAAAACAATAGTAAGGGCCCACCTGGAGTATTGTGTACAATTCTGATCACCGCATCTCAAGAAAGACATAGTGGAACTGGAAAAGGTGCAGAAGAGAGCGACCAAAATGATTACTGGGCTGGGGCACCTCCCTTATGAGGAAAGGCTAAAACATTTGGGGCTCTTTAGTCTGGAAAAAAGGCGCCTGAGGGGGGATGTGATTGAGACGTACAAAATAATGCAGGGCATGAGTAAAGTGGATAGAGGGAAGCTCTTTTCCCTCTCACAAAATACCAGAACTAGGGGACATGCACTCAAATTGAGGGCTGGGAGAGTAAGAACAGACAAAAGAAAATATTTTTTCACCCAGTGCGTTGTTAGTCTATGGAACTCCCTGCCACAGGATGTGGTGATGGCATCTGGCTTGGATGCCTTCAAAAGGGGATTGGACAGATTCCTGGAGGAAAAGTCCATCACAGGTTACAAACCATGATGGAGATGTGTAATCTCCAGGCTTAAAACCAGGGTACTTCAAGGGCCAGATGCAGGGGAGTGGTATCAGGAGACAGATATCTAGTCTCATGCGCTTCCAAAAGCATCTGGTGGAGCCGCTGTGAGATACAGGAAGCTGGACTAGATGGGCCTTTGGCCTGATCCAGCATGGCTCTTCTTATGTTCTTATGTTCTTATGTACTATGAGTTTATTCTATTCTACATGGGTTTTTAAAACAGTAAAAATAGTTTAATATTTTTAACAAACACCAAATGATTGTTTTATTTACTTTCAACTGCTGGCACATATATATATATACACACACACACATACACACACCCACAAGGAAGAATACAGTTTTAGCTTTGTGCATTTTTTATCATAACACTTGAAACCACTGTACACAAACTCTGTCAACTGCATTGTATATGCTTTAAAAACCAAACCTACACATAGTTTAAAAGAATCACTTAAGGAACCTGCCATATAAGGATCCCTGTCTCGGATTATTTCCTGTTTTTGCTGAATCATTCCCCCCCCATGTACACGTTTTCTTCAAGTCCCACATTTATCCTTCCTGCAGTTTTTTTTTCTTTCTGAAGCTAGAAAAATGGGTTGGAGATAATCCATAATTCCATCTAAAAACACATGCTATGATACTCAGGACTTGCCTCCTCCATTCACAGCCTGTTGGGTCGGGTGCTTCTTTTATTTTTAATATTTTTTTTATTTTAGGGTGCCGACCTGGCTACCCCTGGGGCCGGGTTGGCGCTCCTTTATTTTATTTTATTTTATTTTATTTTATTTTTTACTTCCGACTATGTGGCCCACGCTACAGCTGTAGCGTGGGCCGGTCGGCTCTCCCCCCCCCCCCCGTTTGCCCCTCCCTGCAGCCAGGAAGACTGGACCAGGAAGACCAGCACCAGGTAGGAGACCTCTCCAGCACCACCATTAACAAAACGAACCAAACCGAACTGAACCATTTTCCCCCCGGTTTGATTTGGTTTGTTCTAAATGCACTCTGGGGTTCGTTATTCATTTCATTAGGTAACAAAATGAATAACGAATAACAAAACAAACTAAAAGTTCATTTCATGCCCATCTCTACTGGTCTTCCTTCCCCGGTTCTCAGCCACTGAGCATATAAGAATATAAGTCCACAATGAAAACACAGGCACAGCAGCATGCAGAATCCCACTCATGATCTCCAGCACTTTGCACACTGAAATAAACTGTCTTGCCCAGTCAATCCTACTCTCTAAAATAAATAATCTTAAATATAGGCTCAGATGACTTTGAGATGGAAGATGTGGCCTCCATGACCGATCCATAGGTGTGTGCTGCTGTCCCCTATATCTTCTCCTTAAGAAAAGATTTTTGTGCAAAGATAAAAGCAGAAGGGAAACAAACAAGGTTGATGACTGGGGCGGGATACCGGAAGGACCATCTCCTTCCATATGAACCTACCCAACAGTTAAGATCTAGCCAGAGGGCCCTCCTTAAAGAGCCATCCCTATACCTGTAGGTATAGGGCCTTTACAGTAGCTGACCCCAGGCTATGGAATGCCTTCCCAAGTGAGACCTGCCTGGCACCCACACTGATGACATTTTGGCACCAGGTAAAAACCTTCCTGGTTTTTCCTGATACAACATTGATAGTGGATCCTGATGGCAATTTTAGTGTATTGTTTTAGTGTATTATATTTGTTGCATTTAATTGTTTTTATTGTTTTAATTTTATTGGCATTTTAATGTTTTATTTGTTCATTTTAATTGTAAGCCACCCAAAGACCTCTCCAAATTGGGGGTGCTTCAGGGGGAAAGCTTGAGGAAGCTCCACTATAATTTCCATGCTGCTAGCTGCATGGGATCATTATTTTCAAGCACAAAACAATGCAATTAGAAATGTTTTTTTTCTGGGAACACCCCCTTAGAAGTTGAATAACTCAGACCCCTGACCCCCAAATCTGGAGGGCTTAAAGGGGAGAGTCCAAGGAAAGTACCCACCAAAGTTGGTGCCTTTTAAAGAGTAACAATAAGTTTGTTACTGTTTCAGTTTGTACAGGTTGTTTTTTTAACTTTCTAAAGTTTCAGTTTGTACAGGTTGGGTTGTTAGCTTTCCGCATCTAAATCATTTCTAAACTGAAACAAAAATCGAAGCGAGTCATGGCTTCTGGGAGTTGTAGTCAAACATGGGGGCCCACAAAACCACTGAAACACAAACTTTTTCCATTCTGTGATTGTTTATTCCCATCCCATCATAACAGCTTGATGGACAACTTGAAAAAAATTTTTTTCGAGTTGTCGTTAGTCGGGCCAGTCCCATTTCGGGTCGTTTCCGGTTTTCGCGAAAATTCGCAAAAATTAGTCAGTTCGTTTTTTTCGTTTTGTTGTCTTAGCTTTCCGGAGGCACCTCTAATAAAGGATTCCTGGAGGCACCTGTGGTGCCTCCTCACTACAGGCTCCAAGAGTGACCCCTCTACATGGGGGGTCTCCCTTCCTCACCTGCTGCTTCCTGCAAAATGCTATGCATATAGCATATGGATATTGCATAACATAATGTGCAGACGTGAGACCAGTGTGAGAGTGATAGGGTCATACCTTCCCTTCACAAGGCTCCCGCACCACCATGTCTCACACAGAATGGAATTGTACTTGCTGCGTGTAGTGCAATGCAAGCAAGTAGATCTGGCTTTAAGGTGGCTTAGTGCAAGAGCTAGGGTTAGGCCGGGTAAGGTTACGGTGGGCTAGTGGGTTGCACCTCTGGGTGCCTCTCTGACCCACTAAGAAGACAGTCTGTGACGTATGGGTACAGAGTCAAGAGTTAAGGGTTTAGGGCAGGGCAGGTTTTAGGGGGCTTTTTGGCACATCCCAGAAGTCTCCATGGCCAAGTGGCCATGCGACTGGTGGGATGGCTCCAAAAATTTGCATGGTTGTCCACTCCCACATGGCTGGCCACTTGGCCAGCCCATCATTGCGCAGGTGTAAATAAAATAAAATAAAATAAAATCAATGGAGGACAGAGGAGGAGAGAGAGACATTTTGTTGCAAGAAAAAACCCACTGCTACTGTGAAAAATCTGGCAGTTTATAAATTTTTCGCGTGTTTCTGTTGTGCTTGTGTGTTTTTGGACCACGATTTCAAAAACAATATTGCGTTTGCCGCCCCATTTTGGACCCCCGCCCGCACCGCATGGCATGGCAATGGCGATCGCGAGCGACGGGGGGGAGGCGGGACCCCCCCCTCCAGAAACCACCCCTCCGTAGGTGCCCTGCGCCCTTAGTCAAGCAGGCATTTTTCCGCCTGCTTTTTTGGCCCGGGAATGGGTGAGGGGAGAGTTTAAAAGTTTTTTCCTGTGCCGTCCGTGCCGCTTGCTTGCGCTTTAATTGCGGCGGCGGCGGCGAGACTGGGCTTTTTGCTGGCTGCGAGCCTGCGGCGAGTCCCACCAGAGCAGCCCAGGACGGGGGATGAGGGGGGAGAGGCCGGGGACCTCCAGAAACAATCCCTCTGGTAGGTGCCCTGAGGCACGGCAGGCATTTTCCCGCCTGCTTTTTTGGCCGGGAACCGGGTTTTTTTAACTTTTAAAAACTTTTTTTCTGTGCCGCGTGTGGCATCGCGCGATCTCGCGATGCAAGGAACGAGCACGACAAATCAGACCAAAATTGTTCGTTCGTCGGTTCGAGCTCGAAGTCTGGGGGAGTAATTCCCGTTACCGTTTCCGTAGAGTAACGGAACCGAGTAACGGAAACGGAAACGGAAATACCGCTAAGTCGTGCCCATCTCTATTTACCAGCACAAATGCAGGACAATGTAATGCAATAAAAAGGCTCGTGTCATATTGTTTCACACTGTGCTTTTTCACAGTGTTTCACAATGTGCTTGCTACACCCCCCACTCACAAGCATGTAGTTGTGCCACAGTAACATTGATTTTTCATTATAGATCTTCTACTTTCCCTTAACAAACAAACTGACCTATCTGCACACCATCAAAAACTTAAGCTTGATATAACTAGTTTGAAAAATGCAGCTTCTGAACATTCAGTGTTCTTAGGAAGTTAATATTTAGAGAGAATTTGCTATCTTCAGCATGAATAAGCCTCTTGTTGGAGATCTGCCTTGTAAATCTGATGGGTGATCAAGAACATAACGGAAACAGATTTAATGGCTGGCCGCATTTTTCAGTCTCCGGATGACAAACAGGGCTATTTCTGTCTCGAAATCTGGCTGAATGTTGCCTTGGAAGGGATTCAAATAATTGCTATCGTCCAAGACTCTTGACAAGAGTTAAAATAAAAACAAGCAAAAAAAAAATCCAAATAAACCAAGAGGATCAGACAAGCAGCTCTCTTCTTTATACAGATCAGACAAATACACAAAGCACCGGCAAGAGGCTAAAAGCTAATGGTGGCAAAAATAGAAAAAACACTGGGGGAGCAACAAACAATACTCAGGTCCCAAGCCATAGAGGGTTTTGTAAACCAAAACCAGTACTTTGAACCTTATCTGGGAGGCAACAGGTAGCCAATGCAGTCAAACCAGTTTTGGGGTGATTCAGTCAAAATGACCCGCACCAACCACCAATCTGGCCACCTCATACTGCAGTCGCTGGAGAAGGGTCAAGGGAAGCCCCATGTAGAGAGCGTAACAGTAATCTATCCTAGAGACGGCCAGTGCTTGCACAATTGTCAGCAGGGAGTCACCACTGAAGTATGGGCGAATCTGGGCTATAAGCCTAAACTGGTACAAGGCTGACTTGGAAATTACTGCCACCTGAGATTCCAGGGACAGAGCCGGATTCAAAACAATGCCCAAACTCCTCGCTCTTTCAACCAGTTGGAGGACAGTCCCACTCAGACCCCTCTACCCACCCCCCATTATCATCCTCGTTGTTGTTGGTGGTGGTGTCATTGTGGTCGTCACAGCAAACAAGATAACTACACTGGATTTTACGTCTATGAAGATTCTCAGTCATCCAGGTTCGTTTAACTGGGAGTTGAGTCATGGCTACTGGACTTCTTTTTTGAGAGATAGAAACGTTTCGCTGTTCATCCAAACAGCTTCATCGGTCTGAATACAGCTAGTGCAAGAGACCTTCTTATAGTCAGCTTGACCTCTTGTCCCCTGGTCTGATTGGCTCATAAGATTAACAAAGCCTGAATAGGCTCGTTAGGGAGACATTAGTGTCCATGGCCTTAAGGTAAACAATGGCCTAAGGTGCTGAAACCCATCAAGAATGGGTCCTTAGCTGTGACCTGGTGGTGAAAGCTCCTTGATTTGCCTGGGTACTTTGGAAAGTACAGCCTGATAAGTAGCAGATAGACTATGCCGGAGCCCCCCACCTCTGTTGAGGGAGGGATTTTCAATGCTAACATGAATGGCTTCCCTTACTCCTCTCTCAAACCACCTCTCTTCTTTGTCTAATATGTGTACATCCTCATCTTTGAAAGAGTGGCCTTTTTCCTTCAAATGGAGGTGTACTGCTGATTCTGGTCCTGAGCTGTTACCTCTCCTATGTTGGGCCATTCTTCTGTTTAATGGCTGTTTAGTTTCTCCAATGTAGAGGTCTGAACACTCTTCACTGCATTGGACTGCATATACTATATTGCTCCTTTTATGGTTTGGTATCGGATCCTTTGGGTGGACAAGTCTCTGCCTTAGTGTGTTCATGGGTTTGAAATAAACAGGGATGTGGTGTTTGCCAAAAATCCTTTTAAGCTTCTCCGACACTCCCGCCATGTAGGGAATGACCAGGTTCTTCCGTCGGGTCTGGGTCTCAGACTGATCCCTTGTTCTTCTGGGATGGCCCACTGCTTTGTTGAAGGCCCACCTTGGATATCCACAGGGCTTAAGTGCTGTCTTCAGGTGCCTGTCTTCCTTCTTCTTGGCTTCTGAGGAGGTGGGGATGCTCTCTGCTCTGTGGCTTAGGGTCCTGATGACTCCTAGTTTGTGTTGTAATGGATGGTGGGAGTCAAACAGTAAGTATTGATCTGTGTGGGTGGGTTTCCTGTAAACTTCTACTCCTAGGCCACGGTCAGGTCTGATGATGACTGCACAATCCAGGAAAGCCAGCCTGTTGTCTTGGGTGTCTTCCCTAGTGAACTTAATATTAGGATCCACTGCGTTGATGTGGTCTGTAAAGGCCTGTACTTCCTGCGTCTTTATTTTAACCCAGGTATCATCTACATACCTGAACCAGTGGGATGGTGTTGTCCCTGGGAAGGTGTTGAGTGCCTTCTTCTCCACTTCTTCCATGTATAGGTTTGCTACAATTGGTGACACTGGGGAACCCATGGCACAGCCATGCTTCTGTCTGTAGAAGTCCCCTCTGTACATGAAATATGTGGTGTTCAGACACAGGTCCAGGAGCAGGCCTATCTGGTCTGGGTTGAGGCGGCTTCTGGAGGTGAGGGTGCTGTCTTCTCTTAATCTTCTCTTTACCATTATTAGCGCATCAGTGGTGGGTATGCTGGTAAAGAGTGATGTAACATCAAAGGATACCATGGTTTCCTCTGTATCCAGTTTGAGCTCCCTGACTTTAGAAACAAACTCTTCTGAGTTGTGTACGTGGTGGTCCGTGTGTCCAACCAGTGGGGCTAGGATAGTTGCCAGGTATTTTGCGATGTTGTAAGTCACTGAATTTATACTGCTGACAATAGGTCTGAGGGGGATTCCTTGCTTGTGGATCTTTGGAAGTCCATAAAAGCAGGGGACTGTCTCTCCGGGATATAACTGGTGGTAGGTCACCCTGTCAATTGCGTTTTCCTGCTCCAAGAGTTTTAAGCATTCTATTACTTTCTTCCTGTAATTGCTGGTGGGGTCTCTTCTTAGTTTTTCATATGTGTTTTGATCATCTAAAAGTGTGATAACCTTCTCGTGGTAGTCCACAGTATTGAGGACGACAGTGCACCTTCCTTTGTCCGCAGGCAGAATTGTGATGCTCTCATCCCTGCTGAGGGATGTCACAGCACTTCTCTCTTGGCTGGTGAGGTTGGATGGTGGTGGTTGAGCACTGGACAGTGCAGCAGAGACTTTTATCCTGGGTAGTTCTGATTCTGCTGCTGGCAGATTGTTGCTGTGAATGGCTGATTCTGTTGCTGTGATGAAATCCACAACAGGAACCTGTTTGGGTGTGATGGCAAAATTTAGGCCTTTGGATAGGACCTCTCTCTCTGTCTGGGTGAGTTCCCTGTTTGAGAGGTTCTTCACCCATTTGTCCTTTACATCTCCTGTCATGGTCCCTTCATCCTTCTTCCTCCTGCCAAACTCTTTGACTGATTCTTTCCGGCAGAGAAGATCGAACTTCTTTATTTGCCTCTCTTTGCCTTTGCAATGCTGAGCCAGTTGTGCTTTCTGGACAAATTCTATGACTGCATCCACTGCTGGTTTGGATAGGGTGGAGAGTAGTTCTTGGTGAATGTGGTCTTTTCTGTGTTGCAGTGTGTCTAAGGTAAAGTGGACTTGTCTGATCCTCTCATTGAGAAGTTGTTCTTGAGCTCTCTGGAGGATATTGTTAGCCTGATGGCTTCTTACTGTAGATTGTAGGCGGAGGCTTACGTTTCAACTTGAGATGCAGACAACAATGTCTCACCCCAACAAGCCTCTGCCTACAATCTACAGTAAGAAGCCATCGGGCTAACAATATCCTCCAGAGAGCTCAAGAACAACTTCTCAATGAGTGTTGGAGAAGCTTAAAAGGATTTTTGGCAAACACCACATCCCTGTTTATTTCAAACCCATGAACACACTAAGGCAGAGACTTGTCCACCCAAAGGATCCGATACCAAACCATAAAAGGAGCAATATAGTATATGCAGTCCAATGCAGTGAAGAGTGTTCAGACCTCTACATTGGAGAAACTAAACAGCCATTAAACAGAAAAATGGCCCAACATAGGAGAGGTAACAGCTCAGGACCAGAATCAGCAGTACACCTCCATTTGAAGGAAAAAGGCCACTCTTTCAAAGATGAGGATGTACACATATTAGACAAAGAAGAGAGGTGGTTTGAGAGAGGAGTAAGGGAAGCCATTCATGTTAGCATTGAAAATCCCTCCCTCAACAGAGGTGGTGGGCTCCGGCATAGTCTATCTGCTACTTATCAGGCTGTACTTTCCAAAGTACCCAGGCAAATCAAGGAGCTTTCACCACCAGGTCACAGCTAACGACCCATTCTTGATGGGTTTCAGCACCTTAGGCCCATTGTTTACCTTAAGGCCATGGACACTAATGTCTCCCTAACGAGCCTATTCAGGCTTTGTTCATCTTATGAGCCAATCAGACCAGGGGACAAGAGGTCAAGCTGACTATAAGAAGGTCTCTTGCACTAGCTGTATTCAGACCGATGAAGCTGTTTGGATGAACAGCGAAACGTTTCTATCTCTCAAAAAAGAAGTCCAGTAGCCATGACTCAACTCCCAGTTACACTGGATTTTGTATTACAAATCACTAGTTGACTGCTTCCCAAGCGTTTAGGACTACATGACATAATAAAAAGCAAAAATATTACAAATGAAAACATAACTAAAACAACAACCTTCATAAAAATCAAAGGTAAATAAGATAAGCTATTAGTGGACAAAATTAGATCACTAAATCATTAAGGCCACGTAACAGTTAATAACCAGGAAAAGCAGATTGAAATAACCAAGTCTTCAATCTTTTCTTGAAGATCAACAGTGAGGGGGGCAGGCAGGTCTCTGAGGGGAGTTGGTTCCAGAGTCTAGGAACCGCCACCAAGAAGGCCCCGTTTCTTGATATTGACTTGCAGGCCTCCCTTAGTGTCAGCACCCTCAGATGACCTGCCTGAGATGAATGAGCGACACGGGCAGAACTCTGGGGTAGGAGCCGCTCTGACAGTTTAGGGCTTTATATGTCATCATTAAGACCTTGAGGTCAATGCAGTAATAGATCAGCAGCCAGTGCAGTGTGGCCAGAGTTGGGGTAATATGATGGGATCTTTTAGTACCTTATACTAGTCTGTCCGCAGTATTCTGCACCAGCTGGAGCCTCAGCATTAACTTACAAGGCAACCCCACATAGCAAGCACTACAGTAGTCTAATCTCGAGACTACAGCTGCACAATCCGCCTAAGGTGATAATTTGTGGTACAGACCACTGACGCTACCTGGGCCTCCATAGTGAACGCCGGTCCAGAATTATGCCAGGACTGTGCACCTCATCCCGTGTGAGGAAAGTCGACCCCCCCCAAAAAAAAACTGAGGGAGTTTCCCAACCCGCCAGGACCAGGCAGCCCCACCCAGAGGACTTCCATCTTGCCCGGAACACTTTCCTGTGTTTGCCCTGTATCTTCCAAGAGAGATAAATGTTGCCCAGAGTTTGGATACTTCCCAAATCTGCTGGCCAGAATGTGCAAAAGCCCAGGAAATGGGAGATTCTGGGAGCTGTAATAAAGACAAAAGGAGCACTTTCAACCCTGAGGGAGCCATATTTTTACCCATTAAGGCCTAGAATATTTTTCAGAATTTGTTCTGCATTCTTAAATCATGCCATGCATTGGCGTACATGTTGTTTTACCAACTGGTATTTAAGGATACAGTTGGATTATTTCTATTTACATTTGGGGCGTTTATACACGACCCCTAAGCTGCGCTGCAAATGGCTCCCAGCTCCGGAGCTTAGAAATGTTTTCCCACCAACTCCGGAGTTTGGAGACAATTAAGTGCGACCCCGCCCACTTTAGCGCGACCCAGCGCACTTTCCTTGTACCTTCTCTTTGGAGGTGATAAAAAATTAGATGCGGATAAGAGTGCCCGGCTCTCTTGGCTTGTCTGTTGTTTTTTTTGCCTCCTGCCCCTTTAAGAGCTCCTTGAGACGGAAGCAGGAAGTAACGGGGCTCGTGGCAAGTTCGACCGCACCGGCAGGTTAGTAAAGGCTTCTTTTTGTCCTTTTTTTGCCTCCCCCCCTCACGCCGACAGGAGCAGGAAGTGCTGAGGGGTGGGGACGCAGGAACAAAAACGAACCCCCAAGATCTCTGGTCCGAATTTAAGGGACCAGCGGATCTTAGGGGTTGTGTGAAAAGGCCCTTGGTTTAGGTCCTGGTCACAAGAGGGAAATGTTATGACTTTATTCAGGAGTTCGACCAGGTTCTTTTTCTTTCCCATGACACAGAGTCAAGAGCAAGACAATTTCGCTGCCAGCAGGGTGACTACGTAATATTTCTCCATCACCCTGAGGGCTGTGTTTATTGGTACATCTGTTGTAATTTCTATTATTTATTTATTTATTACCGTTTTATACCTTGCCAACTAACCTGAAGACTACTCTGGATGGTTTACAAAATTAGGGGAGGATTATAAACAGCAAACAGTAACAAGTACAGAACTGATATGAAATTATAGTATATAAAATATATAACTAGAAATATATAAATATATAAATATATAAATATATAAATATATAGTTACAATATATAACTACATATGTTATAGCTATATAAAATAATGATAATCAAATATAATTATAACAAAGGTAGGATTAAACTAGCAAAATAAATGAAAGAATCAATCACAAAAATCAAGTGAACATAGATAGCAAGAGGAGGAAAACTCACGCATGTTGCACCCATGCACGTGTTTTGCATGTATGCATGACCTGATCTGTTTCTTTTCTGAATCGGAGGGTATAAGGTTGCCACCATTACTGCAATTCCCAACCCCACCACCTGTGTCTGTCAGGTACATCGAAACGTTGCTAAAAGTACATTGCTGTCAGGAATATTATTTAAAAATTCCATAATAAAGATACATTGAGACATTGTTGTGTGCATATGCTGTGATTCCCAAACTTTTTAGGCTCCTGGCTCCATTGGGCAGCAGTGGCAGGGGAGCAGGGGGAGAGGCGGGGGGGGGGGGGTGCGAGGCAAAACAGGATGCATAAAAATCGTGAAGGAGCAAAGGAGCAGGAGCTAGAGACAGAAGAGCAGCAGCAGCCACCAGCTGGGGCGGAGGGAACCAAGAAAATGTTACTCCTGGCTGGTTTAGAGGCACCCCACGGAGACACAAGGGTGCTATGTGGGGCATGGGGAGCTACAGTGCACAGCTTTCTGAATTTCCACATGATGATCAGGTGCCACAGAGGACCATCCTCAGAGCAGAAAACACCTCAGACCTATAGCAATGCATTGATAAAGAAAATAATTGATCTTTAGAAAAAATAAGCAGATAAATGGACCCTTGAGTACAGAAAGAAAATAAACTGGTACCATGGTGTAACCAGCCATACTGATTCAGACAGGAGGGAAACTGCTCGGGACATGCATACCAGTATGTTTATCACAGACTGCAAACCCATACAACAGAGGAATTGAAAATATCAGGAGGACTACAAAATGTTTCCCTCATGTGACCCAGACCTTGTTTCATTACTTCCTGCTTTACAAAAACTGCCTTGGGAGAACCTGGTCCCGTACTGGAATAAATGAGTGCATATTATCACTTTATAGACAAATAATATATCTGTCTTCCAAATCACTGAATGACAACAATTCAGGCTACTATGTATTCATGAAACGGATGAAAATGTTCGTGTTGTGTGCCGATCATCATTGGTTTCCAAAAGAATGCCCTTCTGGTTACTGTGCTCGCATGAATCTCCACAAGTCTGGTATAAATATTGCATTAGATCCATTTAAAATAATTAATCACGACTCAACCATTCCCCCCCCCCCGTTTCTTAGAAGAGGAAGTGGCAGTTGTTGCTTCAAGTATTTGCATATGTCATGTCTGCATTCCCATAAATGTCTCTCCCAGCCAGCCTTGGCAGTTTTTTCTTTGTTGTGCGTATGCACTGCTCTGTTCCCTGGGAGTTCACAAAAAGTTTTAACACAGGGCACTTACAAGCTATACATACTGTTTATCTGCCATGACACACTTTCCAAAATGTTGTTGGATTCTTGGAATCTGCAACAGTGATTATTTAACCTGCTTATTTCGTAAATGCATTTTGTAAATGCATCTCCTTACTGAACCAATGCAAATTGAAGGAAAAAAAATAATTATGGTGCTTTGAAATGCTTGCCTTTGAGTTGCCACAAGACGCTTGATCACTGCCTTGGGCAAAATAGTTTTCTGTTCGGTCTCTAGATAGGGCACTGTGGCAATTGGGTCTAAATTGGGTCAGTGACCTATGCATCTTCTGACTGAATCCCAAAAGTCATTCTTATTAATATTACAACTTTTTGATCCAAGAAATCGAATAGCACCTAGGCACAACTGAGTCTGGATCTCCCGTCTCTTGGTTCCCAAGGCCAATGTTGGCACACAGCCAAGTGACACAATCTGCTTCAGAAGAAGCTTGAAACTGGATGAAAGAAGTAGGGTAGACATAATAAACTTAGAACTGCAGGGCCGGAAGGAAGCTTCGGGAACATCTAGGCATTCAAGGAGGAACAGTGGGGAATCGAACTCCCAACTTCCAGCTCCATATCCACGTCACTAAACCAATGAGCTATTGAGAAGTTCCAAGGAAGGCAGAGCTGTGAATTCTTGCTCCTTCACCCAGAATTAGCAGTCCTACCTTCCATTCCTGTAGCCTCCTATGCACTCTAGCAACCTCCTGTGGATGGCTAGGAGTTCCTCTGGAGCAGGTTTTTGGCACAACGGATGATTCTAGTAGATGGAAGATGGGAAGACAGGCTCAAATCTTCATGCTGGATGCCAAAGTACACTGCTGGATCATAGCCAACAGCAACTGGGTGGATCCCCATTTCATCTGTTTGAGTTAAGTACAAAGCTACAAATCATGACGCTGACTGTAGACTTTTACAGCTGAACAAACAAACCCGAGCCTCTGACCTGAAGATGGTAACAGTCACCTCAGAAAAAAATTGTGTGCTATCTCCTGGCAAAGATGGCCAAGTAAGAAGAAACCAGCGAGTCAAGAAGAAAAAAATTTAGCAAGGCAAAAATCAGCTATTGTGAATGTCCGATTAAATGAATTTGGAGAGGCAGCATGAGGAAGGGGCCTAAATTAATAACTCTCATAATTACAAGGTCAAGGACTATTTTATAATGATGATGCAACTAGGGAACTCACAAATAAAGGTAATACAAGGTGATGTTGAAGAGACTCGTAAAAAGCAAACCATTATTTAGAATTAATGCCAACATAATCAGGAATAAGCCCAAAGTTCCATCCCAGTACTATTTACCCAAGTATACAGAAATTTTCAGTGACAAACATTTCTCAGCTAAAGGGCAGGAGCATGTATTCACATTTCACCACCATGTTGCAGAACTTGGAAGCTGCTTCAAAAACATTACTACTTATGATGGCTATTCCAAGGAATTAGTTGCTGCTGCCTTTGTAGTTTTAAAGTATGATTGTTTACTTTCTTGTACCGTATTAAAAATATGGTAAGCAAAATGTATACTTATTAATTCTAGTTATTTAGATGGGGTATGAAACATACACTCCTAAGTATAGTGACCCCACCCCGATAGCCCACAACTTAAGTAGCTAAAACAACTACAGTCATTCACAGTACAAAATAGAATAAAACTATCTCATAATGGCCAGAGTTTTTGGTTTTTGCTGGATGGCTGAGTGCTTTAGGTATCTAGCTCTGGAGCCAGAGATTGGGAGTTCGATTCCCCACTGGGCCTCCTTGACAGGGGCTGGACTGGATGAGCCATAGGATCCCTTCCAGCTCCGCAGTCCTATTTATTATTATTATTATTATTATTATTATTATTATTATTATTATTATTATTATTATTATTATTATTATTATTATTATTATTATTATTAGTAGTAGTAGTAGTAGTAGTAGTAGTAGTAGTAGTAGTAGTAGTAGTAGTATATTGCTGGAGTGCAAGCGTGTGACTAAGATGTGCCGTAGCCATGGCAAATCTAAACCAAACACCAATAAGATTATGACCATTATGATACAACTGTAGTGCAATTCAGTTACAGCTTTTAGTGATTGCAAAAGGAATTTAGGACACATAAAGTGCTACTTGCAACTAGGCAACTTCTCAGGTCTCCTCCCTTTGTTTGCTTTGAGTATCCTGGAATCCACATATGACTGAATCCTTTGAGGTGAGCCTTCTTGGTGGGGGGGAGGTATTTGCCCACATTTAAACACATCACTCCAACACCCTAGTCGGGGTATATAGCAAAGCAAAAGCAAAGTGTTCTGCGTATATACTGCCCCATACCACTTCAAGTAGTCTCTGGGAGTTTTACAGTTTTTAAATTACAGTATGCAGGCTACACATTGCCGCCGCCCCCTGCAAGCTGGGTGCTGATTTTACCGACCTCGGAAGGATGGAAGGCTGAGTGAACCTTGAGCCTGCTACCTGGGATTGAACCCAAGGTCATGAGCACAGTTTTACCTGCAGTACAGGCATCTAACTACTGCGCTACGAGGCTGTAGTCTGGGTATATTAGCCCCCCCCTTTCTTGATTGCCACTTTCACCACATAAAGAGTAACATGCCTGAACAGGAGATGTTCCTGCTGATTCCTCCAGGTTTTTGCACATGTGGAAAACTGAGGCGGAAGCAGGCACAACAGTTCTGCAGGCACATTACTTTCCATGTGGGGGGGAAATGCCAAAGGGAGACGGGAGAGGGTTAGGCACTGCCCTGCTCATTACCGTGTTTCCCTGAAAATAAGACAGTGTGTTATATTAATTTTTGCTCCCAAAGATGCGCTAGGTCTTATTTTCAGGGGATGTCTTATTTTTCCATGAAGAAAAATACGGTACACATTTATTGTTATCTTAGTATGGGGAGGCCTTATTTTCGGGGGATGCCTTATATTTCAGTGGGGGGGGGAACTGTAAGGAGATCTTATTTTCAGGGGATGTCTTATTTTCGGGGAAATAGGGTAGTTGGAGAGAAGCAGGTAGGCTATGCTTGACTGAGGCTATGAGCAAACTCGTAATTACATGATTACATAGGAGGTTATTGTGGTTTTGTAAAAGGAACTTCTTGTCGCTGTCTACATAAACAGTCACCGCAGCTGTTAGAACAATTAATTGGCTTCAGCAGAGTTCTCCATTGTGTACCTTGGGTGAGTAAAGCAAACAAGAGGTATTTTCAGATTTAAAAAAAAAAACAAGCCCCAACACCTTATACTGTATGAATAAACAGGTGAAGGATGTGAGATTCGTGTCCTCTTCATGGCTATTTCAGAACTTTGACAGTTATCCACAGAGTAATTAATTGCAGTTGTAGTTGTAATGTCCACAAATGTGGCAGTTACTTTTAGCTGCAGTAACAAATTAACCCCTTACTTGTCAATTTCCCAAAGATTGTTGTTGTGTTGATAAGAATTTATAAGGAAAGTCAAAATTATTATAAGCATTATGTGATTATCAGATGCACTGAGAAAACAGGAGGTCTCATTGACCCAATCTTCTCTGCAACTAAGGGGTTGGCATGACCGCAAAAGATAAATGCGGGGTGCCAGTGTCCTGAAGAGCAGCAAATATTTTGTGGTTAGCTAGGAAGTGGAAGGCAAGCCTAAGGTCAGGTCATTCTGGCTTTTGACGGCCAACTGGGTATGAGCTAAGAAAATGTGAGAGGAACAACACGTGTAAAATACGTAAGTTGCGGTCATAGAAAAAAAAGGGTATAAAATGATGAGAGACCATTTGGGGGGAGTCCAGACCAGCAGGGTTTGATCTGTGCATGGATCAATTTAAACTGTGCTGGAACTCCTACTAATACCTGTATTCTGTATATTACTTGCTTGCTATATACTTGCTATATACTCTCTATAATTCTAGGCTTCTATGTCTGTCTAATAAACTAAGTGAACTAACTCTCTGTGTGGCAATTTTTGAGGAACCACCTATTCTTATCAGTGTCAACATATATAATAGCCCATAGTGCTTAGAGTAATCTCTGGGCTGTTTGCAACATAATTAAACAAGGGAGACTTTGTCCAACAGAAAACTGGCTACTCATTTTACCAACTTAGGAAGACTAGAAGGCTGAGTGAACCTTGAGCCAGCTACCTGAACTCTTGGGATCAAGTTCAGGTCATGAGCAGAGGCTTGACTGCAGTACTACAGTTGAACAACTAAGGGTATTTGTACACGACCCCTAAACTCCACAGCAAATGGCTGCCAGCTCCGGAATTTACAATTGTTTCCCCACCAGCTCCGGAGTTTGCAGGAAATTAAGTGCGACCATGCCCACCTAAGCGCGCCCGAGCGCACTTTTCTTGTACCTGCTCTAGGAGGGTGAAAATCCCCAGGTCCGGATTTAATCTGGTGAGTGCGGGGCTCTCCTTGCTTCTGTTTGTTTGTTTTTTGCCTCCCGCCCCTTTAAGGGGCGGGAGGCAAAAAAAAACCACCAGAAGAGAAGGAATCAGGACAACGGCAGAGGTGAGCCTGCATTTTTTCCTCTCTTTTTTCCTCACGCAGACAGGAGCAAGGAAGTGCGGAGGGGTGGGGACGCAGAAAGAGCAACGAAACCCCAAGATCCCTGGTCCGAATTTAAGTGGCCAGCGGATCTTAGGGGGGGTGTGAAAACGCCCTAAGCCAGTATTAAAAACCACCTGGATGCTACAACTGCTGGGCTGTGGTACAAAGCATTCTCTCTTCCTAGCTAATTCATCAGCAGCTTCATATTCACAATAGAGCCCAAAACATTACATGAGGAGTTATTAGTTATGCTTTTAGTCACTGCACACTTTTGGCCACTTGTCCCAATTGAAATTCTGTTAAGCAAATTTTCCTTTATACAAATTTCCCATACAAATGCATTGGAAACAGAGTAATTCCTAATCGCGACCATTTTTATGTTGTATGGGTTCGCCCCATGAATGATTCTGTTAAGCAAATTTCCCCTATATCCAGAATTTTTTATGTTATACAAACATTATGTTATACAAACCGTTTGTTATTCGAGGGTCCACTGTATATTCATGGAGGGTTCAAATATGTAAGCCTCCTCATGCAGGGTGGAATGATGCTACTCAGCAGACACATCTGCTGTGTTTTATCTTAATTTCTTCTCCTCAAGCTTGCACGCCACTCTAAATCTGAATCTAGCTTCTCTGGAACTAACTGCTTTCAAATCCATGCAGTTCTTTCCTGCTGCCGCCGCCGCCACCCCACCCCTCTCTCAGACCCATCTTCTCTTTCTCAGCACTCCTTGACTCCCAAGAGCACACTGCATTTTCAAATTAGCAATTAGGATTGTAAAGAAACTGGTCTGATCTAGCCAAAGCTGGTTAAAATACAACTTCTCAATCAGCACCATCAACCTTTTGCAGGTTAAGCCGAAGGGAAATGATCCTTGAAAATGTCATTCTAGATGACTTTATGAAAAATCTTTGCAGTGGTTTCCCCTTTTCTATGTAGAATGACAGGAGGTAGAGATTTCTTCCAAATAACTTTGTCCGCGACCCTAAAATGGTTTGCTGCAGTGGGAGTAACAATCTTTGAACACAGCCCATTTCAATCTGTTAAAGGGGACCATTTCCTACACAAAATGCCTTCAGATGTGTTACAGTATAATGAGCACAGAGGTCCGTTTAGACCAGTGGTTCTCAACCTGTGGGTCCCCAGATGTTCCTGGACTTCAACTCCCAGAAACCCCTTCCAGTACAGCAGTGGTGTCCAAACTTCAGCCCTCCAGATGTTTTGGACCACAACTCCCACAATCCTTTGTCATTGACAATACATGCTTGGAATTCTGGGGGTTGTGGTCCAAAACATCTGGAGGGCCAAGGTTTGGACACTCCTGCAGTACAGAGAGTGGTGGAGGCTTCTGGGAGTTGCAGTCCAGAAACATCTGGGGACCCACATGTTGAGAACCACTGGTTTAGACTGATGGAAAGTCCATCACGAAGCATCCACGGTTGCTGGGAGGAGAGAACAGCAGATCAACAGCATCTCAGCTGACTTTTCCGAGTGTTCCCATAGATTTCTGTTTATGAGATTATAAATCAGAAAGAGAGGCCTGGAAATGTGAATCACCGTCAACAGTGCAGGCACACCCTCCACCGGGAAAGGGGTCCAAGCAGCCATTTACCTTCAAAAGCTGAGGAGGACCAGAGTGTCCATGCGGACAGTTCAGGTAGGAGGTCCAGATGCCCCCTCCCCCCTCCAAAAAAAGGACAAGGCTTCCGCCCTTTTCACAGCTCCAATAACAAGGAGGGTTCAGCAAGTATCACTTTCTGGACTAAGCCACGCCCCGACTGGTCTGCCTTCTTCACAACAGGGCCAGGGGCAAAGCACTTGTGTTCTTCTTCACTGGAAGACTGTGTGAGAAGGGATAAAAAGGGGCCCAGCCCATGCCCAGAAGACGTTTTCAGATTGCTTTTGCAAGACAGATGCTTACTCAACACCTTCTTTGCCTCTGTTTTCTCCAAAAAGGAAGAAAGAGATCCACTGGAACAAAGACTAGATGAGCCAGATGAATTACACCCAAGGATATTAAAAGAACTGGCGGAAGTAATTTCAGAACCATTGGCAATAATATTTGAAAAGTCCTGGAGAACAGGGGAAGTCCCCATCGACTGGAGGAGGGCTAATGTTCTCCCCATCTCCCCATCTTCAAAAAGGGGGAAAAAAGTGGACCCAAATAATTACCACCCAGTCAGCTTGACTTCAATTCCTGGAAAGATCCTAGAGCAGATTATTAAACAGGCAGTCTGCAAATATTTATCAAACAATGCTGTCATTACAAGAAGTCAACACGGGTTTCTTAAAAACAAGTCATGCCAGACTAATTTGATCTCTTTCTTTGATATAATTACAGGCCTGGTGGATGAGGGGAATGCTGTGGATATTGTTTATCTGGACTTTAGTAAGGCCTTTGATAAGGTTCCCCATGGTATTCTTGCTAAGAAGTTAGTAGAAAGTGGGATAGATAGTGCTACTGTTAGGTGGATTTGTAATTGGTTGACTAATCGCACCCAAAGGGTGATCATAAATGGCCTCTCTTCAGCTTGGAGAGACGTAACCAGTGGGGTGCCCCAGGGTTCTGTTCTGGGTCCAGTGCTGTTCAATATCTTTATTAATGACTTGGAGGAAGGAATAGAGAGTATGCTAATTAAATTTGCAGATGATACCAAATTGGGAGGGGCTGCTAATTCCCTAGAGGATAGGATGAAAATCCAAAAAGATCTTTACAGACTAGAGTGCTGGGCCAAAGCTAACGGAATGGATTTCAACAGAGGGAAATGTAGGGTACTACATTTAGGTAAAAAAATGAATTGCACAAATATAAGATGGGGGATACTTGGCTGGAGGATAGTACCTGTGAAAGGGATCTGGGAGTCTTGGTGGACCACAAATTGAACATGAGTCAGCAGTGTGATGCGGCAGCCAGGAAAGCCAATATGATTATTGGTTGTATCAACAGAACCATAGTGTCTAGATCAAGGGAAGTGATAGTACCACTCTATTCTGCTCTTGTCAGACCCCACCTGGAGTACTGTGTCCAGTTCTGTGCACCTCAATTTAAAAAGGATGTTGACAACCTCGAGCGGGTGCAGAGGAGGGCTACCAGGATGGTTGAGGGTCTGGAGGAAATGTCTTATGAGGAACGGCTTAGGGAACTGGGGATGTTTAGCCTTTCAAAAAGAAGACTAAGAGGGGATATGATAGCTATGTTTAAATATTTGAAAGGATGTCATGTTGAAGAGGGAACAGGTTTGTTTTCCATGGCTTCAGAGACTAGGACTCGGGGCAATGGTTTCAAACTACAGGAAAAGAGATTCCATTTGAACATTAGGAAGAACTTCATGACAGTTAGAGCTGTTCAGCAGTGGAATATGCTGCCGTGGAGGGTGGTTGAGTCTCCTTCTTTGGAGGTTTTTAAACAGAGGCTGGATGGCCATTTGTCGGAAATATCGTGATGGGGGTTCCTGCGTGGCAGGGGGTTGGACTAGATGGCCCTTGAGGTCTCTTCCAACTCTATGATTCTATGATCTATGATCAAATTCTATGATTCTATTATCAAACCCTCTCACAAAATACCAGAACTTGGGGACATACACTCAAATTGAGGGCTGAGAGAGTAAGAACAGACAAAATATTTTTTTCACCCAGCGCATTGTTAGTCTGTGGAACTCCCTGCCACAGGATGTGGTGATGGCATCTGGCCTGGATTCCTTCAAATTGGGATTGGACAGATTCCTTGAGGAAAAGTCCATCACAGGTTACAAACCATGATGGAGATGTGTAATCTCCAGGCTTAAAACCACGGTACGTCAAGGGCCAGATGCAGGGGAGTGGTACCAGGAGACAGATATCTGGTCTCATGCGCTCCCAAACGCATCTGGTGGGGCCACTGTGAGATACAGGAAGCTGGACTAGATGGGCCTTTGGCCTGATCCAGCATGGCTCTTCTTATGTTCTTATGTTCTTATGTTCTCACTTCAGTGTTAACTAGCAAGAAAACATTTGCCAGTGAACCTGAAATCAGCAAGCTACCTTAGGCCGGTGGATGCAACATGGAGATTGGTCTTTCACTGTTTTCTTGTGTCCAGCTCTCATAATCCATGGCCTAAAGTATTTCGCTCTGCCAAATGGAAGGGCTGTGACTGCATATAAAAAAACAACTGCCTCAAAAATACCAGGAGGCTGACTGAGAAGTCAGCATACCTCCAGACAAATGGCTTCTTCCATTTAGCTTGTCCTGAAGGACCATTTCAAGACAATGAGGTAGAACATTCTATGTTGAGAGGTAAATTTCCACATTAAAGCCATGATGAAATTCTCTACACACGGTGTCTCCCAATGTTCTCACTAAGCCTATTGTTGTAGATTGTGAAAGAACTATGGGAACCAATGGTTACCCTGGCACAGAAGCTGGCACCTTCTTGCCAGCATACAAGATTGTCTTTGGCCACACTTCAACATTTGATTTTATTTCCTTTCAAGCTTAACAGCAGACGTATCTCAACCATTTTCTTTGAGCTATCTTTCAAAATAAAAAAGGATTTTTTTAAAAAATTAAATGGAAAAATAGTCCAGATTGCAGATTTCTTGATGTGGATTTAAGAACGGCATCTGATAAAATACATATAATTTCAATGTTCTTTTTTTAAAAAAAATCATTATCAGTGCTAATCAGCATTTCAAAAGAAAGGTTAGAAGTATGGGGAAGAGAGTGCGCTTTTTAAAAGATATCTTGACCGGAGACAAAGATCAAGAATTGTGTGTCAGTCAGGTCCCTTTCAGCTATGCAGTTCTAAAATGATAATGTCTTTACAACACCATAAACAGAATGAAGGGATGAAGTTTTGTAGGAAAAAAAATCAAAACAATGGTGCAGTAATTATATTGCAGTAATTGAGCATTGCATTGGAGCTAATAACTAAGATGGTAGCTGGCCAGCATAGGGGAGAAGAAAGCCAAGTTCTGACTTGCTGTCCTTCAGAAGTACCTTTATGCCCATGGTTGATATCGATGGCCCCGGTGTCACAATGATTTTGCTGCTCTTTTTGCTGTGAAAGACTGCACAGCAAAAGCTCGTGCCTTCACTCCGAAGAGCAGTATTTTGGTACCCTGGCTGACCACACCCCCGGAAGCGCACTTTAACCACAGTATTTTGTACCACTGCTAGGGGTTATGTTAAAATATTTATGTTATTGATGCACAGTTTTTAAGACCTCAAATGAGGTGTGACCCCAGAAAATCTGCACCAATTAGATTCGTACCCCCTTTCCTGCCATTTCCTGTAGGTCTGCCTTGGTGATCGTTTATGCTACTGAATTGGTGGCATACCAGCATGCCGGCACAATTTTAACTGGCTTTCCGCCTGCAATTACAATTGATTTTAAGAAGAAAAACTGCTACCTGGCTGCAACACAGGTATTCACTACAAGGGAAACAGGGAAAAGATACGCAGTAAGCAAGTCGGAACGGACGCAGGGAAGTAAAATACTCCCCTGTCGTCGTGGAGCTAACTGTGCATCAAATGTCACGTGACTGCCTGAAAAAATAGTACGCATCATATTAAGATGCGCAGATATCGATAGTGAGACAGGCCAATTGGGCTCTTGGCATTGTTCTCACCTTGCCAACCCTAGAGCTAAGCCAATACTCTGTTTAGCAATAGACCCCAAACTTTCCTAAAATGGAATCTTTTTGGAGGTATCTATTGTTCTTCTTTTTAAATTATGTCCTCTGCCCTGCTGGAAGTTATATTGGAGGCTCCTAAAAAGTTTCCCACACTTGTGTCCTTGTTCTTCAACAGTACTTGTCCCTTCTGGGGGTGATTTGGAGATGAAAAGGAGTGTCCCACTGTGTGAGAAATGAAACAAAATAACTCTTGCACTCTGAGAAAGAATAATGAGATAGTCACATCGACGTATTCTAGAGCAGCTGGAGTTATCCGTTTAATTTCATATCTGAAGTAGGATCCTCAACCAGCTCCTCAGCTTCCCTGCCTTGCTGGTCCCACTGGAAGCTCCTTGATGGCATCTTACCTGCTTTGGACAAGGAGGAGGCCTCTGCTGGTCCCTCTGCCCACAAGTGCAGCAGCAGAAGGACGGCATTTGGGGGGGGGGGGGGTAAACAAGAACATAGCCACACATCCTCCGGGATTCTATTCCCTGATCCTTCAGGACTGCAGCATCTACCTCATGCTAGGGAAAGAGGTTCCCAAAACATACCAAAGCATTTGGTGGGTGCCTGGTAAAGGGAAGCAAAGGGGGAACTGGATCAGAAGGTTCCCTTCTACGGATTTCCATCTATCCACAGTGTTTGGGATTGAAGGCTATGTGTTCAAACTGTTATCTGAGTTCATTTCTCAAGTGAATATCTGGCCTAACATGCCTCTCTATGCCATCTTGATAAGTATTTGGACGTGGTCTTTCTTATTCCATTTAAGAGACCCATTCTGTGGAATGATGGCTTGCTCTCTTAATACATGACAGCAACAGAGGGGCTAGGAAGCAGCCATGACTGGCAACAATTCTCAGTGAAAGAGCGGAAAACAGAAAGTATCAAAACAGGAGTGCAGTTGGACAATAAGAAGACCAAAATCATGACTATATATATCGCTTTAATGCTGACAATGAAGAAACTGATATGGTTAGAGATTTTGCACACTTTGGTTCAGTCATCGATCCAAATGGAGATGGCAGCCAAGAAATCAGAAGATTGAGACTCAGAAGGGCAGCAAGGAAGGAATTACAAAAGATCATCAGGTGTAAGGATGCATCACAGGACACCAAGACAAGGATCATCCCTAATGTTGTGAATATATGGATGTGAGAGCTGGACAGGGGGGCGGAAATGATTAATTTGAAATGCAGTGATGGAGGAGAGCTGTGCAAATACCCCAGAGTGCCAGAAAGATGAACCAGTGGATCCTAGATCAAATGAAGCCTGATCTCTGGAGGCAAAAATGTTGCCCTACTTTGGGCGCATCACGCAAAGAAAGGAAGCACTGGCAAAGACAATAGTGCTGTGCAAAGTGGAAGGCAGCAGGGAAAGACCAAGCCAGATGGGCAGCAAACAAACAAACAAACAAACAAACAAACAAGAGACAGACGGAGCCCCTACAGGAACCATAGGGTTGAGTTTGCAATGGCTGAGCAGGGCTGTTGAGGGCAGGACACCTTGGAGATTGCTGTTGTGAGGTTTTTTGGGCTGTTTGGCCATGTTCTGGAAGCTTTTCTTCATAGGAAGAAAACATGGCCAAACAGCCTGAAAAACTCACAATGGCCATCAGATCCCGGCCATGAAAACCTTCAAGAATACAATTTGGAGATTATTCATTTGTAGGATTGCCATCAATCAATGTGATGACATAGGACAACCACAACCACCAAAACAACAACAACAACAACAGCAAGCAGAACTGCTAACAAGAATGTGTAATATTGAATATCAATTATCAACATTTGGGCACATGCTCCAAGCATCACGTGCAAATGCCATGGGGTACTTCCATCAAATGCGGTGAAAGTGAAGGTGGAAACCTCAGAGAACCTGGTGCATAAATGTGAAGTGGCACAGCTATAGTTCTGGTCTTCTTCCCCACCCTCCATTTTGTTCCAGCAACGGAGGAAATTGAATTTCATATGACTGAGCATATGACAACCTTATAACGAGAATGAAATGACGAGGTTTCAATGTGCAGATTTACCAGAACTAATCTGAATTTGCTATACACTTACTTTGAAACTGGGCCATTTCCTTTCAAATTTAATGTGGGCTTGTCTACCTCATATAAAAGTAGTAGTAGTAGTAGTAGTAGTAGTAGTAGTAGTAGTAGTAGTAGTAGTAGTAGTAGTAGTAGTAGTAGTAGTTTTCTAACAGACTACTGCAAAGCTGGCATCCTGCCCCCTTTTGTACAAGACAGGCTGGCAGCAGTGTTTTCAAATCATTTCTATCTCCCTAGCTTTACAGCTATGGCTGAAGGTCAGACTCTGATATGGAGAGAAATGTGAGAAAAGTCTAAAGACCAAATATTTGGACATTGCTATCAGCAAGTAAAGGTGGTTGGAGGGCTCAGAGAGGTAGGTCTCTGGCTGCTGAGTCCAAGGTTGTGAGTTCAGCTCCCTGTTGGACCTCCTAGAACAGCTAGCTTGGGTGGCCTTGGGCAAGCTACAGAGTCCCGAGATGTCTTCAGAGGGAAAGAAAAAGTAAACCACTTCCAAATACCCTCTAACTAGAAAACTTTGAAATGGTTGCCATTAGCCAGTAGTCGCTTTGTGGCACGCATCTAATTATTATCCAGCAGGTACACCAGACACAAGAACTTATCATGTTTGGGATTATTCATAAGCACTAAGGATTAATGACATTTGATACCCAGCTATTTTATTTTGTAATTCCAGGAAAAATATTTCGCTTCTTCCTTTGTTTAAAATTCAATTTCTGAGATAATTGTACAGTGATACCTTGTATAAAGGAATTAATTTGTTCCAAATGAAATTATGTTAAACAAATTTTATACAAATTTCCCATAGGAATGCATTGAAAACAGAGTGATCCCTAATTGTGACCATGTTTATGTTGTACGGATTTGCCCCATAGGCGATTCTGTTAAGCAAATTTCCCCTGTCTCTGGAAATTTTATGTTGTACAGATTTTATGTTATACAAACCATTTGTTATACAATGGTCCATTGTATTTCATTTAATCACATCCTCCATGTATGAGGCATCAGAAAAAAATTTAGCTGGTGGTGTCATGAGGCTGGTGAGGACAAATGAATAAATGGAATTCCAGACACATTCTAAAGTACAACAATTTCGAGATCAGGGAGCTGACAGTAACCCAGATATTGATGGACGCACAAGTTCCATCGTCCCTCACCATAGGATATGCTTGCTGGAGTGGATGGAACCTGGAATCCAACATCTTCTGGAGGGCCATCAGTTCCCCATCTCCTCTGTGAGATGGCTATGCCAGCTGGGGATATGAGAAGCTGCCTGATAAAGAGGTCCTCTTGCCAGGTTTTGGGGGAGACTGCAGCACTTTCCTGTCCTGGCATTGCTATTGTACATTTAGAAGGAATTCTCCTATCAGAGATACCGCTTATTTGTGTGTGTGTTGTGTCGTTACAGTCGTGACCGACTCTACGTGACTCCACGTCCATGGAGTTTTCTTGGCAGGAGTACTGGAGTGGCTTGCCAGTTCCTACTCCAGGCACCTACTGCACCTGGTATTCCCTGGTGGTCTCCCATCCAAGTACTAACCAGGGCCGACCCTGCTTAGCTTCCGAAATCAAGCGAGAGCGGATGTGCTTAAGGCATCTAGGCAGCTCTACCGCTTATTTACAGCAGGGGAAAACTTTTACCCATTACTCGGATCATGTTGGTAAACACCACCCTAACCCTAACCGTCCCCCAAAAAAACAAGAATGGGGCTTTTAAAAAAAAAGAGCACGCAATTTTGCATTAAATACCACATCTTGTTCGGTCTTGAAACTTGTGGGTTATATTTATGAAGTTTGCATGAGAAAGTTGAGGTTGACTAGCTGGAGCTCACAAAAACTGGATGTATGCAGCCAGGAACACAGGACTGAACAAGCTGACCTTTGAGGAGCTTATATCAACTTTTCTGAAGGAGCTTGCATGTTTCCAAGATGTTCGGTTGCTCAGTTGTTTGAAAAAGAGGATTCTTGTCAGAGGATTCTTGTCTGAGGGTGCAGGACATTGTGTCCACTCCCGTGTCATGGTCAGACCATCACCTGCTGTCCTCTGTGTCAATCGCTGCCCCTCCCCGTGGGGACCCTCAGCCCTCTGTTTGGGCCCGCCCCCGGAGACTTCTGGATCCTGATCGATTCAGGGAAGTCATCGGGGAGCCTCCTGGCGGCCTGGCTGACGATCAGGTCGACACCATGGTAGATCACTGGTTTGATGAAACCTCTCGGGCTGTCGACCAGATCGCCCCCAGGCGCCTCATCCGCTGCAGAGCTCGCTCCTCACCCTGGTACACCGTGGAGTTGCAAGCGATGAAGCAAGAACGGAAGAGGCTGGAGTGCAGCTGGAGGAGGAACCGGATGGTGATGAATAAGGCTGCAGTTATTGCCCAGACCAGGCGCTATAGTCGGGCGATCAGGGAGGCTAAAACATCTTATTGCTCCCTGAGAATTAGTGAGGCCTCGAACCGCCAAGCGGAATTGTTCCGCGTGGTTCGTGACCTCACTAATCCTGGTCTGGTAAGGCCTCCTCCTACTGATTTCAGTAGTGAGACATTTGCAGCTTTTTTTTAGATCCAAGGTAGAGGCCATCCCGACCGGATTCGACTCCTGTTGCTCTAGTCTACACTCGGCACCCCCTGGCACTGCACCCCCTCGGTCTCCTCGCATGATTGAGTTTGGGCCTGTTTCCTCACTCGAGGCCTCCAGGGCTATTGCCCATTGCCGGCCCGCGTCCACCCCCTCTGATCCTTGCCCATCCTGGCTTATGAAAGCCGTTGGTGGGAGCATGCCTGAATGGGCTTCTATCATCTCCACAGCCTCCTTCAGGGAAGGGATATTTCCCTCTCGTCTGAAGGATACTGTGGTAAAGCCCATCCTGAAAAAACCAGGCATGGCATCGGGCGAATTGGCCAGCTACCGCCCGATTGCAAATGTCCCCTTCATGGGCAAGGTAATTGAGAGGGTGGCCGCGATCCGGCTTCAAACATATCTGGAGGGCTCTTGATCCATTCCAGTCTGGGTTCAGGCCTGGTCGGGGGACTGAGACAGTCTTGGTCGCTCTGCAATATGACCTCCTCCGGGGGGCCGGCAGGGGCTGTTCTACCCTGTTGGGCCTTTTGGACTTGTCGACCACGGTATCCTGCTGGGTCGGCTCTCCGAGATTGGGATCGGAGGCACTGTACTCAGTTGGTTCCGGTCCTTCTTGGGGGGCCATCCCCAGTGGGTACAGCATGGGGGGAGTTGTCAGCTCCTTGGATACTCCCTTGTGGGGTTCCACAGGGGTCGTCCCTCTCCCCTATGCTGTTCAACATCTATGTACGGCCGTTGGCAGAGGTCATAAGGAAATTTGGAGTCTGCTGTCATCACTACGCTGATGACACGCTGCTCTCTCTCTCCTTTTCCACCGCTGCAGATGAGGCTGTCCAGACCCTCGACCAGTGCCTGGGCGCAGTCATGGAGTGGACCAGGGCCAACAGACTCAGACTCAACCCCGAGAAGACTGAGGTTATGTTCTTTGGGACTTCCCCATCTGGCTATGGAGGCCCTTTTCCTACCTTGGAGGGTGTTTCCCTCCGACCTTCGGACACTGTCCGGAATCTGGGCGTAGTTCTGGACCCGGCGCTCACTATGGAAGCCCAGGTGGCCGCTGTGTCCAGATCTGCTTTTTTCCACCTCCGCCGTATAGCCCAGATTCGTCCCTACCTAGATGGGGATTCCCTCAGAACAGTTGTGCAAGCGCTGGTGGTCTCGAGACTAGACTATTGTAACGCGCTCTACATGGGGTTGCCCTTGACTCTCCTTCGGCGACTGCAGCAGGTACAAAATGCGGCGGCCAGGCTGGTGGTGGGTGTGTGCCGGTTTGACTACCTCACCCCAGTCCTGGCCCGTCTGCATTGGTTGCCTGTTGCGTACCGAATCAGATTCAAGGTCTTGGTTTTAATTTATAAAACCCTCCATGGCCTGGGACCTGACTACCTGGCAGAGCAGATCGATCAGCGGTCAACATCGGCCTGACCGACCAGGTTGTCGTGGGCTCACATGCTGCGGGTGGCCATGCCCAGAGAGGCTCAGAAGTCCTCCACTCGTACCCGAGCCTTCTCTGTGGCTGGCACTACCCTGTGGAACCACCTCCCCAGCGAAATGCGCCTTGCAGAGTCCCTGCCAGCCTTTCGGAAGGCATTAAAAACTCTACTCTTCCGAGAGGCGTTCGGTGACTAGTAATTTTTTTTAAAAAAAAAATTTTAACCCGCCATCTGCTATTTGTTAATTATTACCATTTTTTAAAATTACTATTATTATTTTATTTGCTCTGTTAGATTACTCTGTCTTAAACTGCTTTACTTGTTGTCTGATTGTTTATATTTCTTTTTGATGTAAACCGCCCGGAGTTCCCCGGGGGGAAACAGGCGGTATATAAGTACAATAAATAAATAATAAATAAAAAATTAATATGGCACATCTGACAATGGAGGGCCGTCACATGTCCTTTTTAAAGAAGGGGAATCCGCCATTTTAAGAACAGCCAGATAACAGTCTTTCTTTCTGAAGACATCCTCCATGGGAAACACTGCCCCATCTCTGTCTGGCTGAAAGATAAAGGAAGAGCCATCAGGTGAAGATCAGGGAGCCTGAAGTTGCTCACCCACCGTGCATACCTGGGCAAGCAGATTCATGAAGCACATGGGGGCCACCACGTTTGTCACAATCTTCTTTCCCCACTCAGGTGAGAGCCATGGAAATTCTATTTAAATTCTGAAAAATCAGTTCTCATTTTGCCTCTGAAGATGTACAGCTGCTAGCCAGTTTCTCTCTTTTGTTCTCCTTCTTAGCAAGCATGTCCTGCTGCTCAGTAGGGTGGTAGTAACTGCCCCCCCTACTCTATGTTCAAAAGGATGAGAGCTATCCCTAGAACCAGTGATCAGCAGCAATGGTTGGAAAGAGAGCTAGCCAACTCCAGTTGGCATTTTGGATAATGAGAAGGTAACTCCAGCTAAGTTTTATATTCATGAACTGTTTAGAAAGAAGAATGTGAATGGTTGCCTTATTCAGGTTGCCTGATCATGCTGAAGAAAGAGATGAGAAGCAGCACCGATGGCTGCCAAGTTCTCACTGCTGAGGAGTCCTCTGGCTCCCCATCCCACCCCTTCCTCCTGCGGAAGACTACAGAGTTTAAGAAGCAAAGGTTGTAGGCAGGCTCCCTCTGCACTCCATCCATCCTAAGCAGTCCAGTACCCAGAGAGACGGGGAAGAGAAGGAGGAGGAGGTCACATGTGATCCACCCTTGGATTTGGCTTTGATAGGACAAGGTTGGTCTCCAACTGAAGGTGGCAAGTGACTCAGGCTTTGTCACTAGATCATTTGCTGAAAGCTTCATGAGTGCAAGTCCATGTTGGGGAGGTGAGATTCCTAAAAATTATGTCTGAGGCGCTAATATCCCTCCACCTGCCTGACCCCCATTTAAATTCACGTTAGGCAATCCCTTCCTCTACAGCAGTGCTCCCCAACCTTTTTGTCACCGTGGACCGGTAAATGCTTGATAATTTTTCCCTGGCCCGCTTGTTTTGATTTAATAAGATAAAAAATGTAAATGCCCCCCCAGCCGCTGACGCACATGCGTGCTAGTCGTTTCCCACTCTAGGGGGCGGTGCTCATCTCCGTACTCAAGCCAAAGAGCCAGTGTTGTGCGATGAGTCCTTGGCATCGCTGCAAGGAAACACTGTTTTTACTTCCTCGCATTTTCCCCCGGGGGGCTACCCAGCTGTCGTGAGGTCTTGGGACCCTTTGCCCTTCCTTGACATGAGGCCTCCCTCCCTCCCTCCTTACTTTCTTTCTTTCTTTCCCTTTTCTTTCTCCCTCCCTTCCTCCCTCCCTTCTTTCTTTCTTTCTTTCTTTCCCTTTTCTTTCTCCCTCCCTCCCCCTCTCCCTTCTTTCTTTTCTTTTCTTTCTTTCCTCTCTCCCCTTCCTCCCTCTTTCTTTCTTTCCTCCCACTCTCCTTCCTTCCTTCCTTCCTTCCTTCCTTCCTTCCTTCCTTCCTTTCTCTCCCTTCTTTCTTTCTCTCCCTCCCTCTCTCTCCCTTCTTTCTTTTTTCTTTATTTCTCTCCCTCTCCCTCCCTCTCTTTCCTTCCTTCCTTCCCTCCTACTCTACCTCCTTCCTTCCCTTCTTTCTTTCTTTCCTTCCTCATTTTCTTTCTTTCTTTCTCCCTCCCTCCCTCCTCCTCTCCTTCCTTCCCTCCCACTCTCCTTTCTACTTCTTTTCCCCCCTTTTCTTTTTTCTTTCTTCCTCTCTCCTCTCCTCTCCTTCTTTCTTTCTTTATTTCCTTCCTTCCTTCCCTCCCTCCCTCCCTTTCTTTTTCTTCCTTTCTTCCTCATTTTCTTCCTTCCTTCCTCCTCCTCCTTTCGTTCTTCCTCTCTCTCCCTCACTCCTTCTCTCCCTTTCTTTTTCTTTCCCTCCCTCCTTCCTTTACTTACTTACTTTCTTCCTCCCTTCCTCCTTCTCCCTCCTTCTTTCTTTCTTTCTTTCTTTCTTTCTTTCTTTCTTTCTTTCTTTTTCTTTCTTTGTTTGTTCCTCTCTTCCTCTCCTTCCTCCCTTCCTTCCTCCGTTCTTTCTTTTTCTTTCTCTCTCTCTCTCCCTTCCTCCTTCTCCCCCTTTCTTTCTTTCTTTCTCTTTCTTTCTTTCTTTCTCTTTCTTTCTTTCTTTCTTTCTTTCTTTCTTTCTTTCTTTCTTTCTTTCTTTCTTTTTCTTTTCTTTCTTTCCCTTTTCTTCCCCCCCTGCCTCCCTGCCCTTCCATCTTTCTTTCTTTCTTTCTTTCTTTCTTTCTTTCTTTCTTTCTTTCTTTCTTTCTTTCTTTCTTCCTCCCTCCTTTCTTTCTTTCTCCCTCCCTCCTTTCTTTCTTTCTTTCCCTTTTCTTCCCCCCTGCCTCCCCCCTCCTTTCTTTCTTTCTTTCTTTCTTTCTCCCCCCTCCCTTCTTTCTTTCTTTCTTTCCCTTTTCTTCCCCCCTCCCTCCCCCCTCCTTTCTTTCTTTCTTTCTTTCTTTCTTTCCCTTTTCTTCCCCCTCCCTCCCCCCTCCTTTCTTTCTTTCTTTCTTTCTTTCTTTCTTTCTTTCTTTTCCCCCCCCTCCCTTCTTTCTTTCTTTCTTTCCCTTTTCTTCCCCCTCCCTCCCCCCTCCTTTCTTTCTTTCTTTCTTTCTTTCTTTCTTTCTTTCTTTCTTTCTTTCTTTCTTTCTTTCTTTTCTGGCGGGACGGGGGCGATTGCGGGGGGGTCGTGGCGGCGGCGATTGCGGGGGGGGTCGTGGTGGCGGCGGGACGGGGGCTATTGCGGCGGCGGGACGGGGTGATTGCGGGGGGGGCGATTGCGGCAGCAGCGGCGGGGGGTTGCGGCGGCGGGACGGGGGCGATTGTGGCGGCGGCGGTGGCGGGGACGATTGCGGGGGGGGTTGCGGCGGCGGTGGCGGGACGGGGGCGATTGCGGCGGCGGCGGGGCGGGGGGCGATTGCGGGGGGGGTCACGGCAGCGGTGGCGGGGATGATTGCGGGGGTTCGTGGCGGCGGCAGCGGGACGGGGGCAATTGCGGGGGGGATTGCGGCGGCGGGGGGGGGGGTCGCGGCGCCGGCGGCGACGATTGCGGGGGGTCGTGGCTGCGGCGGCGGGACGGGGGCGATTGCAGGGGGGATTGCGGCGGCGGCGGGGGGGCCGCAGCGCAGCGGCGGTGGCGGTGGCGGGGACGATTGCGGGGGGTCGTGGCTGCGGCGGCGGGGACGGGGGCGATTGCAGGGGGGATTGAGGCGCGCAGCGGCGGCGGTGGCGGGGACGATTGTGGGGGTTGTGGCGGCGGCGGCGGCGGGGACGATTGCGGGGGGTCGCGGCGGCGGGGGGACGATTGCGGGGGGTGGCGGCGCAGCGGCGGCCCGGTGCCGATTCATCCACGGACCGGCACCGGTCCGCGGCCCGGGGGTTGGGGAACACTGCTCTACAGTGGCTTCTGCCATCTCCCTATGTGGACATTCTGTTTCTCTCATCAGTACTCTTGATCTTGTAGGTGTAATCTCACAGCATACAGGCAGCGGGGGTGGGGGCACGGGACAGGGAGGAATCTGCAGAATCTTCAGCTCTGTCCCCCGTATATGTGGCTTTTCTCCAGAATGTTCAGTTAATTATGATAACGTACATACGTATCTGTATGATTTAACGAAGCATGCTATTTTGTTTTCTATTTCATCCATATGGTTGAAATGGGGATTCAAGTCTTTAACATACTATCCTTTGTATGTGTAATTAAAATTCGTCCCACTGAGGTCATTGGGGTTTATACCCAGGTCAATAAGTGTAGCACTATAGCCTTAATTAAGATTATTTAACAAGGGTGGGAAGGAGTTGTAGCGACCACCCAACACAGAATAAATATGTAGGATTTGCTATGGTATGCAAATTGTTATGATTATCATTGCCCTCATGGCCAACAGGGGTCCTTCTATCCAACTATACTGGGTATCAAATAAGCCTATATACTGGATTTATTTCTGCATGAATATTCATCAGTTTGCACTGTTAGGCAATGGCAATGAACACTTTTCCTGGGAGTAAGCCTCTTGGAAGATGGTGCCTTGGTGCATATGTGGAGTGCAGAACTCAAATAGGTACAAAGTTGATAACTTTTCCTATTTAATCAGCCGTCAAGTGTCAGGTTAGAGGACATGAAACAAGCAAAGAAATGAGGACAGAACAATGGGGGATGAGGAAGAAGTAAGATGATAGGCATTTTATATTTTTCTGTAATACTTGTTATCTAATTTACATGGCAATTTAATAACAGATTAACTGTTAATATTTTGCCCTTTCCAAGTCAAACAATTAAATTAGACTCTTGGGTTGTCTAGCAGTTTTCTACTTACTTTTCAGTCCCTGCCTTCAACATGTGACATTATTATGTACCCTGATCTCTGACTACTCCAGTTCACACTAATCTATAAAACATGGATGTCCTCTCATTTGACAAAAAAAAAAGTGCAAGTAAGCCATGAAGAAATAGAGAAAGTAGTTTGGTTTTTAAAAACCATAACATTAACACAAATGGTACAGCAGGCCAGTTGCCATTCGTTGCCCAAATCTTCAAATCTACAAATGTGGAAAAGAGTTCATACCCAGCGTTGTCCAAAAACATCTCTCTTTAAGACTGAGCATGTCAAACTAGTAAACAAAATATGCCAGGCATTCACCAGGTCAAAATGCTGGGCCAGCGACATGTTCAAGGAAGACAGGCATCAAGTTTACATTTGAAAGGCACTAAGAACAAAATGTGCAGATAAAATAACTCACCATGGTGGGGGGGATTACCCTAGGCAACTGGTGTTCTATCCTGCTCCACTACCCCTTGGGAGAACAATGAATTGAATTGTACCTTGTTTGCCAGCGGGAAAGAATCTGATTTAATGTAATAAGTGGGAAAATAGGTTACAATTCAAATGGGAACTGAAAAATTTTAGAGGGAAGGGTTGGGGGTGGTATTTCAAATGACCGAGTGCTCTAAGGTTTCTGCCTTTGCTTTTGTTTTTTTGTAATGGTCCAGAAATTTCCAAGGAAGATTTTTTTAAAGCCTTTTAGTCTTTTGCAGCTGAATACAGGCACTTAAGCTCCAAGTTAATTTATGTGAAGGTGCTATGCAGAAAGCGTTCTTATGGCACCTTAAGCACCCATATTTTTCTTCTGGCATGAACTTGTGTGAATGGCACCCCACCTCATCAGTAGTATCTACGGATGTTGGCTCACCATGGACACTATACAAAAAAGACACACTGTTTCGTCATTTCGTAAGGTTTCAAAATATATTGAAATGAAACAAAACAACAGACAGCATGTTGTCAAGAACCAAAATGAAATGCTGTTTTCAGTTCGGAGGAACTGAACTAGGGAGCCACCGCTGCTTCAGGCAAGGGGAGAACTGGAGAGCAGAGGAGGGAGGCGTTTGAATTTCCTGCCCCAAAAGCCTCCCTACTGGGAAGCGGAGGGGGGGAGGGGTGACAGGGCAGAAGGGAGCAGACAGTGGTAGGAAAACCTACTCGCTTCTGCCGTGTTGCTCCTGCCTCCTCCTCCCAAGTGTTTTGTTTTTTGACAGGTTGGACTGCAGGGAGGGGACATTTAAAAGTCGTTTAGTAACGAAATGAAACAAAACGCAATGCAATGAGTAACGAAATGAAATGGAATACTAAGTTTTCGTTTCGTGCCCGTCTCTTGTTGGCTGCAACGCAAGAAGGTTTATGCCAAATAGAGCATGTCAGTCTTCAACACGCCAGAAGATTCTCCCTTGTGGCAACAGTCTAATAATATGGCCACTCACTCACACTTGCTTTTACACAGGAAGGCGATGAGAAGGTAGGGGCATTTCCCCTTCTAATCTCCACAGCAACAGTGATAGAAAAATATAAATGTAAAGAAAAGGGGTTAGAGTCCTAAGTAAATGTTTATGAGATTAAACATGTTCATTAGCTGAGAATAATTTGTGAGTGTCTGGCTAGGTCACTCCGTGGATGTGGAGCCAATGGTTGGGAGTTCACTTCCTCACTGTGCCTCCTGTCTGGTCTTGGGTAAAAGGTGAACATTTATGGCGCACCCCAGAATAAGGGAATGATAAACTACTTCCGAGTATTATCTACCTGGAAAACCCCGAAAGGGGTCAACATAAGTCAGAACTGACTGGATGGCACACTGTTGTTGTTGTTGTTGTTGTTGTTGTTGTTGTTGTTGTTGTTGTTGTTGATGATGATGATGATGATGATGATGATGATGATGATGATGATATAGGGGTAAACATGATTAGGATGGTTGGACGGTGTCATCGATGCAACCAATATGGATTTGACCAAACTCTGGGAGGCAGTGGAAGATAGGAAGGCCTGGCGAGCAATGGTCCTTGGGGTCACGAAGAGTCGGACATGACTGAATGACTGAACAACAACAACAACAACAACAACAATTGTTATTAAATCTACAAATATTGTGGACTGCTGCTATTAAAAATAAGCATTAAGAAAAACATGTTTTAGTTGGATCAGACCTATAATTCATCCAACAAATGTCTTGTTTTCAGCAGCAGCCAATTTGGTGCCTCCAAGAAGGGTTTGAACCCAACAGCCTTGACTTGTTTTTGGCAGCAGTAGCAGCTGATATTCAAGAACAGGAATAAAACCTACAACAAAAAGTTGCCATGTGAAGTCCTTCTTTTCAGGAGTCCAGACAATCCGCCATGTTGATTTTTTTAAGTAAAACCATTCAGTTCTCTCTGTCCACTGGCTTTCTACCCTAACCTGATACCAGGAATCATTCAGCATGCCATGCCTCAGTCCTCACTGGGTTCCACTCCACTCCTGTTGGAGGTTTCTTCCCTTCTAAGATTGTTTTTACTTCTGCCAAAGTGGGCTGCTCTTGAGCCAGCTGACCCTTTTATGCATAGCTGGCATACTTTTGGTTACTCAAGAACCGGCACTTAGGAGATTCAGTTCAGTACTAGTATACTTGATGCAGCCCCTGAATACTAATACTATTTAGCTGTCACAGTTCATGTATTAACAGGCTGAAATCCCATTGCACAGCTCTCTATGCACAACTGGGATGATGTCAGTAGCAGCAACAAACTGTCAGTGATTAAACACAAATATCTTCTAATTAAAGCCAATTTTGCACTGCGCACAACTAATATGCAATGGAAGCAAGTTACCTGGGCCCTGAAATCCCCAGCAGAAGCTTTTAATCAGTGGCATTTGTCATTACTGATGAAATAATCACCATTCCACCTGCAGAAGTGCACAAGAGAATGCCAGCAGTACTCTCATCTTCACATAAATTGTCTAATCCCCTTACTTTTCAAAAGAATTAGATCAATATGAACTCCTGGCAGCATTTTCTCAAGAAACTGCTGTGCTTCCCTGGGCTTTTATGTGCAGAAACAACTCTCAGACCGAGCAGCAATGAAGAAAGATATAGGTGTTGTTGTTTTCAATCAGAAGGGTCTCTCTATATATATTCCACAAAATGATTGAATAGGGAACAAGGAGAGCTAAATTCCAATCCTAACTTAGTCACAAAAGCTTAGATGGTATGCTTGAGCCAATCAGTACCTCTCAGCCAAAACTATGAGAACAATACTAATTCAGTCCTGTCAAGTCAATTGCAATTAAGACTACCCTTTATAATGTACATACATACTCTTAAAAGAACTAATTCTACATGTTCCTTTGGCGATATAGAATAGCATTTGTAAAATCTATCCATCTGTCTATCTCTCTATCTATCTTAGATGTTCTATAACATATTCATCAATATAGTCACTGTGCATAAGAAACCATTACAGGGACGTTCTGTACCTTGATGAAACAATTGTTATAAAGCACCCAAAGTAACTATGAATTCTCCTAAGAGAGAAACCTAACTAGATGTGCTCTGAGGTCTATTGTTTTTCCTGACATAGCCATGGCTTAAGCCTCATTGGGAGCCTTCTTCAGATTCAAATGAACAGAGATGGGGAAGTCCATGAAGAATCTACAGTGTGAATAATCTGTTGTAGGAAATCCATCAGTCTCTGGTGAGCTGAACAGCTGATGGATGCACCACCAAACAGCTGACCAGCACACTGTGCAAACAGCAAAGACAAGCTACTGCCCAGCTGCCAAGCGGCACACAAGGCAGTCAGCTGTAGAGAACCAGATCCCACTGGAAAGCTGAGCAGTGGTGGTGCCACTGATGAGAGAGCAGGACACTGCTCTGTTCTAATTATTTTTTTCTATCTGTCATTTTCTTCTAGTGTTATTTCTGATTGCAAGAATTCAAATAAAAATAACACCACAGCATCAGTGGCTATGGGCTAAGGAGGCAGTAAGCATGAGGGTGGATGGGCGTACGACAAAGCCTCAGATGGAGCCACTCTAAAACCCATGTAGCCCCACCCCCTCCTCTGATATCCATAAAATAACACCCAAGCCATATGACTTTAAACCAAATGCAAAACAAAGTGATTTGTTTCAACAGGGCAACCAAATTGACAGTTTGACTCATCTCTTGGGTTTGTATTGTGAGGAGATGGGTACAGAGGGAGAAACATATACTTTGGCTGAAGAGCTCACGGGAAGAAGACTTGGAATATAAGAAATACATATTTTGTGACCTTTTTTGGCCTAGGGATGTTATCATATCAGGAACCTTTTTGCTCACAGTCAACATAGCTGCTTTTGTGTTTCTTAAAAACTGCACTACATTACTTGATCCTAAATGAAAAAGGCCCATTGTTCTATTAATAAGGTGGAAAATCCATTTTAAAAACGATTGGCTTGCTGTGAAGGCCAAAAGCAGCTTAGTGGAAAGCTTTGCCTAAGTCACTCTAACTTAAGCTTTTTTTTGTTTTGCTCCCTTAATGTTTCATTTTTAAATAGCTTAATCCATTTATAGTCACTGGCTTCTGGCCAATTTCTAATATATTTTTGTTCCATTTTCTACCACAGAGAATTTGGCAAGCCTTTGAATTTTCTTCCACTACCTCTCGAATAACTTCTAAACATTCCTTGTGTTGCCCCAAACCTGTCAAATTAACTAGGATCTTCTCCTCCAACAACAACTGAGCTTTACTGCATGGTGTAACAGAATTGTGGTTACAATTCTATCGAATATAATCACTGAAAGTTGTTTTGTTCCAGTAACCATATTGAGCGGTTCTGTAAATTTTACTGAAGACGTGTTTTATGGCTAGATGCTTTTTTACAGCTGCTTATTTATGTCAGCTTTAGCGACCAAGGTGTTACTATTCATATTTATACTACTTCTGCTGGCTAACTGTATCATTGATAGGCAATTTGCCTGTTCATAGAGCACGAACATCATTTCATGTTTCATAAGCAAGAGATAATATTCACAGCACACACTTCCGAATGCTGGGGGAGCGCTTGGTGTTATTCAAATAAAACGGCCTTTCAGGAGAAAGAGGCATGCAGGGCTCTTTCTCACAACTCTCATGTGGCGTGGCCATGTAGCTCACATGGAGGCATCTAGAGGACTTTGTGTGTATATTTGCAAATATGCGAAAGGTTTCCATGACTTACTTCTCTTACTCAACTAACTTCTCTTATTCAAGATATCATTGCTCCCCTTAGAACAGGATTTGGCGAAGTACAAATCTTCAGATCCTCTTGGACATCCCTGAGCCCTAGGCTATCCCTAGCTGGTAAAGGATGCTTGGAATTGTAGTCCAACATATATTTGGAGGCAGTGCAGAAATATTCACATTTTTATTTTAGAATGTATGGGACTGGGGTTATTTTATGGGAAGCAAACACACCATGTGTACCATTATTTGATTCAATTAATACATAGCACATTTTTTCACCTCCGATAAACTCTGATCAACTTACATGTGGCTCTTCCAGGTGGTCTCCTATCCAAATGCCACTCAGGCTTGGTCTCCCCTGTCTTTAACAATCAAACCTTGTTATCTTCACGCGTCACACAAAACTTGCATTGTATTTTGCTTCACCTATACTGGCTCTAACTCCAGTATTAAAAAGGGCCTTAATGAAACAAAAGGAAAACTTGGAAACAGGTCAAACAGCAAATGCCAGCATGAAGCATTTGACCTAACCTCTCCTGAACCTTGTATCTCTTTCATTTTGGAAGTAACAAAACAATTTTAAACAGTTCCTCCAACCATCGGATATTGAAGCTAGAGCAGAGGCTTCCTCCATCAATCCCCTCTTAATCTGAAGTAGTTGGCTCTTGCCAAGTAATTTCAAATACACTATTAGTCAGCAAACATCTTCATACGCCCTCATTTGTCTTAAGGCACAACCATTTCTTGCTTGGGTAACCCTGAGAAATGTCAAGGGGGGCATAACATCATTAAAGGGGGGAAAGAGCAAAAGGACAAGAACCAGAGTGGTAGGAACATACTGGAGAGTGGAGACAGATGCAAGTATTTTTATTTTCCTTTGGCTCAATTTGATGTCAGTCATAAATGGGCTCCTTTGTGTCACTTGTCATTTGTCGCCATCACACATGTTTTGTTTTTATCTTACTGAGGTTACATTTGTTTGTATGATTCAAAGAAATTGCTGTTCATGTACAAAAATACATTTGGTTTTCTTGTTATTCTTTCCAAGTGGTTTTTTTCCACACAGTATTCAAATTATTTTTATCTTTAATTTTGTGTTATGTTACCTGATTTATAACCATCCCAACATCTTAACGCTGCATTTGTGACGTTAGTGTTGTTCTGTTGACTGTCATATAAACTAACCACCACAGCAGGATAATATCTCCTGAAGGGTGGTTAAAATCCATTTGAAATCCTTCTTCTCATCTTGTTGTGTCAGCCCTTTGAGTCTAATCCCCGACTGCATCACAATGGATATGCTTTCTCTCCTTCTCTTTCATTACAGACCAACCTCTAGTTTCTGATGACCAAACTAAAGGCAAGCAAGAAGGCATTAATAACCAGCTGCATTCTTGTATGGTTGAAAAATACAATACATTTACTTCAAAACACAAACATCTTTTCCTATAAACAAATTTATTTGCATTTTTACCAGAGCACAGAGTGTAAATACAGCAGTGTCTTTTCTTCAGTACAATAGTAGAATGGCCAGTGCAAAATATGCATTTTTAAAAAAATCTTTATATATATATATACGAAAATGTCTGGCAGTATTACAGCTCTTACGCTTCGCCTCCCTTTCCATTCATCGTTCATCTAAATCACAATTCAGTTGGCTGCTGCATTATATAGATAAGCCTCCACAACTCTTTTGAAAGACAGAAATACCTACCCCAATTACCAGAAGAAATTAAAACATTGGGAGGGGGGGAAGAGGGGGAGGGCAGAATTGTATAAGACAAAAGATATGTAAAATATATATTCAACATACATAACGAGTTAGGCACTACAATTAAAGCTGCCTTTCCTGAGACACCAGCATAGAATATGATTATATCACTATTCTTGAGCACACTGGTGACTTCTTCAGCCACCATATCAGATTCACACCTTTTCCACTATATTACCGTGATGATGAATCAAATAGTGGCAATGCTGTTCTATCATGGGGTCACTGAAGCACTAATGGTAACACTACCTAATAACATTTTTGTCATCATCCTTTGGAGGACTAGGTGAACTCAAGCTTAGCGGATATAGGGGAAAGAACAGAAATAAGTTTGGAAAGAAATGTTTCATTGCCAATGCCAAGTTTAGCACTTGTTACGTTAAGCTTTTTCATGATTCTCCCCCCACCCCATGCATTTTAAAGATCTACAACTTGGGATTTTTAAGAGTAAAAAGGTAGAATTATCTTTACCAAAAGAGCATGTATACTTCAGCAAATTGCAATACATTTAAGCATTTACAAATGCGCTAAATGTGAATTCTGAATCAAGATTATGTTTCTCAGTGATATCTGTACTCATTTCAGCGGTTTGAAATGAGCAAGGGTTTTGAAGCATGTTTTCATTCTAAGAGCCAGGGAATGAGAACAAGACACACCCTAAGGGTCCAACCTCATGAGGCCGGTGCATTATTTGCACACAAAGCTGTGGCTATGTCCACCCACTTAACACATACCAGTGAAATGCTGGAATTCAAAGAAGCAGCTTCGAGTTCGTCAATCCACCAAGTCATTGGCCATCCATTGGGCACTGTGCATACAACTCTAATACAGTGAAGAGAAAGCCCCTTGTGCTAGAGGTGGGAACCCAGCATGGAAGCTACATTTATGAGCACTCCTTCTCTACATGGACAGTTCCTGATCCCGCAGGGGAATTTTTGCACAGAAGCCAGCTCCTGTATACCTACTGCACTCATTGGATCAGTCGCAAGTGTCCATCTCCTATATACATCAATGCAACTTTGCATTGCATCTGTCCAGCGCAGTATTATATTCAACACAAGTAAAAGAAAATATCTTAACACAAAGATTTCATATAGCTTACAGTCTGTTCATTGGCAAAACAGAGGCACAAAAGTATCATTGTTGGAAGGCACACAGGTTAGCAAAGCAAAATTACTTTGACCCAGATGACATCCTGACTTTTGAGATGGCTGCTTTTCCAACTTCTGAGTATGAAATAATGTGTTGTGTCTTGTGAGGTCCAAGAGATGCATTACAATTACTTAATCCATCTTTAAAACAGCAGGTTTAGAGAAAGGCTAAGAGTTACCAGAACACCTACCCAAACAAAAACCGCAAGAAACTTATTTCCATATGGTCTGGTGCACTTTTCCTTAGTATCTGCACCCTTTAGTGGGTTATGTATAATTAAAATATATTATCTCTTCTGTTCTACCTTTTCTTATGACAATCTATGAGATGGATATTGTGTTACCCTAGTAATAAAACCATCAGCTTTACAGCCTCTACAATTATGTGACTTTTGCTTTCAAATGGGGATACCCAGTATCCCGGGTGTTTGTCCTCTGCACAAATGCATGTAAGTCCTAAAAAGAACAAGAGGTAGCAGGAAGGGGTGCCATTATTTCTTTCCAAAAGAATATCCAACATGTACGTAGAAATAAGGACCCCCTATTAGTTTGTGTACCACATGGTACACACTTTGTCTTTGGTTATATCATAAACACGTATTTCCAACATCGGGAATGTTGCCTTAAGATCTTGTGAGAGGGAAAGTGTGAAGCCAGTAAAGGAGTGATGGGAGCTTGTTTATTGTATGATTTTAGTGGTCTACAAAGGTATCACCTATATTTGGTCTTGTATTTTATTTTTCTTGGACCACAAGGCTACCCTTTACTCCAATAAAAGAAAAGGAGTAAGCCGTCTCACCCATAACCATAGCAGGTATTCAAGTCACAGAGTGGATGCTCCTTCATCAAATCCTGTAATGTTCTGTTAAACGCGTGATAGGAGCCATTTGTGTTGGTAGCAATGAGCAAGACACAGTATTAGAGAACACTGTAACACAGGAAGCCATATTGTACCAAGTCAGATCCTTGGTCCAACTCAGACGAGTAGCAATAATCCAGGATTTCAGGCAAGTGTCCCTTCCCATGCTACCTGGAGAGCCCTGTATTCCCTGGATTTCTCCCCACCAGTATCAACCAGGCTGGACCCTACTTATTTCCAGAAATTAAATAGGACCAATGGGTTTGTCCTATTTTTAGTTTGAAGCCCTATTTTGGGGGTGAGAGAATAAAAGTAGGGGAGAATTATTCATATATTTAACAATTAAGAAAGCACTACAAGTTTATAATTTGGAATACTTCATTATAAAGGATACCAAAAATAAAAACCAAAACAAAATACAAAAAAGAGGGAGGAGGAAATTGGCCATCTGCTTTGTTTTAGTCAAACTCACACGATTTTTTTTGAAAGAACGAACTGTCCCGCTAGGACAAAGGAAATAAAAATCCAACACAAATTAGAAACATCCATAATTAATTGGTTACTGCACACTATCTGCGAAGAAAAGTTACTGCAGCAAAAGCCTCCTGAAAACCAGGATTATTAACCCTTAACTCAGGGTGGGAAGTGTTGCCCATGGCTTATATATGTGGCCTCCCAATACCATTGGGGTGCCCTAGCCCCACATAAACATTTTTTAAAACTAACTGAAACATTTCTGATCCAAAAGTTCCCTGCATGGCATGGGAGACAATTTTTCCCTTGAATTTTTTTATTTTTATTTTTATTTATTTTTTGGTGGGGGGGATTGGGTTGGGGTTTTTTAAGCAATCCTAGCTACCCTCGCTCTTCCAGTTATTATTATTTTAGCTGGCCACTAGAAAGCACTAGAAGGCTTTTAAAATAATAAACCTTTTTGAAGAAAAATGTACTGGGGGTGCGGGGTGGGAGAAGGTGCTGCCCTCCGAGTGCCAGAGGCATGCATGCATAAGTCCTTGCATCTCTGAAGGTTTCCCAACAGTTTTAATTTCATTGCTCATCTGGAAGAGGTGCCTTTTCATTTGCTTCCATCAACCATTTTGGGTTGTTGTTATTTTAAGCAAGGCATACAAGTTTTGAATAAGGAACTGAACTGCCCCATCACCACTAAGTTCCAAAACAAGTAGAGGGAGGGAAGCGATCAGAACAAACAGTGCTCAAGACATTTTCTCGTCCCAACATACTGATACCTATACATTTTTATTTTCTCGTTAGGGTATCGACTTAAAATGAAAACTTTATCCAAAAGAACTTTCCATTTTTCCAGCCTGTGTCACAATAATGTAGGTGAGATATAGTTGTATAAAGCTGTCCGAGTCCTGTTATATACAGAGATGAGTCATTTCAGGATGATATGGTAGCCATCGTTACTTTCGGCTGCAAGAAAGAGAAAAGGGCTTTGGTCAGAGTTTGATTGACAGAGGAATAAATTTCCAAGGAGGCAGCCAAGCTCGTCTGTGGCAGGGAAAAACAGCCAAGCATCTAGTGGCACCTTGAACTTAACACGTCTGAATGTTTGCCTCAGCGCTGAGGGACTAGTTTTCTTCATGCAGCATGAACCCAGCCGACTGTTTATGTACTCTGTAATGCATGTCTTTTTTTAAAACTCCCTTTTATTCTGTTTAAAGAAATTCTGCTTAAAATGTTTATGGCGCAAAATGTATGTAACTATACCTTTTAATGTTGAGATGACAAAACAAGATTCATCTTGGAAGTTCTGTACCATCTGGATAAGAGAGACAAACCAAAGAGATTTTTATAACAGATTCTCCCCCAGAAAGATTCAAATTTTCTATTGTGCTTCATTCAACGAGGCACCCTTACTTTGAAAAGTAAAAACTGTCAATTACACAAGGCTTAGTTGTTCAAAGACTATAGATCTATTTGACACAATGGGTAAATAAGTCTCATTCTGACACAGTATTTTGTGATTACATAGCAATTTCTAGAACAAACCAGGCAAATTCTTTATTTGGCAATAAATGACAGATTCCTGTAGAGCTGATAGGATCAATTATGAAGCATGAAACATTTTGGTAGGTGATTTGCAACACTCAGAACTGAAAAGTCTCCATTTCTCCCAACCTAGTAGCTCCTTTTGAACATATGATATTATGTGTTTTAAGTGAAGTACAGTAATCCCCCGCATATCGTGGGGGTTAGGGACCTGACCCGCAATAATTGAAAGTACGTGGTATGCGGGTGCTGGGTTGGGTCAGGATTGGAGGGCCTTCTACACTTACCTGAGGCCTGGCACTGCCCTGAACAGGCTTCTAATGGGCTTCCCAGGCTTGTTGGAGGTCCCAGAAGTGGTTTCCACTGAGCCAGAAGCCACTTCCGGTTATCTGGAATGACTTCTGGTTTGCCAGAAACTACTTCTGGGGCCTCCGACAGGCCCAGGAAGTCCATCAGAGGCCCGTTTGGGGCAGTGGCAGACTGGGGTAAGTGCAGGAGGCCTCAAGCAGCTTACCCCAGAGGGCCTTGCCTTTCATATACTGCGGTCCCGCGAAATACCGGGACTGCAGTATATGATCCGCGAAATGCTGGGGAGCCACTGTACCAAAATAAGGTGGCAAAGAGTGTTGCTAAATATCTGTCCCTGAATACACCAAACTACTAAAAAATGCAATGGGCATACACTTAATGATTTTACCTTATTATTTCAGTATTGCACATTTAGGCTTAGCCAAAGAAGTAAGATACTGTATTGGAATTCGGCAGTTGACAGCCTTCATGGCAATGGTAAGTCTTGAGAAGAGATGTGAAGAAAGTTAAAGGAGATAGCCTCAAGCATAAGGTAAAAGAGAAAAAAAAAGGAAAGTATTTAGAAATGGTAGGGAGAGGATTCTCGGAAACTCTATTCCCAGGAAACCATTTTGTACACAATCCATTTTCACAAATAAACATACTATGAAAATAAAAACCCAGAGGGATAACCTTACTGCTTCAAAACACTCTTCTGGGCAAGCAAAAGGCCTTGACTTTGGAATATAACGAACATTCTAAAACAACATTTGGATTTCTGTCCATTCTGTTTAATGACATTGTTTGCCATGAAGTCAATCAATGTCACAGTTAATCTGAGCACAGCAGTGTAAAATACTTCTATAGAACTAAGTTTGCAAATTATTACATACAAAGCTAATGACATGCATTGTCACCTGTCCTGTCCCAAGCATCACACAGAGATCACAGGCCACATCTGCCACCATCTCCAATTTTTGGAACAAAATGTCCTTTCCCACTATGGTTCTTTCTCTTAGGTATTTCTTTTCCATCAATGACCTCCACAAGCAAAAATATATATACGGAAATTAAGGTCAGCGCTGCCTTCTTGTACATACACACGCACACACTCCACATATCTAATGATGCATGAAGAACATCCATTTGGTGCCTCTTGTTTGCATCACTTTCACTGCCTTTCCACTAAAACACAAAAATATGGCCATCGTAGTTGTTAATCAGTAACTGGAGCATTTAATGAAGGGGCCTCCTTGCATTAAAAGGTAGCCAAGGCAATTCTTCTCTCCAGAAGCTGCCTTAAAGTGCTTCATGCCTACTCAAACACTGAAAGTTTCAAACTGATCCTGGTGAGAAACTTTCAGAATATAAATTACAGGGTAAATTTGTAGTCTGACCAGGAGTTTCTCCTTTTTTTTCTGCCTTAACACTTTTCCAGAGCTCAAATGCAATGAGACTTGCTGAATGATCCCACAATATATAACCTACTGATCCGTAGACACTGGGAATTATCTCACATGAAAATATGGAGCATACACAGGGTGGTGGCGGAAGGGGAGATTTGTGGAAATGGATAAAAAGATGCAAGTGTCCAAAAATGCATAGAATATTCTGACTCAGAAAGTTTACCATTTTCCAAAATAAAATATGTTAATTTCCATCTAGGAATGCTGGCACCCTTAACTTCACTTCATCCATCCCTAGGTTCAATTGTCAAAATTAAGCAATGTCATCAATTTTGCTACTGAAATGTGTATTACAAATTAAGTAAGAAGAACCCAAAATCCAGTTGTGTAGTTACATTTGTAAAATGGATATGTCATTAACTTACAGTGGCAGTTTGCCACTAATTAACAGGTCTGCCTCTGGATTCCTGTTTGTAGATTGGGCCAGCAGACTGCAATGAAGGATCCAGCCATGGACTCTACAGTCACACCAGAGTAACTACACAATATTTGATGTACTCACTTGTCTGTTTTGCAAATTATTGTTATATAAAACAAAGTGGTTTGCAGACTTTATTTTATCAATAATTTATTCTTATTACAATACATACTATAACATTTGCAGTGTAGATAGCACTTCTGGTGTTTTGGTTTTGGTACTATCCAGATATGAGACCGGATTTAATTCAGTATGAATATAAACAAACACAAGACTCTATAGTATTTTTTATTTTATTTTTATTCAGACTAGGGAAAGTGCTGAAAATAATAGAAAGTAACTACACTGGCCATCAAGAGTTTCCAAAGGCTATATCACTTAATGTTAAGAGATGTCATTTGATTTCAGGTTCCTATTTTACAAATTCGAGAAGGTTATGCTTTTATTTTATCAGAGTTGTATTAAAGTTCCTAGTACATTATGTTCAACAGTAAGTATTAAATTAAATTTAAATTAAATTTAAATTTAATACTCAGCTGCAGCAAGAAAACTAAAGTCTGAGATGGTAAATCATCATGATCACACAATTACAGAGCTGGAAGGGACACGATGGATCATTGAGTTCTGTCAGTGACAAGGAACCACAGTGGAGAATCGATATCCCAACCTCCTCCAAAATGAGATACCGCAACCACTGAGCTATGGAGCAGTTCTTTTATTAAAACATTGTTAATAAGAATAGGAAAATATATTATCCTCTTCATAGAATCATAAGAGTTGGAAGAGACTTCAAGGGCCATCCACTCCAACCCCCTGCCATGCAGGAACCCCCATCACAGTATTTCTGTCAGATGGCCATCAAGCCTCTGCTTAAAAACCTCCACAGAAGGAGACTCCACCACCCTTCGTGGCAGCATATTCCACTGCCGAACAACTCTAACCGTCATGGAGTTCTTCCTAATGTTCGAATGGAATCTCTTTTCCTGTAGTTTGAAACCATTGCTCTGAGTCTCTGAAACCACAGAAAATAAACCTGTCCCCTCTTTGATATGACAGCCTTTCAAATAGTTAAACATGGCTATTGTATGCCCTCTTAACCTTCTTTTTGTAAGGCTAAACATTCCCAGCTCCCTAAGCTGTTCCTCATAAGACATTTCTTCCAGACCTTTAACCATCCTGGTCACCCTCCTCTGGACCCACTCGAGATTGTGAACATCCCTTTAAAATTTAGGTGTGCACTACTCCAGGTGGGGTTCTGACCAGAGCAGAATAGAGTGGTACTACCACTTCCCTTGATCTAGACATGATGCTTCTGTTGATGCAACCAAGAATTGCACTGGCTTTCTTGGCTGCCACGTCACACTGCTGACTCATGTTCAATCTGTGTTTCTCCACAGACTCCCAGTTCCCACTCACATGTATTATTGTCCAGCCAGAAAAAGTGAATTTTCTATGCAATTCATGGATGCAGGACCCTACATTTCTCTCTGTTGAAACTTGTTCCATTAGCTTTGGCCCATCCTCTAGAGAATTAGCCACCTCTCCCAATTTAGTATCATCTGCAAATGTAATCAGTCTCTTCTCTATTCCTTCATGCAAGTCATTAATAAAGATATTGAATGAATAATCCCTGTGATTTTACTATCCGGGCTCTTAGATGGAAATGGACAACCAGCAACTCTAGGTTACTGGAAATGTATCACCTCAATACAGCAACTCTTTCATTATTTATGAATGTCAAGAGAGACCTGATGTATCACCTCTGTATACCTGCTTTAATGGCTTTTTCATTATTTATGATTTTATGTCAAGAGAGACAAAGATAAGGGACTAGGCAAGCAAAAAAAAAAAGAGTGACTGAATGAAGGGAAAGACAGAAGCACATGGAACTGTTCATGGTGCTGAAGTCTCACTAGTTGCCCACAGAAAATGGCATTTCAGGAAGGTTGTCAACAAAATTCTACTCCCCTAAGTGCAACAGAAGCTCTCGAAGTGCAGCCAGCAGAGACTAGGGAGGTCACAGCATTATGTTTTATAAGCTGAAAAGAGTCCACTGGGAAAAATAGAGGCAGGACTTTGTAACCTGTCATAAACAAATTCTTCGCTTCAGGAATTTCCACCATGTCTGCAGTAATTTAAAAAAATTATCCCAGCAATAAATATGAAACAGATGTAAAGGTTTTAGAGTTCAATGGGTAAAAAAAAGGAGCAGAAAGTGTAACTACTTTTTATTAACTCACCTTTTAAAAACAATAATGTTTTGTCCTAGAGCTGCCTTCCTTCCTTCCTTCCTTCCTTCCTTCCTTCCTTCCTTCCTTCCTTCCTTCCTTCCTTATTTATTTATTTATTTTTAATCCACTTTCTTTCCCTAGTGAGGACCCAAGGCAGCATACAAAATTAACTATTAGTTAAAGCCAATTAGATGCTTTAGATTCTGAAATGCCTGCTGTGGTTTTAAATGTTATTTCAGGGCATTTATACACGACCCCTAAGCTGCGCTGCAAATGGCTCCCAGCTCCGGAGCTTAGAAATGTTTCCCCACCAGCTCTGGAGTTTGCAGACAATTAAGTGCGACCCTGCCCACTTTAGCGTGACCCAGCGCACTTTTCTTGTACCTTCTCTCGGGAGGTGAAAAATATTTAATGCGGATAAGAGTGCCGGGCTCTCCTCGCTTGTCTGTTGTTTTTTTGCCTCCCGCCCCTTTAAGAGCCCCTTGAGAAGGAACCAGGAAGTAACGGGGCTCGTGGCAACTTCGACCGGCACAGGCAGGTTAGTAAAGGCTTCTTTTGTCCTTTTTTCCCCTCCCTCCCCTCACGCCGACAGGAGCAGGAAGTGCTGAGGGTGGGGACGCAGGAACAGAAACGAACCCCAAGATCTCTGGTCCGAATTTAAGGGACCAGTGGATCTTAGGGGTCGTGTGAAAAGGCCCTTAGTGGAAGGCTGAGTAAGAAATTTAATTTTTTAAAATGTAACATGTTTAATTTAATTTAAATACTGTAATACTACTATTCCAAATCCTGCAAACTATACAGCTCAATAGTAAGGTCTCTGAGCAGAATGGAATTTCCAGATGCCCAGACACAAAGTAATCCGCCCTAGAGTAAGATAGACCAAACTTTGTTTCACTTACAAAGATAAAAGAAGTAAGAAGCTCCGTGGCACATAACTCCACACATTAAAAAGTGGTGATTTGAACTAAGACAAAGCAAGGCTTGCTAGTTATGTCTTGAAACTGATAGGAATTCAACTTGAAGTCTGAGAAAATTTGATGGCACAATTTGATGACAAGGTTGTCTGTTGGCTCCCCTCCTGTTTTAAATATACATGAATGCCATCACTGAGCAATTAGCTGATGAATGACCATGAATGCCATCGGACCAATTTCACAGTTGTCAATGGCTCAGGGAAACTGAATGCACTATTATATGCAAATGCTAAGATCCTTCAGTTTCAGCCTCACTCTGGCATGAGGCTTTCTTTGAAACTGTTTGGAGAAATATGCAAGAGAGAACAGTTATGTGTAAACTATATTAACATTAATGTTACAGTCAGGGTGGATAAAATCAATGATTTTAAAAATCAAATTGATTTAAATTACAATTTAATTTTTCAAATTGATATCATGATAATAAACAATTTGATTTAAATCAAATCCACCCTTGGCAGTTGTGTAGTTAATAACATTCTTTTTGTGGTTGTGTTTTAACATTTTTTTAATGTTTTTTAAAATAGTGTTGCAATTTATTATTTATTATTTAGCTTTTAACTTTGCTTCTTTTAAGTACTGCTGATCTGAATCCTTCAGGAAAAGGTGGCATATAAACAAAGAAACTAACAAACATAAATAGCAGCTGGTCGTTCTTTAGAAGAGGAAGAGACAACAAATCTTCCAATGTAATCATACCATAAGACTAATTTGAAGTGGGGAAAGGCCAGGCAGCAGTCTTGGATGCCCATATATATATACAGTATATGAGATTCATTTCAGTCAAAGTCTTACCTCGTTGCTTACTAATACGTGGATCCCTGTAGGTCCTTGTCGATAGATGCGGTTTATCTGCTGTGGGGAAATACTGTACAAATTTGCAATCTTCTCCATCAATTCCATTGTAGTCAGTTCTTCCAAGAAGATAGCATGGTATACTGCAAGGGTATCAGGCAAAAAGCTTTAGAGTGATAGCCTTGAATTTACAGACATCAAAGGCAGATAGTCTATTTATTTTAACAGTCCCTATTCATTCCTTGTAAACACGTCACCATCATCCATGAAAGTACTTTTACTGTTACTGTAAAACAGTGGCAGAAAACCAGTAATATAAAATTACAGCACATAGGTCTGGTGATGTCCTCTGTCACAGCCGTATTCTGGTAATCATACGTCCCCTGTCCCTCCTTCCAAGGCACTTAAACTCCTTAGAATCGTATTGCTCCTAGGGAAGTATTTGGGAGAGAGGTAGGGGAGTCTCAGATGTATGAAAATCACTAGTGGGGGTCCTGGTGGTCACAGCAGAACCTGCTGAAGCAAATTTTCACATATTTAAAATGTATTTGTTTGCTTGTTTGCTTGTTTGCTTATACCACTCACACCTGGCCAAAAGTCCACTCTAAAATTTCCCCTATCCCAAGGGAAGTAAAAAAAACTTGATGTGGGGGGACAGGGAATTTTTATTGCCAAAGTACAGCTGTGGCTGATGAAATCGCCAGACTGACACAATGTAAACTTTGTATTGCTGGATTTCATCTAGTATGAATCTGCAGAACAGATGTAGAGAAATCTCCACTGGATTATTCTTCCCCTTCTATACGCTGCCAGTCTCACTGCAAGATGTGCACATGTTCAATCCATAGCAGTATAAGAGTCCACTTTTAGCCTGTAGTCACTTGGCTGGTATTAAACCTGGAAGAATAATGAACCCCCAGGTGAGGGTAAAAACAAGACACACATGGTTCTTAGAGAGATGTTGGGTCATTTTTATATAATGGGAGGCTCTGCTTTTTATACCAAAATAAGTGTGTGGGATGGCACACATACAACACTCACATTTTGAGGTGCTTCAAGTCATTTCTCCTGTTTACCTTGGGCGGGAGAGATTATACTATCTGAATATGGTGGGGTAGGTTACACCCCTCCTTCCCACATGGTCTTTTTTTAATGAAATGTAGAATCCAAAACAGAAAAAGATGGCTCTTGAAAACAATCAACTTTAAGAGAAATAAGGATTAGATTTTAATAATTATTAACTAAAATGTGCCATCAAGTTAGTTCTAACTTATGGCATCCATCAATTTTCCAGATTTAAAATATTCAAAAGGGGTTTACCAGTCTCTGCTTCTTTCTGGTGGCGCTCTGGGACTGTACAGCTTGCCCAAGGCCCCACAGGTGACAATGTATGGACAGGCAGGATATCTCTCAATGCCATTTGCGGGGAATCACAAGCAGGTGAAGACATCTGCTTGGGAATACCTTGAAGCAAATGGTGAGCCACTGTGTGAGATAGAATGCTAGACTGGATGGGCTGTGGCCTGTTCCAGCAAGGCTGCTCTTAAGTCCAAAGCCACACAAGCTCCTGGAGATGTGAGCTGGCACCTCCTGAAGAGGCGCATCACCAATAGAGACTCCCAGCCCCTGGCTTCACAACGAGGTGCACCAGATCATGCTGAGTTATATTAGCTCTTCTTGAATAGATGATACATTTGGTAGAAGCAGCCACATATTGTTTTTCAATTGGTACAATTCCTGATGTAATTCATCTCATGCTAGAAAGCTTTCCCCAAAGCACAGAACACTTACTACACAGATTGCTGTCTCCATTCTCTCGTTTCTGATGAAGATGAGATCTATTTTGTTCAGGCTCTTGACACACATAAATTGTCATTTTAGGCCTTACATTCCTATAGGCAAAAAAAAAAAAGGATTTGGTTCAATAATGAAGTTGCAAGCAGGCACATAACACCCACCATTTTGCACTGGTAACCACAGCACAGCTAGAAAAGAGCATATTTTAAATAAGTATGGCTCTGCAGACAGCCAGTATAATGTAGCCAGAGTGGTAGGCTGACTCAAACAGCCAACGTTCACATCCCTGTTCAGCCACAAAATTACCACCTTGCCTAATATAAGGATTGCTTTGAGGGAGGGTATTGAAATAATATTCTTCAGATGCTTACAATTAGCAGCAAGATTAGACCACACAAACTTTCAAGGGTACAACTAGGCATTTAGTGATCCCAATTATGCACTAGATTCACAAATCTGGAGAAGCAACAACTGAAGCTATATCAACAAAAGGAACTGTCACGAACCTTCCTTTAATGGCATTAAAAAGCCGAATGCCGTCAGCTGGGCCACAGATCTGAACAAAGTCTTCTTTGGACATCTTCAGTAAATCAGCACCTACACGTTTCAAGCAAAGATAGTTTTTCCCCCAGAAGAATTACAAGGAAGCCTCTATACAAAACCAAGTTTTACAAACTTGTTAAGGCAGATGCTGGATGACTACAAATTCAAATTAGGAACAGGCAGCGATAGAGGGAGATAAAACCTATCTGATATTTGAATAGATGTGCTATACACATCCGTAGCAGGCCTGGAGAAGTAAGGTGACGAGAGGTGTCCAGAAGGACATTTTGAAGGCCACAGGCAAAGTTGTATTGCCACTGATTCAGAGGTAAAGTTGGCTTCCAACAATATACAGTATATGTTATTGGTGCTCCCAGTGTAACTGCGAGGAGTGCTTCAGACAGCAAGAAGTCTTGTGGCACTGTAATAACAAATAGGTTTTAATGCAGCATTGCATAAGTTTGGTGTATGGCACCCTGCTTTACCAGATGCAGATTACAGGGCTGGTGTCTGGAAAAGCTTAGAGCAAATAAAGCTCATAAATATCTTATTGGTGTCTGTGAAGAAACTGTGGGCCTTGGTGCAGCTAACTGTGTCTGATGGACAAGGTGCTAGGTTGCTTTCAGTCATATGCATAGTCACATGTCTGGTCACATGTGCAGCACGTGTTCTGGCACCCTGTCAATTAGTCACACTTAGCTGTGGCAGCTTACACGATCCCTCTGCAAACGCCAGGAGTTCAGCCAATAGCTCTATTCCCTTTAAACAAACCAGAAAAATAAAGGTGCATGAGCCAAATGAACACACATACCTGAGAAACTTGAAAAGAGCCTACAGAATTGAGAAAACCTATTTCGATGAAGCCACTGCTGTGCATCTTGAATAGAAGCAGAAGGAAGGAGATGCTACATTGCAAAAAGAATAAGAGGGTCTTGAAATGAATTGTTCACCAGTCTCCTAAAAAAAGAAAAGCACCACATTAACATGATCTCAAATACTTACGTCATTGCTGGGAGGCAGGAGCTCCACCTGATCAGTTGGAGAACTGTTGCTAAAATTATACAGAGTTAAAAAAGAAAAAAGGAGTTTTAAGTCTCTCGTCAATAATGTGGGCCACTCCCTACCCCCCCATTCCCACCCTCCTAAGTGGTCTGTTAAAAGCCTAACTCTCATTTTCTAGAAAGCTGGTGAGTTCATTTATATTTAAAAAATAGCCAGTTATTTCTAGCTTGGATTGGCCTTTCCAAAAATATGGAATCCTCTTTTGGGCAGGATTTATTAACTAAGCAAGTGGCAAGTACAGATTGCCTGATCAACGTTTCCAAGAAAACATACAGTATATGGATATATTTTGTCTGCTAAACAGACTCCTTTACGAGATGTCAAAGTACGCTGTAAGCAGGAGACAACTCCATGCTGGAAGAACAGCCCTAAAATCTGAGAAGTCTTCCTGCAGCAGTTTCTTGAACTTTACAGGAAATGGGGTGTGGGTGCACTCACTGCAAGATTGCTGGAACAAAGCTGAACCATAGGCAGATACAAGTACAAGGCTTTGGGCATGAATACCATTGGCCTAGGTGCCACTGACCATCAGGGCTGTTCCTTCAGTAAGCTAATAGATCTAAACTTCGAACATCTCCCGCCTGACTGATGAAATATATGCATTTTTCTCAGTTCAGTAATGAAACTCAGGATTTATGTCTTGCCTATGTACCCTCCTAGTTTCGGTTAGGCTTTTATTTCATTCCAATATTGGGCAGGTTGGATCAGATCCCGAGCATTATCATAAAATCCTTTGGAAGATTTTGCTCTGGGCATTACCAGCCATGACTCACCAGGAAATTGGGGAAAGAAGGAATCCTCTTTGATTTGGCCGTTGTGTTTGTTTCCCACCCTCCAATCTACCCCCTGAGTGTACAGTCAGAGATGGAGGCTAAACACCATAAATACTATTAGTTTGGTGCTGGATAAAAGGAAGTATTTGGAACAGACCAAGCAGGTCCTACAAGTTAAGATCTAATCCTTCTTTATTCTCAACTCATTTTAGGATAAACAGAGGGATGCAATAGGACCTCTGGAAGCCTCAGGTCTGAACCATGTCCCACTATGACGTTCTTCAGGTAGTTGCCTTCCTTCAGCTCAAACCATTTTACAGGCTTTTCTTAAAGATAAAGCTGAAGAAGGAACTGTGTGAATTACCCTAAAACTTTCAGCTGAAGAATAGAATATAATTAAAAACAAAAGGGAATAATTTACACACCACCCACTCAGCCAACAGTGGAACCATACATAGATATTTTGCAAATAAGCTGCAGCTGTGCAAAAGAGAGTGGGGGGGGGGGAGGTACATCTGTTCAGGACTGGACATTCCAATCTCAGCACACCAACTTTGAAGCCTATTTTAAACATCAGGTTAAGCTACCTAATCTTCGATATTCGGAAGTGGGTTTTAAAAAAATGTACAAAACACAAAAGAGGGCTATGGTGTCAGCTAAAAAGATAAAAATATTTATTGCATACCCATCTCCAAGGCTGAAACTGTTTGGAGAGCTGTTGTAACTGGGAGATGGAGCGTTGTTCACTTGATAAGGCACATCTGGCCACGGGGAACACTGTTTAAACAAAACCCAATTGGGAACATTGAGAAGAGCATGTTCTGGAAGAGAACCGACTGCAGCCCGATTCCTCTTTCAAACACTGGACTAATCATTTTCTTCTCCCAACCAAAGAATTTCAACTTAGGGGCAAGAAATGTATTCAGGTAGTGTTTGCAGTAACGATTTTGGAAGGCGGCAACTGCTTGTGACTTGTGAAGTGGTAAATCCTATAAAATGTTTAGGTTAGATGAAACAGATTATATGGAGCTGCAGTCCTTCAGGGGAAACCGCTATCACTTTATACAAAAGCCAATACCAAATGCAGTTTGTATTAATCCAATTTAAATGTAAGTTATTTTGGACACCATCCATCTTTGCAAGGAGAGACTAAACACCATTGTGGGGATTTAAGAAATGCTAATACAAACCTCCCAAACGTCTTTCCAAAATGAAACATGTTTCTTTTTCTTTCAGCAATCTGAATAAAAAGGCTAAGCCTGCAGAAGTCAGATGCATTGTGCAATGCTGGCAGTGATCAGAATTAAGTGTGTAAAAGAGCCTGATAAAATACTATGATTTTTTTTCCTCTTCAGGGTGAGATCCAAAAAAATGCAAGGATATGGCCATTCACGCAGCATGACTTTCCAGGACTTTTGCCTTTCCTTGGAGTCCCTGCATTCCTCCAATATGACCAGAGGGTTCCCTTCATCTCCAGAGCAGATTTTAGGGTAATGCAACGGGCTGGAGGGAAGAAGGGGGGGGTCCATTTTGCCTGTGATACCTATTTTGCTGAATTTTAACCTCTGTTTGCTGTGCAATGAAAGGCCCCACGAGTTCTCTCCTTAGCAAATATAAGCATTAGAAAATGTTTAACTCTTTAGTAACAATGACCATATGATTTCCAACTTCATGGTGCTGAAGGTCATTCCAGTCAAGAAAGGCCACCATAATCTGACAGTCCCTTAAATTAGGTCACTTTTGACACAAAGGTGACATTGCCCTGAACTGCTGAAGCACATTATATTAAACCCAACTAAACGATATACACATATAAACAGGTTTTATGAATAAAGCAGCAAACTTGTTTCTGCTCCTCTTAAAACCAACAGGAAAGAGTGGGGTAAAGTTACTTTTCAAGTCTAGGTCTTTTGATAGTGTGACTGTTAACAATATGCAAACACAATGGGCCTTGCAAAGAAGGATGGCACCAGACAACCTTAGCCAGCGATTTTGTGACCACTCAGTGACCGGTTCATAGAATGAAATTAAATGCAGTAAGGCGGTTACTTCATATCCGTTTTGTCTCTGTTAGCGTTGCGCTTAGGAGCAGTACAAAAAAATGTTACGTCACATCTGTCACACAACTACTGAAATTTGTCTTCACCACACACCCAAGCGTGACAATACTGTGGTGCTGGGGTAGGGTTTTCCCTTGTCACTCTTTGTTCCCGCTTTCTGTTCCGAGACAAGACACCATGTAGTAGCAACTGTCATGCAACAAAACATTCCTTTCTCTGAGAAAACTGTGTTCGGGTTGTTTTTTATTTTGACTTTTCAGAAGCAAAATATCGGGGGGGGGGATTTTAAGCCCCCCTCCCCCAAAAAAGGAAAAAGGAAGCTAGACAAATTCAGTGTTTGTCACGGTACAAGACCATGAGGAAACACTTGTCATGAGGCAAGTTATCACGACCATGGGAACACTGAAACAGGGACAAAACCACGTGGTCGCAACCAGTGCTGTCACAGTACAAAACTAGTCGCGGAACAAAGGACATGAAGTACCTGCCTAAGATGTAGAAATAAAACATAATATAAGCTGAGTAAATAATAATCGTGAGGTGTCAGTTCTTACTTATGGCAACCCTTTCCAGGCTAAAAATGCTTAGAAACAGTTCACCATTCCTTTCTTCTGGTGCCTCCTGGGACTGTGTAGCTTGCCTAAGACCACACAGACTGGCTCTACTTGTAGGAGGCCCAGACGGGAATCAAACCCCCAGACCCGGACTCTACAGCCAGCTACCTAAAACCACTGAACCATCAAACCAGCTTTCAACATTTTTAACATGTGAAATCTGCAGGTGGGATCCCCAAACCTTAACAAACAGTATTAAACCTATAAATGCATTTTTTTTAAAAAACTAGGTTACTGAACACCCTGGGAGAATAAAAGATCTTCATGAAATGTGGAATGGAAAACAGTTAGGCGGACAAGCTGGCGTATCTTGGGTCCCTTTGGGGAGAAAGGCAGCATAAAAATAAAGTTATTATTATTATTATTATTATTATTATTATTATTATTATTATTATTATTATTATTATTATTATTATTATTATTATTATTATTAAAATAAAGTATCTTGTAATACCAACCCCAATCTCTCTAATGGTGACTTCATTTATGCAAGATTCAGAAGAGAGCAACAGAAGATAGCTAAAGGGTCCCAGTAAATATACTGTATATAGAAGCCTTTCCATCAGGCAACCAGAATGAAGGCTACTTAGGGCTTTAAAGTTCAAAACCAGCACTGTGTCATATTCACTGGCTGCCAGTCTATTTCTTATCTAAAAGCCAATGATCATGGAAAGCACTGGCACAATGCTGAGTGTTGTCATGAATTGTATTCACCACTACGCAGTAGTGAGCAGATTTAGCAAGCTGAATCAATTTTGCCCCTGAACACTTAACAGAGAGCTATACTCATACATAAACAAAATCCAGCAGCAAATCAAACTGCTGAAATTTGGCACAAGCTTTTGGAAATCATAAATTTATGGGTTCCTCCATCAGTCAGAAGCAACTTAAGAGTAAATATAAACAACATCCTTTGAGGGCAACTGTCGAGTGGGCAGCATATAAACATTTTAAATCCAGCAGCCAATCTGCTCCTAGCAATTAATTAACCATTTTTACAGTGTGACTGAAATAAATGGTATATGATTGCAATGTTTTTGAAGATGATATATCTAGTTTTCCAGTTTCACTGAAATAAAATACATAAAGACAATCAATACACTGCTAAGCAAAATGGCTGAAGTTTCAAACAACGACCTGTAGAACATTTCCAATACAGCTCAGATAAAGAGCCACTTAGAATGAGCAACAGAAGTGCCAAAACTCAGCAACACATGATTAGCCTCAAATCTTGCGATTATATGGACCCCATCCCATAAAAGCTGGAGGACAAATACACCAAGAACGACAGTACGAGCTGGTAGTGCCGTCCATGACCACACCAGCCAGAATTCAAATTTGGGGGGGGGGGGACAACTGATTTGGGACTGCTGCGATCTTGCATGTGCTTTGCATTAGACACAGTCCAATTTCCAAGCTGTACTGCATGTTTTGTTGCATAACATTTTAAAATCAGCAACCTATCATGGCTAATGCTACTGCAGTGGTAAAACAACTGTACCTCCGTGAGAATGGTGGTATCATAGGATGGCTGATATTTCTCCCTTTCTTGAGTAGTTTTCTTCTCCATTTTTTCTCTGTCTGTTTTCTGTTTCCTATCTGCTCCTTTAGGCTATAAAAGCAAACCAAAATACAGTTTGAATTAGGCCATTAATAACTTAAAAGGAAATGCGCATGTCAAAAAAGCAGCCCTATACAGCAATTTCTTGGATACACCGGGGCTGTATGGGAAGGGGATATTGGTTCCCTCTCACAAACACAGACCTCCCATGGATCTTGCCATTCTGTGAGTGGAAGCCAGGCACAAGTTCCCCTCTAGGCTTTCCATCAGACAATCTTTTTTAATCCAGACCTTCTTGTACAAAATGCAGTATTTTATCCTCATAACAGACCTGTAATACTGAAAGTTAATGGCCTGTAGAAAGCCACCCAGGGAATTTCACAGCTCAGAGGGGTTTTGGTATGATTGCGAATGTCTAATTAACTTTCTTTTATAATTTATACAGAGTGAGAAAGTGACTCCCAAATGTCAAGATGTAGTAGCGGGTTAGGGTTAGGGTTAGGATTAAGGTTAGGGTTAGGGTTAATAGCTTGCACAATGAAGTAACTGGTTTTGTGAAAATTAACCCTAACCCTAACCCTAACCCTAACCCTGGATTTAATATTTCGCTTGCTTCCTTATTTAAAAAACATATCTCTTTAAACCATTAGATAAACTTTCCTATTAAATGGCTTTAATGACTAATAATTTCGTCAGTCAAAAAACACTATTTCTCAAAACTGAACCAATCCTTTACTTTCTAACAACCTTCATATGTCCTGAAACCCTTTCCCTGCCCCCACTCAAGATTTGCAAACCAAACACAAAACTTCCCATGTGCCTAGATCTCTATACTGAAATTAAAAAAAATACGTAGTTTCTGGGAGTCATGTTACTGACATACCTTAAATACTTTGATCTGGCAGCTGGCAGAGTGCAAGTGTTCAGTATATTCACCATTCTCATTTTGTCTGAATGTGTCCAACTGGATCCGGAAAGGTACTCCTTTCTCTCCCCCATGTTTTCTTGGAGTGAATTCTGTACTGATGCAGTGTACCTAATCAAAAGAGAAGGTACAGTGGCACCTTGTATAAAGGAATTAATTCGTTCCCAATGAAATTATGTTAAGCAAATTTTCCTTGATACAAATTTCCCATAGGAATGCATTGAAAACAGAGTAATCCCTAATTGTGGCAATTTTTATGTTGTACGGATTCGCCCCATAGGCAATTCTGTTAAGCAAATTTCCCCTATCTCCGGAAATTTTTACGTTGTACAGATTTTATGTTATACAAACCATTTGTTATATGAGAGTCCACTGTACTAGAATTCAAGATCCAGAGTTAAAGGGAGGGTGTTTTTACTACAAATGAAACTGCAGGTCTATCCCTTAATGGAAGCTAGTGAACTTCTACAGGCTGCACAGGATGGCATTCTCTATCACACTATTCTCATTTGCTTACTTACTTGCCTTATTTATTTATTTATTTATTTATTTATTTATTTATTTATTTATTTATTTATTTAAATAACAAATACACTCAAGGTGGCTCACAAACAGTTAAAGAAATCTTTCCCCCTTTCAAGCACAATTCCCCCCCCCGTGTATCTTTTTTAAATGTTATGAAAGAAGTATTATGTCTGCTGTATTATTATCTGTCCAACAAATAAACTTTAATTATTTTTGCCCAATATATAATCGAATTACAGAGCGACTGAAAGATGACACCTAGCAAACTCCACAGGTGGCATTCTGAATGGTTTGAATAATTACCACCAGATGAGTTTAGACACTTTTTTAAAATTCATCTGAAGATGCTTTTTTAAACATTTGGAGCAGGGCAATATACAGCCTGTGCTCATCTATGATCTGAACAACGTCCTTTCCTAAGAAATCTTGCCATTAAGTAGCAAAAACATGATATTTTATTTACTTGACTGTAGTATTCAAGACTATCCTCAGGTACTGCAATTCATGAAAAACACTTCTTTTCCCCCTTCTACAGAAGGATCAAAATTACACTCATTTATGTTTTCTTTTATCCCAACCTCAATGAATTTAATTTATTCATAATACCTAAAAAAAATTATGGTTTCACTTTTTAATTAATCTGATCTGTTTTGTTGCTGAGGAGAGTGACAATCATTCTATCTTCATTCCTATAATCTCTTCAGAAACAATTATTATTATAAATTCAAAATAAATTACATCAAATTACTTATTTTCTTATACAATAGTCCCCTGCCACAATGGGGTTCATATATTAGGGTCTCAGTATACCGCATATTTTTTTCTTGAGAGTTGCAAACTTCCAAAGGATGACTTTTAACCCTCTCCTGACAACTCAGCAAACAGACCTTGGGCTCCTAGCAGCGTGCACCACCACCAGCAGCTCCTGATCTGTTTGTTGAAGTGTGAGGAGGGGGTTAAAAACTCACTTTGAAAGTGCACCCAGCAGGAGCAGCCCAAGGTCAGTTTGCTGAGGTGTGAGGAGGGGGTTAAAGCCTCTCTTTGGAAGTGCACCCAGCAGAAGCAGCCCAAGGTCAGTTTGCGGAGGTATAAGGAAGGGGATAAAATCCTCTCTTTGGAAGTGCATGCCAGCAGCAGCAGCCCCAGATCTGTTTGCTGAGGGGTCAGGAGGGGGTTAAAATCCTCTCTTTGGAAGTGCACTCCAGTAGCAACAGCCCAAGATCAGTTTGCTGAGGCATCTGCATTTTGCAGATTTTTCTTTATCGTAGGTGAGTCAGGCACCTAATTGCCATGATAAACAGGGCAGTACCGTGTGCTATTCTTCAGTGACACTTATTTCTGTTCTCTGTATTTCCTAAGTTTGTTTATTTTGTTCTTGCAAGCGATAATGAAAAATTTAAAACTTTTTATCATCACTAAATGAGATTAACAGAATTTTTGCAAAATGTTTGACATTTTGAAAAACTGACAGGCGATTTCTGTATTTTGCAGGAAATGATTTGCATTTTGAAATAAAATAAAAGATTTACAATGTAAAATATAAAGCTTTCCCATGCGAAGTACAAGATTTTTCATTCAAATGAAAAATCTTTTGATAATGTGATATGCAACACTGAAAAATCTCCTAACAACTGCCAAGCAACTGTTTTCTTTACCTTTGTTTTTTTGATGGAATGTCACAAAAGCCTCAAGGCACACTTTCCCATGGTGAATATAAAATAACTGCCAGTCCTTATATCAAACCATGCTCCCAGCAGAAGGATGTTTTCAACCAAAAAAAGAAAGAAAGAAAGAAAGAAAGAAAAAGAAAGAAAGAAAGAAAGAAAGAAAGAAAGAAAGAAAGAAAGAAAGAATAGAGTGAGATTTAGTTCCTTACCTGAATGAATGCAGCTGCTCTCTTAGATGGATCCCACAAAAACTCGACCGTGTTCAGCTGCGTTGGACTGGCTCTGGGGTCTAAGATACCAACTGACAGTGGGATATCTGTAGAAGAAAACCCCTAGAATTTTAAAAAAATTATAACTGAAGAGGAGAAACACTGCAACATAAACACCAGAGCCATTCGAAAATCCACTCAGAAAACACGGCTTATGATAAGCTGGAAGAGAAATATCCCAGAATCCTGTCGAATTCTGATGCTCCATTGCCAGAGTTTCACACGATCTGTAGCTTGTCATTACACAAATGGGAACTACTCTATTGGTTGGGTTTACAAAAGGAGATACAGGATGACTTCTGGTGCTACCTTCGAAATTTATTTATTTATTTATTATATTTATATTAGGATATTTATTATATTTATATACTGCAGTCCAATTTTCCTCAAGTGGGAACTCTGGGCGGTTTACAATAACAACTTACAAAACAATATCCAAAATTATTATCCATTATTATTATTATTATTATTATTATTATTATTATTATTATTATTATTATTATTATTATAATAATATAATATAATAATAAAAAACAACAACAACAACAATAATAATAATAATAAATAATAATAATAATAATAATAATAATAATAATAATAATAATAATAATAATAATAATAATAATAATAATAATAAAGGACAACAAGACAAGGAAGGGGGGGAACCCAGTATATGAACACAAGTGACGATGACGACACCAACAAATACTGAACCATTCAATCAATGGATCATTGTGTAGGAGTCTGACAAAATAATATTCTGACCTCAAGGTTTCCCCTCCCCCCCCATCACTCTGATACGGTTATGGAGACATGCTAACTGTATTTCTATGGAATTATTATAAAAGATGTACTATGGATGCATTAAACAAAATAAATTGATTAAAATGCACATATGTAACAGATATGAAGATGTACATGAATTACTACTATGCCTTTGAAGCTGTTGGTGATGCAGGGAGGAAATGCACAACTGGATTTTAAGCTTATGCTTTTTCCAAGACCCAAGCTATTTCAACAGGTCAAGTGATATATGAATACAGGAAGGGACACTGTAATGATAATTTCTCACCTATATCAAGGATGCGATCCCCAGGCCGATTCCATCTCCAGCCTTCTAGCTGCTGGTGCTCTGTATACTGCAAACGGCGGTCATGGAACACCACCCGAATGATGCTCTGTTGAGAAAAGAAGGCAAAACTAACGAAGTCACTCTGGTGTATATTTTTGAATTGCTGACAAGCTTCACTTCTAACACAAAAGCAACTGAAGGTTTGTGGCTGATATTTAATTAAGTTAATGTATATCTCTGCAGACCTCACTTATCCTTATTTGGACCAAACACACTATAAGAATAATGAAAACTTTAAAAGCCTATTGAGCAATAGAAATCCACAAATACTGTGATACTATACTAGCCAAAACCTGGCTGGATAAGTCAGTGGTTTAGGTATCTGGCTCCGGAGCCAGAAGCAGGGAGTTCAATTCCCAACTGTGCAACCCAGAAGAGCCCACCTGGATGGTCTTAGGCAAGCTTCACAGTCCCAGAACGCCCCCAGAAGAAAGAAATGGTCAAATATTTCAATTATCTCCATAGGAAACCTTGAAAAGGATTGCCATAGGTCAGAATTGACTTGATGGCACCCAATTATTATTACACTACCCAATGCCCTTTCCCCCCCTTTCACAACTAACAAAAGCCACCTGAGAACAAGGAAATTGCATTGCAGATATGGCCAAAGACATAGAAAGCAATATTTATCACTGCAGAATCTTGATGTGGAGCACAAATATCACCTAGGTAGTCCTCACATCTCACTGTGTGGATTTTTATGTCTATATTTATAAAGATGGGGATTAAAACATGTTGAATATGTATCTGAAGACTTCAGTGTCATGAAATGTGATTATCTGGAGGAAATGTGAGCAACAAAATTCATCTAAATAGAAGGAAAGAAACCTTGTGGCCTCAAATTTTCATAGATCTCCAAAACAGAAAGCAAACAGCTTCTGCAATGTGTAGTACAAATGACCCCCTTCCTTTAAAGTACAACAATTTATTCAGAACATTGTTAAGCGGGGAAGAAAGCAGAAGTTCTTTACCCAAACAAAGAACCTGGAAAAGGAGACAGAGAGAGACAAGGAGAGGGCACTAAACCAGACCATCTTAGGATCAATTTGGCTTTTAGGATAGGTACCTATCAGGTGCATCACAAGATCCGATTCCATTTTATGCCTTGTGCCTAGAGACAGACAGAGATGACCATCACCATCACCGTCCTGGCCCTCTCGCATAATACATTCTCTTCCACCACTATGTCTGTTTTATTTTAGTCTGCCTGTATGTAGCACTAGGAAGAAAAGTCTCCTTACCTTTACATATTTTGTGTTTAAATCTTGAAACTCTCCCAATTTCCTATTCTCAAGTAGACGGATTTCATAAGACTGACCTAGGAGTTCAAGGAAACATTTCCAAGGTGTTTAAGCATGCTGCAGCAAGAACAGAAAGAGACAGTTGCAGAGGCATCAATCATGCTGGGGAGGGGTTGGGTATTTTGTTTTGTTTTGCTTTGCAGGACAGCAAGCTTTTCGTCAAAAATGGGTCAGGCGTTACTGCAACACTGTTTTAAGATTAAACCCTTGGCTAAACAAGTGTTTTAGATATTCAGAGAGCTCAAGACCTTCAGAAAACCTCTGCAGTTTGTGTAGGCTCCCTTCATAGAGGGACATCTAGGGACTCTTATTTAAATGCAAAACTAAAGCAAAGTGTTCTGCTTATATACTGCCTCATAGCGTTTCAAGCACTCTCTGGGTGGTTTACAATTTAATTATGCAGGCTACACATTGCCCTCCCACCAGCAAGCTGGGGTACTCATTTTACCGACCTCGGAAGGATGGAAGGCCAAGTTAACCATGAGCCATCTACCTGGGTTTGAACCCCAAGTCTTGAGCACAATTTTACCTGCAGTATAGGTATTTAACCACTGTGCCACAAAGCTCTTATCTAGCTACAGGTGATACCTTTATAGGCCACTAATAAAAATAAAAAACATTGCAAACCTTCAAGTGCAACACACTCTTCTTCTTTTACCATGTTTGAACTTTTGGGACTTGCTTTGAAGAAGAGTGGGCTTACTAAATTTCACCCCAATCCAAGAATAAAGCATGTGGGTCCTCTACATCAACCCTTTTCTCCCCCCACCCCCGAAACAACAGGGATGTGTATGTCTCGTAGAGCCAAATGGAGATAAGGGGTGATTGAGGGGAGGGTATGACCCATGTCCCTTTGTTTGAAGAACGGGTGTGTGAAACCCAATGCTTAAGTAGCTTTTGCAGCTGCCCTCCGACCTCCTGCCTCTAAGAAGACTCCTGGCCTGGCATACATAATCTAGCCAAGAACTTTATGAATAACCTTCTGGCAAAGCACATATTTTGCCATGTTTGAACTTTTGGGACTTGCTTTGAAGAAGAGTGTGTTGCACTCGAAAGCCTGCAATGGTTTTTTTTATTTTTATTAGTGGCCTATAAAAGTATCACCTGTAGCCTAGTTTTGCATTTGCTCACCCCCTTTTTTGCACTCTATTTAAGCTTGCCATGTTTAGAAACATGAAGCATATTCTAATAGTCTCTATACCTTGCTAATTACTCCCCTCCTGAAAAAGGGACATCTTAGAAAAGCAGTGGAACCATAAGCCACTAGAAGCTCACAAGCCCATGAGCAGCATTTCATAGCTGTTTCACTGGAACATGCTTTTTACATCTAGTTATGGTGTAAGAGATTATGCTTTTAAATTTCTAAAATTCTACTATTCGGTCTTTTTGTCCATTTCTGAACAACTATAACAACTGGTTGTTACTGCTGCTGAAGCTAAATTCTTAAAATCCCAGTAACACAGAATGCCTAAAAGACTGGTATGATCTTGCATGTATACACATATATCCACAGTGGCTTGTAAAGTATGTCGGTCATACAATACAAGACTGAAAAACAAACTGTGATGATGGATTTTGTTCCATGCCTTGTACATTCAGATTATTTTTTAACTTACATAAGATCCCATGGGTGATCAACTGCTGAAAAGCAGAGATCTTTGAAAGACCTTGCAAAACCATAACCTTGTCAAAGAGAAACCACCATATTAAAATAAACATATGCTTACTGAATTAGTAGTGGCTTACAGAAATCTCTGCACCAGTTCTGGGAATGGTTCTGAGCATTTGTTTGCTTTGGACCTGCTGCATTTTATGAGAAGCACTGCCGGCTATAGGCTAAAGACTTTCCAGATAATGAAAGATTGCAATTAAAAGCTTTGACTAGCAAGTTGTACTTAAATCTATTAAATCTATTCTTTTTATAGACTATTGATAAGCAAACACAGCTACTAGCAACCATCATACATTTCCATGTGTACCACAAGCCTGATTAGCATTATAAATCTTTTATTTTGGATACGACAAAAGTTTGTTTAGTAACCGCATGTCATGAACAAGTGTAAATGTATACATATAATAAAATCAGGGAACAGATACAGAAGAACTGGCTTTTCGAGTTCTTCTTGGAACTATTTCCCCTCTTTGCACAAGAATGCAGATCAATGTATAACAAAGCAATCTCAAGTGATAATCAGTTTTATGTTCTGGTTTGACAAGTGGTAGGGTTGGGTACTTCAAAGAAAGTGATATAACAGATCTATCTCCCTCCTCCAGAGAAAATAAAAAATGCTACATTTCTAGAATTGAGTTCTGAGACTACAGATTCATTTTGATAGTTTAAACAACGAAAATACTTTTGCACTGAAAAGCTAGGAAGGGGATATTCCTTTACAAAGGATGGAACTAAGTGGGGCTGAGTGAATAAGATCAGTGATGTGATGGAATTCCATTTACCAAACACACAACTCTTCTTTTTAAAAAAAAGCACAGAGAGTGAGAATCTTAAATATGTAGATAAGGCAGGTATCAAATGGATATAATGCAGCAGCAGAAATCAAGTACTTGAGTATTTTACACAAAAGGTTCACCTAAGTAACTGCCTATACTGGGTTGCACTTGATGAGAACGCTAGACATATTCACTATATAACACCTCAGAATTTGTTCAAGGTCATTCACCTTAAAACAGATGATATGAATTAAATTTATTTTTACTACAAACAAAGCTACATCCCTTCACTAGACTGTGTAAGCAAAAACAGGGCGGGGCACAATCTGTTAAATTCATTTTCACTTAAGACCTCTTAGAAATTGCCACAGGAATATATTTTCTTTCTTTAACCAAGATCAGACAAATCCTGTTGCTGTTGGTTGATTAATCTATCACATTCTTTATTCCACTTTTCCTCCAAATATCTGGAAGCTGAGTCATGGTAACTGCTTTCCTTGAGAGAGCAAACAGCTTTGTCAGTCTGAGAAAAGCTGGTTGCGAGTCCTCCATTTTATAGTTCACTTTGAACTCATGTCACCCTGGACTGAAATAGGCTTATAAGAGGAACAATGGCCTGAATAGGCTTGTTTGTTGAACAATAGTCTCAATAGGCCATTAGGTGGACAATGTCCTAAGGTGCTGAAACCCGTAAAGCAGGCATGTCCAAACTTCAGCCCTCCAGATGTTTTGGACCACAACTCCCACAGTTCTTTGCCATTGGAAATATAGGCTTGGAATTCTGGGAGCTGCAGTCCAAAACATCAGGAGGGCCGAAGTTTGGACATGCCTGCCATAAAGTATGGGTCACTAACCATGGACTTGGTGGAGGTGTGAAGTATTTTTTATTTGTCTGGGGATTGGTGACATCACAGCCTGATGAGCAGCAAGAGAGACTGTGCCTGAGCCCCTCACCTCTGTTGAGAGAGGGGTTTTCAGTACAAATGAATGGCTTCCCGGACCCCTCTCTCAAACCACCTATCTTCTTTGTCTAATACGTGTACATCCTCATCTTTGTCCTTCAAGTGTTCCTGAGCTGTTGCCCCTCCTGTGTTGGGCCATCCTCCTCTTTAATGGCTGATTAGTTTCTCCAATGTAGAAGTCTGCACACTCATCACTGCACTGGACTGTGTATAATATATGGCTCCTTTTGTCTTTTGGTGTCAGGTCCCTGGGCGGACGGGTCTCTTCCTTAGTGTGTTTGTGGGGTTGAAGTAAACAGGGATGTGCTGTTTGCCAAAAATCGTTTTAAACTTTATTAAACAACAAGGTCATCCAACTTCAAGGTCAAGTGAGAACCTGAACAGTCACAGACCAACACTCTAGTATGCAATGCTAACTTTAACTGAGGAGGCTAGGATGGTGATGGTATTAGAATTTCAAATTCAGATTACAAGGTAAGCACACTTAGAACCAGGATTGTACCCCCAGTATATACAACTGGAAAAGTTCTCTCCATGTCAAGGTAACATCATACACTTAAGAGGCACTGGAAGCCATCCAGAGGCAATTAAATAGATATTTACATCAAAGGCATGCTGATATTCATACTGGCATCTAGCAACAGGAGTCTGCTGGCTCATTTTTATTTAAGTATTTTTTTAAGTTTCCAAGTATTGGTACCCTGACTTAAGAGCAGCTCGACTTAAGAGCAGAATACTGTTGCCGTTTTAACTGCCGCCTTACAAATTTTAGATATGGTCTGCTCGACTTACAAATATTTTTTTATTTGTTTGATTTTTAACTTATTTTTCCAATTTTTTTAGATAGGTACCCCGACTTAAGAGTAGTTCGACTTAAGAGCATGCATTCAGAACAGATTAAATCCATAAACTAAGGTACCACTGTGTATCAGAAACATGTTACATGGGATCAGTCATCCACCAATCTTTCCAGAAAGTACCTCTGTACCATGGACAGCCCCAGAGATCTGGGAACCACACCCAGACACATCCATGGACCCTGGAGGGCCACACCCACTTCTATAATGCCTTTAAAAAACTTACAGCTTATTTAAGACTAGGAAAAACACACATCTGATGGTAAAAAAAAATCATTGTTTTTTACATTGGGGATATGGGGGAGCCACTTCTAACTTGTTGATCATCTCTAAGACATCATCTCTTATAAGGGGAAGGCAGAATATGTAAGCAGTAGCAGCAAGCTAACAAATTTACTTTTATTACAACTAGCATGAAGAAGATACTACTGCTTCCCACAGGCATTTGGCTGGTCACTAAGGAAACAGAATCCTTCATTTAATTAAGCCTCTGCTCGACCCAGCACAGCTCTTGTACAGTATTCTCATCATGGATGTGTACATGGTATAGATGCAGCTATCTTGCTGGGGAAAGGCTGTTTGGGGTAGATTTAATGCCTAGGAAGACCTCCATGTTTCCCATTGGGAATTCCATGAGATACACAGAGGACTAATCAAAAATACAACATAACTATTTTGTTTGTTGGCACATTTCATAACTGCTTATTTGTCAAATACATTTATTGAGAGGGGTCAGATCTCTCTACAAATGACCGCGGTAGTTCTTACATTTCTCTTAAAAACATGCTGATCAAGAAAGCAACCAATTATGCAACTCCAACTCTATGGCAACACAGGCTAAACACTTCATACTACCATCATTAGTCAAGTAAGTTACACTAATCTAGGCTCTTACCCAAGAAAAGACTCTTGAGAAGTTGCTAATATACATTATCTGAATGAACCCAGTAATTAAAGGATTGCAGTCGCCTTACAAATCAGTTAGCAGTGAATGTCTTTGCATTGATGTTGTATTTGCACAGATTTTCGTTCTTAACACAGTGGCATCTTACAGGCATTGCAATTTTTTTTAGTAACAGAGTCTTCCAGAGAGATTTTCTAAGCATTCTACTTGGATAAGATAAAAATATGACACAGAAAAAAACAGTCTTTACAAAAGGAAATGCCGGGAATTGGGGAAATGATAACATGCTAGTCAGATTTTTAATGCTTAGAGAATATTAATCAAATAACACACACAATGGATGTACATCCAACGTTTTATCCTAAACAGAAGATTAGATAGAACTCAACTAGAGTAAACATACTGAAACAATAGAATTTACACTAGTGTTTATTTAACCCATTCATTAAATTGCCAGAATCTTGTTAATGTAAATTTACTTGGAGGAAGTCAATGATGTCATCTGCTTCCACTAGTAAGCTTTAATTTAAATTAATTTAAAGCTTCCTTTCCTCCCCTTTTCAGTTCCTAGTTCACCCAACACTTTGCCCTAGGGAAGCCTTTGATAGGTTTAGGACAGGTGGGAACACCTTCAATTGCCTAGATCACTACTGGCAGTCCTAATGCCGGAAGCAACAATCCAGTGGTGATTTTTAATGATTAACCCACCTACCCACCCCCACAGTCCTGAGGTTCCCAAACTATTCCATATGCATAGAAGGATACCACAGCAGAGGTCACCACACAGTACATTCCAATTCTCCTTCTAAAATCACTTTTTTATAGTTGCCTGATTCATATTTTTAAATAATTAAATCCTAATTTTTTTAGACTTAGGTCTTCACAAAGGGTGGACTATTTCCTTAAGCAACAGACATTAAACAATACTACTAGGCAAGTGGCAATTGCATGCAATGTTCCTCCTTGGTTTAAAAAAAAGGTCATAAAACCAACTAGGTTCACAGTGTTCCCAGCTCGTGTGTTATGAAGCAATTATATGTCTTTTTACTTGCTTTTATGAGCTCTTTGTATTTATTAAGGCTATTTTGTCTCACAGTTAAAAGCCACATGAATGTAATGGCATCTCGCTGGAACATTTAGAGGCAAAAAAGGAATGACAAATCTAACATTTGGAAGCCACATCATGAAGTAAGAGGTCAGGCTGCCACTCACAGTGCCAATTACCATTCTCTGGCATGTATGACAAATAGCCGCCGTTTTCCTCTCAAGCTTTAGTCCACAGAGGCAATGGGATTGTCCTGGCCTCCCCAATTTCTCACCTCTAAAACAGGAAAGGAAGAATGACAATTCCTTGTTCCTACACCACCCAAAACTTCTGGGAACATCCAGACTATGCAAAGCATCTTTAGCAAGCTTTCTCTTCACGGGAATATTTGATATGAATCAAACTGATTTAAATCACAATTTGAATTTTAAAAATCAGATTTTTTTTGACAATTTAATTTTTAAAAAGGTTTCTGCATGCAAATAGTGATTTAAAATCTGATTTAAATTAATTTGCTTTTTAAAAAAAAAAAAAATTGATTTTTATCCACCTTGCTTTCTTTTTCTTCCAGGTCCGAAGCTGGGGAGAGGAGAAGCAGAGGCCTGGAAATGATCTGACACTGTGCCATACACTAGGGATGAAAGACTTGCTTTGCTTACAATATTCTTGCAGGGAAAAATGAAACTTTTCAGAGGTTCTTCTATTGGGCATGAAACAGTTCTTGTGTGAAAATTCTGCCATATTTCTAACATAAACTGCAAATATTTCAAACATTAATGTCCTAATGTTGTGGCCGTGGACTTTTATGAATGAAAAATATCAGATATATTTTATTATTATTCAGAACATAAGGCTTGGTGACATTTGCACAACATACATTATTTTTGCACAAGAATAGAATCATGGTTTTTTTTGACAACAAGAAAATTTAAAAATATTTTCTCTTGATGTATTTGTATTCATTTGTATATATTGGTATACTGCTGTGTGCTTGGGTAGAATACTGTCTCTGAGAAAGATGGTACCAACTCAAGAAAATGTGACCGTCTGCTCATGTCATCTCAAAGATTTATCAAGTCATGACAAAAAGTGTAACCAAGAGCTTTGTTACTAAGATGTTATAAAGCTTAATTTCAGCAAACAAGTAATCAAATACATGATACATTTCTTCTTCTTCTATGCCACACAGCCCTGATAGAGAAAGAAATAAAGCCTCAAGCAAATATAGCAGTGCTGAACAGCGGATAAGATCTTTTAAATCACAAAAGAGTTGTTGACAATAGGCTTAATGAGTGAGCTACTTAGCCTGTCTGTCAAGCACAATCCTGTTGCCTCCTGGTCAAATTCTGAGCTCTGGACTAGATCAGCTATTTTGGGACTTGTCCTCCCCATGAAAGGCCTGGGTAGACCTTAATATTTCACAGAGTGGAAAGCCACTTCATAATATAGCCAGAATTATCACACAATAAAAGAAATCAGGGTGTGGCTCTCATTAGAACAATTTATTAAACTTTGTAATCATTCTCATTCCATTCATTAATCCTCAGCTTTTTAAACTTTCCTATAATGTTTATATTGTTTTTATTATTTAGGTGTGTAGTTTTTAATTGTTTACACAATATTATATTATATTATATTATGTTCTTATTTTGTATTATTTTATTTACAAATTACAGTGGTACCCTGTATAAATGAATTAATTTGTTCCAAATGAAATTTTGTCAAGCAAATTTTCCTTTATACAAATTTCCCACAGGAAAGCATTGAAAACAGAGTAATCTCTAATCGCAACCATTTTTATGTTGTACGGATTCGCCCCATAGGCTATTCTGTTAAGCAGATTTCCCCTATCTCCGGAATTTTTTATGTTGTACAGATTTTATGTTATACAAACTGTTTGTTATACGAGGGTTCACTGTATTGTTAATATAATATACTGTATTTGTAATTTATTGTACACAGCCCAGAGTAGCCAATGGCTAGATGGGCTGCATATAAAACCAATAAATAAATAAACAAGTAAAAGTATTTTGTATGTGCCACTCAGAAACTACTTTTTGAACTACAACTTGTAGAACCACACCCCATTCACTCTGATGGCTTCACCAGTGGCCATACTCGCTAAGTACTTCGGGGAACTAGAGTCCAAAAAAAGGAACATTTCAAACTCAAGTTCCTTCTTCCCACAATAAACAGTGCAATGTTACATAGCAATCCACTTCCCAAACAAGCCAGCAAAGAACAATAGAATCATAGAGTTGGAAGAGACCTCAAGGGCCACCCAGTCCAACCCCTTGCCATGCAGGAACCCCCATCACAGGACTCCCAACAGATGGCCATCCAGCCTCTGCTTAAAAACCTCCAAAGGAGACTCCACCACCCTCCGTGGCAGCATATTCCATTACCGAACAGCTCTAACCATCATGAAGATCTTCCTAATGTTCAAATGGAATATCTTTTCCTGTAGTTTGAAACCATTGCTCAGAGTCGTAGTCTCTGAATCCATGGAAAATAAACCAATATGATATCCTTTCAAATATTTAAACATAGCTATCATATCCCCTCTCAGCCTTCTTTTTGTGAGGCTAAACATTCCCAGTTCCCTAAGCTGCTCTTCGTAAGACATTTCTTGAAGGTGGATAAAAATCAATGGTTTTTTAAAAAAAAATTAAAAACCAGTTGTTTTTTATTTAAATTGGATTTTTATTTAAATCGTTTTTTTTTAATTTAAATGCTTTTTGAGAAAAAAACGTGTTCTAGTTAAGATACATTATAGTGATTATTCATCATGAAATTCGTTTTTAATTATGTAGCATAAGGCTGTATTAATCCATTCTCAATGCCATTCTCTCCCAGAAGTTTCTGTTTATTTGGGGCAATTTTTCTATCTAGAAGATATTATCAAAGATGCTTGGTTTTGATATTTTCAAAATGTGCATTTGGGTCTGCAATAATAACATGCCTCCTTCATAGCAAAAAAAGTTATAAAATAAACATCAAAATTGAGGAAAAGACCTTAATTCCATTGTTCCTCTGCAGATCCATGTACACAGAATCAACCCTGTTACCTCTTAAGTGCTACATTAATTAAAAAATTGTAAACCGCCCAGAGACTACTTGCAGTGGTATGGGGCAGTATATAAGCAGACCACTTTGCTTTGCTTTGCTTTGCTTTACATTTCAAGACGTTCAATTAATATAAGGTTGTTTGGAATGGAATAGGTCTGCACAAGGAGTAAATTTTAAGGAGGGAAGGGCAAGCAGTAAAATTAGTGAAACTTTTTGAGCACAGTACTCCACATATTGAGATCTTTATGTGTATAGCAGCCTGAGCGTTATCATTCTCACTCGCTTCCTTGAGGAGAAAAAACCTGTAATGGCAGCAGGCCGTAAAAGAGACCCAGTTTGGGAATATTTAGACCAGTGATGGCGAACCTTTTAGAGACTGGGTGTCCAAAATGTGATTCAAAACCCATTAATTTTTCACAAAGTGCCAATACAGCAATTAAACCTGAATGCATGTAGCTGTGAAGGGGCGGTGTTGGGTGCTCACAGAAAGGGCTCCGAGTGTCACCTTTGGCACCTGTGCCATAGGTTCGCCAACACTGACCTAGACTGTCAATCTAATCTTTTTTAAATATATTTTAACCACATCGGTTAACAAGCATGGATGTTTAAGCAAATGCAAGTATACATAATGCTATATAATGTTACTGTTTTGGTTAAAGTATTTAAATTGGTGTTATTAAGGTAATGATTATTTTCCCCTTCCAGTAAAGTAGAACAGAACAGTTGTCCAAATATTAATGATTAACCTATTAAACTGGAAATTGTTCACCTTGTAATAATTTTACATTTATCTATCTATGTATTGCTAATGGTATATAACCACCAAATCAGTAATTTTCTGATATACAGTAACTGTAAAACTAATCTGAAAAAATATTATTTTCAAAATGAAACCTTCATTTGGTTGTAAATATTAAGATTAAAACAACTCCATCAAAAATGAGTCTTTATGTAGAAAATCATGATTTCAACTGAGTCTTTAATGATTTAAATTATCATTTAAATCAAAGTGATTTAAATCAAATCCTCCCTGCATTTCTTCCAGATCTTTAACCATCCTGGTTGCCCTCCTTTGGACCCGTTCAAGGTTGTCAACATCCTTTTTAAATTGAGGTGCGCAGAACTGGACACACTACTCCAGCTGGGGTCTGACTAGAGCAGAATAGAGTAGTACTATCACTTCCCTTGACCTAGATCAGGCATACCCAAACTTCGGTCCTCCTGATGTTTTGGACCACAACTCCCAGAATTCCAAGACTGTATTTCCAATGGCAAAGGACTGTGGGAGTTGTGGTCCAAAACACCTGGAGGGCCGAAGTTTGGGTATGCCTGACCTAGATACTATGCTTCTGTTGATGCAACAAAGAATTGCATTGGCTTTCTTGGCCACCATGTCACACTGCTGACTCGTGTTCAAATTGTGGTCCACCCAGACTCCCTGATCCCCTTCACATGTACTATTTTGCAGCCAGGTGTCTCTCATCCTATATCTGTGCAATTCATTTTTTTTACCTAGTTGTAGCACCCTATATTTCTCTGTTGAAACCCATTCCGTTAGCTTTGGTCCAGCACTCTAATCTGTCAACCACAGCCATAAACCCCAGGAAGTCTCTAGTAATCTCTAGTAAGACTGCAGCTTTAGTTCACTGAAATCCTATACAGTAATACCTTAGTTTATGAGCATAACTCATTACGGAAACATGCTTGTAAACCATAACACTCTTATATCAAAGCAAATTTCCCCATAAGAAATAATGGAAACTCACATGATTTGTTCTGAGCTCCCATAGACCACATACTGTACACACAAAATGCCAAAACTCACAAAAGAAGTTGGCTAGAAGTCCACGTCCACACCATGGTTTAGGTATTTGGCTGCAGAATCTTCTCTGCTTGGGACTAACAATTGGATTTTGAATGTGATAATAATAAAGTGCAATCTGTAGCCCTATACCATTGGACCACTTGTCATCATGTGACCTGCTGCAATGCTTATATATCAAGCCTCTGCTTGTTGATCAAGGCAAGATTTAGAAGAAATGTTTGCTTGTCTTGCAGTCTGTGTCTTTTGGGAAGTGGTTGGATTAAAGTTTAAGCACGACATTTCTATGGAGAAATAACTATTTGAGTATCTTAGAACAAAAGGTCTTTTCAACTGGACATGAAGTTCTAGGGTTTAAGCAGAACGTGTGTGTCAGATTTACAGCACAATGTGTTTTCCCCCCTGTGTAATATGGTTTTTCCAGTAAATCTGCTTTAAAAATGACTTTGTGATTAAAATGGCTTCTTTAGACTAGAGCAATGAGAGTTCATACAAACTGCATTGACATAAAAAAATTAAGAGTAAAAGTTCACAGACGTGCTGTTAGCCCCTTGTCAGATATCTGTTTTACTAAGCACTGTGCAAATATTAAAGGAAAGTGAAAGGAAGACGAAAACAAGCAACAGAACCTAATTTTTTCATCACTGGCCAAGTCACACTATTGATTTGTTCTCTTGCTTGCTGTGGTATCTCTTCCTGGGAGACAGGGCCTGCAGTCTCCCGGTGACCACTGATACCCAGCTCTGTGGTTCAACATTAGGTGCAGCTCAATACTCTTTCCGAGAAGTGAGAGAAGGCTCCCTGTAGCTTATACTTTACTATGGGGGGGAGTGATCTTCTCTGTTCTTCCTGCTTTTATTGAAAATGGAGGGCAAACTTTTAGCACTCAAAATATTTTCAAGTATAATTTCCAGAACCCATACTGTGGGAGACTGTGGGAGTAGTAGTAGTGCAAAACATCTGAAGTACCAAAGTTTCACCACCCCCTGCCCTAGATCATCCTGACACTCAGAAAGGAATTTGGCAGATGGTGTGTAGAGCTGGTGAAATGTTGAATGGGATGGCTGAAAGAGGAATGGCTGAGAAACAGAAAAAATTCTTTATAAGGTCAAGATTTTTATTTAAATCATTATTTACATCAAACCAGCCATGCCCATAATAATGCCTGGCATCAGTAAATACATCTGATTCAGTCTGCACTTAGCACATTTGTCCAAAGACAATGCACATCTATAGTTTTAATACACAAAATGTCTCTACTATTGTTGTGGGGGGTGTTACATTGAAATGGAGGATGGATTTCTTGTGAACGTAGAAGAGTTTCTTCTCCACCTTGTCAGTTCTTATCAGCCTTAAGGTAAAGGTAAAGGTTCCCCACACACATGGGTGCTAGTTGTGTCCAACTCTAGGGGCGGTGCTCATCTCTATATTCAAGCCAAAGAGCCACTGTTGTGCAAGTTCATTGCCATGTGGCCAGCATGGCTGCAAAAAAAACACTGTTTTACCTTCCCGCTTTTTACAGTGGCACCTATTTATCTACTTGCATTTGCATGCTTTCGAACTGCTAGGTTGGCAGGTTATCAGCGGGAGCTCGTTCCGCTGCGTGGCACCCAGGATTCGAACCGCCAAGCTGCCGACTTTGCAGCCAATAGTTTTCGGAAGCCTTCATCCACTGATCCACTACACCTTAGTTCACAACAATTCCTGTCCAGTACAACAAATCTGGGGAGGGGGATGCTGGTTGTTTCTATCTTGACTAAAGTTTCTCCCTATGCTAAACAGGCAGGCAATCAAGCAAATGTGAATGCCCGTTTGCTTCTTGTTGTTGCCAAACTCCACGTGGTAAGCTCCCATGCAGGGCTCCAGAAAATTAAAGGGAGCATTGATCTTGACTATATCATGGGTGTTTTTCAAGGTCAACCTCTTGCATGGAAGTTACACACTACAGCATTCTCAGTACCAGCTTTCTGAAGTTCCACTCAAACAAAGACAGTATTCCAAAACGTGGCTTCAGATACTACACAACGCAATGTCTGCAATGTCCAGTGCCTCTCCTTGGCCACACCAGTAGTTGACCACATTGTTCCCACCTCAAGACTTGGCATATTTCATCCCATACAAAGATGTGATGCTTCCACTTCAGAAATTGCAAAAAAAAAAAAAGCATGAACACTAGGCATGATTGTTTCTCTTGTATTACGTAACACAGAGAGCCACCAGGGGCATTTAACAGAAAATGTTAGCATAAGGTTTAAAAAATACCATTAATTTTATAAATGTTTACATTCATCTAAATGTAATGGTCAAAATCCAACTGCTAGTCTAAACAAAAGCAGACCCATTAGATCAAACGCTAACTGACATGTTAGAACATCCTGAAATCCCGTTGGCTCAGCAGGCCTGCTCACACTGGGTCTATCAGTTGCCTTCAGGCCACTGAAGCAAAGAGAACTCCATCAGACAAAGCAACAGTTTTAATCAAAACAATTTCACATTCAGCCCTGTCAGTCTTTAAAGGGCATGAGGTAGAGAGGGTTGTCTTCCTCTTTGAAAGAAGATAAGGAGCTACGGATTTTAATGTTACTAGTTATGGATAGCATTGTACTTCTAAACCACTCTTCCATTTACCATGCTAAAAAAAGAGCACCCTGAGTCCCTAAAGACTCTCAGCCAGGCACAGACCCCAGGGCTGACAATTAGCAGGCCAAGTATAAAATGTGGTGCATTTAACCTGAATACAAATGACGTTTGCATCCAGTTCTGTCCTAGTCTTACCTTGGTTGAGATAGGTCAGAGTTTCTTCATGAAGTTTCACAGCAGGCGACGTAGCTGCGCAGAGCACGTACTGAAATGGAGGGAGTTTTGTGTCATTCTCTGGAGAGAGCTGAGGCTCTTCCTGTTTAAAGATTGGCAGTGCGAGGACATCACTGAAACAACAGAATGCACACCCAGTTAGCAATCAAACATTCCTTGAAATATTGTCACAGGAGTACTATAAAAAGATTCAGGTTTTTGTGGTGCAAAATCTAGATTCCATTAACTACAGTACTTTTTTTTCCTACAATCAGATTCCCAGGAAGCAGATACCAATTAAGGATACAATCAGATGGCTGCAAAGACAGGTCTCTGGTCACACCACAAACGACTGATTTAATGGAAGTGATCTTCCTTAATGAAACCCCTCTATCTGCTAGGGCAGTGGTTCCCAACCTTGTTTCCTCAGATGCTTTTGCGTTAAAACTCCTAGAAGACTTCACCAGTAGCTGGTCTGGCTAGAATTTCTGGGAGTGGCAATTCAAGAAGATCATGGGCAGCCCAAGGTTGTAAACCATTGTGCTAGGGAATTGCTCCAGTCCAGCCCTGCAAAGTTGAAGCTCTACAGCTGAAACAAAATAAAAAGGATGAACCACTGGACCATGTTAAGCTGGAGCCCATTTCCTTGCTCAATATGTGATCGGGGGGGGGGGGAAGGTATTGCACCAGACCACTCCACTCCACAAGGGGCCCAGATTGCAATCTACATCCCTGTGACCATTCCTTAAAACAAGTATGCAGCAACTAAGATGAGACTCAAGCAACCAGGACCAGTTGGCACAAATGTACATCCCCCAATACCAGACAGTGATTGGGGGGGTGCCTATCTCCAAGAAAATCAAGCAACTCTTCCCTTCCCATTTTGGCACCTCAAGTGCTGCTCCTACTACTCTGTTCCCATGAATGCAACCTGGAAAGTATCAGAGGTAATGTAATGCGATGGGAGGTGTGTTTGCGTTTTATGTATGCCTTATGCAACTTTTGGCATTGAAATTGAGCTGATTACAAGAATTAGATTGTTCCCAAAATTGCTGCCTTGCAATTAAGCAATAAAGATGCACTTGTGCTAACTAGGAAATTCATTTTTTTCCACTCAGATTCCTTTCAGTCCATTAAGTTGTTACTGGCAAGTAAATGGGGGTGGGGGGAGACCATAGAATTACATCCCTACTGATACCTAATCCCTCCCATTTAAAATTATGAACACTTCAATTTATCCTCCCAGAAACTACCCCTTCTTCTACCTCTGAAAAGCTGCTCCAAACTCAAAACAATTCAATCACCCTTCCTGCATCAGAAATGACAAATAAAATATGGAACAGGAGGGTGTCAGAGAGAGAGAGAGAGAGAGAGAGAGAGAGAGAGAGAGAGAGAGAGAGAGAGAGAGAGAGAGAGAGAGGGAGGATTGTCAAAGGCTCAAATTTATCATTAAAATAGGGAGTGCTTTCTGCCTTGGGTAAAATGGACACCACCCTTCTTATACATCAAGCTGACACTCAAGATTCCCAACAGACTGTTCAGACTGTATGCTTACCATATCAAAACTACTTTACAATGTGTTCCTTATTAAGAACATAATGTCAACAGACCGTTACTTCACGAACCGCTCGCTTCGCGGCAACCCCTCCTTTCTGTGCGAATCGATCGTTTCAGTCCGCACGCTCCTCCTTTTTGGCTGCGATGCCACCCTGACCATGCCCCCTTTACCGTGCTCCAAGCGGGGTGAGTGGTTCCCCTGCCAGCGGCTGGGAATCTTTTCGCTTCGCATCTCGCTTCGCTCCCAACGTGACGTGTGGACTCGGTTTTTTTTTTATTTTTATTTTTTAAATATCCAAACTCTGCAAATGACCCTTTCGGCTTCCAAACTGAAGATGCTCGGCGCGGCGAGAAGCAGTAACTGCGTGCGCGCGCGCGCGCTCCGACTCGGCAACGCGCCCTAAAGCCCGATCACCTCCGTCCCCTCGTGGGACGCCCAGGGAGTTCCGCTGCCGGGCGATCCGGTCGGGTCTGCATCAGAGGGAGGACTTGAAAATCATACCGCACACCCTCCGGGAGCGAGAAGGGAATGGGGAGGGAGGAAAGACGCATCCAAAGGGGAGAGGTTGGGCAGGAGTCCCTTACCCTGCTGGCTTTCAAGCACGTAAGGGGGGGGGTTCAAGCCCGCTTCTCTCCACCACCAGATTAGACACATAACCAGCTCTGTCGGAAATGACAGCCAAGTATTGATGCATCGATACGCCGAGTTTTTTTTTTTTTAAAGGATGGGAACAAGCGAACGTTGCAAAGCGGCGTCCTAATGTGAAGGGAGCACGTGAGGTAGTAATCGATTCGGTAGTAAAAATGCAGCGCGTGAGCACTGATAAACAGGGGTGGGATCGAAGGGAGATCACGTGACCGCCACCGAATTCACAGCGAAGGCAAGGTCGGTTCGAAGCGAGGCACTTTGTGAAGTAACGGCCTCTAGAGTCAGCAGCTAAGAGCAAATCAGAGCTATGAGGTGCTGATGAGAAGAATGCCTGATATTTTAATGAGGAATTTTAAAGATGTACTGAAGCCAGTTGAATATAAATTTGTTTTAGTCTGTAATTTTAGAAATGGGTCTTTAAGGAATTATTTTTTGTAATGTGAAATGAATTTGCTGAAGAGAGCCAGGTGAAGAGGAGGAAGCAGTTTGTGGTCTCCTCCGTAGCCCCAGCTTACTCTCCAGCCACGCTGCTTTTGAGATACACAGAGCGGCGTGGCTGGAGAGTAAACTGGGGCAACGTATGAGCCCACTAGGTGCTGCCACTTCCCTCCTGGCTTTCCTGATGGTGTAACTCGCCATCTGCTTCTCTGCCCAGGGGTGCTACTCTTCAGGAAAGTGAGAATCAAAGAGCAGGTTTTTGAATTTTCCACAGCCACAACAAGAGTGCTGTGGCCGTGGGAAATTCAAAAGCATGCTTTCCCAAAGGGTGCCACCCGCAAAGAGCAGGCTTTTGAATTTTCCGCAGCCACAGCACCCTCACTGTGGTCTCGGGAAATTCAAAAGTCTGCGCTTAGATCCTTGCTTTCCCAAAGTGTAGCACTCAAAGCATTTGTAACCCGGGGTACCACTGTATTCGGGCTAAATTGCCATACTGGCACTTTGTGAAAAATAAGTGTGTTTTGAATCACAGTTTGGGCACTCAGTCTCTAAAAGGTTCACCATCACTGCCCTAGCATTACTGTGGCAAGGTTCCTGCTTTTATGAGTCCACAAAGTACACATGTTAACACCTTAGTGCATGCTCAGATAGGAGACATGCACTATACACTGAATAAGGTGGTAAATGTCCATTATATGCCCTGGCGTCTTATCTTCTGCACACAAACCTGTCTCACACTATACATGTAGCAAGCAGGGTGAGACACTGTGACCGTTGTTGCTGGTGTACAACTCCCATCTGCCTCAGCCAATATAGACAATGACCAGGGAGCTGCAGTGTAAGAAACATAGAAGGCCACATGGTGTCTTTATATATCTCCAGACAAGCTGAACTAAACCATCAGGAACATCTAAATACATGATGTGAATGAATTTTCTGAAACACCTATCACAATATTTTGATGTGGTGGAAAGATTAGTCACATTTGTGTCATGAGCATATATGTGGTGTCTAAAAATAGATTTCTTTACTATTATTAAAACTAATAGCATTTTCTTCATTGGCTCATTCTGTTGTGTGCCAGCAACTTGCTTTGGATAGCCCTAAGAAATAATGACCTCCAAAAGGTCCAATCATTACTTGACAGGACATTAACAGTTCTGTTCAGATCTTACTAATCAAAGTCTGTGGGTTCCTTTTACTACGTCTACCCATTTCACATCAGACCATCTTTTCCTACCACCTGCCACTTAACCTAACATTACTCTCTTTTTTTAGTGAGTTTTGTCTTCTCACAGTATTGCTAAAGTACACAGAGGACCTCAGTTTTGAGTTCAGGTTTGAATTCATATAGAATTCTTGTATGTGTTTTTCCAGTGGTAAAGCTGTTTTCCAACATCTCATTTCAAAGAAGCTGATTTTCCTCCCCTGTCAGTTTTCACACCTGTATGTTGACTACTTTGTGGTAATCAATTAGAATCCCCACTTATAACTGACCATAGCAAGAAAGACTATGATTCTAAATATGAAAAACTGTTATCACATTTCCTCCACATGCTAATCAATCAGAATTAGCTTTATTTGCCTAGTTTGTTTACTGTATCTACCTCTAAAAAGCTAAGAGATGCTCAGTGTCCACAAACATTTCTATCCAGCCATATGAGGCCTAGTGACATCTGTATATTATGCCACACATACCTTAAAGCATCAAATATGAACTGGAAAAAAGAGGGGGGGGGAGAAAGAAGATCCCCTTGTTCTGTTCAGCTTAATAATTCCTTTGTCACCTCTCTGTTGCACCACAAGTGTGAAGAAGTGTCTGAGCCTATTAAAACATGTTTGTTTAGTAATAAATGCCACATGAGTTCTTAATACAGACTACCATGAGGAGAATGTGATTTAAGTCAAACTGGTTCAATTCTTAATTTAAACCTCTATTTAAATTACTATTTGAATGACCCAATGGCACAACCCCAAATAAGCGGGCTAAAATCCCCACATCACATATATTCCTCACCTGTATTCCCCATCAACTAACAGTGAAGTTAACAGAGTCACCATGCACAGTAGGCATTGATAAGCTTCCTAGTCTAGCATTTTCCTGAGGCTGTGGAAATACCTTAATTAAAAATCCTTTTTGTTAAGATACTTCTATCAGCTTTTTGTCCAGAATACACTAAACATTTTTTCCCTAGAGTTTTTTCTTTTCTTTTGTAAGAATAGAACCATGGAAGCATCAACTAGCAATGAAAAGCTGGTTTGTGGTTGAAGAGGGATGTTTATTCTATCTGATGAACAACCTGAGAGGTGTGTTTTGTTTTTGGGAATCTTCCAATGTAAATGGCAAATCATGATGCTACACTGTAGACAAGGGGAGATGGAGCATTGTATAACTGGGCCTTAGAAACAAAGTACAGTACAGTGGTACCTTGTATAAAGGAACTAATTTGTTAGAAATGAAATTATGCTAAGCAAATTTTCCTTTATACGAATTTCCCATAGGAATTCATTGAAAACAGAGTGACCCTATTTTTATGTTCTACAGATTCGCCCCAGAGGTGATTATGTTAAGCAAATTTCCCGTATCTCCAGAATTTTTATGTTGCACAAATTTTATGTTATACAAACCATTTGTTATACAAGGGTCCACTGTACTGTAATTATAGCACATTAAGAGCTAAAACAAAGTGTGCTGGTTATATACTTCCCCATAGCACTTAAAGCATTCTCTGGGCCATTTACAGGTTTTTAATTGCCTAGATGCCCTAAGCACATCCGATCTCTCGCCTGATTTCGGAAGCTAAGCAGGGTTGGCTCTGGTTAGTACTTGGATGGGAGACCACCAGGGAATACCAGGTGCTGTAGGCACCTAGAGTAGGAACTGGCAAGCCACTCCAGTATTCCTGCCAAGAAAACTCCATGGACATGGGGTCACGAAGAGTTGGTCACGACTGTAACAACACAACACACACACACACACACACACAATTATGCAAACTACACATTACCCCCCCTTGCAAGTGGATACTGAACTCAGGTCGTGAGCAGTGTCCTGTCTCCAAGTACCGCAGTTTAACTACTGCACCACGAATCTCATACAAGAGCTACAATAATAAAGGAATAATATTAGAATGAAGCAATTTGAGAACACTAAATGACCCAGCAGGGGGATTTCATTGTACAAACAGAACTCCAGTGGTGAGATCCTAAAGACAGCAATAGGTCTTGTGATGACATAGACATTTTAGACAGTTATTACAGCACTGTGATTAGGTGTGCCTACTGGGAGGTCCTTAGTTCAAATCTTACTTTAACCATTTACTCAAGACAAATGCATCCTCGGTCTCAAATGGGAAATATGGAAATATTTGCTCCACTTACAGGATTTAAAATAGCAAAAATCCATAATGGTCTTAAGTGTCAACCTGCTATATTTTAATTCTAAGCTTTAGAATTACCTGCATCACAGCTGTTAAGTTATACATGATTGATGTGCTTTGTGAGCACTCAGTGTTATGGACACCCTCACTCCTTTCTCTTCTTACTCAAGTTTAATACTCCCAGTGTGGAGTAGTGTGGCAAGGTTACTAGACTACTTTGGGAAGGTATGGATTGTGCTGGGCCATGCATCAAGGGGAAAACACAGTATCACTATATGTCTGCTAAATTTACCTCACAGGGGAGTTGTAAAGATGAACAAGGGATGCTAAATGCAGTTCACTTAGCTCCTCAGAGGAAAGGGGGAATTTAAAAAAACACTTGCAGATTTCTTTGTGTCTGCATGAAAATTATACTGTGGACAGGTGATGGGTTTTTCTCCCACATAAATGCCTGTAAATTTGAAAAGTCATACCCCTTTAACTCTGATGCAAATAATCCCCCCTATCCCAGACTAAGATGAACCTAAGTAGACAGAGGAAATTTAAATAGGGAGTCTTTGGTGCCACTCAACCCAGCTAACACCTCAGTGCATACTCAGATGTCATCTGGATACTGCCATCATAAAGGGTTGGGACACTTAAGCAATGTGACTCTTCATCTAGACCACAACTTTCAGAGTTACTAGCCATCAAGGATCCTGTTGTTCTGGAAGTTCATATTTTTAAAATGGCACTGTTCATCTTTGCACCACCCTATTGTTTAGCAGCTTGCTTACTTGCATCTTAAGGAAATCTGCAAGAACATGTTCAGGTTTAAACCTCTGTCTCTCTTTATCCACTTGGCTTTATGATTCATACATATTTCCTTATTATCAATGAACAGATCTATAATGGACAGCTGTATTAACTCAAGGGCTCAGCCAAATAATGAATAGGGTGAACACCTGTTCCTAACACAAGTGAAATTTAAATGTTTTAATACTTGAGGCATTCACCTGTCAGCCTGTTTACTTAAAGTGTTGGTTCCACATGTTCTTGGACTGCCAGTCCCAAAAGCCTTCCTCACTAACTATGCTTGCTAGGGTTTCTGGGAGTTGAAGTCCAAGAACACCTGAGTCACCCAAGGCTGGGAACACTAGCTCAAAAGGCTCTTATCAAGAATCAGTGAAGGTAGGCAAAATCAGGATGGATCTGGTTTAATTCAAATTTATTTAAATCATAATCTAAATTAAATTTAAATGTAAACTAAATATCAGATTTTTCATGATTTAAATCAAAATAGTCATTTTTTTAAAAAAAATGCAATTTAAATCAGTTTGATTTTTTTTTTAAATAATTTATTTTTATCCAGCCTGGATATAAAATAGGAGTTAAAACTGCTGGTGAACATAATGAAGAAAGCCCATGCTTCTGAAAAAGAGTCCAAACAGGTTCAAGTAGATGTGACTAAGACCAACCTCTTACTTAGGATAAGAAACCACTATGTGTTAGAGAAATGATTCCCAGAGATGTTGGCCACAGCATGCTGTTGGATGATAGATTCCCACAAGCCTTAGCCAGGATCAAGGCTTCTGGAAGTAGAAGAGCAGGAATATCTGGATATCCAAGTATGGTGTGGGAATTTTCCATGTTTGGTTTTTCAGGCTGCTCAAAGGAATGGTAGGACAAAGAAGCAACTGGGTTCTCCTCAAAAACAAAGTCACATTAGGGACAGCCTGAGCACTTATCTCCTTCTTCCCTAAAGGGTGAAAACTTCAGATAACTGATCAGAATTTCTGGTACTAACCCTTAGGAAGGTGCTTTGAAAAATCGTCCGTGTGCATAAAAAGAAGCACTCTACCAAAAACTCCTATTATTGCATTCCTCCAGGCTAAACAGAAAGGTTACTCAAGTATTTTTCAAGTACTGTGATACACCCATGTTTGCATTGCTTTTTGTTTTGTTCTAATATCTTGAAGTATGCTAGTTTCTTTGTGTGAAAAAAATGTTTTTATCAGTGTCTTCACCCATCCAGGGGCTGGCCTGATAACAAAATTACCCATGAAGTACCAGTCCTCTATAGGACTCACCATCTCTATTAGATGAAAGGGAAAGACAGGTGAACCAAAGTGTGTGTGGGGGGGGAACCTTTGAGGGATACTAGTCCTTTCCCTCCCGAAACACGTTCACTCAAAGCTCTTTGATTTGTGTTCCTGCAGCAGAGGGTTGGACACAACCGCCCTATTGGCTCTTTGCAATTCCACCGTTCCAGGATTACTGTATATGAAATCTTTACAATTTAATTCTGCCCAGACACGAGACATGTACACACCAATTGCTTGAAAGTCTTGAAGTTTCGTGCGCACCTTCACACCACATTTTTTTCAAATTATGTCATCTACAACAATTCTGCTAGCTGTCTATAAACCAAATGAGAACACCAACATTTCCCAAAAGAAGTTTATCAAGTTGTCATTCACACTTAGTTCATTTCCATATTTGAATAAATGTGGCTATGGAGAAGGGAAAGATGACTGTGCACACATGGACCCCAATCTTCTCAAAATTAAGAGTGACAAAAGGAGGAAAACACAAAGGCAGAACCACTGTAGCACTTCCAAGATTACCAGTTGGTTTCAGTGGGATCTTTCAAGGATCAAAATCCAGTCAGAGGTGATAGGAATTCAACAGCATCTAGAGACCCAAAAGGCAGAACTAAACAAAGGAAACCCACTTTATTCGAATTCAGCCAAGTGTTATCAATTCTGACTGATCACAATGCTGTAGCATGTCACCTAGGAGCTTTGCCTAGGCCAACCTGGTCTCAAACTACAGAAAAAGAGATTCAATTTAAACATTAGGAAGAATTTCAAGACAGTCAGGGCTGTTCAGCAATGGAATATGCTGCCACAGAGTGGTGGAGTCCCCTTCTTTGGAGTTTTTTAAGCAGAGGCAGGATGGCCATCTGTCAGGACTCAGTCCTGTGATGGGGATTACTGCATGGCAGGGGGTTGGACTAGATGGCCCTTGAGGTCTCTTCCAACTCTATGATTCTATGATTCTATTCTATGATTTTATGATTCCATGTCATAAACCTGCATTGCATACAAAACCATCAGCCCAACAAAAATTGAGATCAATATGTATTCTGCAAGAACAACATACCAGAAACACTCTAAATCTTGTTTCATATTACAGACCAACTAGTGACCTGTAAAGATTATGATCTTCAATCTACAGAGGAGCATTCCAGTCTTTTAAAGAGATAAACTTTTTCTGCAACTGTTCCAGAGAGATCATGATTTATTCCATAGGTATTAGAATCAGAATGAGGATTAAAAGATAGAATATATTTACATTCACTTAAATGTTAATCCTTGTCGCATTCCACTGGCAAAATGTTGCACAATCTATTTAAGAGGATTCTTTAAAGAATCTGGAAAAAATCCAATTACAGTAGCCACACAAAAATGAAGTCAGGTATTTTTTACCTTTAGCAGCTCTATTGAGGACTAAATTTTACTGAGCTACACTTACTGAAATAAGTGTACACAACCTACATTTATTGATATGGTTTCTTCTTTGAAGGTGTTAAAAGATGTGTGTGTGTGTGTGTGTGTGTGTGTGTGTGTGTGTGTGTGTGTGTGTGTGTGTGTGTGTGTGTGTGTTGTGTCGTTACAGTCGTGACCAACTCTTTGTGACTCCATGTCCATGGAGTTTTCTTGGCAGGAGTACTGGAGTGGCTTGCCAGTTCCTACTCCAGGAGCCTACACCACCTGGTATTCCCTGGTGGTCGCCCATCCAAGTACTAACCAGGGCCGACCCTGCTTAGTATAGGGAGCCCAATTCTACTCTTCATACAGATATCCAATCCAGACCATTTTGCCTTCAGACTTTCACATGGAAACTCCCCCCTTCTTCTCCCAGACTTCTCAATGATGACTAACAGTGCAATCGTACACAATTATGTTTCAAATTAAACTGCATGGGTTCACTATGGCTTATTTAGCAGCAAAGAAACACAGAACTGCAGCATCAGCCACTCAGGTGAATGAAAGGGGGAAACCGTTTGTTCACTAGACAGCAACATATCTGGATAGTAGAGAACACAACTGTGAAACCTGTATATACCCATGCCTACTTCATGAGATTACAACCAACAGCAGATACATACACGAGAAAAAGAATATCATACAGAAATGAAACATGCAAAACACCACTACAGGCAATGGTTGCCAAATTGATGTGCAAGAACACAACAATTACTTAACTGCAGCTGAGTGTGCTTGGGAGACTGAATGCCACCGATGATGTAGACTTCAGAACACAACAACTTATGTCAAATACAATGTATTAGTTTTTAAGGTGCCCTGAGTCTCGATGGTGTTTTTGCTACCCCATGGAAATGTTAAATCGTACTTTATTATTCCTACAGTGTGAGTTTTCTGCAACAGCTGGCAGCTAAGACTCCTCTGGGGGGGATCCTGATTCTGACAGCTTAAAAACTTCATAGAAGACTTTTATAGAAGCCTAATATTTTCTGTCAAAGCAAAGTCGTAACATCTAGCTGTATCCTTTGTACTTTGCTAGGATAGAATATTGTTAATATATATAATACCTGCCCTAAGGACACATTAGCATCTATGCTATTAGTATAGTATCTACTATGCAGGACAAATTATGGTATATTATAATGATTCACAAAACTGTGACTTAATTTGATTAACTTCTATGAGCTGCTGAGTAGATTTCACATTATACCTGGTCCTCCAGCCATTAGGAAATGCTACCCAACTTTAACAAGTGTATCGCCTTCTAAAATGTCTGGTTTGCCAAGTTCTTCCTTACTTGTGAAAAATCTAGCTACCTTCTGAGTTTTGTATTTTCAAAAATCAGATTGGCTATAACTTGGATCTTTCTCTGCTAAATGGCAATGAAGATTTGCATTGCTTTTCATATCGCCTGATTAAATCCACAGCCCACTTCCATTTTACACAGACTTTATGGCTCCAGTATCAAATCCAACTTCTCCTAGAGCATAGAAATATTATGTTTTTGGACTAGAATGTGGTTGGGGGTTGGGAGAGGTATCAGATTTTGGGAATTCTAGTCAAATTAGTAACATTTGTATAATCTGGACCAAATTGATGAAGAGATATATCAAGTCAAATGCTTGGCTGCCAAGTTAAGCTACCCTAATTTGTCCAGATAATGTTACTGCTTGACTATGGACTTGAAACAGAAGAGACATGAAGCAGCATACAATACCACATTCTGAAACATACAAATAAAACAACTTTTATTTGAAAAAGCATTCCCTAAAATATATGTATAATCTTTTGTAAGGGAAGCTTGGATTGGAGGTTTTCTATTTGGTCTTACATTGCCCACTGCCCCTTTCTGTTTAAACACATTTAAATAAAATGTGACCAGTGTGGTAATAAAGCAGGAAAAAACCGGATTAAACAAGCCCACTAACTGCAGCAAATAAAAGGATCTACTCATCATACAAATAAGGGGGCAGATTAGGTCATACAACTCAAATTCTTAGATAACTGGTGCCTTTCTCATCTTACAAGATTCATCTATGATTTGCAGATACCTTTTGCAATGCCACTTAGAAATTCTCTGGCTCAGGTTCAATTTAGGAAGTTATGTATTTTATAAACTGGTCTAAATGAATAAATGGGTAAGTTCTTAATGTGTTACAAGATTGTTTTTTTTTTAAATTTCAGTACTGTAACAGTACTGAAAGCTGCCACAAAACAGCACCTTTCTTAAGATCAACTCAAGGTGTTCAGATCTCTTAATCAAGCATGATAGCAAACCACTGGAACCCAAAAAAGACAGGAAGAGGTAGGTAGAGGGTTTTTGGGGGGTGGGGGGGGTGGGGGGGGATGAACAAATTATTTTTCCAAACAGCATGGTGCAAATTTATTTTATTGGTTTTGCTGTATTCCATTTTAAGAAGCTGGGCTGAACATCTAGGTTTCCTTCATTGTTATACACCTCATCATCTTTCTTCTCTCTCTTTCTTTCTTTCTCTCTCTCTTTTCTCACAATAACAGTATACTCTAGTCCCGTTAAATTTATTCATGTGAATCAGTGGGCAGAGGGTCTAAGGTGCAGTGGATCTGGGTTCAAATCTTTTCTTGCCCTCAGAGAGATGGTGTTTGCCATGGTAAACCACTTGTTTAACACCTCGCAAGCACTAAAACCCATGCTAGGGTTTCTTAGAAGCGTCTTAATGACACATAACAGCAACAGAGTCAATAGAATATCTATGTGTTTTTCACCTGAACCAGCAGGTCCCTAAACATGTGTAACCTATCATTCAAGAGAGAGGATACATTATATTGCTCTGCATACTGGAGGTGGTGTGTATCTAACTGCCAATTTAACGCACATCAGATGAAATGAATAAACACCTATGCCACAGTTTGAATGTCTTCAGGATGCAACTCTGTTCCAGAGAAATGAGGTGATTAAATCAAAAGTGTAATGTTTACCCTCTACAAAGTGCACTGCAAGTGCAAACAAGAAATCTGCAACCTCTCACAATTTTAAGAGACAGAAATACACACAGTGTGGTCTCCCTGCTTCTGGTTTTTGCTGACCCTATGAATTCATACCCCTACCCTCCAAAGGTCCTTGACGTTTAACCGCCTTGCACCCATCTTTGCAAGCTACACTGGGGGCTTCTTTTACTAAGTCCATCCACTTCACGTTTAATCGTCCACTTTTTCTGAGCCAATTAAACCGCACTGATTCCTCCAGACCCTGTACAGCTCCATCCTCAATCACTCCAGCAACCTGAAAACTCCATGTCGCCCATAACCCTTCGGCTTTTGGCGATCCTCTGAACGGGGGAGGATATTACAGATTACCTAGTAAACCGCAACTGCCAAGATCCGTCGCCGTTGGTGTATAAGGGCGTTTATACACGACCCCTAAGCTGCGCTGCAAATGGCTCCCAGCTCCGGAGCTTAGAAATGTTTCCCCACCAGCTCCGGAGTTTGCAGAAGAGACCCAAACGCCTCACAGCGAAGGAAAACTCCCCCAGACGGTTTACATCCGCCCCGCCGAACCGGTCCGTGCTTCCACGGGACGCTTCGCAGTCCGACCCCCGAAACAGGCGCTCTTCGCGGCTTCGAGTCCCGCGGCTGCAAGCCGAGCGTCCACAAACCGGCAGCGCGTGGAGCTTGCTTGCACCCAATTCGGGGGCTTTGCGCCGGCCAACTCGGCTCGCGCCGATGCCCCCGACGCCGATCGCCCCCCCCCCCAGCTACGACAGGCGCATCCCCAAATCTACCCCTTGGGAAAGTTCGTGCAAGGCGGACGTGCCGTTTTCTATCCTGTACGTCCATCATCCCCTTCCTCTGCCTGCTTTTGCTGCTTTTGCTGCTGCTGCTGCTGCTTTGGAGCGGGCCTCCTCCAGGGGAGCAGAGCGTGGCTTTCGCCTCCCAAGCAGGCTGCAAGTCGCTTCCTACTAAGGTCGCCACGCGCGCAGCCCCCGCCCGCCCCGTCCGATAGCGCGGCCTTTTCCCTGCTCCCCGCCGCCCGTTATGTTTCCGCGTCCCAAGAGCGCCACTTTTGGGGGGGGGGGCTGCAACCCCAGCGCACGCTCACCTGGGCGCACGCCCCATCAAACCTGGACGCCCCCGTCCGGTACGTGCCTCCCGTCCGTCCCGTTCCCCCAGTCCAACCCGTCTCTCGAGCATCCCATCCGTATTCTTCGAAGCGGCCCCGCACAGCAGCGGTGGCGAACCAGGGACGAGAGCCCCCCCCCCAACCCACGTCTTTCCGCGCCCCGGCTGGCCGCCTTGCAGCGCTGGTTGCAGGTCGGCCCCGGTGCCCGCGTCCCGCATAGAGGCGCGTCCCCTTTCCCGCCGCCCTGCGCCCCTCTGCCCGCCCGCCCGCCCGGCCGGCTCGGCTGCTGTCACTCACCGCAGGTAGCTGCCGGTGGAGTGCTGGTTGTAATGCTCCGGCTGCGTGTGCCAAAACAGCATCTTGGAGCTCCTTCTTCCTCTTGGCCCCACCGCCCCGTGAAGAGAACCCGAAGCCCAAACCCAAAATCAGAAATCCCTCGGCGAGGCGAGCGGCGACCCCCTTCCCCGGCGCGCCAAGACGGCAGAAGCAGCCCCACGAGCACTCGGCGGCGAGAGCGCCTCGGCGCGCTTTTATGGGCCCGCCGCGGATTCGCCCGCCTTGGCCGCTCCCCGGCGCTGAGGTCAGCCGCGGCCCTCGGCTCCCCGCCTTCCCGCCTTCGCCGCTCCGCCCCGGCCCGGCCCGCCACCTTGGGGTGACGCGTGCCTGAGTCTCAGGTGGGCCACGCGAGGAGGAGCCACGGGAACGGAGGAGCTCGTGGCCGGTGCCCCTTGACAGAAGCAGAGCTACCTGCGCAGAAGTGGCACGGGGAAAGAAGGAGGAGAAAGGTTCCCCCACAGATATGGGGCGGCCGCCCTTGCGGCAAGCGACCTCCCCTAGAAGGAACACCCCCCCCTTCCCGACCATTGCTAGTGCTCTGGGGGCCAGCTGCTTCTTTTTTTATTTTTATTTTTTTATTTTTCAAATCAGACAGTATGGGGTAAGGAGAGGGGGGGAACTATAGGTTTAAAAAAAGGACGCATTACATAAAACTTCACATCATTTCTAGTTTTGATACTCAAACCTACTTTTCAATTCTGTCTATTATTGGAGTCCCAATCGATTGCCTCCTCTTTCTCATAATAAACAAAGTCTCCAACTTTCTCTTTCCTTCTGTAAATCCTTCTCTAAGCAGTTCTGACAGTATGTCCATCTCTGTTGTTTCTAAATATTTGTCCAATAGTTCTTGACGCTCCAGAATTTCTCCTGTTTTCCGATATTTAGCTAAGGAAATCTTAGCCATGGTTTAAGATATACAATAATAAATGTTTCTTATTATCATCTTTGATTTCTTGCATAATATTTCTGGTTTAAATGGGATGGTACAGTTCAACATTTTTTGTAACCTCTCATGTACCATTTTACGATACCTGCTTAATCACCTTACATGTCCATCACAAATGCTAAAAAGTCCCTTCTTTCTCCTTGCATTTCCAACATCTACCCGACATATTTCCATACATTTTCACTAATTCTTCTGGTGTCATATACCATCTATAAAACATTTTGTATATATTTTCTTTCAAGCTCACCGCTTTTGTGTACTTTATACAATGGTACCGTACCTTGTATAAAGGAATTAATTCGTTCCAAATGAAATTCTGCTAAGCAAATTTTCCTTTGTACAAATTTCACATGGGAATACTTTGAAAACGGATTGATCCCTAATCGAGACCGTTTTTTCTGTTGTACGGATTTGCCCCATAGGCAATTTTGTTAAGTGATTTTCCCCTAGCTCTGGAAATTTTTTCCTTTAAGTGGATTTTCTGTTATACAAACTGCTTGTTATACGAGGGTCCTCTGTATTAATTTCCCACAATTGTTTCCAGTGTTCTCGCTCAATATTATGCCCTATATTCTAGAATCTTGGGCCCAGCTTCTTAATTGACGAGTCTTTTACAACAGTGCTCCCCAACCTTTTTATCACCGTGGACCGGTAAATGTTTAATAATTTTTCCCTGGCCTGCTTGTTTTGATTTAATAAGATAAAAAATGTAAATGCCCCCCCAGCCGCTGATGCACATGCGTGCTAGTCGTTTCCCACTCTAGGGGGCAGTGCTCATCTCCGTACTCAAGCCGAAGAGCCAGTGTTGTGCGATGAGTCCTTGGCATCGCTGCAAGGAAACACTGTTTTTACTTCCTCGCATTCCCCCCCCCGGGGGGGCTACCCAGCCGACGTGAGGTCTTGGGACCCTTTGCCCTTCCTTGACATGAGGCCTCCCTCCCTCCCTCCTTACTTTCTTTCTTTCTTTCCCTTTTCTTTCTCCCTCCCTCCCCCTCTCCCTTCTTTCTTTTCTTTCTTTCTCTCTCTCCCTTCCTCCCTCTTTCTTTCTTTCCTCCCACTTCCTTCCCTCCTACTCTACCTCCTTCCTTCCCTTCTTTCTTTCCTTCCTTCCTCATTTTCTTTCTTTCTTTCTTTCTTTCTTTGTTTCTTTCTTTCTTTCTCCTCTCCTTCCTTCTCTCCCACTCTCCTTTCTTCTTCTTTTTCCCCCTTTTCTTTTTTCTTTCTTCCTCTCTCCTCTCCTCTCCCTTCTTTCTTTCTTTATTTCCTTCCTTCCCTCCCTCCCTCCCTTTCTTTTTCTTCCTTTCTTCCTCATTTTCTTTCTTCCTTCCTTCCTCCTCCTCCTTTCGTTCTTCCTCTCTCTCCCTCACTCCTTCTCTCTTTCTTTTTCTTTCCCTCCCTCCTTCCTTTACTTACTTACTTTCTTCCTCCCTTCCTCCTTCTCCCTCCTTCTTTCTTTCTTTGTTCCTTCCTCTTCCTCTCCTTCCTCCCTCCCTCCCTTCCTTCCTTCCTTTCTCCCTCCTTTCTTTTTCTTTCTCTCTCTCTCCCTTCCTCCTTCTCCCCCTTTCTTTCTTTCTTTCTTTCTTTCTTTCTTTCTTTTCTTTCTTTCCTCCCTCCCTCCCTCCTTTCTTTCTTTCTTTCCCTTTTCTTCCCCCCTCCCTCCTTTCTTTCTTTCTTTCTTTCTTTCTTTCTTTCTTTCTTTCTTTCTTTCTTTCTTTCTTTCCCTTTTCTTCCCCCCTCCCTCCCTCCCTCCTTTCTTTCTTTCTTTCTTTCTTTCTTTCTTTCTTTCTTTCTTTCTTTCTTTTCTTTCTTTCTTTCTCCCTCCCTCCCTCCCTCCTTTCTTTCTTTCTTTCTTTCTTTCTTTCTTTCTTTCTTTCTTTCTTTCTTTCTTTCTTTCTTTCTTTCTTTCTTTCTTTCTTTCTTTCTTTCTTCCCCCCTCCCTCCCTCCCTTCTTTCTTTCTTTCTTTCTTTCTTTCTTTCTGCGGGGGGTCGCAGCAGCGGCGGCGATGGTGGGACAGGGGCGATTGCAGGAGGCGATTGTGGGGGGTCGCGGGGGGGCGATTGCGGGGGGCGAATGTGGCGGTGGGCGGCGGGGGGGCGCGGGCGGCGGCAGGACGGGGGCGATTGCGGGGGGGTCGTGGCAGCGGCGGCGGGACAGGGGCGATTGCGGCGGCGGCGGCGGGGGGTCGCGGCGGCGGCGGGGGGTCGCGGCGGCGGTGGTGGGACGGGGGCGATTGCGGGGGGGTCACGGCGGCGGCGACGACGGGACGGGGGCGATTGCGGGGGGGCAATTGCGGCGGCGGAGGGGGCGATTGCGGCGGCGGTGGGGGGTCGCGGCGGCGGGACGGGGGCGATTGCGGGGGGGGGTCGCGGCGGCGGCGGCGGGACGGGGGCGACGGCGGGGGGGGTCGCGGCGGCGGGCGACGGGACGGGGGCAATTGCGGGGGGGCAATTGCGGCGGCGGGGGGGGCGATTGCGGCGGCGGCGGCGGGGGTCGTGGCGGCGGTGGCGGCGGGGCGGGGGCGATTGCGGGGGGGGGCGCGGCGGCGGCGGGACGGGGGCGATTGCGGGGGGGGCAATTGCGGCGGCGGAGGGGGCGATTGCGGCGGCGGCGGCAGGGGGTCGCGGCGGCGGGACGGGGGCGATTGCGGGGGGGTCGCGGCGGCGGCGACGCGACGGGGGCGGCGAGGGGGGCGATTGCGGCGGGGGGGCGATGCGGCGGCGGCGGCAGGGGGGGGGGCGCGGCGGCGGCGGCGGGACGGGGGATTGCGGGGGGGGTCACGGCGGCGGCGGCGGGGGGGGAGGGGGGGGGTCGCAGCGGCGGCGGCGGGGGCGATTCCGGGGGGGCGATGGCGGCGGCGGCGGGCGGGACGATCGCGGGGGTCACGGCGGCCGGGGGGGCGGCCGATTGGGGTCGCGGCGGCGGCCCGGTGCATTCATCCACGGACCGGCACCGGTCCGCGGCCCGGGGGTTGGGGAACACTGTTTTACAAAACCGTTCTTCTCCTCATGGGGCTTCAGGGTAAGCATTACGCTTACTCTGTGATGTGGTTTAGCCAAGCAAGAGGTTTTTCATGGCTGGTGTTAGGGGGAATCTTCGAAGATGACTCCTCCCAGTTGTGGACTGGTTGTAGCAGACTAAGGGCCTTTTCACACGACCCCTAAGATCCGCTGGCCATTTAAATTCGGACCAGAGATCTTAGGGGTTTGTCGCTGTTCCTGCGTTCCCACCCCCTCCACACTCCTGGCTGCTGGCTGTGTGAGGGGAGGGAGAAAAAAAGGAAGAAAAGAATGCCGCTCACCTCCGTTCTGCCGTCCCGGCACTGCATTCAGATCTCTTAAAGGGGCGGGGGGCAAAAAAAGAACAAACAGAAGCAAGGAGAGCTGGGCAGTCACTACGTTATATCCGCATCAGGAATTTTCACCTCCAGAGAGCAGGTACCTGAAAAGTGCGCTGGGACGCGCTTAGGTGGGTGTGGTCGCACTTAATTATCTGTAAACTCCAGAGCTGGTGGGGAAACAATTTTAAGCTCCGGAGCTGGGAGCCATTTGCGGCGGAGTTTAGGGGTCATGTACAAAGGGCCTAACTCCTTAGCTTAGAAAGGAACCATTTAAAAACAACAACAATGCTGAAGCCATCCATAACTGACCAGTAGTAGACTCAGGTTGCAAGAGGAATGGAAACTGGTGGAAGAAATACTGATAAATTAAGGGACGGCAATGTCACCATGGAGCTGACAGAAAGCAACCAGTACTTGAAAGAACTGCTGATGAAGCTGAAAGAATGTTAAAAATATATAATTAAAATTGAACACTGAGAAGACAAAAATTCAACTTATATTATTCTTTCTATATTATTGAAAATATATAATATATTTATATATATTATAATATATAAATGTATTATACATTCATAATATATAAATGTATTATAGATAAAGAATTTACCAGAGTTTTAGAGTCTAAAACTTAACATTTCGTGGACATGTCCACTTCTTCAGACATATAGCAGCAGAATGAGGTGTGCAATATAATGTGATGGGATATACATTTCATACCAGATATTCATTATAATGGAGGCTTTATATACCACAGCCAATGAATAGAGTGGTCCCCTGACCTTTCACGGTTCATGTACTGCGGTCCCTCTATATTGTGGGACCACAGTACCCTGAAAGGGCTTGAGGAGGGGGGGAGGTTTTAAAAGCCAGGGCTTTTTAAATCTTTCCCCTCTTCCCCAAGCCCCAGGCTCCAGCTGATTGGTGCTGGGGTGAGGAAACAAAAGGTTTATCTCCCACACACCAGGGCCAATCAGCCGGAGCCTGGGGCTTACCTCCATGGAGGCATCGCGTGCCACTTCTTCCCACCCATCCACCCCGGGGTGCTAGGAAGAGGCGTGGAATGTTTAAAATGTTTTCAGCAATGGAACCAAGTGCTTGGATCCATTGCTGAAAGACATTTTAAACATTGTGCGTCCCCCCAGGCCTGACCCAACCTGCATCCACATATCATGGATTTTCAATTATCACGGGTCGGGTTGGTTCCTAACCCCTGCGATAGACCCAGGAGTTACTGTATCTGGTATTTATTTATTTATTTATTTATTATATTTATACCCCGCCCATCTTCCCGTAGGAACTCTGGGCGGCTTACAAAAATAGCAGCCAAAAGGCGCAACAAATCAAAACATCAATACAACAATAAACTGACAAACTAACCCATCACATATTATATTGTACAACTCATCATACCTGTCAAGTGTCCCATTTTGGCTGGGACATTACCGTTTTTCAGCCTTTGTCCAGCCATCTTCCCAGAATGATTATTTTCCCGGAAATATCATGGGCAGCAGCAGTTGACAGGGAGGCTTCTGGCTGGGGATTGGGTAGAAGGGGGACAAGCTGGTGCAGCTGTGGCTCGGTGGGCTGGAAGGGGGAGTTGCTCCTTAAGAGGGAAAAAGGGGAAGGAAGGAGGGGGGACGAGTTGAGAGAAAACTGAGGTGGTAGTTTTTTGAGAAGCTGTGCACCAAGGAGGAGGAGGAGGAGGAAGAGGGGAAGCCACAATTCCAAGAGGACAGCAACAGTGGTGGCTGCTGCTGCTGCTGCTCTGAGCCTTCCTCCTATTGGCTGCCCCCCCCCCAAAAAAAACCCAATCAGGCGCACAGGCCCAGTACCAGCCCGCGAGCACCAGCCCCGGCCCATGGGCAGGCAAAAGTTTTTTTAAAAAGCCAACCGGCCCGCACTACAGCTGGTAGGCAGGCCACATGGTCAGCAGTAAAAAATAAAAATAAAATAAAATAAAATAAAAATAATCCAGACCGGCAGGATCATCATCATCATCATCATCATCATCATCATCATCATCATCTGTGGACATTCCGGGACTGGCTTGGCCATGGCACACAGGCTGGCTCTTCTCCCTCATGGTTTGTAACCTGTGATGGACTTTTCCTCCAGGAATCTGTCCAGTCCCCTTTTGAAGGCATCCACGCCAGATGCCATCACCACATCCTGTGGCAGGGAGTTCCACAAACTAACAATGCGCTGGGTGAAAAAAATTCTTTTTTCTTTTCTTTTCTGTCCTGTGGACTATGGCATACCACACTGGATATGGCTAAAGGTGCATACTCCTCATGCCTCCATATGTGCTGGCTAAGAGTCCTATATCTAATTTTCATGGTCTTGAGCCCATGGTTCTGAAAGATGTAGGTAATTGCTTCTGCATCACAAATAAGCAGAATTATCAGAGGTTACCCCCGTGGGCTGCTGCTTTCTATAAAATGACAAACGGACACTACAAATAATAAGTGAGAATAGGTGTGCTCTATATCAGCCATTATTTCTGGGGGATTCTGCAGTCTAAGAAAGTAACATTTACAACCTCTGATTCAACATATCCAAACACCTGAAGTGGTCACCTGCTTTTTCATTTCATATTATGAGTCTTGAATAAAACCTGTGTGGTTTCCTTTCAACACAATTTTTCTCGGGGGGGGGGGATATACAATTTACATTTTCATAAAATGCCAGTAAAACAGTACAGTACTTAAGTTGAGAACAGAGATGCCAAACTTAATTGCTGTCTGAAAGCACACTATTGTCTTGATTTACTGTGTAAATATAATGTTTGCATTTACAGTGGCTTAGCAGTAGTTACAGAAGTTGGCACAACTTACAGGAAAAAATAATTTAAAGGAGGAGAATAACTATACTTAATTGCCTCAAGCAGTTTTCTTTCTCTAAAGATTTCCCTAATGTCATGGCTAAAGTTGATGTAGCCCATAAATACAAAAATGGAAATGGGCAATATGATATGAATGGTCAAAACCATGCTCTTAATGGGTACTATTTAATATATGTTTTCTTTATGTATAGTACAGAAAAGGTGAAGATACTGGACAGGATCCTATTGTATATAGTTACACCAGCATAAACAGGATTTGGAATCAGAAATGTTATTTTATATGAATTTATTTATTTACTTGTTTGTTTGTTTGTTTGTTTTGTTTGTTTTACTTTTATATTACCCATCTGGCAGCAAGGCCACTCTGGGTGGTTTTCAACACATACTGACAACAAACTACAAAGCAATTAAAATAAGCAAAAGAAAACAAAACCCATAACGACATTAACATACAAATTACAACTTCAATATACAGTATTACTAACCAAAGATACCATGTTGGGTGGAGAAAGCGGGTCTGTCGAGGAACAATGAGGTCACTTACTACCCTGTAGGAAATGCCTGCCTAAATAAAAGAAAGTTACTTACCTGTAACTCTGGTTCTTTGAGTGGACATCTGTTAATTCACACATAAGATTTAACTTTGCACCTGCACAGAGTGCACTCGGAACTTTCCAGAGCTTCTTGGGGACTGGTAGGGACCTCCTCTTCCCAGCACGCATGCTCCCTCTCGTACTGGAGCCGACTCAGTTCCCTTCTAGTCCATTGCTGTCAAAAGAACAGATGACATAACGTGACGGCTAGAGGGGATGGATGGGTGGGTAGTGTGAATTCACAGATGTCCACTTGAAGAACCAGAGTTACAGATAAGTAACTTCCTTGTCTTCTTCATGGCATCTGAGAATGCACACATTAGGGTGATTAGCCAGCTCACTTACCATCAGTCGGTAGTCAGGAAAGAACAGCATGGCTGAAAGCAGAATCAGCGCTGGCTCTTACATCAAGTTTGTAGTGGTTGGCAAAGGTTAGCCCATGTAGCTGCCTTGCAAATGTCTGGGAGCGCACGAGACTAAGGAATGCTGTAGGGGAGGCCACTGTTCTGGTGGAATGAGCCACAGGGGGAGATGGTAGGGTAGCACGAGCCAACTCGTGGGTGAGGCAGATAGTAGCTGTAATCCACTTTGAAAAGGTTTGAGGGGAGATGGGAAGGCCTCTTGAGGTATCATAAATACAAATAAAAAGTTTATTAGACTTCCTGAACGATGAGGTGCGTGAAAGATAGAAAGCTAGGGCCCTGCACACATCCAGAGTATGTAAGGAGTATTCAAGGTCAGTAGCTGGGAAAGAAAAGAAGGTTGGTAGCACACTAGGTTGGGAGAGGTGAAACTCAGAGACCACCTTAGGTAGAAACAATATGCTAGGGTTTAGAGTATCTTTGAGTGGATGGAATTATAGGAATGGTGGGTCCACTCTGAGAGCAGCAAGCTCGCATGCTCTTCTCTCTGAAGTAATAGCAACAAGAAATGCAGTCTTATAAGACAGGAGCCATCCAGGTGGCATAGCCTTTGGTTCAAAGGGAGGTTTAGATAGATGGTTAAGGACTAAGGACAAGGACCACTGAGGATTGGGGGTGGTGTGTTAAAGGATGAATATTTCTGAGGCCTTTCAGGAACTGTTTCAAGGTGGGGTTCCTGAAGAGCATTGCAGAGTCCAATTGAGGCGGCTGATTTGCTACAATAGTTGCAGTGGAGTGAGACAGTACACAGAGGAAAAGATGGAGTAGAGACTGTAGAAGGTTATATAGAGAAATAGGAATGGTAGGTAGTTGGCAAGAGGAAGCAAATGTGCAGAAGGCTTGCCATTTGTTGCTGCATAATGTGGTGGTGGATGCCTTCCTAGCATGTAGGACAGTGGTTCTCAACCTGTGGGTCCCCAGATGTTCCTAGACTGCAACTCCCAGAAGCCTCCACCACTCACTGTGCTGTAAGGGGTTTCTGGGAGTTGCAGTCCAGGAACATCTAGGGACCCACAGGTTGAGAACCACTGATGTAGGAGAACCTGGTCTATAGAAAGAAAATCCTCTGTTCCGTTAGGTGAAGTGACTGTAGGTCTGGGTGGAGGATCTGCCCGTTGTCCTGTGACAGCAAGTCAGGTCAGTTGGGGAGACGAAGATGATCTTTGGCCATCAGCAGAAGGGCCGTGAACCACGGTTGTGTGGGCCACCATGGGGCGATGAATATGGCGTTGGCAGGTTCCTGTTAAATTCTGATTGTGGTTTGTTGAAGTAAAGGAATTGGAGGGAACACGTAAAGGAGGTTGTGTGACCACTGGACTAGAAAGGCACATCACAGGGCGTTCAGGCCCATGCCCCCTCTGGGGCAGTACATTGTGCATTTCTTGTTTTGATTTGTGGCAAATACATCTATCCATGGAGTCCCCCATCTGTGACACAGGCTGCAGTAAATTAACTCATGAGTGTTCACGTGGACACTGATAAGGAGGTCCACCATATAATTGTCCGATGAGATGTGAACTGCTACTGGGTATATTCGTCTCTCACAACATTATTCCAAGAATTGTATTGTCAGGGACAGAGCATGGGTTCCTCCTTGCTTGTTGATGTAGACGAGGGCTGAGGTGTTGTCTATTGTTGCTTGAACTCCTTTGCCAGTAGCATCAGTTCAAAAGCCTGAATGCCTATATGATTGCCAAGAGTTTAAGGTGGTTGATATGGAGACATCGTTCGAGAGGTGTGCACCCCATCCTGCCCTGCTGGCATCTGTTGTTACACAGGCCATTGTACCTATGGATCAAAAAGGGTGGCCAATGGATAGTTTTCGTAGTATGGTCCACCAAAGAAGCTGATGAACAAAGTCCTCCTTCAAGGTCCTTAAAGACATTTGGAGGGGGTTGCTGGTCAAAAGAGTGTCAGGTACCATGTTTGAAGGTGTTGCATTCTGAGTTGGGCAAACAGTCAATGCCATCAGGCACAGTAGATGCTGTACCTTGTGAACTGAGACCAGAGAATGGGGATGAAAGTATTGCAGTAGGTTTATTTATTTTTTATTGGATTTGTCACTTCCCATCTCCCCAGAGGAGATAATAATAATAATAATAACTTTATTTTTATGCCACCTTTCTCCCCAAAGGGACCCAAGGTGGCTTACAACAAATTCAAAAAACTACAATAAAAGCAATACAATGTAAAAACAACACAATACCAATAAAATACTATAAAATACTATACAATATAATACAATTAAAAACAAGATTAAAAACAATAGCTGCAGCAGAGTTTAAAAAGCTCCCCAGCCAATAAGACTAAAAAACTAAGATGTTATAAAAATTTGTAAAGGCTGGAGGCTCAGAAGGCTTGCTTAAATAAGTAAGTCTTAAGGCCTCGCTTGGATATTTCAAGGGAGGAGGCAGTTCTTAACTCAAAGGGGAGGGAATTCCATAGTATCGGTGCCACTACTGAGAAGGCCCTATTTCTTGTCGCCGCCCCTCACACTTCCTTGGGTGGTGGTACTCATAGAAGGGCCTTCTCCGATGACCAAAGGGGGTGGACTGGATTATATGGAAGTAGGCGGTCTCTTAGATAACCTGGTCCTGAGCTGTATAGGGCTTTAAAAGTCATAACCAGCATCTTGGATTGGGCCCAGAAATGAATGGGCAGCCAATGTAGTCCCTGGAGAAGCGGCCCAACAGAGTCATACCGCCGAGCTCCAGTAACCACCCGGGCTGCTGCATTCTGTACCAGTTATAGTTTCCAAACTGTCTTCAAGGGCAGCCCCACATAGTGCGCATTACAATAGTCTAGTCTTGATGTCACCATGGCATGGATCACCATGGCCAGGTCTGCATGATCCAAGTACAGCTGCAGCTGGCGCACCAGCCAAAGCTGGGCAAAGGCCCCCCTGGCCACAGCCGCTACCTGGGAGTCCAGGAGCAGCTCTGAATCCAGGAGGACCCCCAAGCTGAAGCTCTTGTGTTGTCTTTCCTTGGGGAGGAAAGCTTTCGCCTTGCGGGAATCTATCACGGACCCTATGTAGGATATGGTTTGGGTGGGTGTCAGAACAGATTTTTCTAAGTTGATCTGAAGTCCTAGGGAGGTCAGAGCATCGAGAGTGAACCTCACATCCAGGAGAGCTTTTTGTCTCAACTGAGCTATCAGTAAGCAGCTGCCAAATTGTGGGAGATGTTGATACTGTTGGTACAGAGAAAAGCTGCAACAGGAGCAAGGCATTTGCTAAATACCCTTGGGGCTGTGGGGAGTCCAAAGGGAGAAGATTTGAATTGGTATATGTCATCCATCAGTTGAAATCTTAGAGATTTGTGGTGGTCCGTTCTGATTGATATATGGAAACATGCATCCTTTACGTCCAAAACTACAAACCAATCTTTCTGTTGGAGGAGGGGGAATAACATTTTCTAGGGTTGTCATATGCAAACGTTTGGACTGAATGAAGAAATAGAGATTCCTGAGTTCAAAGATTGGTTGTAGTCCCCCATTTTTCTCTGGAACTGTGAAATATCTCAAATAGAAACTGGGGGTGCTGTCAGAAGGGCAAACTAATTCTATAGCATCTTTTTGTAGAAGATCAAGGATTCCGTTTTGAAGGAGTCATAGTGGATCCATTTAAGTGGAGGAGAAAGGGGACATTTCAGAGAAATAAACATTTTAAAGTCCCCCCCCCAATTCCATTTAATGGCAAGTGAAATGCAAAAGTGTTTGAAATGCTTTGTTTTCACAGGAGGGGGAGCAGTGAAACAAGACTGTATTCTAGCACATGTTTCTGTTTAATATTTATGTTAATAACCTAATCCATGGAATGGCTTTCCATTCCTGTTTTTCTACCACTACATACCATGTTGATCTTGCTTTATGATGATGCTTTGGTTTTGCTATCCCTGAATAAACTTGCTGGCCGGAGCAATTGTAGACAGCAGGATGGCACACATGTATCATGACAAGTTAAAGGCTTACAGGTTTTCTATGAAAAGATTGTCTCTCTGTTCTCATGCTCTGAGGAACTAGATCTTTGCTTCTGATACCAGCCAAGGACAAGACCACCCAATTGTCTACTTCAAGTTAATCACGCAAAGTCATGTTATTTTGAGGCACTTCTCCAAAATGTCATACAGCTTCCATTAGGTGTTTGTTGGGACATCTAGTTCCACTGTGGAGATTGACTAAATGCTGGAGACAGTGCATGAATTTGGGACATCTCCTCCTATGAAGCCAAAATGAGGCATACACATTTGTCTTGTCCCTTCTCTGAAGGCAGCAGGGGTGGGGGATATGTCTACCTGCAGTTCCTTAGATGTTGGCTGTTTTTTTTGGGGGGGGGGGTACCTTCTGCTTGTGTTTCTGGGTTTTTCCCCCCTTTCAGAAATTGGATCCAAATTGGTGGATTGTTTATTTTTTAAGAAACGGATGCTGATGTCACCCTTGAAGAAGCAGACTTTGGAGCACATGATGCCCTTGAGGTCAATAGTATGCCATCAATATTGAGCCAATGGCATTGGTGCCATCTCAGCCTCTTTTGTTCTGTGATTGTCTTGGGTCTTGGCAGTGTGTTCCAACTGGAGGGTTCTGTGATGGTCTGCTTGGGGATGTTTTACAAATATACACTGACAGAACTGAGAATGGCTGTTGAGTTAGTAATCCAACCATTTGAAACAATTTTCTCTACAGGTGAAAAATGAGACGAGAATGCTGGTTTTTAATTGCAACCTTCATGAACTTTTGGCAATCCTGACAAGTCTGTATCTGGTACCGCTCACCAAGGCAGTAAAGGCACTTAGAATGTCCATTGGTGTTGGGGATTTTGTTGACACCTTAAAAATGTATTGTTTAAAAAAAATTAAAAACCCCTCTGGGGCCATAAAAGGCAGGAAAAGCTTAGAACCACAAAGGCTTAACAACTTGCAGACAAAGAAGAATGATGATGAGAGAGACAACAATGACAAAATGTAAGACTTAAGAGGTTTTCAAAGGAGTAGATTAAATGAGAACTTTTTAGCAAACATTCCTATAAATTACCTCAGTAGCGGCTAAATGGAACTGGAGGGTACCTGCTTGGGGAAGGGGCAGGCACAATGTGGGTATGGCAACTCTGATGGTTCTCTTTTCCACCCAGGGGCAGAAACACCACGTGAGTAAATTCACTGAAGTCACAAAGAAGTACCTAGTTTCCAACAGATATACTCTGCGTACCTTGAAGGGAATTCCAATTATAGTAGGTAAACGCATTTTTGGCTGTAATCAGATTGTTCTGCCTCTTTTAAATGGATCCTGGAGAAGGATTCCTATCACCTATCATCCAGTCATATAGCTTTATACCTGGAAGGTAGAGAAGCTCCCAGAACTGATGCATCTACATCAACCTTAAAAAGCTCCCCTGCCCAACAGGTTGAGGATGGAGCCTTCAGGGCAACTTCAAGTATATTCAGCGAGCTAAGTCCTTAGAACAAAGTTTTTCTAACCCTGCATTACACCCCAATTCAGCTCTAGGAGACATATTTATGCTCCAGAGTAATTTCACTCCAAAAAAGCCTATTGTGGAAAAGCTCTTGGTCTCTATGACCAAATACTTGAATTTAATGAAGGAATTTCTGAAGGAAAGCCATAATGTGTTAACCACTATGATGGAGCTCTTCAAAAGAGATGAGAGATTCTCCCCACCAAAAGAAAACAATACTAGAAGCAAAGTAGACCTAAAAGAAGAGGGCAAACACTTAAACACCAACCCCAGAATCTGTGGAGAAAGTAAAGAATCTAGCAGAAGTTTGAAGAAAAGTGAGCAGTGAGGAGTATGCAGACTAGAGATGGGCACGACTTGAAAAAAAATTTTTTCGAGTTGTCGTTAGTCGGGCCGGTTCCGTTTCAGCTCGTTTCCGTTTTTCGCGAAAATTTGCAAAAATTAGTCGGTTCGTTTTTTCGTTTTTTCGTTGTTAGTACTGGTTTGGGGAGGGGTAGCGGGCTCCTGGAGGGAGCTGCAGGAGTCAGCCAGAGCCACAAGTGACGGACTGGCAGACTCTTTGCACCCGCTGTGTCTCACGTACTTGCATGTAGTGCAATGCAAGTAGATCTGGCTTAGGGTTAAGACGGATTAGCGCAACCGCTAGGGTTAGGCTAGTTACAGGTGAGGTTAGGGTGAGTATTGGGGTGCATCTGGGTGCCTCTCTGACCCACTTAGAAGGACAGTGTACTGGCGTATGGGTTAGGCTTAGGGTTCGGGTTTGGGCTACGATTAGTGGGCTGTTTATGCCCAATTGGCACATCCCAGAAGTCTCTGTGGTCAACCTGGCCAAGTGGCCATGCGATTGGTGGAAAATTTGCATGATCTACTCCCATGGGCGAGCCCATCATTGCAAATGTGCAGGTGTAATAAAATAAAATAAAATAAAATAAAATAAAATAAAATAAAAATCAACGGAGACTTTTTTTTGCAAGAAAAACCCACTGCTGCTACTGTAAAAATTCAAGCATTTAAAATAGCTAATTTTCGCATGTTTCTGTGGTGCTTTGGTGGGGTTTTGGGCAACAATTTCAAAAAAAATATTGCGGTCGCCATTTTGGATCCCCCCCCACCGCATGGCAAATGGATGCGCCCTCCCAGCCTGGTACAGTCAGCAAAACCTGGCCATGCGATTGGTGGAATGGCTCCAAAACTTTGCATGGTCCACTCCCATGGGCGAGCCCATCATTGCGAATGCGCAGGTGTAAAAAAATAAAATAAAATAAAATAAAATAAAATCAACGGAGACTTTTTTTGCAAGAAAAACCCACTGCTGCTACTGTAAAAATTCAAGCATTTAAAATAGCTAATTTCCGCATGTTTCTGTGGTGCTTTGGTGGGGTTTTGGGCAACGATTTCAAAAAAAATATTGCGGTCGCCATTTTGGATCCCCCGCACTGCATGGCAAATGGATGCACCCTCCCAGCCTGGTACCAGCAGCGCAGCAGTAGCAATAGCCAAGGAGAGGGGGGCAGGGACCCCCCCCCCAAATAAAACACCCTTCTGGCCTGGTAGGTGCCCTCAGACAGTTTTCGCCTACTTTTAGGGCCGGGAATCGGTTTTTTTTTTAACTTTTAAAAACTTTTTTTCTGTGCCGCTTGGCATTGCGCGATGCAAGTAACGAGCACGACAAATCAGACCAAATTGTTCGTTCGTCGGTTCGAGCTCGAAGTCTGGCGGAGTAATTCCCGTTTCCGTTTCCGTAGAGTAACGGATACGAGTAACGGAAACGGAAACGGGAATACCGCTAAGTCGTGCCCATCTCTAATGCAGACCTCTACATTGGAGAAACTAAACAGCCATTAAACAGAAGGATGGCCCAACATAGGAGGGGCAACAGGTCAGGATCAGAATCAGCAGTACACCTCCATTTGAAGGACAAAGGGCACACATTCAAAGCTGAGGATGTACACATGTTAGACAAAGAAGATAGGTGGTTTGAGAGAGGAGTAAGGGAAGCCATTCATGTGAGCATTGAAACCCCCTCCCTCAACAGAGGTGGTGGCCTCAGGCATAGTCTATCCGTTATTTATCAGGGTGTGCTTTCAACAGTACCCAGACAAATCAAAAAGCCTTCACCACCAAGGCCATAGCTAACAACCCATTCTTTATAGGTTTCAGCACTTTAGGCCATTGTTCACCTTAAGGCTATGGAGACTGTTGTCTACCTAACGAACCTATTCAGGCCATTGTTCATCTTATAAGCCTACTTCAGACCAGGGTGACAAGAGGTCAAAGGGGACTATAAGATGGAGGACTTGCACTAGTTGTATTCAGACTGATGAGCAGCGAAACGTTTCTATCTCTCAAGAAAAAAGAAGTCCAGTAGCCATGACTCAACTTCCAGATAAATTCACCTGGATGACTGAGAATCTTCACAGACACTTTGAAGAAAAGGGAGAAGAAAAGGGAACCCTTGAGGAAAAAGAGCAAAAACATCAAACCATCTAGGAAATGTAAAAACTCAATGAAAGAGAAAATAGCCCACTTTAAAAGACTGTTCAGTCTCCTGGAGGCTACACCTAAGAAGACATCAAACTCCCAGAAAAGACAGACCTTGAAACTAAGAGAGAGGAACATGCAGCATGAAAAGAAAAGGATACAATACTAGCTGATAAGTTACCTAATTCTTCGATAAAGCAAAATGTACTAGAACCACCTACCTTCACAGCACCAGACTTATGGTGCCAGTTGGGAACTGGACAACCTCACCGGAAACATGTGAATGACAATCATCAAAGTAAAACAGAAAGGAAATCTTCATGGAAATGGAAGCTAGTATTAAATCAACGGAAGCTGGTTATTTCAAATTTCCCAAAACCTAAAAGAAAACTTTCACTGGCACAGCGTAAATTTTTTTTTTTTTTTTGGAATTTTTAAGTAAATTAGCCCCACAGCCTCTGAATATTGATTATATTCTTAACATAGAAGATTTGTTCTACAAATACCACTCTCTCCACATTGTGGTTACATTTGGAAATGGGTGTCTTCTTAGGAGCCTCCTAGTTGCAACAGTAATTTAAAATGTGGTGCTTTTTTCATATACTGTACAACAACACAGAGTTATGGGTCAGTTAAAGTGCATAAAGAATAACCCATGAAGTTTTTAGCTGAAATCCCAGGGAGTGAGAAATACATTAAATCATTGGGTCCCGTATATTACTCTGTTTGAAATCTTGGTTCAAAATTATAGTTGTTTCTATTGCCTATTTTTAGCTCCTGGCCTGAGTTTTCAACATTTTGTTGCATGAGCTTGTCAAGATATGTAAAAGTTGATAAAATATATGCTATGTATATTTAACAGATAGTGGAAAGAATTGTAAAATGGAGGCAGTTAGATTCTGCAGACTCATGATGTTAATTCACAAGTGTAAGAGATAAGTAATCACAGGCATGTTATGTGATGAAGCACAGGTGAAAGAATTTATAGCATCATGATTGTATCAGATTGCATCAGATTGTAATTAGTGATGACTCACATCTGATGGGTACTGAACTGTATAAAAAGCACTAGCATTCCATTTGTTAGGTGGGTCTGTTATGGTGAGAACAGAACCCCACACTCTGTTTGTCTGTTGTAAATATTGCTTGGTTGTTATGCTGTATATATTTTTGATGTATATATGAATATATGAGTTTTTACTCTACCCATTGTCATTGTATCTTCATAACCTAACTCTGCAATACTTTATATCAATACTGACATTTTATCTGCACGCTACTGCTGCACTGCTCTGTGTCAAGCACAAGTAAATATTATATTTGTTGCTTAATTGCTGATAGAGCTTCCTGTGGAGTATCTATTATTGTATTTGTGCCCATCAGGTTTTGTCAGAAAGAATCCCACCCATTCTCCAGGAACCATAAAGAACACTGATGAAATGAAATTAGGTTAAGGTCATTATCGGTCAGAATGGTTTCATTTGCTCAGAGCTATACATCCTAAACTGCTTGTCAAGAGCCAGGGCAAATGAGTGCGAGGATGGGCAACCCAAGAGATAATGTAAATGCTTTTATGAGCCTGAACAATCAGGCCAGATAAGGGAATGCATCTCTGGGCTTGAGGTCTTTTCCAACTCTATGATTCTATGATTTCTTGGTCACAGATTCATACTATAAAAAATCAGGCATTTAAAATACCTAATTTTCAAATGTTTCTGTGGTGCTTTGGTGGTTTTTTAAATAATTTTTATTAAACATAAAAAAGACAAAATAACAATGATAAACAATTATATAAAAAAAGCAGTAATAGACAATCATAAACAATACAAAGTGCCCCCCACCCCCAAGAAACCGTCCAGTGTTCTTGCATCTTCTCTTTCTTCTTCATCTTTTTTTTTTTTTTTTTCGAATAGGCTTCTTAAGGTCCTTTACACCAGAACTGTGTTGGATTATAAGTTGGTTGTATCCCTTTCCCTTTTAATAGTACATTATCTATAAATTTCCCCCAAACATCATAGAAGATATCTTTTTTCATTTCACCTCGCAAAACTTTTATATTACAAGATAATTTATCATTTAGTGCTATGTCCCACACTTCCTTATACCATTCAGCAATTTTAAGGTCTGATTTCAGTTTCCAGTTCCTAGCAATAATCAGTCTAGCTCCTGTCATAAGATTTGCTATTAATTCTTTAGTTTTCACATCATATTCATTGATAGAGGGTAATGATAACAAAGCAATTTCAGGTACACATTTAATATCAGTTTGTAGTATTTCTCTTATCTCCTCAATAATCTCTTGCCAAAACGTTTGAACTATTTCACATTCCCACCACAGATGAAAATAAGTACCTATCTTTTTTCGCATTTCCAGCAGAGCTTAGAATATTTTGGATTCATTCTATTCACTCTGACCGGAGTCATATACCATCTTAAAACTAGTTTGAAGTAGTTTTTTTTTTATTCTGACTGATAATGACCGTAAGATCCTCAAATTCCAAATTCTTTTCCATTCATCATTGTTTATTTCTTTCTCTATGTCTTGTTTCCATAACTCTCTTATTGTGTCCTGTTCCCTATTCTCAAATGAATCTTGAATTATTTTATATAATTTACCAACTGCTCCTTTCCCTGTATTTCCTTTCTCTGATTCATTTGTTGTCAGAAATTGCTCAAATTTTGTATATCCTCTGAGTTGTATATTTCTCCTAGTCCATTCTTTCGTCCAGCTTTCTAACTGGGCGTAATTCAACCAGGACAATTCCTGAGTTTGCAGAATGCATTTAATTTCTTGTTTTGATGTCATCTTTTTAATCCAGTCTTTTAATCTTGCCACTTTCCTTAATTTAAATAAGTCTCCCAATTTCTTCATGTTCGTGGGGAAATTTATCTGATCGATCACCGCGCCAAGCGGGGAACCTTCCTGTATCAATTTCTTTCCATACTTTTTCCAAGTAAGCAATCGGGAACTCAGAAGCAGGTTTTTAATTGGGTAACTTTTCCTTTTTGGGGGGAGAATAAACACATAATTATTTATGTCTTCATTTAGCTCCTCTGATTGAAGTTCCCACCATATTAGTTTTTGAGGTTTAAATAGTATTTTCTCCAGGGAACTAAGCTGATTAGCTATGTAGTAAATTCTAAGATTAGGTATGCCTATACCTCCCTCTTTTTGAGATCTGTACCATAAGCTTTTATTTATTCTTGCTTTTTTCCACCATTGCAGAATCTACTTATAAGATCTTGATAGACTTTAATTTCAATTTTTTAATTTCAATTTCTGTGTATTGAATAGGTAACATTCTAAAAAGAAAATTAATTTTAGAAGTATTTTCATTTTTACCATTGCTATTCTACCAAACCATGATAAGTTTAGTTTGGAGTAATTTTGTAATTTATTTCTAATCTCTTCCTTTATTTTTGTGTAATTTCGTTCTTTCGTTTTGCTGATGTCTTTATCTAAAAGTATCCCTAGGTATTTTATACATTTACAAAATTTCAGTTCGTAATTGGAGATCTCCATGTCTCGATTATCCTGATTGAAGAGCATAATTTCTGACTTCTGCAAGTTGACACATAATCCGGTTGTTCCACCGAATTCCTTTAGATGTGCTTTTATTCTTAATATATTTTCTACCGGATTTTTTATTGTTAACAAAGCGTCATCCGCAAATAAACTGATTTTTATCTTACCTTCCTTACCCATACCTTTAATAAGTTGGTCCTCCCTTATTGCGTTAGCTAGTAGCTCTATCACTATGCAAAACAGAACTGGCGATAAAGGACATCCCTGTCTTGTTCCTCGGCCTAGGGTAATTTTTCCTGTCATCCCATCATTGACAATGATTGATGAGGTGCTATGAGAATAGAGTTGGTTTATTACACTTAGAAATTTTTCTCCAAACCCCCATTTCACTAATAAAAGTTTTAACGCAGGCCATTGGACACAATCAAAGGCTTTAAATAAATCTAGAGACAAAATGCATGCTTTGTCCTGTTATCTTCCCATCTCATAAAGAACATTCAAGACTCTTCTTACAGTGTCTGACATTTGTCTGCCTTTGATAAAGCCCGTATGGTCTTCTTTAATATATTTGTATATAAATGTGTACATTCTTTTGGCTAGAATTGCTGTAAAAATCTTGGCATCTTGATTTATAAGTGATATTGGTCTGTAAGATCCAACATCTATTGGATCTTTATTAGGCTTGAGAATTAAAATGGTTAAGGTATGTTTCCAGGAGGAAGGAACTTGCTCGCCCTCCAATATCTCGTTATAAAGCTTCTTTAACTTAGGAATTAACATTGATTTGAATATCTTGTAAAATTCTGGTCCCAATCCGTCATCTCCTGGAGTTTTGGCATTCTTTAGCTTATTTATGACATCCTCTATTTCCTCCTCTTTAATAGCTTTTTCCATTTCAAGCCTGTCTTCCTCCGCTAGTCTTGCTTTTAGGTTTTTGTCAATATATTGTTCCATAACTTCCTTGCTACTTCTATTGGCTGTATATAAGTTTTGATAGAATTCTTGAATAGCTTTTAATTTTTCTTTCATTTGAGTAGAGATATTGCCGCTTAAATCCTTTATCCTTCCTATCATGCTTTTTTCTTTCCTTTTCTGTGCTAATTTTGCTAGCATCTTCGAGTTTTTATTACTGTATTCGAAAAAGTTTCTTTTCAAATATAGTAAATTTCTTTGGGTTTGTTGTAGATCTATATCTTCTAATTCCCTTTTCCTGGCCTCAATCTGGATTAAGATTTTTTTTCTTTAGTTAAAAAAAATTGAGATTCAAGGTCTGCTATATTAGCCTCTAATTTTTTTTATTTTGCTGATCTCGACTTTTTATAATAGCATTTTCTTTTATTATGTAACCTCTGGCCGCCGCCTTCACAGTGTCCCAAATAACTCCTATTTGACCACCACCTTCTTCATTGATATTCCAGGTTTCTAGCCATTCTCTTTGTATTTTTTGTACTGTGTCTGGGGATTGAAAAATTCTAGGGTTTATTCTCCACCTTCTAGCTTCCTTATAATTCTTCTTATTTTCTATTTCAACAGACATTAGAGCATGATCAGAATTTTTTATCAATTCTATATTTGTATTTACAACTTTAGATAACAAACTTTGTGAGACAAATATAAAATCTATTCTCGAGTAAGCTTTGTGGGCTGATGAGTAAAAAGTAAATTTTCTTTCATCGCCCTTTAATTCTCTCCAAACATCCTTTAATCCTATATTTGCGATGAATTTTGTTAAGATTGTATGTCTGGCCCTCCAGTCTACCTTCCTAGTCATTGTTTTGTCTTTTATTTTGTCCATAACCATGTTGAAATCTCCTGCCAAAATCACATGTCCTTTCTGTACCTTTTCTATCTGCTCCCATACCTCTTTGTAAAACAGGTTATGATTAGCATTCGGTGCATAAACGTTTATCAGTGTATATTGTTCTAGACCAATTGTGGCCTGAAGAATAATATATCTACCTTCCAAATCTTTCACAGTTTTTTCAACAATACAATCACAGTGCTTTGAAATTAAGATTGCTACCCCCCTTGCTTTAGATGAACCAAAACTTTTCTCATAAATGTTGATGTTGGGTAGTTTCAGTTCGTTTTGACCATCTTTTGCTTGGTGTGTTTCTTGAAGAAAGACGATGTCCGGTTTATTCATCTTAATTAATGACTCTATTCTCTTTCTCTTCGTGACAGAACCTAGGCCCTTAGCATTCAATGTAGCTAATTTCAACAGTCTACCCATATTTTCATTCTATTATCGATCTGGAACGGTCTCATTGTGCATATATACAAACAAACATTACATATAGTAAAGAAAAAGACAATGATTTCCCACACCCTACCACCTACATTTATTTTCTGTTCTCCCATCCTCTTGGCTCTCATACACATCCTGTATGCGCCCTTATAGGAGGGAGGGGGAAGGCACCTGTACACTTCCCGATGGCTAATAATGATTCAGAAGCTCTAAATTAGCTCACTAAACAATTAGCGTTAGAAAAGAAAGAATGCAATGTCTAGTCTTCTCTCTCCCGCTTTACAATTATATACGTGAAAATGGGTGCGCCCCTGCTGAATTTGCTTCTATGATTCATGTTGATAAAAAAGATAACATGATTTTGATTGTGAATGTTCGCCGCCCAGAGTTCCCGTTGGGAAGATGGGCGGATATAAATTCAACAATAAATAAATAATAAATAAATAAATAAATAAAAAAGATAACATGATAATGTGAATCTTAAGATCCTCCTATTCACCTCCCTTCCTCCCTCAGTCCCCCCCCAAAGGAAAAAAAACATAGAGGGGAAAAGGAAAGGTATGCGAGAGGAAGGAAAAAGGGATAAGAAACGGGAAGGGAGTGGAGAAATATAGGATGGGCAAAGGACGGGCAAGTCAAAACATAGATGAAATGAAACAAAATAGACTAGGAAAGAAGGAAAAAAATAACAGGAGGGAAGGGGAGGGAGAGACAGGGAGAGAGAGAAAGGAGGCGCTGTCTTCTATAGTGCAGGGCTCTTCAAATCGGTCTCCATTTTGCTTGCCCATTGAAACATTTAAAGAGTTAAAAGGTGACACTGTCATCACTGCAGAAGCTGAATTTGGAGTTATCTATTCTTCTTCGATTTGAATATTCCATGCCTTGAGAAGTTGTTCACCTTCTTCCAAGGAATAGATTTTGTGTAGAGTTGGGCCCTTCCACACTTTAAGAAAGATCGGGAATCCCCAGTTATATCTGTAGTTGTTGTTTCTCAGAGCAGTTGTCACAGGTCTCATAGTTTTCCTCCATTCAAAAGTCTCCCTGGATATATACTGGTAGACTTGTACAACTCTTCCCTCACGCTTCAGCAGGTCAGGCTTTGCCCTAAGAGCTGACATCAATTGTTCTTTCATGGCATAGGAAGTAAATCTAATTAGAATTGGTCTTGTAATACCTCTCTTCGCACTGCCTATATAGTGCATTCTTTCAATATCAGTCTCGGCAAGATGTTGGGGGAGGATAGAATTAAGCCAAACGAGGATTTCTTTCTTCATTTATTTTTTATCCTGGAGTTCAAAATTAATTAATTTCAGATCAGACCTTCGAGAATAGTCTTCCATATAGATAAGCTTCCGCTGTAAGGCATCAATCTCTTCTTCATGCGCAGCGATAACACTTTCGTTCTTGGAGGATAGAGTTTGAACTTGATTGATTTCTCCTGCTAATTTTTTCAACTCTGCGCCGTTATTAGAGACCTGTGTCTGAAGGGTCCGTATTTCTTGTAACAGGTCCTTCCTTAGGTCTTTATTATGTTTAATAAAAATTATTTTTAAAAGGAAATGGGGTGGAAGCCAATAAATTAAATGAAGATAGGAACAAGTTTCTTTGTGCAGGCCTGATAGTATCCAGGTTTCTTTGAAAACAATGTTCCTAGCCCCCTGTGTCCTGAATGGTTAAAGGACAACAAAAGCCAGGAGGATGCAAAGTTTAATAAGGAGATAAGGGCTAGCCAGAGCTTAACCAACCAATACCAAGATTTCACACAGGAGTTTAGAGGAGACTTGGATCCAGGATAAATAAACCGTGGTCGACAAAAGGGAACCGGGGATTAGGAGAAAAATATGAAGCTACTGCTAAAATTCCAGAAAGAATGAAACTACACACAAGAAGCTGAGAGACAATTGTCCAACTCCAAATTTTATCAGCTCTTAACCACAGATCGAACTAAAAAATATTAAAGAAACTACAAGTTTTATTTAAAACTTCTCTGATAAGACACGTGAATAAAACCTGACCAACATACATCAAGAACTGAACAACCCTCTTCTACTTACTACGTAAAATACATAAACTAGGATACCCCAGCAGACCCATTGGATCTAGCATCAATATCATCACAGTTGGGGTATCTGGATATGTAGACTCTGTGTTCAAACCATATGTCACCAATGCACACATGGCAATGTAAAAGATACCACTGAGTTTCTAAGGAAACTTCAATCCACACATGACCTCCCTGACAACAACATTCTAGCTCTCTGCTCACTAACATTTCACACAGATGCGATCATGAATACCATTCAAAATAAGGAGAAAGACCATAAAATCACCCCCTCTGCTACTTTGTGCTCACATACAACTATTTCACCTTTGACAATAAAACCTACCTTCTTATCAACAGACCCACCATGGACCTCCTTGCAAGTATACATGACCATTACATGCAGGGCTGGCGCTAGGGTTTCTTGTGCCCTAGGCGGCGGGCGGGGTGGCGGGGTGGCGACGGCGGTGATGGCGGGCGGGGGTGGGGGCGGTGGGGGGCGGCAGCTATTCTTCTAACCTCTCTGTTTACACGATTTCCCTTTTTTCAATAAGTCATTCCATTCAAGCACTATTTTCCAGTCATGAGTTGTTACCATTAGGTTTTAGCAATTGTCATTAAATACATGTCTCTAGAGACATTTCAAACTATGGGTTGTTCACCTCTTGCTGCTTCCTTCTTGTTTTGGCTTGTCCCAGCTTTTGGTGCATCACCAACACTCTGGTACGCAGTAAGGTAAAGGTTCCCCCCGCACATGCGTGCTAGTCGTGTCCGACTCTAGGGGCGGTGCTCATCTCCGTATTCAAGCCGGAAGAGCCAGTGTTGTGCAAGTCCATGGCCATGTGGCTGGCATGGCTGCAAGGAAACACTGTTTTTACCTTCCCGCCTTTTACGGCGGTACCTATTTATCTACTTGCATTTTACATGCTTTTGAACTGCTAGGTTGGCAGGAGCTGGGATGAACAGCGGGAGCTCGCTCCACTGCGTGGCACCTGGGATTCGAACCACTGAGCTGATGACTTTGAAGTCAACAGGTTTTGGAGCCTTAGTCCACTGAGCCACCACTGGTACCCCCTCATTCTCTGGAATACTGCTTCAACTCTTTGACAGGATTCAGTTTAAATATGCCTAAGACATCCAGCAAACCCATTCTTTTTCTACTCTGTAAGATTTAACCCATCTTTTCTTAAGAGTCATTCTTCATGGAAGCATGTGCCATAATCCAAAAGCCAATTCCTTCCTGACAACACTTGTACAACCAGTTTTTAACTTCCAATATTCTTATCTCTTTTCCTGGGCCATAACCTTTGATGGTGATGAAACGCATGCCCCTCTGCCTCAAGGTTCTTCACCTTCCTACCCCAAGCCTCACAGTCAGTTTCAATTTGTTGAATGCTCTGTTTGGCAACATCATTTGTTATCTTGTGAATATAAATGAAGAAATAATGGTCCATGGGTTTGATGAGACTTGGTGACTCTTTTGTGGCTCTGCTAGAACAGTCTGTTTTCTCTTCTCTGATGAGAAGGAGGTGGGTGGGTGGCGAGAAGCGAAGCTGACATTTTTAAAACATGTGATTATAATAGCTCACAGAGGTGCTTATCAACAGTCCAATCATACCATGCTTTATTACAACAAAAATCCAAACCCATCGATCATATTAATGGCAATTTCATAACATTGTGCTCCATAGCAAAATAAGAATGCAGTTTCTTGGCTGCCAGCATAAATTGTACTTGATAATTAGATAGAATATATGATAGCTAACTTGATCCATTGTTTGTCTGTTGGTATAGAGTCAAAGGCAGATTTTAAATCTATGAATGCAATGAACAGGCCGTTACTATAAAAGGTCATATATTTCTCAGCTAGGTGATTTAGGAGGATACAGTGATCTATTGTTGATCTGCCCTTTCTGAATCGTGCCTGTTCATTTCCCAGAATATTTTGATCTTCTATCCAAGTGGATAGATTATGATTTTGGTAACTAGCATACAGTTTCCCCACAACCAACAATAAACTGATGGGCCTGTAATTTGATGGATCTCCTCTATCACCTTTCTTGAAAACCGGTATGACAATAGCCTCGAACCAATTGACAGGAAATTTACCTGAGTTGTTAATATGTGTAAACAGATTGGCCAGCAAAGGGGCTCACCAGCTTGAAGCTCCATCTTTGCAATTCTGTTCCACACCATGAGAAACCCAAAAGATCCCCTCAAAAGGGAGTCGCCTTCCATCAGACCCCCCCCCATCATCACCTTTGTACCTTTTGTCCAAATGGGATAGAAAATTCCCATACTTGTTGCAGTCTTCATCCTCACGCCAAGGTTGTTATTTCATTAATGACTGGGAAACTGTGGTAAACTATAATATGTTTTCAAAGTTATACATGCCCCTCTTGAAACAACTAGACATATTTTTCTATCATGGCTGGACGCACATTTTTTGGCAGTGATCTCTGAGAACAGTAAGAAAGTTTGAGCGCCACTCGACTACTGTATACAAAAATAGACACTCATGGTTCAGGTTTCTATGTTCCCTTTCAGCCTCTTGCCCTAGCGATTGCCAGTCAGAACCAGGACTCTCCTTGGCAGAGGGTCTGTGAAAAAAGAGAGCTGTTGCATGTTTTCTTGAGGAAGTGTTAGCCTTCTTGCCTGTGAAGATTCTCAATCATCCAGGTGAGTTTATCTGGAAGTTGAGTCATGGCTACTGGACTTCTTTTTTGAGAGATAGAAACGTTTCGCTGTTCATCCAAACAGCTTCATCGGTCTGAATACAGCTAGTGCAAATCCTCCATCTTATAGGCAGCTTTGACCTCTTGTCACCCTGGCCTGAATTAGGCTCATAAGATGAACAGTGGCCTAAATAGGCTCGTTAGCGAGACAATAGTATCCTTAGCCTTAAGGTGAACAATGGCCTAAGGTGCTGAAACCTATCAAGAATGGGTCGTTAGCTATGGCCTTGGTGGTGAAGGCTTTTTGATTTGCCTGGGGACTTTGGAAAGCACAGCCTGATAAGTAGCAGATAGACTATGCCGGAGCCCACCACCTCTGTTGAGGGAGGGGTTTTCAATTCTCACTAGACATGGGCACGACTTGGCGAAATTCTCGTTTCCGTTTCCGTTTCTCGTTTCCGTTACGTAACGGAACGAAGAACGACAATTACTCCGCCAGAACTCGAACTCGAACCGACTAAAGAAAAATTGGGTCTGATTTGTCGTTGTTGTTCCTGGCATCGCAGCAATCGCGCGATGCCAAGCGGCACTGGAAAAAAGTTTTAAAAATAAAAAAAACCCCGATTCCCGGCCAAAAAAGCAGGCGAAAATATGCCTGCCTGAGGGCACCTACCAGGGGGGTGGTTTCTGGGGGGTGGGGTCCCTGGCCTCCCCCCTCCTCTCCTGGGCTGCGCAAAGTGCACATCCTCGTCGAGTCGCCATGCCAACACACCAAGCGGCGCGGCACAGAAAAAAAAATTTAAAAATTAAAAAAAACCCCGATTCACGGCGAAAAAAACAGGCGAAAATATGCCTGCCTCAGTGAGGGCACCTACTAGAAAGGTGGTTTCGGGGGGGGGGGGGTCCCCCGGCCTCCCCCCCTCTCCTCTCCTGGGCTGCACATCCTCGTCGTCTCGCCAACTCGCCATGCCATGCAGTGCGGGCGGGGGATCCAAATGGGGCGACGTCCGCAATATTTATTTTGAAATTGCGTGGTCCAAAAACACACCAAAGCACCACAGAAACATGCGAAAATAGCTATTTTAAAACTGCCTGAATTTTTTCATAGCAGCAGTGGGTTTTTCTTGCCACAAAATGTGTCCATTGATTTTATTTTATTTTTATTTTTTTTTTATTTTTTTACACCTGCGCAATGATGGGCTGGCCATGGGATGGGACCATGCAAATTTTTGGAGCCATTCCACCAATTGCATGGCCACTTGGCCAGGTTTTGACTGAGACTTCTGGGATGTGCCAGTCGGGCATAAAAAGCCCACTAACCCTAGCCCGAACCCGAACCCGAACCCTAACCCTAACCCATACGCCAGTACACTGTCCTTCTTAGTGGGTCAGAGAGGCACCCAGAGGTGCACCCCAGTAACTCACCCTAACCTTACCCATAACCCTAAGCCTAGCCCTTGCGCTAACCCCTAACCAGTAAGCCAGATGTGTACTCGCATTGCACTACAGCAAGTACACTTCCCTTCTTAGTGAGTCACAGGGCGCCCGTAGGGGTCCTCTCTCACTTTGTTCCCCAGCCCAAGTGCACCGCAGGCAGTGAGTCACAGAGGCACCCGAAAGAGAGGTGCCTTTGCCTGCTACTGCAACTGCAACTTAATGGTATGCATATCCAATTGGCTATGCATGCCATTTTGTAGCGGGCCAGAGGAGGCACCCACCCCAGAGAGGTGCCTCCAGGAGCCCCCCCCCCCCCAAAACCAGTACTAACGACAGACGAAAAAATGACAAACAAAACGACAAATTTTTGGAAAATTTCGCGAAAAACGGAAACGAGCCAAAACGGGCCAGCTCCGACACATGACAACTCGAAATGTAATTTTTCCTGGTCGTGCTCATCTCTAATGCTCACATGAATGGCCTCCCTTACTCCTCTTTCAAACCACCTCTCTTCTTTGTCTAATATGTGTACATCCTCATCTTTGAAAGAGTGCCCTTTGTCCTTCTAATGGAGGTGTACTGCTGATTCTGGTCCTGACCTGTTGCCCCTCCTATGTTGGGCCAAAGGATCCGATACCAAACCATAAAAGGAGCAATATAGTATATGTGGTCCAATGCAGTGAGGAGTGTTCAGACCTCTACATTGGAGAAACTAAACAGCCATTAAACAGAAGGATGGCCCAACATCCTTGTGGCCCTCCTCTGTATTTGTTCCAGTTTGTTGGCATCCCCTACCTAATTTTGTATGTCTCAAGCATGCCCCCCCGGGCACCTTTTAATGCAGCCTAAACAATTTGCCTCTTTAAAAAAATATTAATTTATTCATTAGCTGTTTTATGCTATTGGCTCCTATTCAGTTTGTGATACAGAATTTCAAGATCTTCTTTGCATGTAGTATTGCTAGAACAAATAGCACCACCACCCCATAACTGTGCATTTAGTTTCTTTTTCCTAGATGTAGGACTCTGCATTCATCTCTGTTAAATTTTACTTCACTGTTTTCAGCACAATACTCACACCTATCAAGGTCTCTTTGAATGTTGTTTCTGTCTTCCGGGGCAATAGATCTTCCAACCAATTCTGGGTCATTTGCAGATGTGATAGGCATCCCCTCTGTCCCCTCATCGAAATAATTAATAAAAATGTGAACAGCACTAGGCCCAGGAGAGAGCCTTGCGGTACTCTGTTTCTTACCTCTTCCCAGTATGAGAAGGAGCCATTGACAAGCACTCTTTGAGTACAAATCTGTAACCGACCGTGTATCCATTTGACAGTTGTTCTACCAGGCCATGCTTTGTTCACTTGCTGAACGAAAAATGATCTAAACGTTATGCATGATAAAGAAGGAGGATGGGATCAGAGTGATCTTTAGAGGTTTATTTGCAATGGGGCCAAAACACGGATTTTACATGGATTTCATTTGTAATAGACTTTGGCCTCTGAGGCAAGTACATTACAGAAAAAAGGTTAGCAGTATCAGAAGAAAGAAAAAGAAATATTAACCCCCATTAGAAGGATTTTTTTTCTTTTCAAAACTTTCATTGAGCGAATTCTAAGTTATGTTCTGGTCTCAGGAGAATTTCAAAATATTGCTGGCTAGATGTAGGGTTAACACTGTGATTAGGTTTAACAGAAGATTTATGTTTACATGGATTATCTGAATAACTGGGGATTTCAACTGCCATGTGCCCCCTTACAATGGGGCAAGCCCAGAAAATGACACTTGCACTTCTCAGAATCATTATACACTGATAGCATGGAACATATTTTTGCCCAACCTATGACCCTGGTTGGGCCAAAAATACTGTAAACTAAAATATTCACCAAAAGTAATCAAGCATTTTATTGCTGTATAATGATGCCACAAAATGCACGTGTCATATTCTGGTTGTGCTTACCAATGACTTCTTTTCAAACTGGGAGGAAATAGATTTGATGGGATGGGAATCGGAGCCCTCAGTCATACAGAAAACCCATGTAGATTTAAATTTTCTCCAAACCTTTGGTGTTAAAACAAACAAAACCCATGATTATGAGAAGTTGTTGTTCCTGGAAAAACCTTTAAACAATATCCCCAGATTCCAGCATCGTAAAATGCCTGTCTCAAAATTCTACTTTTGTGTGGCTTCTACAAAGGAGCATGACTCGGGGGCATTAAAAAGCAAGGCGTTTTATGTCCTGGTTGTTCATAACCATTGGGAAACCACAGAGGGCAATGGCTGCTCAGGTCCCACGGTTTCCCACGGTTTCCCGGTCATTAATGAAATAACAACCTTGGCGTGAGGATGAAGACTGCAACAAGTATGGGAATTTCCTATCCCATTTGGACAAAAGGTACAAAGTAGAGATGGGCACGACTTGAAAAAAAAAATTTCGAGTTGTCGTTAGTCGGGCCGGTTCCGTTTCGGCTCGTTTCCGTTTTTCGCGAAAATTTGCAAAAATTTGCAAAAATTAGTCAGTTCGTTTTTTTTTTTTTTTCATTGTCGTTAGTACTGGTTTGGGGAGGGGGTAGCGGGCTCCTGGAGGGAGCTGCAGGAGTCAGCCAGAGCCACAAGTGACGGACTGGCAGACTCTTTGCACCCGCTGTGTCTCACGTACTTGCATGTAGTGCAATGCAAGTAGATCTGGCTTAGGGTTAAGACGGATTAGCGCAACCGCTAGGGTTAGGCTAGTTACGGGTGAGGTTACGGTGAGTATTGGGGTGCATCTGGGTGCCTCTCTGTCCCACTTAGAAGGACAGTGTACTGGCGTATGGGTTAGGCTTAGGGTTCGGGTTTGGGCTACGATTAGTGGGCTGTTTATGCCCAATTGGCACATCCCAGAAGTCTCTGTGGTCAACCTGGCCAAGTGGCCATGCGATTGGTGGAAAATTTTCATGGTCTACTCGCCCATCATTGCAAATGTGCAGGTGTAATAAAATAAAATAAAATAAAATAAAATAAAATAAAATAAAATAAAATAAAATCAACGGAGACTTTTTTTTGCAAGAAAAACCCACTGCTGCTACTGTAAAAATTCAAGCATTTAAAATAGCTAATTTTCGCATGTTTCTGTGGTGCTTTGGTGGGGTTTTGGGCAACAATTTCAAAAAAAATATTGCGGTCGCCATTTTGGATCCCCCCCCACCGCATGGCAAATGGATGCGCCCTCCCAGCCTGGTACAGTCAGCAAAACCTGGCCATGCGATTGGTGGAATGGCTCCAAAACTTTGCATGGTCCACTCCCATGGGCGAGCCCATCATTGCGAATGCGCAGGTGTAAAAAAATAAAATAAAATAAAATAAAATAAAATAAAATCAACAGAGACTTTTTTTGCAAGAAAAACCCACTGCTGCTACTGTAAAAAATTCAAGCATTTAAAATAGCTAATTTTCGCATGTTTCTGTGGTGCTTTGGTGGGGTTTTGGGCAACGATTTCAAAAAAAAATTTGCGGTCGCCATTTTGGATCCCCCGCACTGCATGGCAAATGGGATGCGCCCTCCCAACCTGGTACCAGCAGCGCAGCAGTAGCAATAGCCAAGGAGAGGGGGGCGGGGAACCCCCCCCCCAAATAAAACACCCTTCTGGCCTGGTAGGTGCCCTCAGACAGTTTTCGCCTACTTTTAGGGCCGGGAATCGGTTTTTTTTTTAACGTTTAAAAACTTTTTTTCTGTGCCGCTTGGCATTGCGCGATGCAAGTAACGAGCATGACAAATCAGACCAAATTGTTCGTTCGTCGGTTCGAGCTCGAAGTCTGGGGCAGTGATTCCCGTTACCGTTTCCGTAGAGTAACGGAAACGAGTAACGGAAACGGAAACGGGAATACCGCTAAGTCGTGCCCATCTCTAGTACAAAGGCGATGATGGGGGGGTCTGATGGAAGGCGACTCCCTTTTGAGGGGATCTTTTGGGTTTCTCATGGTGTGGAACAGAATTGCAAAGATGGAGCTTCAAGTGCAGGATAGTGAAACTGTGTCCCTGCTAAGACCTTCAAAATCCTAAGAAAATAACTAACACAGAAAGAAAGGGAAGGAAGCTGGGAGAGGGCAGTAAGGGAAGGAAGCCAGCCATGTGATGGATAGACCTGACTCAAGGTGCTAAAAAATATCCCTCAGCTGTTAGCATGGCTGCAAGAGGCACCAACCATGGCAGGCATGTCAAAACTTTAGCCCTCCAGATGTTTTGGACCACAACTCCCCAGAGTCCTTTGTCATTGGCAATCTAAGTTTAGAATTCTGGGAACTGTGGTCCAAAACATCAGGAGGGATGAAGTTTTGACATGCTTGAACCACTGACATTAAGAGTCAACAATCCTTCACAATCATGCCATTTACTCCCAATGAGAAGCAAGTGGTCTGAGCAATGCACAACATGCCTGAGCCCCAATTCTGGGTACCATCGTGCAGTGTGGAGGACCTTCAAGCATTTCAGGCAGTCAGTGGTCTCTCGGTGCTGTTGTGCAGCACTGCCAAAATGGACACTGTCGAACCATAGCCTTGGGTATTGGGTAGACAGTGTGAGACAGCCCATTGAGTTGGGCATAATTTAGTGCCAGAGGTCTCTTGGTTTGAGTTGCAGCTGTGTGTTCTCTATCTTCCAACTGTGTAGAAAATTGTTCCTGTCTTAATACATGGGTACTAGATTATCCTGGCCTAAATCCTACTAGCGTTCATATTAATATTTCATAACTTGCTATGGAAAAGTGCAACTTATTGACAAGGTGCTGGAGCATATCTCAGTTATGCAATTGGCGTATGACCAGGCACAACTTACATGTCCCCTGGCATCTTTTTATTAAGCCACAGTTGGCCACAACCTGTTATGTAAGAACCAACTGTGTTCTGGTCACGAAATTGGTAGAGAACAGGGATATATCTATATCAGGGCTGTCCAACTTTGAACAGCCTGGGGTCTACTTTTTCTGTCCCAAAGCGCCCGAGGGCTACTACACTAAAACCTCTACTTACGAATTTTAACCATTCCTTCTGAGCACATGCTCTCCAGGGGGGAAGAAGAGGGGAGATGTTACCATTCAAAGGAGATGGGCATGCCTGCAACCCCACCTCTCGCTGTCCCCTCCCCTCCCCTCCCCTCCCCTCCCCTCCCCTCCCCTCCCTCCGCTCCATACCACTGACTCAGGTGGTCACAAGACAATGTCACACCGATCATATGGGTGGTGGTGGGGAGCAGGGGACTGTGCCATGGCCCTTGAACTGCCCTACTTGGCTGAGACAGTGGGGCTGGCAGACCCAGAACTTTACTGGGGCAGTGGTGGTCCTCGGGACCGTGGAGGGAGGGGTGTAGAACTTATCCCCTCACTTTTTTTTTATTGATGGTCGGTGGGCTACTTTTAAACCCTTCGCAGGCTACCGGTAGCCCGTGGTCTACCTGTTCTGCAGGCCTGATCTATTTGATGGGAAGGGGAGAGAAAACAATCACTTCAATGACATCCGGAATCATCCTCTGTTTTGGTTACTACTTTTTTCATGTTGAAGGAACGGTTTTGCCATTTATAAACTTCCAATAAGTTTATCAAATTGATTTACCTTTGAGTGATGTTTACATTTTATCTTCAGACTTCATATCGGGGCTGAGTCTGTTACATCTGATGTTGCCTTATTCATTTCTTTCCCCACTCCTTTCTTCTTCAGCCTGGCATAACAGAGAGTTCTGGTAATCTCAAAAGCTAGCACATTTTGTATGGCCTTTATAAAAATGTTGCCCACCTGTGAGTGTCAGGGGTTGTTGTGTGAATGCTAACATGTGGGATAGTACCGCTTTGTAGAGTGTGCCCATCCATGTTGCAACAGCATCACTTTTTGTTTTGCTTCTGTAATCTAGGCTTCTTTACTGGGGCTATCCTAGGCAGATGTTCATCCATTCACAAATATTGTTTTTGTTGTTAATACTTCAGATTAGAGTTCTGACCTGCTTAAAAACATTTGTTCTCTTGTATAAAAATTGCTTTGTTTGTCAGGAAATTGACCCAGAAAAAAAATCTGAAATAAACAGGGTCTATGTATAAATTGATGTCAGTTTTACCTACTAAATTTTGAGATCTTTCTTTCTTTCTTTCCTTCCTTCCTTCCTTCCTTCCTTCCTTTCTTTGCACTGCCTTTGCTTCATTAATGCTAAACTGCACCCAGGTAAATGATCCAACTTCAAATTCTTGCATCTCAAATTGAATGGAGATAAGGCAAACGAAGCTGAGATAACTTTGGTCGTCCTTTATCTCCCAATAAACTGAGCATAGGTAGAGAAGCAGGAACTTTTGTGTCAGCATGACTCACTTCCTTCTCAGTAATCCCCAGAGTCCATTGTAAACCAGGCCACTTGCTGCAATGATAAACTGAGGGGCAAAAACTTGCTGTTGTTTCCAATAGACAATCAACTGGTTTGGATCTAACATAGCACCATCTGAAATCAACTGGATGCAGTAAAACAGCTAAGTTACCAGTTTACTGTTTGGCAAACACACTGGGGAGATATTTGTCTTAGACTTACAAGCATATGGCAGGCCAGCCATTTTTTAAAAAAAACTCTCAACTTTCCTTGGTAAGGACCTGAAATTGCTTGGGCTTGATCGATGGAATTCCCATCTGCTGCCTATTTCCAGGTAGGTCTAAGTGACTTACTTCTAAGGTCCTGTGTTGTATGACTCACTCCTCCAGGAGGATCTTGGGGTTCCCATAACTGTAACATGAGAGTGGCTGCAGCAGTCCCTGCACCAGTGTTATCATGGCAAGATTCTAACAGACCTAAATGTTCTCAGGACTTCACTGGGCTTACTGAAATTCAACCCAGACAAGACAGAGGTGCTTCTGGTCAGTCAAAAAAGAGATCAAGGGAAATGGATGCAATCTGTACTGAATAGGATTCCCCCCCCCCCCATTGAAAAAAGAGGTCCGCAGCTTGGGGGTGCTCCTGGACTCATCCTTGAGCCTAGATGCCCAGGTCACAGCTGTGGCCAGGAGTGCATTTGCAAAATTAAAACTAATATGTTTCTTGAAAAACCTGCTCAGGCCACGGTGACACGTGCCCTAGTGACCTCCAGGATGGACACTATAATGTGCTCTTTGTGGGGCTACCAATGGAAAGTCTCAAGAAGCTTCAACGGGTCCAAAATGCAGCAGCCAAATTGCTAACTGGGGCGGGATACAGAGATCACATTACACCCCTACAAAAGCAGCTCCACTGGCTGCCAATCAGCTATCGGGCACAATTGAAAGTACTGACCTTAAACTACAAAGCACAAAACAGACTGGGTCCAAGCTATCTCAAAGATCAAACCTCTCAGTATGAACCGGCTTGGGTGCTAATGCCTTTTTTTCTATCCCGCCACCTTTACAGGTGCATTTGATAAGAACACATGAAAGGGCCTTCTCAGTTGCTGCTCCCAGACTTTGGAACTCCCTCCACTGGAGGCGAGGACTGCACTATCTCTGCTATCTTTCTGGAAGCAGGAAAAGACCATCCTCTTCAGGCAAGCTTTTCCCTGAATGAGGGACTACCTACTATGTGACTTTTATATGGATTACCATGCATGATTATATTGCCTGATTTCATGAGAACACCAGTGTTTTCCATGTTGGTTTCCACCCCTCATAATAGATTGTTTTTCTTTATGTGTGCTCTTTGTAGCTCTACTGTTACCTTGTAATGTTCTAAGACGCCTCTTCTCATTCCCTGTTCTTAACCTGAATATGCCTTAAATGTTCTGGGCTGTATATTGTCCTTCAATATTGTAAGCCGCCTTGGGTCCTTTTTCAAGGAGCAAGGTGGGATAATATTTTAAATAAATATTAGTTGGACAATTATTAGTCTTCCTTACTTTTCTTTCACAATGACATAGATTTATGTGGAGGTTTATAGAAACCCTGAGCAAGTGTAATCCACCTACCTATTTAAGAAGGCAACAAGACAGAGGCCAGGATACAACAGAACACACTTAAAATGTCCAACTTTCCACAACCTCATTCTCTCCATCTTGCCTGGACTACAATCTTCATAATTTCAGTCACAAAGGGTTCGCTGACTTGGGATGGTGGGAGGCACCATATAGAGTAGAAAGAAAGAAAGAAAGAAAGAAAGAAAGAAAGAAAGAAAGAAAGAAAGAAAGAAAGAAAGAAAGAAAGAAAGAAGAAAGAAAGAAATAATCAGATCCATCAATGAGACAAGCTTTCCTGAATTATTTCAGGCTTCCCAACAAAAGAAAATACTTCTAAATATTCTGTCTACGAGTATCTCTGGGGCAGAGGTGCTGAATTCTCAACTGAGCCAAGTAGACTAATGGGTAAGTTTGAGCACCCGAGTTAACCTACCCCATAAACAGAGTGGATTGTGATATTTTGCTGCTTGACCTCAAGGACAGGATGTGCACCCTTCCCATTCCACTCACAGAGACCAGTTGGATTGGCAGTTGAATTTTTAGCACTAACAATGGAACTGTGACAGCCACACTTGTGAAGCAGCAGGCAGTCCCACTGTCTGGCATAAATACCTCTGACCTCACAAAGGTAAAACAGCTGGGGTATTTAAGAGCAATAGCCAGGAAGACTCCAGGCAAAATTCAAAGAAACAAAACAAAAGAAAAAACATGTGACACCTTAAAGACTATCATATTTTAATGTAAATTCTCATGGATCAAGTCCACATCCGCTGACATATGGCATTGGCAACAGAATGAAATGCTGAATGAAATATCCGTTTCATACCAAATATTCAATGACGCTTGGATGTATGATACATTTTGCATGCATAAGCCAAAGCACTGCATGAATATTAATGTTTAACATGAAAGTAATGCTGCCTAGATGCCCTAAGCCAATGGTTGCGAACCTTTGGCACTCCAGATGTCTTGGACCACAACTCCCACAGTTTTTTGTCATTGGCAATACAGGTTTGGAATTCTGGGAGTTGTGGTCTAAAACACCTGGAGTGCCCAAGGTTCGCCACCACTGCCCTAAGTGCATCTGATCTTGGCTGATTTTGGAAGCTAAGCAGGGTCGGCCCTGGTTAGTACTTGGATGGGGGACCACCAGGGAATACCAGGTGCTGTAGGCGCCTGGAGTAGGAACTGGCAAACCACTCCAGTATTCCTGCCAAGAAAAATCCATGGACATGGGGTCACAAAGAGTCGGTCATGACTGTAATGACACAACACAATACATGAAACTAATATTTCATTCAACATTTCATTCTATTACCATATATGTCTGGAGAAGTGACTTGATCCATGAAAGCTAAGATTAAAATATAATCGTCTTCAAGGGGCAACATGCATTTGTCTTTTGTTTTGTTTCTTTGGATTTTTCCTGGAATTCTGCTGACGTTCTGGATACATCTGCTGCCATCTAGTACTATCTGTCACCTAAGATGGTCGCCTCACTCTTTTTAATAATAGGATTTGCCCTACTCACAAAAGTAGTAGAGATCTGAGAAAAGGGATTGAATGTTGGATGTGAACTAACACCGAAATCAACACTGGGGGCATTAGGTCAGCCAGCTGGGAGTTACAGCTGTGGGTAGCCTAAGTGACTGTCAGGAAGGTATTTGCATATATATTCCAATGTTTTAAACTAACAAACACCGAGATCCCTGTTTCTCTCACTTCATTATTTGTCAAATCTTCTTTCCTGGAACTCCTTTGCAAAAATGACCATTATTCTGTCTTTTGGAATGCTTCTTCAAGAAACTGAAAGGGCTTCCCTCTGCACTTAAGGAGGCTCGTCTTGGATTTACATGGGTATGCCCAGGTTTAGTTATCTGGTTTCCGTACACGGATATCTGGCGGTGTGCCCTTAAAAGAACAAACAAACCAAATCAGCAATTGATTTTACTTTGTTGAAACTCAGTAACAAAACCCATTGATAACTTAAGGTTTCTAAACTGCAGACTGAACAAGCCTTAAAGTTCTGGTAATCATTCTAGAAGCTTAGGGTTATAGACAGTTCTGGGCTGCAGATGCCCCTCTGCAGGAAAAAGCAGGAAAAAACTGGCAGGGAGTGGAAATGAGTGGCAAGGAGATTAGAAAGCTAGCCTCCTATTTTTAGAATAGCAACAAAATCATCAAGAGGGTGAGTCCCTGGGGCATGTCAGTGATGGCTTAACCCTTTGAAGGTTCTGGCTTCAGAGGACTTAGACATGGAAGGGGGTGATGGTGAAAAAGACGGATGTGAACAAAGTTGCATTGAAAAGGCATAGGACCAAGAGCAGTATTTCTCTCTGGTGCTTCTGACAGGGTAATAATCAGCCTAGGGAAGCGTTGCGGATGTGTACAAAATTCATAGGCAGGCAGAGGGGCTTTAAAATATCTCCAAAAGGTGTAGACCGGCAAATGGTAAAATGTGCGCTTGTCACAGAGGTTTTGAGAGCTCGTGTCATATCACTAGGGGTGCTTCCAACAGCTGGCCACATAATTCTCCTCCATAATTCTCTTAGGGCGTTTATACACGACCCCTAAGCTCCGCTGCAAATTGGGGGTCGTCCCCACCAGCTCCGGAGTTTGCAGACAATTAAGTGCAACCCCGCGCACTTTTCTTGTACCTTCTCTTTGGAGGTGAAAAATCTTTGATGCGGTGCAACGATAGTGAGTGCGGGGCTCTCCTCGCTTCTGTTTGCTGCTTTTTGGCTCCCGCCCCTTTAAGAGGTACTTTTACAGAGACAAGAGGCAGAACGAGGTGGGCGGCATGCTTTTCTTTCTCTTTTTCTCCCTCCCTCACGCAGCCAGCAACCAGGAAGTGTGGAGGGGGGTGGGGACAGAGGAAGAGCGACAAACCCCTAAGATCTCTGGTCCGAATTTAAGTGGCCAGCGGATCTTAGGGGTTGTGTAAAAAGGCCCTTAGTACACAAAAACACACATTTCTTAGTTATTACTGTTTCTATGGCTAGGCTGTCCCTCCTTCCCCAAGCTGTCATCCATTGAAAATCCATCCATTTCCTTTGACCAAGAGGTCACAAGAATTTTACAATATATGATATTGTTTACTACAATATGTTTTAACCTTACAGAGACAACAAAAACATAATGAAAGAAACAGAAACTTCAGCCACTGGTCCTGCATTACTTTCCTGTAGATAACTGTTTAAGTCCACAGTAAAGGACCACCTTCTTCTTCTTTTTCTTCAAGTGCCATGTCCTCGTAGGACGTTGGCGCTCAGTAGCCTGAACTGGTTTCGATCTAAAGCTATTCTAAACAGAGCACCTGTGTTCACTGCGGACCATTGGCTTAAGTTCTTCAGCCAGAATTTTCTTCTATGCCCCAGGCCACGCTTCTCATCTATTTTTCCTTGAAGGATAACCTGCAGCAGATGGTATTTCTCATTGCACATTATGTGTCCAAAATATTGCATTTTCTTCTCTTTATGGTATTGAGGATTTCTAGCTTTTTATTCATGCACTGTAATGTAGCCACATTAGTCACGCTGGCTGTCCAAGATATCTTCTGAATTTGTCTGTACATTCACATTTCGAATGCTTCCAGCTTCCTGCATAATATGTCTGTAAGGGTCCAAGTTTCAACACCATAGAGAAGTAGGCTGAATACATAGGATCAAAGTATTTAAGTACGAAGTCTGATAGATAAGTCCCGGTTTCCGCATTTTCTGGAATTTCTAGCTTGTTCAATTCTACAACTGATTTTGCATGAAGGGTCCCAGTTATCCTTGACATAGCACCCCAAGTATTTATAAGATGATATTCTCTCAGTTATATCACTGCTGATCTTGAGAACGTTCTGTGAACCATTTTGCATTTTACTGATAACCATTAATTTTGTCTGCTTCATATTAAAACACAATCCCATGGCACTGCTTTCTGCAGCCACAGAATCCAATAATCCTTGTAAATCTGTCAGACTTGTTGCAAGCAGGACCGTGTCATAAGCGTATCTTATGTTAGTAACAAGAACTCCGTTCTCCTTCACAACTTGGTTCTTTCCTTCAAGAGCATCCTGGAAAATTCTTTCTGAATAGATATTTAAAAGTAGAGGTGAGATAATACAATCTTGATTAACACCTTTTGTAATTGACACCTCTTCTGATATCTGACCATCTATCTGGACACCAGCACGCTGATTCCAATACAAATTCCCAATCTGATATTGATTGACCATAGACTCACAGAATAGTGAGGTTGGAAGGGGCTTATAAGGGCATAAAATGTAAACCCTGCCCCAACTCCATGCAGGAATACAAATCAAAGGATGGAGTTGGGTTGGGCCTATAAGGCCATCACATCCACTCTCTTGCTAAGTGCAGGAATCCAAGTCAATGCAGATGTGACAGACGGTTGTGCAATTTTCACTTGAATGCTATGACCAAAGCAAAAATGATTGCGGCAGGTGCACAGGGAAGGAAAAGCCCTGTGTGGATGGGAGCAGAGGTGCCTAAGAGAGAACCTTGGTCCCAGATAAGAGTGCCTCTTTTACACTGCCAAAGAGAAACCCACATTTATGGACACAGGATACCCATATACAGTATGCTGCTTTTCTGTTATTTATACTTAAAGGAGTTATCATTGTGGTTAAAAAGCTGTATCATACAGTGCAGACATACAGTGCAAAATAATGTGAAAGAGGAGCAATTAACCAATAACAACTTACAATTAAATTTAGAGGGTGTAACAACAATGTTGTGTATGGTCCTCTGACAGAAAACTCTGTTGAACTCTGTGGTGTTTTCTTCAGAGTACATGAGTCAATTGTTCACACACACACACACACACACACACACACACACACACACACACACACACAGAGAGAGAGAGAGAGAGAGAGAGAGAGAGAGAGAGAGAGAGAATTTCTGCACATTGAAATATATTTAAGAGTAGCATTTAAACCAGAAACCGAAAGAATCTTGCAACAAGTGTTAATTATTTAATCAGCTATCATAAACTAGGAATGAGGTGGAAAGCCTGTATTTGCTTTCTTCCTTCTTTGACCCTTCTGTTCTAATTTGTCAAAAACAAAAAGGCCTTTTGAGGCCTTTATAGTGCCCTGTTATCTTGCAGGTTTTCCTTCAGCAGACCTGATGATTTTCTTACACCAGTGTGTTTTCATGGACTCAACCACAGACCCCTCAAAATGAGATAGTCCCTGACAATAAATGGCATCATGTTTTGTTAGTGTCAAAATGTGAAACTTTGTTATCATCATAGGCACCTTCCACAGAAAGGCGTCCATTAGTTATCCTCTTCGTCCATCAGATGATGTCCTTCCTCCTGCAGTGTGATGCAGCAGCCAGGAAAGCCAATGTGATTCTTGGTTGCATCAACAGAACCATAGTGTCTAGATCAAAGGAAGTGATAGTACCACTCTGTTCTGCTCTGGTCAGACCCCACTTGGAGTACTTGGTCCAGTTCTGTGCGCCTCAATTTGAAAAGGATGTTAACAACCTCAAGCAGGTGCAGAGGAGGGCGACCAGGATGGTTGAAGGTCTGGAAGAAATGTCTTATGAGTAGACATGGGCACGACCAGAAAAAATTATGTTTCGAGTTTTTGTTTGTCGGAATGGGTCCGTTTCGGGTCGTTTCCGTTTGTAGCGAATTTTTTCAAAAATTTGTCATTTCTGTTTGTCGCTTCCACCGCGATTTAGCGCGATTCGACTTCCCAGAGCATAGGGGCGTCCTGCAATCAGGGCCGGCGCTAGGTGTTTTTGCGCCTTAGGCGGCGGGCGGGGCGGGCGGCGGTGGGGGAGGTGCGGATGGGCAGCGGTGGCGGGGGGCCATGAGTGGGCAGCAGCCACGGGCGGGCGAGTGGGCGGGCGGCGGCGCAGGCGCACGGGCGAGTGGGCACTTAGGATATCACTTAGGATAGAGGTTCTGTTCTTGGCTTGCACCCCAAATGTGTGTGTGTGCAAGCAAATTGAAGTTGGGAAAATAGAAAATAAATGGTAGTATATAATATATATTTAAAATAAATCCACACCTCCCACTCCCAGTCGAACCTCCCCCTTTATCCAACATCAGAAAAAAATCCTCAAACTGCCAGAGAAGAAATAAAGAATAAACTGCTATTCCCTTCAGCAGACAAAGCTGCAGGCAATCAAAGAAATTATTTTCTAAATTCAATTCCCTCCCTGCCTGCCTAACTTAAATCCTAAAGCCTCCAGCCTCGCTCCTCAGTCTCGATCGGATCACATCAACACCAGCAGCCAGCCCTCCTCCCTCAACCACATCCATACACCCGACTGCGATTTCTGGAAGGTGCCTCGGCTTTTTATGCCCTCCGAGACATCCAGAAGTGTCAGTCAAAAACCTGGCGATGCCATTGGTGGAATGGTTTAAAAAAATTGCATGGTCCCATCCCATGCCCAGCCCAAATGGGCAGGTCTAAAAAAATAAAAAATAAAATAAAATAAAATAAAATCAATACGACGTTTTATTGCTATAAAAAAAACCCACTGCTGCTACTATAAAAATTCAGGCATTTAAAATAAATAAATTTCACATGTTTCTGTGGTGATTTGGTGTGTTTTCTGACCAGGATTTCAAAAGAAAAATTGCGGTCGCCGTTTTGGATCCCCCCCCACCGCATGGCATGCAGCGAGACAGACAATGAGGATGACCCCCCCCCCCGCCAGCCTGGTGCAAGCAGCCCAGGACAGGAGAAGAGGGGGGAAAGGCCAGGGAACCCCCAGAAACCACCCCTCTGGTAGGTGGCAAAGCCTCAGACAGGCATATTTTTGACTGCTTTTTTGGACGGGAGTCAGGGTTTTAAAAAAAAACTTTTAAAAACTTTTTCTGTGCTTTGCATCGCGCGATTGCCGCAATGCCACAAACGGAAATGAAACCCGACCAAATTTTTCTTTTTTCGGTTCGAGTTCGAGTTCTGACGGCTTAATTATCGTTACCGTTTCCGTTACGTAACGGAAACGATAACCGAAAACGGAAACGAGTTTCACCGAGTCATGCCCATGTCTACTTATGAGGAACGGCTTAGGGAACTGGGAATGTTTAGCCTTTCAAAAAAAAAGCTGGGGGGGATATGATAGCTTTGTTTAAATATTTGAAAGGATGTCATATTTAAGAGGGAACAGGTTTGTTTTCCATGGCTTCAGAAACTAGGATGCGGGACAATGGTTTCAAACTACAGGAAAAGAGATTCCATTTGAACATTAGGAAGAACTTCCTGACTGTTAGAGCTGTTCAGCAGTGGAATATGCCGCCATGGAGGGTGGTGGACTCTCCTTCTTTGGAGGTTTTTAAGCAGAGGCTGGATGGCCATCTGTTGGAAATACTGTGATGGGGTTCCTGCATGGCAGGGGGCTGGAGTGGATGGCCCTTGAGGTTTCTTCCAACTCTATGATTCTGCTCCACTGCAGCTAACCCAATGCATTTGTATTCAGAATCCAATCCTGCTGCATTCAGTGGGACTTGCTTCCTGGATCATGGGCATAGGGCACTGAAGGAACTGTAGGGTGGATGCCCAGGGCCCCACTCAACTGAAATCAGCAAAAGGCCACATAAAAGCAGCTTGAGGGGCATGCCACATTTTGAGGAAGTAAAATAATATACATTGCCACCTAGAAAGGGAAGGCTGTCCTGTAAGGCTGTTAACTCTGGAGCCTAACTGCACCACTTGGAAGATTGCAACCTTGAGTGAGAGTAAGCCTCAGTTGAACTTAGGCTTACTCCTGGGTAAAAGATGCTCAAGGCATTCTTGCTTCTCTAAAAGTCACTTGATGGACATCTCTAGATTTTCTAAGTATATTTTTACAGTACTTTTTGTTACTGCCTAATTGATCCAAATCCTTTCCCCCTTTCAATTTTACTTGTTAAAACTGGATTTAAAAGGGAGTTCATTATCTCAGGCACTCACAAGTCAACCCTTTTCCTCGCTAATTACTCATTACTACTTTCTCTTTAGTGCTCTTTCGCCTCCAGATATATTTGTAAACAGCCTGTTTCTCAACCCTTAATCCCTTTGACCATCCTTAAGTCATTCTGGTTTAGACTGCTTCTAACGTTCTCTGTTTGCAAGTCTTAATTGACTTTTCACATTCCCCGTTGCATTTCCCACTTTTCTCATAATATTAGTACAGTACTGTGAATACCAAGATGCAGTGGAGCTCCTTGAAGGGGTTGCTTTGTGAAGATATAATTGACGTCCAGTGGGAGGTAACTGGATTGGAGCAGGAGGAAGAAGCTTGAAACCTGTCCCAGGCATAAACTTAGGCAGGGTCTAGCATACCAAAGAATGCAGATAAAGAAAATATATGCATAGAGAGGTTAGGGAAAAGGTTCATCACATCCTCCCTTTCTACTATGTGTCTTTGGTAACATAATGAGGAAACATCTCCCATCACTTACTTGTAAACTGAAAAAAGCACTACTTCGATTAGCTACTGTTCAGGTACCCTGTTTCCCTGAAAATAAGACATCCCCTGAAAATAAGACCTACTTACAGATTTGCCCCACACTGAAATATAAGGCATCCCCCGAAAATAAGGCCTCCCCATAATAAGATAACAATATATGTGTACCGTATTTTTCTTCATGGAAAAATAAGACATCCCCTGAAAATAAGACCTGGCACATCTTTGGGAGCAAAAATTAATATAAGACACTTTCTTATTTTCGGGGAAACACAGTAGTTGTTAAATAAATAGTGCATTTGTCTGGAAATAAGATGACAGCTGTGCAGAAGCAGATTGCCAGCTAGGACTTCATAATCTCTGCTCTCAAAATACAGAAACACAGTATTGTCTTCTAATGGATTGTGGGTTTTATTCCAGTGGATCAGAGGCTGACCTGGGCTTTTACAGTTCTTATACTTGTTCCCACCTCTTTAAGAATGTGTTAAACAGCAGAATTTCACCAGGTATGGCTTTTCTGACCACACTTCAGTATTTTCCACATTTCTGCTGATTATTTTCAATACTGTGCCCTCTGATATGGGATTTCACATCTAATACTGTGATGGGCTTCTTTAGTCCAGTGATGTGTTCAACTTCCAGCACAACTAACCCTGATGGCATTAGCTAAAGTACCTAATTGGTCTTGGTCATTCCGGTGGTTTTTTTTTTTACCCTATGTCTAATTATTGCTTCAAATTCATTTAAGAATGCATGGAGCCCAGGTTCTAAAATTGTAGTGCCACCATCTTTGGGAGTCTTGTTGAGTTCCTTGCCTTCTAAGGCAAGCAAGAACTAGTATTCTGGCTCAAGACAAACTCAGTAAGGCTGCAAGAAAAACCCTTCTCATGAGATAATTAAGCAGGGAAATGTGGGGTGCTGCTGTTTCGGAAGAGACAACCGTCTTAGGGGTTGGGTCTATTGGTGTTGCCAACCATTACCACTTCTGCATTTGGGCAGAAGTCAATGATATCAGAGGAAGTGCTGTTGCTTGCACACACCCAAAGAGAGCTGGTGCTGACCAAAGCAAAATGTAGTGTGCCCTCTCCGGGACCACAACACACTCTCTTCATGCTGTACTGGAAAAGGCCGATGAATCACTCATCTTGACTGTGTGTCCATCATAGTCTGCTGAGGAATAAAGAGAGCCTCTCTTGTATACTTCCCCACAATTTCTTTGGTGGGGGAGGGTTAACTTTCACACAAACCTCTGGCATTTATCCATTTGGCTATCAGCCAAGGTGTCTGTGTGCCTGTGTTAGATGCAACCTGCTATATTGCATCAACTATAGAAGGCTGCTTGGTTGTTTTAAAGTGTGAGTCTTCTGTATTACATACAAATGATGCAGAAGGGAATTGTTCCTTTTTCTTGTTTTTATTGCTTTTATAGCTTGCTTTAAAACTGTTTTTATCCACTATTTTTTATTTTGATATTTCTTTAATTCTGTTATAATTGTAATATTTTAAGCTTTTGATATTGTTTCTAATATTGTAAGCTACCTTGAGTCCGTGTGAGAAAAATATTTTAAATAAATAAATACAATTTCACTTGTCCAACAAATGAATGAACAGGCAAGATACAGAGTTGGGCAAGCTGAACTTCATTCTTTCACATGCCATCAAAACCTCGTTAATAAAATATGCAAGAACACAGACGACCATGTTGCATTTTTATTTGCAACCTTCCATATGACCTGTAGTTTGGTTGACTAGGAGGGACTTGTCTTAGCTGGGTTGATTGCCTATCCAGCAGTAACCAATCATTCCTTCCAGTCTTCTGTTCCAAGGAGAGACCCACCTCTCTGCTGAGTTCTGCTTCCTAGGTTGATGACAGTTATTTGTGGATGTTGATCTTTTTAGCTGGTTGCTAGTATGGTGTGCAGTAAATAAATTATGTAACTCTAAGCAACTAAAAAGAAAGTATATTTTAAAATTCTTTCTCCTACAAATGTCTCTGCGTTTCATAAGGCTTTAAAAGCCAGTTAATGAGAAAGGGAAGGGGGTGGTCTCTGGGGAATTTGAAGCTGTTCTCCTCCATTGGCCTTTGTACTTCTGCTGTGCAACAAGATAAATTTACAATAAATCTATAGCTTTGCAACACAAGAAACATATGAATGTAGTATATTAGAATATGTTATTATATGTTAGTAAACACTAATGGATACAAATCAACAAAATTGCAGATGATTTAGAAGAACCCTCCCACCCATCCATTCTCCCTTGAATTTTGAGGGATATAGGAATTTTGATTCCTATACTGTATAGGAATGCTGAAGAATTTTGCCTTTTTCTTTCTTGTTTTGTGAACTATAGCATGAAGCTTCTGAGGATCTGAGGTCCCTTTTCACCCTTCCCCCAATGCTGGAGGATCATAACCTGTCTGGCAACCTTATGCCCTCAGCAGCCTCCCGTTTGTTTTTTTAACCCCAAAACTGCAAATAGACACTTCTGAGAGGGGCATACAGTTTGCCATACAAATGTAATTTTAGTCCACCTAGGCCTGTTTAAGGCCTTCATAAGCCTGCTTAGAGGAAAAGACTTCCTGTTTTCCAGAGAGAATCTGCATCTCATAGGAAATTTTTTCCCCAGTGATAGGCATGCTTTGTATGACAAAAATTCCCTATGGGATGCTTCACAGGACAAAAAACCATTCTGCATGTACCCAGCGGGGGAAAACTGTTATTTTTGTCTTTATTCTAGCCTCCAGAGTGGATTAATCTGTTCCCCATGCATTTTTATGGGAAACCGTGTTTCATAAGACAAAATTTTCTCAAAACAAATTGACCTGTAGAATGATTTAAATTTAAGACGTACCTCTCTCTCTGTGTGTGTGTGTGTGTGTGTGTGTGTGAGAGAGAGAGAGTCATCACCCATAGATGATTCTAAGTTGTTTTATACATATATATATGGCAATATGTACACCTAACTAAAATAGGAATATTAGTATTTTTACTGGGGGCTGTCATGCATTATACACATAGCTATTTACTACTGTTTACTCTTACCACAGTAACCCAGCCTCCCTGTGCAGTGTGAATTAGCAAGCATTTTTCCTCGGCTGCCTGGAATAGGCGCTTGGCTGTATAGCACATAAAGGGGATTGTAAAAGCTAGTTTAAGCACGTGCATTCAAAATTTGCATTTCTATCATGAGATGCCTACCATGCAATTTGCAATGCCGGAAACTTCAGAGGTTTCTGCACTGCTCCAGGGCTAAAAACCGATCTGACCCAGTACAGGCAGATCACATCGAGACACATTTGGCACTGTGCCTCTACACATTTGTTGGCAGATCTACAAACTAGAATGAGAAGCACACTGGGGAGTTTTTAAAAAAAAAATGAATATACTATATACTACATCCCCATCCCCAAATAAACCAAAGAAAATATATTTAAGGAAGTTTTCCTTGGACCGTGAGGATTATAACCATCTGGAATGTCAATGCTCTGCATTTTGAGGGGTGTCGTTTTGTTGATGTTGCACTTGACCATTTCCCAAGCGTTTAGCCTTATCACACACGTCTTGAGGAGGCATTTGAAAAGGGAGTCACCTTGCCTTGAGAATTCACACATTCATCAAGTATATGCAGGGCCAGTGGACTCCTGCTCAGATCCACATGTTTACTGCAACGTCGTGCCGCCTACCACCTTGTTCTATCTACTTTTTCAGATCTATGAAGCTGCAAGGAGAAATAATGCCGGGTTCTGAAATGAAGAGTCATCTATGGGTTGATGACATTCAGTTCTTTCTTACTTCATTTTGGGGGCAAATTAGGTGTGGGGTGAACCAGTCCTTGCAAAATGACCTGCCATCGCTATCTTTAGGAAATGATGCATCCTTATTCTGCAGTTCCACTGTCCCTTTCTTGAGAAGTTCAGTTTTCATAGTTTCATCCACAGTTTCAGTCCAATAGCCAATTATGAGGGATAACGTTTAGGTCAACACTCCCTGGCAGAAGTAGGAGCATCCTCAGGTGCAGCTGTTTCTGCATCTAAAGCAAAAACACAAATGCCCATGGACTCTGGCTCTGGCTCATGAAGCTCCTGTGCTCCTGATGAGCCTGGTGTATTTTCAGCAGCTTTCAAAAGAAACTTGCCAAGGATTGCAGCAAGCTAAGCCAGTTGCTTCTACTCTGTTTTCCTCCTCTTTCTGCCTTGACCACCTGGTTCTTTTTCATTTGACATCATGGCTGACATGGCATTTGTAAACATGCAGTATTATGCAAAGAAGGAAGGAAGGAAGGAAGGAAGGAAGGAAAGAAAGAAAACACCCCCTACCACATTTATTAATGTTTGTGCCTTGCTTCATTTTTACTTTTTACCATTAAGAAATGGTTTCATCATAATAAATAACTCCTACATCAGCAAAACAATTATCACAGAAAAAAGGAAACTAACCTGTTGATGCACCAGAACAAAATTTACCAAACAATCACACACACACACACACACACACACACACCAGCATGTTTTTTAGTTCTGTGTTGGAACATTAAATTGGAGGGAATGAAGGTGGAGCAAGAGTATCTAGGCACCCGTTGGAGCTTGGTGAAATTATAGTTTGTGGCATGTTATAATAGACATATCCTCAAGTGGGAAATCATGCCATTAATAGTCATCATGTAGTTCACCAATGCGGTCTGCATGACAACAGTATGGATGTAATTACTGAGAAAAATACTCTAAAATATTACATGGCCACCTTTATTTGATCCGTTCTGTTGAAACAATGGATAGGAAATTGGAATTTTCTATGGGGGGCACACTTTAAAAAAAACTATTTCACTACTGTTTTTTCTTTTGAAATTTTGTGCTCCCAAGAATTCTGCACCCAAGACAACTGCCTCAGTGACCCCCTCCCCATTATGGCACTGTTGCTACCCACAAATATTCTTAGAATGTCTATGTATGGTTATAGTGAAATATATGATTGTAACTCTGATCAGCACAACAAGTATGTGCAGCATTGTGATTCCGATTTAGGAAGATGAATTTGACACCCTAGTTGACAATCGATAGAACTGACCTTCATAACCAAGCTGCACAGCTCTTATAAGGACTCAAAGTGAACTTTCATTTATTCTAGGGCAAACTCAAAAGGTTTTTATTTTTTTTTAGCAAATTCTATCATGTAAATGTTAACATAAAAACATCTGTACATTTGCCATGATACACTCAAAAGTGAAACAAATAAGATATAAATACAGATATGGATGTAACATGACAAAAGCGCCAAAAAAACCCCCAAACCAAAACAAAAACCAAAACCCCAAACAGAAATTAAATACATGCGCTGTGAACACTGTGCCAACAAGCTTCTTTCTGATGGCTGGCTCTTCGGAGAGGCTTTGCAAGCCCGTCTTTCCCATTTAAAACATTATTACTATTAGCAAAGTCCTGCTGCATTCTACAAACATTTCTCCGTTGTCCTTTAATATGAACTATTACACTTGATAAATAAAGGGGGTGGGTGGGAAGGTGGTAGAAAGAAGAGTTATATGACAAACATCGCAAGTTATATTACGTATACAGGTTACTGAGCAGCTAGTAGGAAGCGATAGAAAAGTCTCTGTGTTGTATTGTAATCCAGGCAAGCACACATAGTGTACCTTTTAAAAGAAAGCCACATGCCTCGGTTAATTCAGCACTACTTAATAAGAGACCTACAGTACTTCAGATGGTGAAAAGAATTGCATTGGTTTGTTTCCGTAAGTGCTCCAGGAACTCTGGTGTCCCGCTGGCATCCTGGACATCACCATCTAAGGCAACCCAAACAGCAGGCAGGGTTGTTCTGTGCGGATTTTCATATATCAAGGCTTGGGAGGGCAGGGGACATGAGAAGATGGGAAGAGAGTACAAAGAAAAGAAACCTCTCTCTTTCCTAAAGTTGGAAAAGTGAAAGCCCTGCATCAGGAGGCAGCCAGGGGACAAGGCAGCTGCAGATATTTGGACAGGGGCTGGGAAAAGAGGGAGACCTCCCCAATCTGGCAGCTAAGCACTGATCACATGCAGCTGGATCTCCATCAGCAGAGATGCATTGGTAGCCAAGATGTCCTTCTGCCCGGAATAGGTAATAAACACTCCCGACACCCCTAATTGTACAGGTTGAAAGAAAATAAGTTGGTGCAGACTGAGCTAGCCCTTTGAGTACTACCTAAAGAAACAGGGTCATATCTGAAGTATTAAGAGAGAGGGGAACTAATTTGCTATGTACATCAGACACAAAACAAGATTATAAATAATCCAGATTGCATGGTAATTGGGTAGTAGTAACATACTCTTGGAGTACTCAAACGAGGGGGGGATTCTTGATGAGAAGGGATGGGTTTCAACAGAACAAGTGTCACACTAAGGAGCATCTGTTGACATGACAAACAAAAGCAGTATTTTATTATAAGAAAGAAAGGCCTGGCTAAATGAGTTGCAGCTCCCAGGAAGCCAAACAAGCTTTGCAAAGCAAACGTCTCTTTCTGAGAGTTGAAGCAGCAGTTCACAGCAAATTTCACATATATTTTCTGAGGAGAAAGGCTGTCAGTTCTTCTGATAGTGACAGTGTTTTCTGTTGGGCCAGTTCAGAGGACAGTACAGTGTATTCACTCTCAGTGCATGCTCTTGTATTCAGTTAGAGAAAACTCTTACAGATGGAATTCAGTTCCCAGTAACTACTGTTAGCAGAAAAGGGTTCCATTTAAAAAGGAAAAATCCAAAACAAATGGCAGAGAAGGAACATGATGTGCCATGTGGGCAGAGCTTCAGCTACAGCAAAAAAGGAGAATACATTATAAAATTTTGCAAAACATTTTTGGCAGTTTTCAAAAATATAGAAAAAGTGCTGAAACATGCCAGGGAAAAAGAGATTACTGGAAGGTCTTTATAGAGGCAGGTCTTGAATTAGTTATGCTAAACTAACAGTGTACTGTCCTATATAAACAGCACCACTTCAAATTTGCTGATGCTCTTGGAGAATCGCCATGACCTGTGTCATTCCAGGGATGGTATTATCCCTTAAAAAAAAAACATCCTCCATCGCCTCCACTCATATAAGGGGTCTGATTGTGTAACCCATACAGGTTTCTCCTTAAAATAATGGGCTAGATCATTGAAAAAGTGCATCTTGGACTTGAAAGAAATAGGGGAACTAGTCAAAAGCTTGACTAATACAAATGCAGTGTAATATAAAGCCAAAGTCCCATTGTTTCTCTAGAAATTGCTATGATTAAATCATGGATATACTGTATTACGCATGTTGCTTTGGAAACTTTTCGAGTTTTAGAAATGACTACATCATGGATGATTGTGATGAGTTTCAACTCTAGTATTCTACTGCCCCCCCCTTTTTTTTTCAAATGAAGGCTGCAACCCAGGCCTTGCTTCCTTTACATTCAATACCAAGGATATCCTACAATAAACAGCTTTAAAAGGACTAAAAATACTGATTGCAATAAATATCTGCATGGCCTCCGTCAGCAGATGAAGTGTGCCCATGAGGGGAGGGTCTCTGAGAGGCACAGCTGATTGCTTCTATGTCTGCAGGTATGTCCAAAAGGTCTCCATTAACTATGTGTGGAAACATCTGAAGATGAGCTGCTGTTACTGTTCGTAGTCTGGGCCCTCTTTATGTACAGGTTCAGGAGCTTCATCTGAAAAGGAGAGGAAAAGGCGTCATTACCATGCTTTTCATTCATTTTTCTTCTTTTTCCGTGGAGACTACTCGCTCGTTCTCCATAGCTGGTGACCACTTGGGGAACCTGCAGGCGTGTGATCCACTCCTGGATCCCTGACACCACTACAGTATTGTATTTATTGAATTACGTTTTCTTGCACTGCTCAGAAAAGTTGCTTTTAAGACTCCCAGAGAGCCTTCCCTGAGAGTGCTGAGGGATTCCGGGGCTCTATAGGCTTCACCTTTATCTTTTCTAAGCTCTGCTCTGAAGGGTAACATGTTACAGTCAATGAACATACTGCACTTATTCTGGTGTATTTTTACAATATAAAGTCTACATTAAAATCAAACTAAGGTCATTCCCTTAAGGAAGATGTTTAGTTCTGAAGAGTGACCTAGATATTTGGTCCCAATTCCTGGCTTTAATTCTCATAGTAAGTCATCTGTAGGCAACATTTCACACGTGTTTTTCATCCTGGTTGTTCTCTCAGAGACCTGTGTATCTTACTCCATCTCTTTCATTCAAACCAATTTCAAGAGCAAAACCTCTCAAGTTGGTGACCCATACAGTCAAGCTCACGGGAATAAAACTTAGCAATGGTGTTCAGGTTAAAAATTATGCACTCATAATATAAACGTCTTTCCCCAAAACGCATCACAAGTGAAGCCTAAATTTCAAGCTCATTGATTGACCTAGACATTATCACATGCTACCACTACAAATAGCTCCCACAGCAATCAGCCTGCCAATCTACCTGGCAGTGGTTGTGAAAAGGGGGAGGCCTCTCTATTTTCCTATATTCTTGGCTCACTAACATTCCCGTGGTATCAAATAATCTGTACTAAGCACTCACCCTGGAAAAGTACATTCTTTGGGGCCCTTGGCACCTTAGATTTTGCCAGTTCATCATTCTAAGGCGCACAAAACAATTCAGGTCTTGCAGTGACTATGGCTAACAGGTCTCCGTCTTGCTGTTACTGCCACAGCCAGCTGCATTTTGTGGGGGGGATGAAGCGTGAAACAGAGTCAAAAGCTCATGGAATGAGTCAAGCAAGGCAGTCAGGCTCTGGCGTGCTCCTAATGCCACAGAGGCATGCCAGGGTCTCGGTTTCAGAATGGTGGAAGAAAATTATTTTCCAAACAAGGGCTAGGCATGGAATAACTGTTATTAACCAGAATGTGCACACGTCACTTACTTAATTTTTAAAGTGAAGTGCTAACTGATTGTCTCACTGGATGCAAAATGAAGTTATTTACTTTCAATGAGGCAAAGTGTTCTGCTTATATACCGCCCCATACCACTACAACTAGTCTCTGGGCAGTTTACAATTTTAATTACAGTGTGCAGGCTACACATTGTCCCTCCTTTTTTTACTTTCAATTAAGCACTTTTACAGGGGCCGGGGGGGGGGAGCCACTTCACCTTCTTGTAACCTCGCCTTCCCTGACTCATATACTGTATTGAAGATCCAATGACAGTACTTCCCAAAAGGTCTTATTACTTTGACATTTTGTGCAAAACACACCTATACTTAACTTGGAGCTTCCAAATGGGGCTACAATGAAGCAGAAGTCATGTAGTCAGGAATACTAATGCAAGTTGACTTAAACAGTTGAGACATTGTCTTACAGGATCGTGCATTCTTCAGTAACCAATGGAATATATGCTGGTGTGATGTTCCTGAATGTGTGCAAAGGCACTTTGCTGGTTGGGACCTATAGGTGTAAAGAGCGCCCAGGGGTTATGCTGAAAGTTACAACAACCACATATGCACGCTGTTCAAGTTTCAAGTAGGTACTCTAATTTTTTTGTCAGCTTCTTTTTATCAGTCTGCCACATATGAAAACATGGTGGGCCTCCCGTTCAATGGTGCAAGTGCTCCGTGGTCTGTCACTGAGGTAAAAATAATTTGAAAAAACAACTAATCGGTCAAAGTGGAGAGATTTAAAAACATACCTTGCTCCCAGTGAGCTGTGCGAGGTGAGGCTTCAGTTCTTCACCAATAACTGAATATATTGCCACAAGGCAAAATACGCTGGCTTTTCGAACACTGCTTTCTGTGTTGTCGTAGCCCTGGATGCAACAAGCAAACAAGGGGGAGGGGAGGACAAAAGGAAGAGTCGTGTGAATCAAGGCTTCTTTATAAGACTTCTTCTCTTCCAATAAGTGAAGTTGAAGGAATGAGTGGGACAGGAACCTCTCATTCAAACAGCAAATGTATGAAACCCCTTACCGCAATAAGACCTATGCTTGTTCAAAGCTACCCACCTGGAAGTGGGTTCTCGAAATATGAAGTTCCTACCCAGTGGAATCTTCACCCTTCAGTACACTGTAGAACTAAAATTGGCCAGTAGTCTATAGATACCTCTATACAAAGTACAGTTGCATATATAATTATCATAAACAAGGATTAAACTGCATTCAGATAAATGGTATTGCTTCTGTTATTAATGGCCTCAACCTGATTAGTTATCTGCTGCCCATATAGCTGCAAAAGTGTCATGTGAGAAGACAAGGATGTTAGGCAACTGACACTTCATCCTGGATTTGGACAACAGCTCTTCATCTTTGCCCAGAAATCCTGTCACTCAAATTCAGCACAGTGAGCTCTACATATGGCCTTCACCACCAAAAACACTTGCCTATAGCTCATCAGTAGCCTGCAAGCAGGTTTTAATATGGAACAACATGCTCCAATAAATGAGTTTGTGGCTAGCTCAGTGGTGTAGGAATCTGGCTGCAGAGCCAAAGGTTTGGAACTTGATTCCTCATTGTGTCTCCTTGACAGGCTCTGGACTCAATAATCCATTGGGTCCCTTCCAGCTCTGCAGTTCTAAGATAACAAGAACAACAGCAACAACAGCAACATAAACATTTGTATTTGCTTTGTTTAAATTCTAAAAATATCCTAATGTGTTCAAGAAAGTACTGTACTGTATCTGGATAGGAGCCTCGTGGCGCAGTGGTTAAATGCCTGTACTGCAAGTAAAACTGTGCTCACGACCTGTGCTCACGACCTGGGTTCAATCCCCGGTAGCAGGCTCAAGGTTCACTCAGCCTTCCATCCTTCCGAGGTCGGTAAAATGAGTACCCAGCTTGCTGGGGGGGCAATGTGTAGCCTGCACTCTGTAATTAAAATTGTAAACTATTGTAGTAGTATGGGGCGCATTTGCAGAACACTTTGCTTTTGCTTTGCTTTGCTGGATAATCCACAAAGATATTTCTGTTTACTCAATAGCTATCGCATTTGTAAACCACACAGAGTGGCCTTTGTTGCTAGATGGGCAGTATAAAAATCAATTCATTCATTCATTCATTCATTCATTCATTCAATCAATCAATCAATCAATCAATCAATCAATCAATCAATCAATCAATCAATCAATCAATCAAATAAATAAATAAATAAATAAAGCTGAAATTATGCTGCTTATTTACACACATGGAAGGCAAACTTAAAAACATACAGTTAGTTCTAGCAGGCAAATAACATCACCCCTGGGATTTTTGGGCATGCACACTCAGTGGTTTGGTGAGTGTTTGAAAAATCCCAGCAGTGACTAATTAATTGCCATTTAGACGTAACTGCATCTCAATCTATTTCTAGCTAAGCAATAGAATTTTAGCCAATCTGTAAAGGTGTTTCTCCTCACACCATCTCTGATGATGGCTAGCTTTCCCAGAGTCCTCCAGAAGAGATAGAAAAGGAAATAAATAGTTCTACAGACTACACATAGCAAATTAACAGTGAGGTTTTCTGAAGCCAAACTGGCAAAACCAGTATTGAACAAATATGTCTGACAAAATGGACGTTCGTCCATGAAACCTTATGCCAAAAAATACTTATCATTCAGTAAAGTCTCAAAAGACTCTTCAATAATCTTTTCAAGAAAATTATGCATTTTTAATTGATTTCCACAAGATTTGGGGGCATGGTGTATGTTTGTAACCAAGGGTTGGGCAGCTGTCTGCTAGCTTAGAGCTGAGAAGCAGGTTGTTCAGCTTCATAAAGCAATGTTGAGGCAATGAATGCCCTGAGGGCCAAGTCATACTTGCCTAGGACAGGGCAGGAATCCCTGTATTTGCATTTCTCAAAGGACATTCTCTTGGAACACAACTAAAACAAATGAAGAGCCAACTCGGACCAATAAAGCAGTCACTAATCCTAAAATGTAATGATAAATGTGCACGTTGCCTTGGAAAAAATGCAGCAGGCATGCAAAATGCAATATAAAAAAAATGGAAATACAACAAAATGTTGAGGCGTTGTATTTCGGCCAATTGGACATACAGTATTCCCTTCCCTTCCAGGACACACACTTACCCTATCCGCCCCCCCCCCAACAGATCAGCGGGCATGCTCAGTCTCCATTATTGTTTGGCTTGGTGGTTTTCGTTTTCTGCTTGCCTGCCCCCCCCCCAATTACGCCTCCGTGTTTCTGAAAACTGAGGAGTTCTACGCAGCCTACACAACCTTTCCGCTTCTTTTAGCCTTCAACCATAGCAGGCCTTCCCTCAAATTAACACTTACCCCAACCTAATATTTCAACAATTTAATGGTTGGGAACAAGCCTGGCTTGGAGTCTCGTTTCTAGTGCCCACAGGGCTCTTAGTCACTTTAAGGTTCATTTGTTTAAATATGCAGCACTGTTCTACTTTTTCAGCTGCGTTTGCTTATTATGGTCACCTTGGTTTTCTAAGGGGAAAATCGGGACCTATGAGGAGTAACATATTAACTATGTACATCCATTCCATGTTGTGAGAACAGACCTCCAACAGGATCTAAAACACACCATGAATAGAAGAATAAAGTCCTTCCTGAACTGCTGCCCTTAAAATATGAGGGGGTAGCCTCCTTTACAGCTTTTGTAGGAGGCATACACTAGCAGACATTTGCTTTAAGACTGGTTGCATCAAATAAATGAGACAAAATGGTGCTGATGGTTGTTCAGATGGCTTGATCTGAGGTGCTGTGCTGGAAAAAGGAGCTGTTCCAAGCACCTGTATAAAAACCAAAGGGAAGGACAGTATTAAAAGAACTAAACATGGATCAAGTATTGTGGTCAGGAACAATTTTTTTCTTTTCTTTTTTTCTGGTTGCTGCGGTTTTGTAAAGGCATGAGAGATCCTTGCCAAAGCCGTGCAGGGGGGAGGCACTTAGCCCCCATCGGTGTAAAAGTGTTCAAAACCAGAACAAAATCCACACACGTTACAATACTCAAAAATATACTATATTTTGTGCTCATGGCACCAATGGAAACGGCCTCTTCCTAGAAACAAAATATTGTGTCCTAAGAGCTGGGAAAAAGCAATATCCCCTCATCCCCACCCTGCAACAGAGGTGAAATCTTATAGAAATATGTTGCCTGCACACAACTCCTGAGTGACAGCCATGCCATTGCTGTCCCCAAGGCAACATATGCAAAGGCTCTCTAATGAAAAGAGAGGTGGCGCTTTTGGTTTCCTTGCGCCCTGGGCTCTGAGTGACCTCTGCTGGGGGAATGCTACAAACATTCATGAATCAAGATGAGAACAGGGTTGCTCTTCCGAAATAAGAGATCGTAATCTGTGGCCTTCCACCTGACGGTTATTCTCAACCCTTCAGTATTCTGATAATTTTAGTTATTGTGGTATTGTAAAACAGGCTGCGCCTTGTGAGAAAAGAACCAAGTTCTCTACAAATCATTATATCTTGCGTAATTTTGGCATGATAATTTGTGTGACTCATATCACCTTGTGCCTCTCTTCCGCAATTTTAACTTACAAAGAAGAACACACTTTGGTCACATTGTAAATTATTTCAGAAGGTATCTGCATAAGTCTGTTACAGTAAAAAGGATAAGCATTGCAGCATCCTTCAGGCCATCAGTTTCTTTTTCACAGACTGTAGCCTCAGATAGATTATAGCAGAGGGGAGGGTGAGAGGCAAACGGTCTATTATGGCCAGAACTCGTTAATGCTCCTTAACAAGGTGCTGCTGCTGCTGCTGCTGACAGAAATATTCAATGTGTTAAGAGTCATTCCCAGGCCAGTGGTGTCTGACAAGCACACTCAAGCATAGACATCAAGAAGAAAATATGTATGGCGGGCGGGGGGCTCTTCATTTAAGTTCAGTATAATGGAAAAATACACCCCAATTTTGATAGCTTTAGTAGTAGTCATCAAAATGGTGTCTACAAAGGCTACACTCGATGCATCTGAAGCAGCAGCTACAGTCCACAAAAGCTCTTATGCTGACTAAACTGGTTTTCACTGATTTTAAAAGGTGCAACACAGTCCAGTAACTTTTGTGGGCCCTGAGGCCTGTGTGTATCATCGTCCTGTAGAGGACGAGGAGAAAGAAAGCCGTTGGGAAATGTGCACATGCCCCTCTTCCTTTTCTCTGATCCCATCCCTTCCAGAGGAAATGGTCTCCAACAGTTCTCTCCCTGTTTCTCCCTGTTGTCCAAATGGGGTTTTGGCCCTTGCTCTTACTCTTCAGGGTCTGGGGTACTGAGGTGTTGTCACGCTCTTCAGAACTGCATATGGTTACATGAATCAACCAGGAATAAAACAGTCACAAAGATATGGCCACAAAGGGCGTTTATACACGACCCCTAAACTCCGGGGCAAATGGCTCCCAGCTCCGGAGCTTAAAAATGTTTACCCACCAGCTCCGGAGTTTACAGGAAATTAAGTGCGACCACGCCCACTTTAGCGCGTCCCAGTGCACTTTTCTTGTACCTGCTCTGGGACAGTGAAAATTATTTGATCCGGTGTAAGGATAGTGAGTGCGGGGCTCTCCTTGCTTCTGTTTGTTGTTTTTTGGCTCCCGCCCCTTTAAGAGCTACTTTTACAGAGAGGAGAGGCAGAACGAGGTGAGCGGCATGCTTTTCTTTCTCTTTTTCTCCCTCCCCTCACGCAGCCAGCAGCCAGGAAGTGCGGAGGAGGTGGGAACGCCCGAAGAGTGACGAACCCCTAAGATCTCTGGTCCGAATTTAAGTGGCCAGCGGATCTTAGGGGTCGTGTGAAAAGGCCCAAAGAGTCCCTCTGAACCATACTGATGTAACTTGATTTATTTCACCTCTAAAGGAAAAAAATTATGTGAGGGGCAGGGAGGGCTTCACTGCCTCATCCTCACCAGACAACTGATTAGGAAACCCCAATGCAGTAGTATTGTATTATTATATATTATATTATATAATAATACATATAATGTATAATATAATAAGCATTATAGTATTGTACTGTAGTAATAGGGAAGCCTGCAAGGTATCTACCTGTAGTCGAGCCTTCTCAGTGGCCGGCCCAGTGCTCTGGAATAAACTGCCAAGCGAGCTTCGGCTAGCTGAGTCTTTGCCAGCATTTAAGAGACCCTCAAACACTTGGCTGTTTAGGGAACGTTTTGGCGATCCCTAATGCATTTGGTTTAGTTACCCTTAGTTACCCTTGTCTGGTTGTTTGCTGCCCCCTTGCCTTTGTCGGCTATATTTGTGTTTTTAACTCATGTTCTTTATTGTTTTTATCTGTTTTGTTTATTTTGCTTTGTTCTTAACTACCCAGAGTTCCCTATGAGAAAGTAGGTGCAGTTTATAAGATCAAATAATACATAAATAATAAACAAATAGTATGAGTTTCCAAGGCAAGTCATCTTTCCAAAGAGGGACCATCAGTTACAGCACACAGCATGATTGTCTGTTTCCAACATTTTAAAACAATTCTGTACAACAATTTTCCACAATTTGGTAAAAACTTTGTTTCAGGCTCTTTCAGAAAGCTGGGATTCTCCCCAGCTCAGAAAGCATACAAGCACTGTCCAGAGGCTATTTCCAAATCGAAAGAATTGTTCTCGAGAGCGACGTGAACAAGAACAACTAACCAAATAATATTCAGCAGGGAGGGAGGATGCCTGTTAGTCCACTATCGCAGTGAAAAGCCACTTAAATGACCAACCGGTTTTAATAAGCTTTTGCACTGCAGCCCACTCCATCCGGTGGAGATTGACAGAATAGCTATTAAAGAGTAATGAGTAAAGAGTAGTTCAGAGCTGAGATACCCGTTATATGCAAAAATGTGTAACTAAGATTAAATGGCTGCTGGTTGCTTTTGTACAGTGAAAAGCAGTTTCAGGAGGCAGGTTTGGATGGAGTAGCAGGAAGGAAATATGTTTAGACCCAACAGACAATTTCTGTTCAAAATTAACTGCCTGTGAGGTTCTAGTTTGCAAAGCAACTGTTTGTCTAATTGTCATTTTACATGCAACTTTCACCTTCAAACCAACCTGGGAAAGGAACTGCAAAACCCGAAAGGGAGCAGTGCTTTGTTTTGCAAAACGTGAGGTGTGGTAAATCATTCCTCAAGACTAGGCACTGAGCACATGTGCCAAGCCAAGTGGTAGCTAGGTGGGAAGTGAGAACACATGCTCTCATATTCACAACATTCTCTTGACATCAGAAACGAATTTAGGGGCAAGTATACTGTAATGCTCTTTGAAATGTTGTTTCAGCTGAGGAAAGGTGGAGCAAACGTGGAGAGCCAGAACTGCACTGATAAACCTCCGCCCGTTTTCTTAATAATTGATTTGGTGTTCCTCTGTGGACACCATGGCATATGAGCATGCACAAGGGTTGAAGAACACGGTGATAAGAATCTCTCACACAGAGTCTGAGCCAGGGAACAGAGAAGACCTACTGCTTTTGCGTGTTCAGTGGCAGAGCGGTTTCCACATCATATGGTCCTGAGGACGACTGGAGATGCTGAGTAAGTCAGCTGGAACTTGGCCAGAGTTTCCTGCTATGACACAGCTCTTGTCCGCCCCAAACACAGGGCTGTGCCCTGGAGGTGTAACCGAATTCTAACAATAAGATGTGTGTCTAGCAGTGCTCATGGAGGAAACAAGAACCAATCAAACCAGGCTGCCACCCATATGCTGCTCTTTAAGGCAAAGGTCAGGAGAACACAATTATTCAAGGCGCAGGTCAGGAGAACACAATTCACTTTGTCTATCGTGTTATGTGGCTACTAAATTCTAACGATACTCATAAAACCAAAACAGAAAACTAAACAAACCATCCGCCTGTCAGCCTTCAGCTAGCGTTGGTAGCCTGAAATCATTATGGAAGTGGATAAACTTTAATCTAGTTGGAAGCGGATTTCTTTCCACAGATATCATACCAACCTGGATTGTTCAACTTTGACATTTAATGCTGCAAACAATGCACAGCAAAGTGTAACACAATCCTTAGACTACCCCTCAAAGACAAACCTTTCAGGGGATTTTTAGAAAAGCTGTAGGCACCAACCACCTGAGCACAAGATTTGGAGCCAGGAGGCAGCCATACAGAGAAGGCTCCATTCCTGCCATTATTCACAGATTGTTACTTTTCCCCTCTTTATTCTGAAGCAGCAGCCAGCTTTGAGAGAATGAAATATGGCAGGAGGGCTACTGGGGAGTTCTGCTTTTTTTTTTTTTTTTGCCACTGCTCTCCCCCGAGTTCTCCTCTCTTCCTCAAGCGCCATCACAGGATTATGGAAGAGCCAGCTAGTGCTTGGAGGATGGGAGAAGCAAGCCAAGAGGAGCTTATCGAAGGGAAAACAGCACCACAGGATCGCATTTCAACATTTGAGTGCCCTACGAAAAACACGAGAAACCACTGCTGCAAATGACGCCTCTTAATGATGGACCTTTTTAGTCCTTTTCTGAACGTTACTGTGCACTGGCTCAACTGCTTGATGGAAACATGAAGCAATAGTAAATATAATAGGCACAAACGTCTTTCAGACTGCAAAAACAAAGCAGGCCTGAGCAACCCACTCGCCTCCCCAAGGTACCTTACCTGCAAGAGCCCAGGGATGATGTCTTGAAGGAGCTGGTGCAAAGACTCCTTTGAGATCCTCTCAATGACTTTCGTCTGCATTTTAATAGCAGCCAGATTAATTGGATAGTCTGCTGTTTGAATGATGGGGCAAAGCACTTTGATGCACTGTTCGGGGTGGATAGAGCTGGCCAGAGTGGAAGCTGCTTCCTCAGCAGCTCTGACAACCTAGGTGAGGAACACATTGCAATGTTAAACACTTGTACTTCACAGAAAACACATCGACACCATTCTGGAAAGGGAATAAGCCAACAGTTTTTGCCTCTTAAGAACTGGGCAAACGACAATGCACATGCAACCCTCAGGAGCTTCCGAAGACCCTCAAATTACACTCCACAATTTTGGGAGCTAAATGTGTATTTCAGCTGCTAGAGCAACAGTGCTGTTATAGATTTCAGAAACTGGAGGGGCATTTCTGAACCCCGCCTTGAATCGAAGTGATATGAATGCCAGTGATGAACAGTTAGGATATGCTGCCCCAGTCTGTGTCTTATATAAAGCATTCCAGATGAAATCAACATCACAGATAATGGAACGCTCAAGGTAGCATTCTAGAAATGATGGACCTCAGAGCAAACAACTGCATTTGCTATAGCCATTTTAGCCAATGACTTATTCCAGTGGTTCCCTGCTTTGGGTAACCCAGGTTTTCTTGGACTACAATTCTCAGAAACCTCAGCGAACACAGTTGGTGGTGAAGGCTTCTGCGAACTGCAGTCCCGACATCCAGGTCCCTCAAGGTAGGGAACCACTGAGTTAATCTAATGGAGATGAACATAATCATGTGCTCTCAAGTGTAAGGAAGGCTGTGGAACAGGCATGGAGCCGTAGGACGCACTACCATCATTATGTCAGGGCATCAACTAGAGATTTCATACTCTCTGGTTTTTCCTTACAAACTTAAACTTCAAAATAAAATTAAAAGAAGAATGGAACACCTGCCAGAATGCCTATCATCCAGAATGTAGGAGAAGGTAGATGTGAAACAAAATAGATAAAGCAAGGAAACTGCTTTCTGTTTGTTTGTTTTTTGCCAAGATTTGGAGATTTGTTTAAAAAAACCCATAGATATAAGTCTTTCAGTCCCACCTCTTAGGACTCTATTCATCCTTTATTTTCCCCCTCTTACACCTTGGAATTAAATTCCTCAGTCATACTGAAATGGAATATAAGCCACAGCAAGATACATGCCTGCTTACATGTCTAGCTCGGGGTGGTTTCCCGGTGTTTTATATTCCCAATGCATGCAAGACCTGTTAAGTGCATAAAAAGTTTACGCACTCATCATAATTTTTTAAACTACCTGCCACAGTTTTAACCCAGCAAAGTGTTTCGGACAAGAAGATCAATTCTGGAACTTCTGGAGATGGCAAGCTTTCCTCTTTTCATGAGAGGGTGATTCACACACACACACAAAAAAACAACAAGGGCAGAGACCAAAACGACAAGGTGAGACCAAAAGGAATGTGAACTTGGGAGAAGCCTGCCAATAAAGGCACTCCTTTAGAACAAAATGTTTTGTCCAACTGCTTTATCTGGAAATCAGTTTACAGCTACTTCTAAATGCTGTTTTTTTTAAAGTGTCGTGTGGAGACTCTGGTTCCAAGAAAATATAGTACAGACAGGCTGATTTATTAAACGGATTAAATATTTTCTGGCCCTTACCCATTTTGTTCCCATGCTGCTTGCTTAACTGGATAGTACCACCTGGTGCTTCAAGCAAAATCCTACACTGGCTACACATGGCCATAAGGTGCAATTCCAGTCTGCTTACTGCACCCAGTGTGCAGCCAAGAGTGGTCTGCTTTCTTATTTCTATATCAAAAGTTCTCAACCTGTTAGTCTCAAGCTGCTGTAGAACAGAGAACTCCATAAGCTGAACCATGCTGGTCTCTGTACAGTAAAAGTTGCAGTCCAATAGATATGTACCTAAAAGTAAGGTCCCCGTTAACATACTACAGGATGGGCAACGTGCACTCTTCCACGGACTACAATGCCAAGCATGCATCGCTAGTGGTTATTTTAGCTGGAGCTGATGGGAGTTATACTTCAACACTGCACTTAGCCTTTCCTGATTGAGTAACACATACTTCTGAATTCATATGCCCATAGGACCTTTTTGTAGGCACAGGAAATAGGATGTTAGGAGAAGTTAATGACAGGGTAGGTGGGGAGGAAAGTGTTGTGGGGAAACTGGCACCGTCAAGGGTCAGATGGCTGAGCTGCTCTGGCCATTCAACCAGTTGGTCTGATTAGGTTAGATGTGGGGTGGATCTCTTTTTCTTACGAGGGACCAGGGGCTCCAGGGAATGGTGGAGGAAGCCGGCTCAGATGGGCAGTTTGTAGAGATGGGCAACTCCAGTTGCCTTTTTTTTAAATTAAATGGAAGTAAACGGTAAGTCTATGAGCTGTTCACATTTTAAAGCAGGCACAAACTACAAGAGGCCTCTATATTCATCCTTTCCCTTAAGATGCAGTATATTTACTACAATTTTCTGTCTTCCAACAGGCACAGAACAAATCTTCCCCCTAATCCTTCCAAGTATGATGCATGTGTACCAAAAGGGTCAGGGTACGGTCCCTTGACAAGAAGAGTTCTAATGCGTGTTCCTTGGGTTACTACCATGGTTACTCACCTCTTTGTGCGAATCTTTATGAGCTTCCAGAGTCTTCATGATGGTGAGTTCAGCATAGTTCTTAAACCTTGCAGGCTGATTCCTCAAGATTTCTCGCAATACTCTCAATGCCAAAGCTCGTATTGAATGCTAAGTTAGAAGAAGAAGAAGAAGAAGAAGAAGAAGAAGAAGAAGAAGAAGAAGAAGAAGAAGAAGAAGAAGAAGAAGAAGAAGAAGAAGAAGAAGAAGAAGAATTTGGGTAGACAGAATTTAGTTTTTCAGGACTGAACATGAAACAAGAGTTAGGCAAAGCATATTTTTGGTAAACAGTCTTCCAGACCAGGAAAAAGGGAGACTGAGGCTCAGGCTATCCTTTGTTGGGAGTGGGGCAGCATGACCATGTCAAACCCTAACCCTCCACTCCCAGAACAAAGATATGCTCCCCACTGATCTCACTAATTTGCATTCACTTTGTCTGCCTGCACATTTGTTTCTTAATAGAGGAGGGGAAGCCCATGAAATAAAGAATGCCAAGAACTATGCAGGCTACTGCCATTAAACTGAGACCACCCCAGGTCAACATTGCTGGCTAGAGAACTGCTTATAAGGCAGCTTGGTGAGTACTGAAGAGCTCAGGGGTCATGCATCCTATGTCTCAACATTCAGTAACTACAGCCCTGGTGTTTTAACTAGGAAGATGTTAATAGAAAGTGGACCCGCACCTGAGGAAAAAGACGAAGATGATAGTATCAATATAAAATCTGCATTCTGCAAAAATCAGTTTGTGCAGCTGATAACCTCAAAGTGAAAAAAATATTAATTCTTCAAACCAAATCACTCTTACAGACCCCTGCATATGCGAGGCAGGGAATGCCACAATTCTTTTTAACTTGCTTTTTGGTTTCTGAGCTTTTAGTCCATTTCCTCATGATATTTTATAAACATTGTTTCTATTATGAGAAATAGCAACTTTCATTTTACAAATGAAAGGATGGGATTCTCTAGATTTTTACCAATTGCTCTCAAAAATCCCTAGACAAGAGATTGCTCATATGCAAAGATTGGAACCTACATATTCCTGAAACGCAGGCTCATACAAAATGAATTTGATTTGAAAAGTAAAGCCAGTTAAAGGAAGCTTCAATTATAATGTTCTTATTGAATTCTGAATACCAACATCTCTCTTTAACATAGCAAATTCAAGGAACCTTATACTTTTAATAACTTTGTAGTCATTTTACTTTGATTTGCTTTTTTCTTTTTTTTTTCTTTTTTTGGAAACCATTATCACTATAGCCCTGCCATTTAACCAATGACTTTACACTGGAAGACTGACATTAGTGAGAATTCAGGAACAGCAGCTCAGGTTATATAACTATTGGGTTGTGCTTCTGGATGACAGCCATTCCAAACAGAGCCAACAGTTTCAACATAGGCGTATTTAGCTGAACTTGCTTCAGACTCAACTTTTTAAGTACATCCTGATGCTTTGGTAGTCACCTGCACAATTCGTGTGCTAGCACATGACGTGTCTCCTGATTACCATATTTTTCTGTGTATCCAACACTACTTTTTTAAAAAAACATGACATAAAAATTAAGTGGTGTTGTATACATGGAAGTAACCCGTTCCTGGAGGGTGGGCGGTGGGTGGTGGAGGAGAACCCCAACTCACCTTGCTCTTTCGCCCGCTAACCCCCATGCTGGGTTGGGGGATCCAGGAGCCAGGAGCCAGCAGCCTTGACCCCGCTAGGTTTTTACAAAAGACCTGTGCCAGCGCGCCGCAAAAGGAGGGTGCTGCGGGTGCGGGTCTTTCGAAAAACCTTGCTGGGTTTAGGCTGAGTGGGCGAGGGGTGAAATCACGCCATGCCCGCTCACCTCCCAAACACCAGCGCATGCCCTGCAAAAGACAGGCTATGTGCGCGTTTTTTTAAAAAGCAATCACCTGATCGCACAGTCTGCCTTTTGCCTGGCAAGCGCTGGTGTTTTATAATCAGAACCTTGCCACTCCAACACTCTGATTTTAAAACACCGGCGCACGTCCTGCAAAACAAAGCTGTGCGCACAGGTCATCATTTTTAAAAAAAACGGTGTGCACAGCTTGCCTCTTGCAGGGTACATGCTGGTGTTTTAAAATCAGATCCTTGCCACCTGCACCCCCTGGAGTCTGAGTTGCAAGGTTCTGTTTTTTTTAAAAACACACACACACAACCTGCCTTTTGCAGGATGCGCACACCTCTGCCACCCAGCTGGTTTTGACAACTTGGGCTGTGGCGGGGGGGCAGTGGTTTTACTCCTGATGGAGTAAAGCTGCCACCCCCTTACTACCACCCACCAGATCTTGCTGCAGCTTGTTGATCTCAGCCAGATGAAGGTTGGGCGGTTGCTGCACCTGCCCGACCCTTGCCTGGCTGAGAAAAAACAGCCAAAATCAGCTGTATGGCAGTGGGGTGGGGGGGGGCAACACTTCACTCCTGGCCTCCGGTCTGGGTTCAGCCAAATGGCTGCAGCAAGACCAGGCGGAAGGAGTAAAGCAGCTGGGCACTGCTCACCACCGCCACACAACTGATGTTGACAGATCATTGAGGGAGTTCCCCAGCAACCCAGTAAAGTAGGGGAAGCTCTTCAGTACATGTTGCTTATCTCACTGTAACATGCATCTACATGCAGGCAGCAATATACCCATTTCTTACATCTTTGTCTCCAAGGGTTTCAAGCAATAAAAGCAGAATGGTCTTGAAATGTTCTTCCCAAACTCCCAGATTATCTTCCCTCGTAATCTTCAAAAGCTCAAGAAGGGCTCCTTTTCGTTCTTCTACCCGCTCATTGTGATTGGATAATTCTTTCAGAAGATCCGCCACCAAATCGGAGTGATCAATGGACACTGATGAAAATAAAACATATCATGCAAGTTACTTCATAATGAAACCAAACAACAATTGCAATAAATGGCAGAAGATGGGACATAATCACAATAGTTCTTGCTAATGCAGCTATAAATGTTTTCTGTTGTCTGTCTTATTACACAGTTAAATCAAGAAAATCAACATATTTAAACCCTGAACATGCTGTGTCTTAGTGCTAAAGTTTAGAACAATGTCTCCATTAAGCTGTTTGTTTGTTTCATTTTCTGGAAAGGCAGCATCAATGAATACACATGGTGCTTCTGTTCTCAGGTCCCTTCTTTCATCTTATGCAGAAAGTCACATGCCATCAAGTGCATTCTGACTCATACTGACCCACAGATGAATGTATTTCTGAAGGTATTCTTTCACTGACATCAGTGCAAAAGCCCCCTTCCACAGAGTCGAGGCCTGGAGACTCTGAGATTCATGTACAACCAGCTGAACATCTGCGCCAAGCCTAAGACACCATGCTAGAGTTTGTTGAACTAGCAGCAGGATCTCTGGGAGATTCACCCCTTGAGTCTAAAGACCCAGGTACCAATACCTTTATAAGCTAGCTGAGCATTGTGTCAGAAAGGAATGGAGACTAAGAGAAACACCTGATTTCAAGCCAGAAGACTGGCTCTTGGGAGTCTGCAATTTTTTTAAATAAAGGGGTGGAATAAAGACAGACCACAGGTAGTAACTCAACAGGCCACAACCTCTTTGGGAATTGCTCCCACAGAGCCATCCATGGGGCTGCAACTACCAATCTTGTGGGTGCTATTGGGCTCATCCCTGAGCCTGGATGCCCAGGTCACAGCTGTGGCCAGGAGTGCATTTGCAAAATTAAAACTAGTACGCCAGTTACGCCCATTTCTTGAGAAACCTGCTCTGGCCATGGTGACACATGCCCTAGTGACCTCCCGCCTAGACTACTGTAATGTGCTCTACGTGGGACTACCGACGGAAAGTCTCAGGAAACTTCAATGGGTCCAAATGCAGCAGCCAAATTGCTGACTGGGGTGGGGTACAGAAATCACATTACACCTTTTTTAAAACAACTCCACTGGCTACCAATCCGCTATTGGGCACAATTCAAAGTGATGACCTTAACCTACAAAGCACTGTACTAGCCACCTCAAATATCAAATCCCACAGTATGAACTGGCTAGAGTGTTAAGGTCATCAGGAGAGGCCCTTCTCTCCATCCCACCACCCTCACAGGTACGTCTTGTGGGAACACATGAAATGGCCATCTCAGCTGCTGCGCCCAGACACCTCCCACTAGAGGCCAGGACTGCCCCATCTCTGCTGTCTTTCTGGAAACAGGCAAAGACGTTTCTCTTCAGGCAAGCTTTCCCTGAATGATCTTATTATGTGAGAGCCTCATGGTGCAGTGGTTAAATGCCTGTATTGCAGGTAAAACTGTGCTCACGACCTGGGGTTCAATCCCAGGTAGCCGGCTCATGGTTGACTCAGCCTTTCATCCTTCCGAGGTCGGGAAAATGAGTACCCAGCTTGCTGGGGGGGGGGGCAATGTATAGCCTGCATACTGTAATTAAAAAACTTTAAACCGCCCAGAGACTGCTTGAAGTGGTATGGGGTGGTATATAAGCAGACCACTTTGCTTTGCTTTTATATGAATCTACTGTACATGATCACATAGACTTTGTGTTTATAGATTTTGCAATTGCATTGACTATATGTTTTCAATGTTAGTTTCTCTCACACATTACTTTTACACTCTCTTTTTAACTGCTTCCTTTTCTTGTAGCTTTAATGTAATGTTGTTGTCTTTTTATAGCATTAATTCCCTGCTCCCAATTACTTGAATATATCTAATTGTACTGGATTGTACATTGTCCCTCATTACTGTAAGCCACCTTTGGTCCTTTTCCAAGGAGAAAGGCAAGGTAAAAATACTCTAAAATAAAAATAATAAATTATAATCTATTTTGGATAACCCGTCACCCTTATCAGGCTCCATGTACTTGCAATACTGAATACATTACTTGAACTTAGCTAATTTCATTAACTAAACGCAGGGACAGAATGCTGAGAGATGACATCGGTGAGTAGACAGCAGTCTAAATTTAAGATTCAGGAAGCTGAATATGCAACAAACACAGCTGGAATCCTGGTGCAGAAGGGCTGCCATGAAAAATGAAGGGGCTCTAACAAATATGTTCTGTTCTTTTTGACAGTCCTGCTGCTGATCCCTTTACTCCCCACCAGGCTTTCAGCCCATAAAGTGAATGGGAAAAGTCTCATCTGAATAAAGGCAGATGAGGATTATGGAAAAAATACAGTTGTCAACACTTGACTGAAACAAATCATAGGGTTTCCCAATGAACGTTTATGGAACTTGCATTCCATCAATGTTGAATTAATCTGAACTCAAAGCACAGGTTCCAGCCAATGTCCTTTTACAACACTTGTCCAGAGTTTAGGAAACAAACCCAAACCAACCATCTCGGAGTTGATCAATATCATCATCAAACACAGCCTCTTTAAGAGCACTCTTGTCATAGGCGCTGATAGTATCCGAGTAGGGATAAGGGTTGTATTCTCGAGTTCGGGGTCCTGAAAAGGCACGTGGGGGTTGGGTGTTGAGTAGGGATGTTTTGTTGTCCAGAGCCATCCTTCCGCCTTCCACAACATCACTGCTTCCACGCATCTCTGTGGCTGAAGAGGCTATTCCACCGTCCCGAGAAACCTGCAGGTTGGGCGCAAGCAAATGCAGTAAAACTACAGTACTTGGGATAACTTGCAATAGGCAGAATTATGCAAGAAACAGGCCATGTCACTTTAGTAGCATGTTACGCTTTGATAAGAAAATGTTTTACTATGTGACAAAGTCATAATTATTATCCATGATAGGGCTTTTTAATACAGCTACATTAGCCAAGATGGAACTGGGATACCTGGGCTGAGGCATTCGGTCATATGCCATGGAAGATGGAGACAGGGCAGTGAATTAGGCCTAAGTTTACTTCCAACATCATTAATAAAAATGTGAAGTGAGCAAAGAAGCAAGATTTGATCCTCCAAATTTGACACTAATATCACAGAGAATTAACAAGGACAAACAAGATGAAAATGCTTTTTCTACAGGAATACAATTCAGAATTATTGCAGTATTTTAAATTGGCCTGGTCAGCTAAGAAAATATAAAACTCCTTTCAAAGCCAAAAATGTCTACTTACAATGTCGCTGTCCTTCTTTCCGTCTCGTTTAATTGGCTCATTTAAATCCTCTTGACTACGAAAACTAAACTTTTCAATTGCTTCTGTGACTCCACGAAGAGAGCTGTAAATTTCATCAGAATTTAGGTTCTCTGTGTCGTAATCCAGCATGCTAAGGACCAAACACATACAGAACGTTAAAACCAAGGAAGGGTTGATTTGATCTTGAAGCTAAATGGAACTCATCTGGACAGCCATCAATGGATTTCACCTTCAAAACTTGCTATTTCTCAAAAATCCTTCATTCAGATGCCATTAATGGATGTCACCTTCAAAACTTGCTGTCTCTCACAAACCATTCATTCAGACCCCAACAACACAGCGAATTCAGACCTTGGTACTTCAAGGTATAAAAACTGTTAAGATAAACTAGATATTGACTGCAATGCCACATTCATGTGGTGAACATCAATATCCAACAATTTTTTCATTGAATCAATTTCATAGCAAGATAGAAGTAATTCAAAACCCAACTCAAAACCATACTTTAGTTGCAGCTTTAACTATAACACTGTATATTTTCTCATAATATCAGAAACCAAAAGTCACATAAGAACCACCGTTTACAGTTCAAAGTTCAAACATTCTAGCTGACTCAGTCAAAGTTTAACCCCAAAATATATTAGAAATTACAGTAACTGCTTAGTAATATAGATAGCTATTAATAATAGAAACTCCAGGGTGTCATGGATCCAATGCATTAAATATGCACATTTTTTCCAGTGGGTGTTAAATTTTAATTTGAAAGGAACCAGTGTTAAGATTTCCAGGGATTAAATGAATAATAACCAGAGAGAGAAAGCTAACTTAGCTAACAGTTTAAGTGTTTTTGTTGTTGTTTTTTAAATAGAAACAAAGTATGTTGCTAGCATCAGGGAAACATCAAACATTAAAGTTCGTCATTGGTAAACCTGACACTTGGTGTCATCTCTGGATCATTCAAGTTGCTCATAGGTGACACAAAGAACTGCATCAGAGCGAGTATCATTGACACTAAAGAGGGTTCAATACTGGAATACTTGGTGTGGATTTACAAGAGTAAAGGTGAAGGGGGGGGGAGCCCTGTTTGTTTCTAACAGTTTCCCATGGTGCTTTCTGGAGACTTAAAACAACAGAGTATATGTCACAAGCAAGTGCAGCATATAAAGAATTACGAGGTAGTGTATCGTTATGGAGAGAAAAACAGAATCCTGCTACTTCCTACAAATTCTTGTAACTGGGAAGACTATCTGCTATGTAGAACCCTGGTGGTTATGAGAATGAATCAGGAATTGTAAAAAAATAAAAACAACAGGAGATTTATCTTCATATTCCTTTGCTACCAAATTGCTTAATCCCTTGCACATTTGCTCTTCATAAAACATACGAGGTTCTGGTAAGGCAGGGCCTAGTTCCAGACTTTGGACCCAAAGCTTTATCTTATTAGCTGCGTCTCTGGTGCTGTTCTAACTAGATCAAGTACTGGGACTGCTGTCTATGCAAACCTGGAGATTTTGACTTCCTAAGGTAAATGATGTGAAACTTGTATGTAGATGTGTGCCCCAAAAAAATTGCATTGCTTTTCTCAGATTTGTAATTCAAAACTATATACTGTAATTAGTTGTGAGAAACTTTAGGTTTTTCAAAGGGAATTTAAAGACTAGGAATTAAAACCATGACTTTGTGGTAATTCTTGTGGTGGAGAGTATACCTGGCTAAAACAATGCATTTAGAGGTAAATGGATTCAATTTCTGCCAAAAGAGGTAACAGCCACAATTCAAAACGTATGACTTTCTGTTTGCCAGTCTTACTGAATGAACGTTTGGTGAAAAACGCAAGACCAAGTTAGATGTGAGGGACAGTATTCATGGGTCTATATCGTCTACAGAGGGAACCGAGTGTGGAGGTGTTCAGGCTTTACAGCAAGTGCATTGGGGCGAAGGTGGCTAATAGTGCTATCAATCAGGTGTCAGCATACACAGTAGCTTTTTTGTGTTTTTCCTTAACTGAACTTGTGTAGTAAGAAAAAAGATAAACAAAGCAATTGGGGGGGGGAGGGACCCCATGTGGGAAAGGTCCTTGTTTGAATCCCTCTCCTTTAATTTCCCTGGAAAGTTTTGTGTATGAGATAAAATAATGACATGTCAAAAGGCCTATCTGGAGGCATGACCAGGCCTCAGGGGCAAAAGTGATCTGTTTTATCCTCGAATGGCCCGACCTGCCTACAATCAAATGTGCTTGTGCTCATCATATGTAATGCTGCCCAGAAAAAAACTTACTGAAATCAAAGAGTCCTAAGGAGAACTCCCATCACAGAAAACAAACGCTCCTCTGCTGAGATGTTTTACAAAATGGGAACATCGTCTGAACGGCACCCCATTAACAGCTCGCCTCAATGAACCAGAATTGCAATTATCTAGATGAGTGTCTTCTCTTGGAAAAGATTCAAGAACTGCTAGCCGAAAGCAAGATTTATGTCTCCTGGATTATTTGGGCTTTGTGAATACTGGGAACCAGATACAACCCCTGGATTTGTGCCAGTGGACTCACTCGGTGACACCAGGCCCACTAGAACCACCAGAACTGAATGTACATGCCAAAAGCAACTCATAGACTCATAACAAAGAAAGATTTGGAAGGATGCTCCTGTCTGGCAAGAAAAACAAGCCACCTGAGTACAGTTGGGATTGAAGAGCTTCTGTTGCAATGCAGAATATTCTATATTTATTAATTTACTGTATTACATTTATAGCTGCTTTAGCCATTGCAACATGAGACAAATCATACTTAGCACAATCACCCATGATAAGTGGTGCCCTAAGAGATATAAGACAAGGTTTTTGCTGATCTTCCCGAACAAATCCTGATTCAAATAGCTCTCAAGCAAAGTTCTCAGAAAAAAATGTTATGCATAACAAGAGACTTAGCTTCCCACAAAATGTGTGCAGGACATTTTCTCAGTCTTGGACAGAATCAACACAAAGGTACACTGCAGACCCGTGGCTCTACAGTATTAGCTTCCTATGAGAATTAGTCAGAGAAGAAACTCGGCGAATGTAGCCAACAATGCTTAAAATTCACAGAGCTAAATATCTCTCGGTATTTACCTACAACAGCAAATCCAGATGAAAAATTTGGGACAGTTGTTCAAGTAAAATAGCACCCATGCTTTGCTCTGCTAAATAAACAAAACACCCAAACCATCAACCCTTCCATCTACATCCTACGCTCAGTTTCAGCAACTCAAACTGCAAAACCAAGCTAGAAAATACAACCTTGTCTTGCTAGCGAGGAGCAGCACTCTTTCTAGCACTCGAACTACCAAGGCAGCAAAGAATGACCTGTTCTAATTATGACGTCAGCAAAGAAGTACAGTAGCAAGGAATTGCCTGCACCAACACTGCATCATTATCCCAACCACTCAACCCCTTCTCTGCCTTTCCTACCACATTCCATCATAATAACTGCCCTTTTCCACTATTACCAAAAGAAATGACATCTATTCTCCACTCAAGCCTTTTAGCACCAAATCCTGACACAAGTTCTGCATTCAGAAGACCTCTTTATCCAAAATCCCTGGGACTCGGTCCTTTCTTGTATTTGATCCATGGACTATCCCAGTGTTGGCAAACCTCTGGCACGGGTGCCAAAGGTGGCACTTGGAGCCCTTTCTGTGGGCACCCAACATCGCCCCTTCACAGTCACCTGTATGCAGGTTAACTTGCTGTATTGGCATTTTGCGAAAAATTAGTGGGTTTTGAAACGCATTTTGGACACTTGGTCTCTAAAAGGTTCGTCATCACTGGACTATCCTCTCCTCATCGATCTCCTTCACCCTGTTTTGGCTTGTGCTCCTCCCAGCCCTTACGTACCTACTTCTATCAGTTGACTCCATACTCCTTGGAGGATGCATTTCTGCAGAATGTCCCTCCGTTCTCTGTCCTGGAACCCCAGCATGTTGTGGCTTTCATTACTACCTGAGCACACATTCCTTTTAAATGCATTTTCTCTCAACCCTCTCCAGCCGCTTATAAGATGCAACTGCTTAGCTGCTAATCAGCTTGCTGTATACCCAAGAGCATTTTTTCCTCTTTTCCCCTTTCAAACCTTCCACTCAGTCTATTTACTTTTACGCCCCAGTTTAAATATCACCTTTGCTGTGAAGATATAAGCCAGGCCTGGGGCACTGAAGCAAAGCAACTAGGGCTGCTCAGGTTTCTCTCTTGCTCTAAGACCACCTCCTGCCCTTCCACTGGTTTATTCCTCTTGCCTCTTCCTGGTGTATTTGCAATTAGAGAGTGTATGACAAGAAGCCAAATTTTGTTTATTTTACTCTGCTGTCTGCTCTAAATCCTGAGTCTCCACAAGCATTATAATGCACATAAACTGGAAACATTATTTTCAGCAGCTCATTTGCCATTATGTAAAAAATAAAATATTGTGTGTTAGGGAGGCATTATTTTAAAGACTGGTATTTTTTAAAAAGGATTTAAGGTATTATTTTGCTATTATCTAGCTCAGACAGAGTTAACTCAGACAGAGTATTATTTTAAAACATAACATATGAGAAGCATAATTAAACAAATGCCTGGGTTATATCATGTCACTTGTTTCATGGAATGGAATTTATTTGAAATCTTAAAAATATCAGTGGGATCCAAAATCCACAAGGGAAGAACCTGTTTTTATAACCTGAAAATGAATTATTATAAAATAATCCACAATAGAAAGAAAAGCAGTCCCTTTCAAGAGTAACCACATGTGCAAGCAAATACATTTAGGCAGTACAGGAATTTTATGATACACAGATAATGTTGGGTGGGGGGGGGAGAGAGAAAGGAAGAAATGAAAGATGAAAAGCATCCATTTACAATAAATAAATACATCCTATCAATCACATAAGATAGAAAACAATGATTCATGCAGATAACTGGAAGAGTTACAAGGTGAACAAAGAGATGAGGAGGAATGTGTGACTTTACAGATGTCACAATATTATTTTCCAGCTGCCACAGCCTCCAATAACTACACATTTTAGGATACAGAGCTAGCCAATATCTGGAGCTTTTCATATTTTCTGAATGCAAAACAAGGTTGGCCTCTAAGGTGAACAAAAGTTCTTACAAATCTACGTCTTTGTTATCTCTCTGAGCTGGCAGGATGTTCCTCAATCCCTTCTCAAGTTCAATGATCTAGTCCTTGACTTCCTTGCATAATCATCAGTAAAATCACTTGCAATGCCTACAACACTCCCCCCAGTGAAATAACTGAGACCATTTCCTACTCATTTCACTGTTCTCCCTGCTCAGTTATTATTTGTGCAGAGCTGGATGATGAGTACATTCAATATTGTGTGAAATCCAACTTCCTGCAAACAAGAGCTAGCTCTTACAATATGGTTTTCTCTTACTCTCCTTTTGCTCCTTACTTGCCTAAAAATCTACTTGGGAGCAAGGTGGAATGAACCACCTTCTGTTCATTAATCAAAGTAGTTCCATCGGTGGGAGGGTTTGACTGGACCAGACTCACCGGTGAGTTGGGAGATGTCACTTCAAACTGAAAATGGTAGGCCACAAATAGTAGTAGCTTTAGTCGCCTCAATCCAGAAAATTGCTACATGTAAGCAGAAGCATGCTCAGGCTTGCCTATTACGCCTTGCTGGATGGCAAATTTGCCTTGCACCTGCAAAGCTATAATGATGAATGAATGCCAGGGAACATTGACGTGGACATGGCTCCCCAGCATGGATCTAATGAGCTCTTAGACGCGCATGTCATCCTTTCTTACTTCAATTTGCAACTAAAGACAAAAGGCTGATAGACAAAAGGCAAGTGCTCTTGCTGTATTAAACATGGACTAGCGTCAGTTAACAGTGTCCATTTATGGTTACTGACCTCAATTAATTAAAATGCACAATAGCCAGGGCTGGGGATGCATGCATATCAGTAAATAAAGCTGGACTCCTACCAACTAACTGTTTGGGACGTTGGGGAGAGGGAAGTGGTGCAGAAAGGAGAAAAGTCCAGCTACACGCTTGTCCCAAACTGTAGGTGCTAGAAGAACCTGGAAAATGAACTAAGCCACTACACTTCAGAAATATTCATCCTTGTCAGAACCTACACAGCAAACAAATTTGGCACATGAAATCTGAACCAACTCCTATGTATCTGGGCATGTGCTGACTGGTCAAGACAAACCAAATGCAGAGAGAATACATTATCCTAATAAATAATCTGCCTCAAGGATTCTGAGAGACCTGTTGCTTGTCTTGGCGCACAAGACACTATAATTCTGCCTAAGCAACTCTTCTAGGTAGTTTTAGTTATCTCCCCAAGGTTAAATCTATACCTACATCCTGGCCTTGGTTGCTACTTTCTATGCCCTCAACCGGTTTCTAGCATAAGATTCTACCTCAGGCATGAAGCACATCTACTAGTTTTAAGGGGATGTAGGTTTAAGAGTCTTAGCTTGGATAACAGTTTATGTAAAACAGGTGCTGACCCGGCACTCACTGCTGTTTCCAAGCAGAAGGAATGAAGAAAGAGACAAATATTTTCTGAGATACCTGCGTGACGGCTCGATAAGTAGTGCTTCTGGGACAGAGTAAATGGAGCTGTGATTTCTCCACAGGTAAAAAAGCACAGGACCAAAAAAAAGGTGCCATCCCTCACCATGTCCCCTGGAACTATCTGTTTGAAAGGACTCTACTGAGCCAAAAGGTAAATAACATTGTGACACCTCAGACAAGTTGGATTAACAGGTAGCTTGTTACCTGGGAGAGTAAGAGCGCCTGAAAGTCTTGTGAGAAGGAGCGGCGGGGATGGAGTTAGGCTGAAAAAGGGGAGGGGGGTGCTTCGACAGCCCATCTGCACTCCAACCCCAGAAACGACTGCAGTGATCAGAGGAAGAAAAAAGAGAGAGGGAAGGGTTTGGGAACAGAAAAAGGGAGAAAACAAAACTATAGTCTGAGTGGCTGAGTCTTTTCATGCTTTCCCAGCGAGAGAAAAACTGAATAGAAACAAATCAGGCAGGAATACTCCATTTTATGCTGCCACTCACCGACACCCAGTATCAACAGATGTTGTTCTTCAAGGACTTTAAGACGGTACATTCTAGGTGTACAGTCTATTTATAATGCTTTGTGAGGTGAAGAATGCTATGCTGCTATTGAAATCAATGAATTTAATCAATGGTTTTCTTGGCTCACCGCTTCCACTCATTCAGCTAAATTTTAAGATGCCATAAATGCATCTAGAGTAGATTCCCCATAGTAGTAGAATGTCTAAATGGCTTTACAACCAGCCAAGTGTAGACAAGACAGGTGCTCCAAGCATACCTGCAGATGACAGGAATATAACCTATTACTTTGACTTCAGATATAGCTTGTAAAACCTAGTGATTTTTGTTACTAGTATAGATGCATCCCTGGTCTTCTCAGGATATATACACAAGCTTTCTGTAGAGTAACAATGGATGGTTCCTCACAAGTTCTTGTAATACAGCCTGTGAGGACCTGGCTTCCCTAACATACACGATCTGAATGCTTAATAATTTAAATAAATGTCTCCAATTGCAAAGGTTGAAGGTACTCAATCAATTACAGAGGGTAGGGGAATTTAATTTTTTGGCAAAGAACTAGAAAGTAAAAACAAAATGTTCTTGTCTTTTACCAATAATGTTCATGGCTCAGGTCTGAAAGGCGATTATTTGTTCATTTTTACTGCAACGCTACTATTGTCAGATCTCAGAAGTAGTCAAGTAATCTCATCCTTTGATCCTATTTAGAGTCGGAGAAGAATTCAATTTCACCTAACTGCTTCTGATGACTAAAGAAAGACTTTAACTGTGCTAGGAAAAAGGGCCCTGAAGGTTTACACACTTCTGCCTTCTCTCCCCTCATTAATCCTGCTTGTTTAGTTCTCCTCATCTTTTCCAAAATCTTAATCAGGCTGCAGGCTCTCTGCTAAGAATAAATTTCTTCTGGAACTGAGCCTTGCTTTAAATATTGCCATTTAACATCAGAAGCCGCCTCGGGTCCTTTTTAAGGAGAAAGGCGGAGCAAATAAATAAATAAATAAATAAATAAATAAATAAATAAATAAATAAATAAATAAATAAATGCACTTGAAACTGCAAACCATGATCAGAAGTGACTTGAGGTCTGCCCTAACAGGTTCACTTAGTCCACAAGTCCAGATGTTTCTTTTTGGTTAAATTGATCTGTCAGTTGCACGGCACAGAACATCTCCTTGTTGCAAAGGCAGCTCCTCCAGAATGGGCTGCAATACTGGAGTCTCCAGTTTGTCACTTTGTCTCTATTGAGTTTTAAGTATGTTACATAGGCAAAAGTCACATTGGTGTAGAAATACAGTGGACCCTCATATAACAAAGGGTTTGTATAACATAAAATCTGCATAACATTAAAAATTCCGGAGACAGGGGAAATTTGCTGAACACAATCACCTATGGGGCGAATCCATACAACATAAAAATGGTCGCAATTAGGGATTACTCTGTTTTCAATGCATTCCTATGGGAAATTTGTATAAAGGAAAATTAGCTTAAAATAATTTCATTTGGAACAAATTAATTCCTTTATACAAGGTACCACTGTAAATGAAAAATGCTGCATAACTGGGAATGGAAAGTCAGAAATAATTGTGCTGTTATGTGACAGCAGAGTCTCTCTAAGCAGCGCTGACTGAAAAGTTACTCAAGAAAAAAAAGATTAAAACACCAGTTCTGTTTGCAAAACACTATTGCACCAAAACAGGAATGCAAAATATAATAAAAGGTCATAATTTCAAACCTCACCTACCTGTGAGCTGGATGCAAAAATATACAACCCCAACTGTTAGATACCTCTCTTATGTATGAGAGCAATATATAACCATCTTACATACCCACTCTAACCATGCAAGTGGACATGTTTACCACCCCAGAATACAACTGTATGGCAGGAAGCTTTTTTGGCATTTCAAACAGTTATTATTTGTCTAAGAGTTCTTAGAAGGTGTTAGCTTGAGACTCTAGAAGTACAGTGCAAGACATTTATCTCACGATGACATTTCATTCATCCAACCCTTTTAAAGACTCAGGTTTCTATGAGGTTTCTTACCTCCCTGCTACACGGTTTGTACTCTGAAAATTTAAAGGAGAGCAGAAGCAACAACAAAGGAAGAGGCACCTCTTTTCACAAGAAAAAGAAGACCCAAATATAAAAATCCAAATAAAATCCAAATACTGCAAAGGATAGTTTAATGGGAGCACCAAATAAATAAATAAATAAATAAATAAATAAATAAATAAATAAATAAATAAATAAATAAATAAAAGGATAGAAGCCAGAAATGATAAAAGCTATTGGATGAAATATTAATGCTCTCAAAACAAATTAGATTCAAATTAAAATGGCGAGCATAGGAGAAACATTACTCCTTTTTAGAACTTTGACCCCAAACATGTTCTATAGAGATTTGTTGGCCTTAGACTTCTAATCTTGAGAGAATTAGATCCCTAGATGTAAAACATAACATATGTGATGCAATTATGTTTGCCTGTATTCATCTATATGAAGAACACCTAAGCCCTGAACCTGTGAAACCTGAGACAGCACTTAAAACAAGACTGACTAGACTTCCTAGGAACAACTATGTTGCAAAATTCCAAGTGTTAAGTGGAATTTAGCACAAGATAAATGCAAGCTTTTCCAGTGTGCCAGTACACTGTATCATGTGAGGTGTATCTGACTGGATAATATCACAGGCTGTTAAAAGTAATAGCCCCTTGTGTTGATGCTTGATCACATCCCCAGAGGTTTAATAGTTCTACATCCAACACCAAAAGGCCATTTGACTTGGCCATCAAAGGGGACTTGAATCAACCAGTTCAAATGGGTTGAGGCAGCTTTGCATGGGCTGCATTCTGGGGCTGGGGGGCATTAAAGGGGTCAGTGGCACATGTCACAGACAATGAGATGCAGGATGCCATCTGATTCAACAAAGACTCTTCAGCTTTGCCCTTTGCTTTCCATGACCCCATCCCCCAGGAGCCTCTCTTGCTAAAACCCTTGAAAGGCACTTCTCATCAGACTGGCCTCCTCGCGTTGCTCAATATAAAACTGGGCATAGCATGATGATGGGCCCATTGAAACTCTCTGTCAAATAATTTTTCACACTCTTTGGCACTACGGTGTTTGCAATAATTACGTGCTGGGGTGTTATGCAGGACCCCAACATCTTTTCTTGAAGCAGCACTTCTGAAGCAGGAACATTGTATTTCCTCCACCATTGGGCAACTCCCCCCCTTCCCTTTTTGGGAAAGCCATCAGATTGTGTTTGTGAATACAGTGTGGAATGCAACTGTGCAAGTGTTACAACTATCTCTAGGCTAAAGCAAAGGATACTGCTAATTATTGGTGAATGGTTCACACACGCCCTTCCCTATTGCTGCCGGTTTTCTACTTTTATGGTAGCTGGACTTGATGATTAATTTACACAGCTCTCCAGGGGATCACATACTTTTGCATTATATCACTCCTGCATGGGAATATTTCTCTCACTTATTCTCCCACCTGGGAAGTGCAAATCAAATGGAGACTTTTAAAAACACAAGAATTGTAGTGCTGTCTCTCTCTTGGGAGAGATATGGCATATGTTTTCTGCTGCAGAAAGATAAATCCCCAAAGTCAGGGAACTAGAATTCAGCTGCCTCTTTCTACAAAGCTACCCCACCATCCCATTCTGAAAGGTACAGCTCTGAACAGGTTCAGATGTCACAAGAAGTCAGAATTCCTAAGTTGAAATACTGTTATGATTAAGAAACCGTGTGTTACCTATTACCTGTTCACTCTTGCTGCTGACCCTAGATCTGTGCCAACCTGTGGTTGGCTTACCATGATGCCTAAAGCCTTGTTGGGGAGAAAGAAGCTAAAATGTTTGGTTCAGATATCAAGATAAGCAAATCAAGGATAAGAGGTCTGTGATTTGTATAGCTGTGACAAGCACAATGTGTGTGAAAAAGAGCCTGGGACTCCCCTGCCACCCAGTTTAACATAAGTTGTCCCTGGCCAGTGCATAGCACTCCCATATCACTGACCCCAAGATCCATAGCATCCCTTTCAGCTCTACAGTTCTAAGACTACTAAGATCATCTCAAATACTACTCTCAGTGTCCTTTCATAATGTTTTGTTACAAAATGTAGGCAACACACCCAGACAGGCTCTCTGCTCGAAGCACTGTTACATTCTTTGCACATTCCATCCATTTCCTTGCCTCTCATGTCATGAGACTGTATTACAGATATTAATTTTTGACGACCAAGATACCTTTATTTATAGTACTTTCTTTACTGGTGTATGTTTACTATGAAGTAGCAAAGTAAGTAATGAAACAAGCAACCAAAGTATGAAGCACAAAAGAAAAAAACCCCACTCTCCATTAATTGACAATGTGCTTCCAAAAAACGGTACCTCTTCCCCCCCCCCTCGACTTTCTAGTGGTGCCATGTTTCATTGTATACTTCATTGCTGATCAAACGACAACATCTATATGGGATTCTTTTCTGCACTACTTTCAGAGCTAAGCAGACATGCTACGCATTTGCTTTTACTGGGCGTTGTATCGAGACATATTCTAAATAAATATATTTTATGCAGAAAACCTTTCATATATTATGTCAACCGTTTAACTAAGCAGCAGTATTACCTTGGAGACAGTCCTCCATGGGAACAGTTGGTAGGTGAGGTTAAGGGGCTGGTCCTGCTGCTAGGATGACGTGAAGGAGTTCGGCCAACGGTATTGCTAGGGGAACCCTAATATACAAGCAAGAATAGGAGGACAAGGGATCACATTACATGTTATAGGAAAAAGCAGCAAAGTGTGAAACAATTTATACCAATTTTTATATTGTATGATTTCAACTAGTTTCTCTTATGGACTCTTGCACTGTGCGGAGCACAAGCATTCTCCTGATTAAGCCTTAACTACAAACTACTTCCAAAATTCAGTAACAAAAAACAAAAACGAGACTGAAAGGGAGCTAGCTCGAAAGTTTACTATTACAATAACAATTGCTTTGAACTAAAGAATGTACCCTTTAATCATTGTGCCATTTAAATAAAGAACTTATTGTTATGTTTCAATTTAAAAACAGTTTGACTTCAATGTTTTGGACTTAAGGTAAGCCTAAGAAAAGGAAAGGTTAGATTAAACATGATTAGCCAGCTTGGTCACAATCATCATCATCATCATCGTCTTAGAACCACAGAAGCAGCATGCTCCCACTCCTCCTGGGATGGGTTTAAATGGGAAAGAGAGTGTTTAATGGTAAAAGGTGAAGATGACACAAAGCTTCCATTCCTTTGGGCTTGGAGTTAAAGCTGAGTTAGGGAAGACTTTGGTTCCTAACCCTCATCCTTTCTTTATGAGCTCCTAAGGGCTTGCGGAAGGGCTTGCGGAAGGGCTCTAAGCAGATGGCGCACAGAAAAGAGCCATTGGTGAAGGCTTCTGGGAACTTTAGTCCAAGAGCATCTGGGCACTCAATGTTGGGAATCATTGGTCTACATCAGTGATGGCGAACCTATGGCACGGGTGCCAAAGGTGGCAATCGGAGCCCTTTCTGTGGGCACCCGACATCGCCCCTTCATAGCCACCTGGATTCAGGTTAAATTATTGTATTGGCACTTTGCAAAAAAATTAGTGGGTTTTGAATTGCAGTTTTGGCACTCGGTCTCCAAAAGGTTCGCCATCACTGGTCTACATCATCATGTCCCCAGGCTCCTTGGGAAGGGTGGTGGCAATAGGTTTTTCCATTTAGGAAATACTCGGAAGTGGATCACCCTACCCTCCTTCTGGTGGCAGAGGTCGCTCAACTCCCACAAGTCACAGGGGGGAATCCAACTGCCAACCTCTGGCTCTGCCGTCAGATACCTTAACCACTGAGCTATCCAGCCTCACTGGAGCTGTATCACTGCACAGCCACAGAACATGGTGATTTTTTTTATAAAAGAGCATTATAATTTTATTACTGTATATTTACATTGATTATGGTTAATTTTGTTATTATATACTTTGTTTACATTTGATTTGCATACATTTACTGTATGTGTTTTATAATTTGTATTCTTCATTTTGTAAAACGTCCACAGTAGTCTTTGGGCTAGATTACTGTGGTATATAAATCAAATAAATAAATCAAATAAATCAAATAAATAAATAAATAAATAAAATTCTTGCCCGTACCTATGAACATTTACCAGAGTGGTGTCAGATTGTCAAAAGGAACAGTTTGTATATTGTAAAGCTAGGGGTGCATATTTTAGGGCCTACGTAGCTTTGCACATATCAGTAGTTAACACAGAAAGCCTACATATTTGGATTGCATTTTGGGGTTTTTTTGTGCTAAGTCTTACCACGCCAGTGTTACTGGAGTTCTTGAGGTGGTTTTGTAGTAGCCTGGTAGCACCATCCTGGAATGTTTTCGGCAAGGCACCAAGTAACATAGTAAACTCAGGAGTGTTCAGTTCAAAGAGAGAAATCAGGACTATTTGTGCTGCCTGGGAAGGTGGGAAAAGGTCATTTAGCATCACAGCAATTAAAAGAAAAAAGCAGTTATGTCCTATGGGGGAAGGTCTTACTATTAAAAAATCAAGTAGTAAGATCAAGTTTAGACCCATCAATAGAATTTTGCTAAAGGCAACTGAAAGCTGTAAGTTGCATCTATAACAGTACCATGCATTCCAAATATGCAACAGTTGAACAGTTGAAACATTGATGGATTAAGCCACTGATGTATTGAAAGTTTCCCAGGCAAAGGCAGACAAAGATCTTTTCAAGTCTGTTGAAATGCCTCTTGTTTCAGCTATAGTTTTATGGCTTAAAAACAAAACTGTCTTGTTGGATTAAAGCAACAATTCATCAAATTATTCTATCTCCCACAATGACCAATGAAATTAAAGAGAAGGAAATATATTCTATATACATAATCAAAGAGCCTTATCAGAAGAATTCATGCCACTGAATATTTCATAGTAAAATTCTGCTTCAAAATGCAGTAATCCCCTGCCTGTGGGGGTTACAGACCCAGCCCAACTCCCGATAATGGACAATCTGTGATATGTGGACGGGGGGGGGGCTATCTGGAGGCCTGGCGCTGCCCCAAATGGGCCTCCAATGGGCTTCTTGGGGCTCCTGAAGGCCCCAGAAGTGGTTTCCGATTTTCTGGAAGTGACTTCTGGTTTTCTGGAAACCATTTCTGAGGCCTCTGACAGGCCCAGGAAGCCCGTTTGGGGCAGTGCCAGACCTGAGGTAAGTGTAGGAAGCCTCAAACAGCCCCAAGCAGCTTACCTCAGGGGGCCTTGCCTTTCATTTACTGCGGTCCTGCGATATACCAGGACTGCAGTATATGAACCGCGAAATGGCGGGAGACCACTGTATCCAAAATTGTATTATATTTCTTTAAAAATTCAAGCTGAACTCTTAGATCTGTGCCCAGTGGTTCATACTCCAATATGGCTGGGTTTTGCCAAGCATTTCATTTGTAATGCTCCAGTATCTCTCAATTAAAGTACAGACCTACTGTATGTTTTTATCTATCAGTCACATATTCATATGCAGTGTAATCTAATAATCATTGAGAGGAAAGGCTACTGAGCTAAATGGCACTTTTTACACAGAAATAATATATTGGATTGCAGTCACAAACTCCTCCATTTTTTATCCTTACTAACATCAGATTCTGATTACAATCATTTCTATACTTTCATTTGGGCAACAACTCCCCCTTAAACCATGATACACTCCGTAAACCTGGACAAAGTGTTAGCTTTTTAAGCAGACAATAAAGTCACTGGAGGAAAAAATGATTCAAAGTCAACCTTCCTTGTTTACAGAATGCATGAACAAGTTCCAGCGGTAAATTATCTGGATATGGGAAGGTATACTAAGATTTGGAATCATTCAACAATGCTTCTTTCAACTTGAATGTCATAATTGTACATCAAAAGAAAAGTATTACACCTACAGGAGAACATTATTTCTGGAAAACAAAATTCCAGACGCTTCTATTTTTCCTCTGTACTCCTCTACATTCTTCTCCACACAACAACAAGAAAATTCATCACAGGAACATACTCTGAACTGAAAATATTATTACAGATTGAAGGCCTACGCAAAGACCATGGTGACCAAGCAAGAGCAGCGATTCATGCCATATGAGATGAGCATTCTGAAAAATCATGCACAACCAATGTTGTAACTTATTTTTATTAAGGAAACCTACATGCAAGTCAGTAGTTCAAACAGGCAAAAAGAAAAGGGAAGAACTGAAGAACCCAGCTCCCATTTCTTAAAGCTCCCAATTCATGTATACCCAAATCAGGACATTTGGGCTTTGGTTCAACTACTATTCCTTGAGCTGCCTTCTCCACCTGCCTCTGTGACTCTGGGACATAACATACTTTTATTCATATGCAGAAATTTTCCTTTGTCATTCCTCTAAAACCAACCCCCCCCCAGGCAAAGGAACTGACTGACTGTACATGTCATTCACCAAATGCCAGAGAAGATGGATGTGAGTACTTGGGTACAATCTGAAGTGCTTTTTTGGACAGTCAAATGTCCTTAGTCCTTCTCTTGTTAACAGGCAGGAGTCAAGTTGGGCCAATACCCAAAGAGCACGCATGCTGCACGCAGAAGGAGAAGGAGCCACGCCTCAACTCTGCACTGGGGGAAGCTTTCAGCTATTTCTCACCTAACCTTTCGACCTGAATTCATCAGGCACGGCAGCGATGTGAAGACTCTTTTTAAAAGACAATAATTATTTTAAAATAGACAATAATCCAATTCAAACTCTAATGTGAAAAGATACATAAAGTCATTACATATAAACACACAGAAACAATCACCACTGCATTTTCTTCAAGCCCCCAGTCCAGTTCTTTCCCGAGATCCAAACTACATTAGAATTCTATACTGCAAACAGAATATGGACTCTTATGATTAGTGCACACTACTTTTAGTCTACCTGTTTACATTTCTCTTCCAAGTTTCCTTCACCAGGACCTGATGAGGCTGCTGTCGGTCTAGCTGGCATATCCTCACCTACCCAACTATGCATTGTCTGAGTTCAACAAATAGGAAAGGGAAAACGATTTTAGCAGAAGCAAGCAGAAGATTTTTCAGCGAAAGGAATGATTTACATATTTTAGTTTCTTCCCAGCACTGCATGTTCAAAGCTGGTGGTTGTGTCTCCAGTTTGGAGCCAAAATCACAACAATTAAATAAATGAGTCATCACCAGAATATTTAACTCTATTTTTGCTGGGATATTAGCTATTATTTTAGCACAATGTGACTTCAACCAAATTCTTCTATTTTTGTGCCTCATTCAGCAGCCCTCCAAATATTCTCAGATGTTATTTCCCCCCCAGAAACAGTCATAATTGAATATCAGCCTTCTTTTTCTTCCTACTGGAAAAATAAGAAGAATGTTTGCAAGTCTTGCTGAATCTCTCAGCCTTTTGCCCAGGAATCCTTTTGTTGTTGTTATTCTGTCTCCAAAGTAAGCAGGCTTTAAACGGCACATTACGCAAGAGCTAAGTTAATGGACATCATGGCAACACATATCTACTCCAATGCAGAGCCACAGTTTTTAGCATATACCGCAGCATGAACTAGCAAAGCAGCAGCAATTAACCCATGAGTACTGAGTGGACCACCTTTCTATAGAATGCTGCTAGATAACTGGTTTCCAAAATATATTTGCATTTTCTAGCAGGTCTATCCAGGATTTTGATTTTGCAAGTCCTTGATAGAAAGCCAGTGAAATACAGGGGATATGGTGCTATGTTTTCCAGTATACCATTAATACTAATGCACATTTTATTGTAGTAATTTTTTTTCTAAAGAAGAACAAGTTTCAACTACTTGTTCATTGCAGCTGTTCTTTCCTACAATAATAATAATAATAATAATAATAATAATAATAATAATAATAATAATAATAATAATAATAATAATAATTTTATTGTCATTGTGTGTATATACACAGTATACACATACAACGAAATTCAGACACCCAGAGACCAGATTCAACACGCACACACACAAATCTCCAAACACTCTCACACACATTTAAAAAAAAAAAAACTTCAACACACACACATAAAAATCCCTGAACACTCCCCACCCACCAACCCCCCCCCTTAAAAACACAAGCATCTACACAACAGGCTAGGTAATCCTGTCCAAGTGCTCACTACTGGTGGTTCTTGAGTTCATTATTAAGTGCAATTATAGCTCTGGGATAAAAACTGTTCAGAAGACGTGTGGTCCGAGTTTTAATTGTTCTGTATCTTCTGCCAGAAGGCAACAGTTCAAAGAAATTGTGAGCAGGATGAGTAGAGTCCCTCAGAATGTTGTGTGACTTCCTCAAACAGCGAGATGTGAAGATGTCATCCAGGGTTGGTAGCTGGAGCCCGGTAACATTCTGGGCAATTTTAATTATTCTCTGTAGAGCTTTTTTGTCCGCTACAGAGCTGCTCCCATACCATGATAGCATGCCATAAGTTAGGACACTCTCAATGGTGCTGTGATAGTAAGACAGAAGTAGATGCTGAGATAAATTCATCTTCCTGAGCATTCTCAGGAAATACAGCCTCTTCTGTGCCTGCCTTCTTCACAACCATATTGGTGTTTGCAGTCCATGAGAGGTCCTCTGAGATGTAAGTGCCCAGATATTTAAAGCTACCAACCCTCTCCACCTCCTCACCATTTATGTACAATGGTAAATGTACCTCTTTCTTCCTCCTGAAATCAATTATAAGTTCTTTAGTTTTTTTGGTGTTAAGTATAAGATTGTTTTCTTTACACCACTGAGTCAACCCTTGTACTTCTTTCCTATAAGCAGACTCATCGTTCTTACTAATGAGCCCCACCACTGTTGTATCATCTGCAAATTTGATGATTGTGTTGGAGTTATACAGTGGGGTGCAATCATGTGTGTACAAGGAGTAGAGGAAGGGGCTTAGCACAAGTAAGCTTTGCCATTTAAATGTGCTGAATGGAGCTGTTCATTCGCAATCCTGATGCACAGTGGTACAATATGATGACATTATGGTCATCGATTCATGGTGATCACTTCTATGGTGATCAATTCTCCCCCCCCCCTAATAATTGCCAACTCAAGCTCAGTACAGAGATCATAGTAGTACTAATCAGGATAGTTCTTGTCCCCAAACTATACCCAGTACATATCGTGGAATAGCTGTTTCTCCCTCCAGTGGGCTGTCCTTTGTGTGACCAGTCACAAGGGTGATTTTCCCAACTAGTGTGCAGGCAGTTGCAGAAATAATAGCTTGCTGGAGGAGGGGAAGCACTTGTGCGATTGCTGTTGTGCTCTGTCCTAATCAACAGGATTCTGGGAGATGAAGTACAATTATAAACCATGGTTACAAGACAAACTGAATGGACATTCATCATGGCTAGTGCCAAGGTAGGCACCAGTATTCTGCAAGGTTTATGTAATAAGAGAAGTGAACAAAATGGCAAAGGAGAGAAAAGGGAATGTGGAAAAACTCTCTGAGTCCATGTCCTAGTCACCCAAATGAGTAAAACTAGGAAATGTACAATTTCAGAGGCATGCTAAATTTTCTGTGGTCTTTGCAGTAACTTCAGTTGACAGGTCCAACTAAATTTCCCAGAGGGACCTTGAGACCCTTTCCCTGTGAAGTGTCAGACAATTCCATGTACTACACTGTACATGGCTAGAATCTTTTTGTGCCAGTTTGTGCTATCCTGCTCTTACACTAAATCTTATACATCTTTTGTTGGCTTAGATGTCCAGTTTCAAGAGATGTCTTTGGACCTCTTCATTGTCAACAGTATATGAGATTTATTTTAGTGTTGTGAGCAAAGTTTAGTTACCCAAGAACAAACCTTGACTTTCAATTGTTTATGGATTACATACAGTACTGCTCCCTGTAAGGAAATGAGTCTGTGTGCGTGTCACATAATTAGTCCTCTTCCAATGTGAAAATGGTGTGACTGAACATCCACAACTTTTGTTTCTTTTACAAAACCTGTTCCTCCAACAGCTCTTAGAGGGGTTCCCTCTTGACTGGCACCCTTGTATCCATTTCTGTAGTATTTTTATGCTCTCTTCTGCTCCCTAGGACTCACGGGCTGAATCCTCCCCTATTAATTTCTGAATCTTGCCAAGCTTATAATCCTCTTGGCTTGTATGTAGCAATGATGGCACCTAATGGCAGAGCAAGGAACTCCCCAGACTTTATGCTGCATACACACTTCCCTGCTCTGCTGCACATACTTTCTTGTCAATAGGTGGCATAGCTCTATGGGGTGATTGGACAGTCCTGAAATCTGGCACAAAAATACTAGAGAAGGAAGGAGAAGAAGACTGAGAATACCATTTTTGTTTTTTAAAGATGAAACAAAAACAATAATAGAACATGAGTCAGCAGTGTCAACAGAAGTCAATAGAAGCATAGTGTCTAGATCAAGGGAAGTGATAGTACTATACTGCTCTGGTCAGACCCCATCTGAAGTGCTGTGCACCTCAATTTAAAAAAAGATCTTGACAACATCGAGTGGGTACAGAGGAGGGTGACCAGGATGATTGAAGGTCTGGAAGAAATGTCTTACAAGGAGCGACTTAGGGAGCTGGGAATGTTTAGCCTTACAAAAAGAAGGCTGAAGAGGGGATATGATAGCTATGTCTAAATATCTGACAGGATGGCATATTGAAAAGGGGACGCCATGGCTTCAGAGACGAGGACTCAGAGCAATGGTTTCAAACTACAGGAAAAGTGATTCCAGTTGAACATTAGGAAGAACTTCATGATGGTTAGAGCTCTTCGGCAGTGGAATAAGCTGCCACGGAGGGTGGTGGCGTCTCCTTCTTTGGAGGTTTTTAAGCAGAGGCTGGATGGCCATCTGTTGAACTGGATGGCCCTTGAGGTTTCTTCCAACTTTATGAATCTATGATTCAATGATACAGTATGTTGAAGAGCATAATAAGTTTCGTAGAAATCACTGAAACTTTATCTTATGTAGTTATGTGACATCATCTGATAATGTTGCCTTCTGAGTGGTCCATTCTCAGGATCAATGAGGTAAAGAAGCAGGGAAGTTTTCAGCTTTGGAGTCCTACCTGTAGAGCACCCAGGAAAGCTTTCCTGCTGCCTACTGTTACTCGTCAGGGACCAGACAAAGATTTTCATAAGCATTTATCATATATACTCGACTATAAGCCAAGTTTTTCAGCCCTTATTCTTGGCTGGAAAAAAACCTGCCTTCGGCTTATACTTGAATCAATGAGTTTCCCAGTTTTTTTTGGGGGGGGGGGGGGCGTAAAATTAGGTGCTCCAATGGCTTGAGGAAGGCAGTGGAGGGCAAGTCCTGATCAGGCGAGCGATAATGGAACAATTTATCCAAATAATGCTCCTTTCAGAATAAGGTGTAATCTGCCTATCTGTCACATGGCAAAGCTGAAAAAGCCTGTGATCTTTTTGCAGCCCAAATATTTATGCCCAAGAACTTGAACCTTTCACCTGACAAATGCCAACAGACTACTGTTAAAATAATTAAGATGGTTCAGTGCTTCCTTCGGCCAGACACAGCATCCCCAATTGGAGTTACATTTTGCTATTCTCACAGGCAAAAGTTGGGGAGGCAATTTCCTTGTCCTCTTGTAGGCTCTAGCGCTAGATGGTCTCCAACTTGGAGCAGATTCAGAGGAGCACAGGAGGTGGCAGGTAAATCAAGGACATTCCCTTCTTTTGCATTTCACCAATGTTATAATTTCACAGGCTCACTAGCCTTCCATGGATGTAACGGAGACGATTTAGAGTTCCAACCCAATATGATTATGAACAATGGTTATGATGATGGTTTAAAATAAACTTACAGAGGCTATCTCCTCCTGTTGCTTTAACTCACCTTTCTCACATCTGAGCTCTTTGGTTCTGTTGTCCAAGTAATAATCCTAGAAACTGCAAGTTTTGCCTCACTGGAGTTTACAAAATCTGTGGGGTCCATCTGTCTGGCCAAGGACTCAATATATTTCAGGATTGCTACTTTTACCTAAAGTGGAACGGTAGACCAAAAAAGAAGAAATGCCATAAACATAGACTTATACCCAATAATTGATAAATCACTGCTTGTTATAGAACAAAACACCTCAATCTAGCTAGTTAGCTAGCTACTACCAGTCCTTAAAATAAAACCACTGGAAAAGTAACATATTCTCCACTTCATTCTAATCAAGTATTATCCTTCATTTTGCTCTTAGACTTCCAAATCATCTCCGAATACCACAGAAAACCTATACTCACCTTAAGGTTTGGTGTTTGGGTTTGATCAACAATAAACCGCATCAAGATATTAAACTGCTGGTCAAAGGGAAAAGAATCCCTAGAGTGGAAAGAAAACACACATACAAAAACTCATGACAATCAGCTTCCCATGAGCAAAAGGAATTATGCACAATCTGAAACAGTAATTTAATGCTAAATGTACAGCCAATGTTCATGGGAGGATGGACTCAGCTGTTCTGTTCCTTCTTGTACTGTCTTCAGCCTTTCTGTTCTTAGACGAGCTAACTTAGAATGATGGCCAGCTGTCAGCAGACAGTATAGGAGATGAAATACTAAATACAAGAAAAACCAGAATGCTTATCTCCCCATGTACACAAAAGCTGGCCACAGTCCCTTGAACATGGCTACACACCACCTTCATTTATTTCCATAAGCTTTCTGCAAAAGAAAAAAGGACTAGGCAGAATAATGTCTAAGGAGCAGTGTCTTCTACCTCATTGTTGAAATCTTGTTGGTGTTCGCATAAAGGTTTCTAGAACTAGCCTGAGTTAATTGCCGCTAATTGAAAATATGCTGGGGTGCTTCTCAGCTGCACAATGGAGCCTGCAACTAGCACTTGGGCAAGATGTGCCCCAGCCTCTCATTAGGTAGCTGCAATTAGCTGTGGCACGTTACTCAGACTTTATGCAAAACATCACTAGGATTCTGGCCTATCTAATCTAATCTTAACTACGGGTTGCCAACAAAACTTCCAGGACTCATAGTCCAGCATCCAGTTGACGCAAGTTACATCAAGTAACTCCCATGATGTCATCAGACATGGCCTAACTTATGCCAACAATAGCAATGAGACTGAGATGGGCGGCAGTGATTTTCCTGCTGCAGATCATTCCCTATCCCGTTCCATTCCTCCTGACCACTTGCTGGGAGGAAGAGGATCCCTAGGCATCCCCGGAATGTGGCAAGGTGGGGTGGAGATAGGAAGCTTTTAATTTCCCCCAAACAGCCACAGGTGCCGTTGATGATATAATTCAAGTCACACAATATAACCTGCACAACAGGTTCCCAACCAGGAAGAGCAGACAGTGTTCTATAAACACGTTACACTTCAGCCTTCTAAAAGAATCAGTCTGGACTGGCTCAAGAATTAAGAGAAAGCAGACCCACTTGGACTGGTTTAGGTGTGAGGAGGTCGGAAGCATCTATTTCCCAGCTTACTAAAACATATTGGTATGGAAAGCGACAGACCCATTTTGGCTTCTTTCAAGAAATTGTATTTTAAACGAATTACATTCTGAGCTAATTCAGCCCAGATGACCATGTGTGATTATTTCAAGTCTTCTCCTCCATTCACCTCTTTGTGACTCTTCAGGAAGTACTAACGTCTAAGACTCAAGCAGATGTTGTGGTTGTTAGTCTGTCCCTTCCCAGCCCGATGCCCTCCAGATGGGCTAGATAACAATTCCAACCAACTCCCAGCAAACATTTTAGTGAACCAAAAAATAATAATACAGCCCAACAGATGTGGAGGCTGTGGCACTGAGGAAGGTAATTTTTGTGCCAATCTGTCTTTCTCTTTCCAGGAAGAAAACTTCTACATTGGTCTACCCTAGTCAACTTGGGAGCTATCCAAAGAGGCGCTACCTTGTTACATCCAGGGCTTTCTGCACTTTTGCTTGCACTGATCCAAGCAAGTCAGCCCCCATCTTCTTGAGTAGCTGTGTTAGGAGCACAAAGAGCCAGTCTTGCAAATCATCCTTGTGAATAATGATGAAGTCGACCAGAGTTTCAAGAAACATGCTGAAAACCTATAAGTGAGAGAGACAGAGATTTGAACAGAGAGAACAAGAGACCGTGGTTTGAACAGTAGAACAATCATAAGAAAGAAAAACTGCACTTTAGAGAAAGGATGTCTTTAACTTCTATGTTAGCACTGTAAAACCTTTAGGGTACACTTTATTAAAGAGATTAAAGAGGTGAGATTTAGAGGAGGGGTGAAGAGGAAGGAGAATACACTTACTCTCTGTTGTGAATTCCACCGCAAAGCAGGCCATGCAACAAAACAAACCATTGATTAGTAAGTACATAAAGAGAGAGAGAATCAAAGCAAACTGCTGTAGGGCATTTTCCCCTTGGACAGAGATAAAATACACATTGATAGAAACTTCAACAAAGTTTTAATGACAGACTGTCAAAAGGGTAGCATTCTTAGATTTAGAACTTGATACAAAACAACATCTTTTGAAACAACCCATCTGATTAAATTTTAAGGCATATCCTGCTCTAAACAATGCTCTGTGTATACAGCTCGCTTATGAAACTAAAATATTACGAAGTAATTATCAAAAATAGCTTTAGAAGACTCAATCACTACTCTTTAGAAGTACACTCAGATTTTATGCTGTTCACCACAATGGAGTAGCTTATTCATCCTCCAGCTCCACGTGTTCAATGAAGCATGAGCTCATGGATATTTAGTCCCTTGGAAGGCCATATTGACTCTCAGCTCCTTTTCCTTCACCAGCCTACCTGAGGGAAATGTGTCCCAAGATTTAATCAAGTTATGAAGAGTCTGAGATGATGAGACGGTTTAATAATGGACTTCTACTGTATTATCAAGAGCTTAAAATATATTTCATTTCCCCAAATACAGAATGCATCTTAAGTATATATTTACAATTTTACCTTGCTGTGGGGGTCTGCAAACATACGTGTGAATATCTCACACAGCCTTTTCAATTCAACTCGGCTGAAACAGAACACAAGAGAAGAAAATGATTTAGAGCTGACGCTAGATGTTAACTAGAAGAAAGCAAATCGTTATTATTTATGGCTCAAGCTCAAGACTTAGAATCACAGAATCATAGACTTGCAGTACATTCAAATGTAGCACTTAAGATGAGCCACATCTTTTTGTCAGACACAAATACTGGAATCATTTTGTTTGTGATCATTTCCAATTCATGAAAAATCTCTATTGATTAATTAAAATCTTTAATGTACTCCATTCTACCATATCAAAAGCTTTAAAAATATCTAATGAAATTACTCCTACCTTCCGTTTTTTACTATTTGCTAAATACATGTTATTCATAACTCTTCTAACCAAATCTGCCATATGTCTAACTTTAACAAAACCATTCTGATCGTTATTCATATATTTCCCTACAAAACTATTTAATCTATTGGCCATGATTGCTGTAAATATTTTTGTGTCTTGATTAATCAATGAAATTGGTCTATATGAATCCATAAATGTTGGATCTTTATTCGGTTTTAAAATCAGTACTATTATTGATTCTTTCCAAGATTGTGGAATTCCCCCTCCTTTAATAATATTATTAAATAATTCTTTCATTTTAGGTATTAATAATTTATTAAACACTTTGTAAAATTCTGGTCCTATTCCATCAGTTCCCGGTGTTTTACCTATCTTCAATTTATTTATAATTCTCTCTATCTCTTCATCTGTTGTTAACTGATCCATCGTTACACTATTTATTTATTTATTTATTCTTGTATTTATATCCCGCTTATCTACTACATGTAGTACTCTAAGCGGCTAACAAAGCAATAAATGCGAAATCAACAACTATCTTCATTTTGAATTTTTATTATGGTATTTTCCCTTACAAACTGATAAATTCTACTTATAGATGGGTTGTTACTTGTATAAAGATTCTTATAATACTCTTGAAATGCCTCTAGCTTTTCTTTCATTTTATTACATCTTTTACCCCTTTGATCCTGTATTACCCCTAATACCCTAATCCAGTGTTTTTCAAGCTTTTTTGGGCAAAGGCACACTTGTTTCATGAAAAAAATCACGAGGCACACCACCTTTAGAAAATGTTAAAAAATTTAACTCTGTGCCTATATTGACTATATATAAAGTAATTCTCTTGAATAGGAATCAAATAAACACAAAGAAAGTATTTTATAATTACTTTATTATGAAATAGTAAGTAAACAGAAATATGAAAAATTATAAAATACTTTATTCAGTGCGCAACCTGGGCCTGTTTGGCTGAACACAAAGCTGATATTCTTCAGCTTTTCCAACGGCACACCAGGCAACATCTCGCGGCACACTAGTGTGCCACGGAACAGTGGTTGAAAAACACTGCCCTAATCCTTATTATTTATGGCTCAAGCTCAAGAATCATAGAATCATAGACTTGCAGCACTTAAGATGAGCCACATCTTTTTGTCAGACACAAATACTGGAATCATTTTGTTTGTGATCATTTCCAATTCATGAAAAATCCCTATTAAAGATGAAGTACTGGCAGACAAAGCCACTAGATAGAGATACATATTTCAAGCTTCTCACATTTTCTACAGCATCTAAGATTCACATTTCACATTTCTTATTTATTTATTTATTTTAGAGTATTTTTACCCCACCTTTCTCCTTGGAAAAGGACCCACGGTGGCTTACAGTAATGAGGGATAATATAGAGTTCAGTAAAATTAAGACATGTTCAAGTATTGAGAACAGGGAATTGAGGAACATCTTGAAGCATTAAAAGACAACATTACATTACAGCTACAAGAGAATGCAAGCAGTTAAAAAGAGAGTAAAATTCCATGTAAAGTTATGAGTGATGGTAACTTACACTGAAAACAGTGTCAATGTAACCACACAAGGTTATAAGTGGTTATAAACTCAGAGTCTATGTGATACTATAGATTCGTATGAAAGACACATAATAGGAAGTCCATCATTCAGGGAAGCATGCCTGAAGAGAAAAGTATTTGTTTCTGGAAAAACATCAGAGATGAGGCAGTCCTGGCCTCTATCGTAAGGGAATTCCAGAGTCTGGGTGCCACAGCCAAGAAGGCCCTTCCCTGTGTTCCCACACGACGTACCTGTGAGGGTGGCAGGAGGGAGAGAAAGGCCTCTCCTGATGACCTTAATACCCTAGCCAGTTCATACTGTGAGATTCGATTGGACTAAGGTTGTACAGTGCTTTGTAGGTCAACGTCAGCACCTTGAATTGTGCCCTATAGCTGATTGGCAGCCAGTGGAGCTGCTTTAATAGGGATGTAATGTGATCTCTGTATCCTGCCCCAGTCAGCAATCTGGCTGCTGCATTTTGGACCCACTGAAGTTTCCTGAGACTTTTTGTCAGTAGCCCCACATAGAGTGCATTAAAGTAATCTAGCCGGGACCTCACTAGGGCATGTGTCACCATGGCCAGAGCTGGTTTCTCAAGAAAGGGGCGTAACTTGTGTACTATTGTTAATTGTGCAAATGTGCTCCTGGCCACAGCCGTGACCTGGGCATCCAAACTCAAGGATGAGTCCAAGAGCACCCCAAGCTGCGCACTTCTTTTTTTCAGTTGGAGGGTGACCCCATCCAGTACAGGTTTTATCCCTGCCACTTGTTCTCCCTTTCGACTGACGAGGAGCACCTCTGTATTGTCTGGGTTTAGTTTCATTTTGTACATCCTCATCCAGTTCATTACTGCAGCTAAACACTCATTTAAAGTTGAGATAGTAGCTCCTTTAGAATCTGGAGGTGACGAGAGGTAGAGCTGGGTATCATTGGCATACTGGTGGCACTTAACCCCAAAAGTCCTGGTAATCTCCCCCCAGTGGTCTCATATAGATGTTAAATAACATAGGAGACAGAACAGAACACTGGGGGACTCCACAAGTCAGCAGCTGTTGTGTCGAACATGAATAATCTAATACCACCTTCTGTGTTCTCTCCTCTAGGACGGACTGGAGCCACTTCAATGCAGTAACCCCAATTCCCATTTCATAGAGACGAGTCAGGAGGATGTCATGGTCCCCAAAAGGGACACAGATCCCCTATCCATTTCCCTGCGTAAGTCATCTACCAATGCAACCAATGTTGTCTCAGTCCCATAGCCAGGCCTGAAGCCAGACTGAAATGGATGCAGGTACAGTTTATTTCATCTAGAAATCTCTGGAGCTGCGAGTCCACGACCTACTTTAGGACCTTCCCCAAGAATGGGATATTCGATACTGGGTGAATTATTTCTTACCAATATATCCAACAATGCCTTCAGCTTGGATGTAGACTGGGCAGCCACCAATGTATGGGAAAATACTCCCAGGTGATAGAAAAAATTCACCCCAGAACATTCGCTCAGAACAATGAAGTTTTGCCAGGGTGACTTGTTAATTGTGTGTCTTACCTGAGCTTAATATTGGCTAATATTTTCTGATGGTCCAGGAAAAGAAATGCCAAAGAAGTGAGTTTGATAGCAATAATTTATTCCAAATCCTAAAAATATTTGTCAGGACTATGTCTGTGAAGGTTCTCAGTCATCCAGGTGAGTTTATCTGGAAGTTGAGTCATTTTTTTTCTTGAGAGACCAAAAAGTTTCGCTACTCATCCAAGCAACTTTGTCAGTCTTGAAGCTGCTTGGGCGAGTAGCGAAACTTTTTGACCTCTCGAGAAAAGAAGTCCAGTTGCCAGGACTCAACTTCCAGATTTGTCAGGAAAGCATTAGCCAGCTGCAAATAGCGTGACGGTAAGGAAGTAAAAGGTCCTTCTCCTAGATATTTTAAATTTGACTTCAGATAGGGAGCCAAACATCTATCCTAACACTACTGGCAAACTTAACTAGTTGCTGGAAGTGGAAGGCAACATTGTACTGTACATTGTTAACAGTCCTCCCAACTTTTGAATATATCCACAACGTCAAACCATAAAAGCAAAGGTCTGCTCAGTTGTAGAAAAGCTTTAGTTGTATCAAATGTTGCTATTGCCAGAGGTTTTCTCTTTATTCATCAAAATATAGCACACAGAAATGCTTTGAAATACAATCAGAAATCTGAAGATATTTTATAAGACCAAACTGGCCCAAATAATTTAATATTCCTGGGAATAATGTCATGTTCTAATAGACTGATAAGACTAAAAGAATCCACTTCCTTGGGACATCTTGCTTGCAAAGTAAAACTACTCTGGTTAACTAGTGGAACTTTAGGGTGGGAACAGGATAACAATTTTTTAATCACAGTAATTTTGTATGAATGCCTGCTTCCTTCTACAGCATTTAAAAAAGATAAAACTACAGGAAATCCAGAAACATGTTGACTGACATTCTTCATGTCATGTGAATAAGAGATAAGACAAAGTTATGATCCTGAAAGTTCACTTTATGTCATGTGAACATAAGATGACAAAATAAAAATACTATACTGAATGTTTATTTATTTAACCTGAGATGGTCAGTATTTCCCCCAAGGGTTTCCTAAAATATTGCATTTCATACCTACGTCTGCTTAGATGTTTAGGTCTGGAGTGGCGGCATCAGCTTTCCCTGCTTTCCCAGATTTATTTATTTATTTATTTATTTATTTATTTATTTATTTATTTATTTATTTATTTATTTATATACTGTCCATCTGGCCATCAAGGCCATTCTCCAAGCTTTACCCTACTTTTCTCCTTTTTTGTTAATTAATTTTAATTTTTTTTTAAAAAATGCATGAATGTGGCTCCTGACTACTGAGGAACGTCAAAGAGAAATCAGACCTGACTTCCTACACCTTTTACACACATCCAGCAAAGGCTGAGTTCAGTGTTTCAGATCAAGGCCATGACTCTGTTGCCCCTTTAAAACTAAGGTATATCCCATGCTGTGTGTGTGTGTTTTTTTAAAACCCTCACCTCAGTGTCCTCTGGCTCTTCAGTAAATTCTGCAAACCAATCAGTCCTTCTTTCCTTTCCGACCAGTTGGCACTCGCACAGTGGTTTAAGACTTCAGCCACATCCTCCGTCTGGCGCAAGTAGTGGGGGATACCTCCATTGCGGGAACCATAGGAGCGCTCTGAGCAAGCGCTTGAGGCGTCGCTGTTGGCATCATCATCCGAGTACATCCCATATGGCTCGTATCGTCTTCTCACTGGCTTTTTCTGGTTGGGGATGGGTGGGTAGGAAATAAACCTTGGAGTTAGCAGGCTGGGTGAGGTCCTCTCCTCAATGGCAAAGCATCTCAATAATGAGCACAGAAGTGTCCAAATTAAACCACATCAGGATTTAATTGGTGAAGAGTGACATAAACACTGGCCCAACCGGGGAGGAGGGGGATAAATGAGCCAGTGAAACAGACAGGACCTGAGGAAAGAACAGACTGCTTGCATTGGACACGACTTATTCAAAGCACGGATCTGCAAAATAATACTAATACTAATACTAATAAACTCAGCTAGGCTGAATAAATTCTGGTGTGATTACATCATATCTGACGCAAATTAATCTAGGTATACTCTAGGGAAAGAAGAGCACAATCCCTGGCAGATGTACAGCTCTTATTACTGTTGAGCACCAGACTCAGTCAGGCTCAGATCCCAACAACAGTATACTTATATCGGGAATCTGGACGTATGTCGTCATTCCACAAGCACTCTACAATAGATATCCTATTGTACGTACTGTACACAGAATGGAAGCACGCAGTATTATCATTTGATAACTGTGCATATAGCTAGGCTGAATGGCTGTTCTATATAAGACCAATTATCTGTTTTATTCTGAGTTTGAGTACATTCTGCAGGCCTCTCAGCATGTACCCAAATTGCTCCAGGACACGGTGTAATATCTGGCACTCTCTGATTCTTGTTTTTCAAAGTCCTCATCACTGAAGAAGCAAGCTTAGAAATGCTCATGGGAGGAGTTCAAGAGATGGACTTCAAGACATGAGACGATTGGGATTCAATGCTTGCATTCTCTTGTATGGCTAGCACTCAGATTGTATGCGACCAGCCATCTAACCATCTGAGCTCAATTTCTGTGACTTTCCTATCTTCCATTCCATCTTCCTTCCACATCATTTACCAAAATTCAAACAAACATATCCCAAAACTTATATTTGCACAGTTTCCGGCAGATTTTTGGTTTTCTCTCTTCAATATTTTCATTTTTAGAGGTCCCAAATACATAGGACAATAAGAAAACAATGCTGAATTATGCAGTTTGATTGGGATTTGGGCTTTAACAGATCAGAAAAATTACAGCATCATATGAATTTTGAAACAGGGAAAGCAAAACTTGGAACATAAACCAAAAAGAAAAAGAAAAAGGTCAAAACAGCAATAGTACCTTGCTCCTGGAGTCTCCTAAGAGCTGTATGTAGGAAAATATGGAAGGGTGGGAGAAAGCATAGAGAATTACGTCAGAAGCTAATGCAGGGATTATTCTTGCAACAAAAATGTACAAGCAAATGCATCTTAGCAAATTAAAAATTCAAACTCAGCTGATTCCTCGTTAAGCAACACAAAATTAAAATGGGATCAGAGTACAGTATCAAACTGATTGCTCTTCTACTCTCAAGTTTCTAATTCCTACCAAGACTTCTTTGGAGTTTATATGCCTAAGCAGCATGTATCTTTCATTCTGTTTTCACAAAACCAACCAACTCCTGTATTAAACCCATAGGAAAAAGAGCCCTACTTTGGATTACAGTATAACATCTCAACTGTTGTTCTCCTCAAGATGGCATTCTAAGAGCACTGAATTCAAGGATGACAGATTATAATGTGCTCTCCAGCCTTATGTAGCTCAAGTCCCATTAAATAAGAAGCATCTTTGTCCTTGATGTTGACCAAAAATACAACAGTCTCCAAGATCTTCTTTAAAAAAGCTGGGTCTTCCTTTAATCCTTATCCAAAAAACGCTTCACTCCAAAGTTTTTCATGTTTTCAGGCCTTTTATTTTTGCAGACTGATTTTGTCTTGTTCTTTTGAAATAAAAATGAATCCTTTGACAATGTTCAGGTATATTTTATCATTATTTTAAAAACTAACATATGCAAGAATATAGAGCTTGAGTCAAAGGGTTTTGTTCAAAACCTTGCTTGGTGAATCAAAGCCTTTTAACTACATGGCTGTTTCTCAAACACCAAGGAGGGGTGGGTGGAATAGATGGATATTCCATTCCTGAGCAAGGCTACAGGACAGCAAGATGTATTCTCAAACATTGTAAGAAACAGGCAGCTACTGGTTACAGGAAGTTAAAGATAATACTAAAACTATAACAGCGCTGCTAAATGATTATTATTTAAGGCTGGATTAAAGGCTGAGGAAAAAATTGAATAAAATAAATAACTCACACTTTCTAGGATACACTCGAGATATTTTTGGTGGATACTTTAGAAAATAATATGTGAGTAACAAAACATACATATTGTTCACTAACACATGCAAATTGTTCTCTTGGTTCACAGGTCTAGTCACTTCATAAGGAGTTTAGTTAACGTTAGGTAAATGTATTTGTCACTGCACTCTGAATCTTTCCTACACATTCCATATTCTCCCATGGAATACTGCACATAGCTATCCAAATGACACTGAAACATTGGCTGGTTAGCTAAATGAAAATGAGCTAGCTGCTTTGTGTTCTAGTTAGGATTTCAAACAAAATGCCTTATAAGCCAATGAAATCACAAGGGGAGGCAGGACTGTCATCAGTTTCTTATCCACAGAGGCAAACTTTTAGCAATGTACTTGGAACTAGTACAGGCTTTCTGAAAATACTGAAAGGAACTTCTGTGTGAATATGGTGACACAGGCCCCCTCAGCGACCATTGTTATACTGTACTGAATCGACACTGCATTCCCCGTAAGCCCTTTCCAGCAACATCTATCCTGCACTCACATTTCTAAGAGAGTTCATGTATCAAATGAGAAAATGCCTGAAGATTTGGGATGGAGTAACATGACGCAGTCGGCCTCCAAGTCCCACCAGCCTCATTGCAGTGGGTCAAGGATAACGGAAACAGTAGTCCAATTTTGCTGCCTTGTGTGCTAGAACCTGGATAAAAACCAAGCTACCTACATCCTTCCCAGGGTCCGGCATATGTATGCTAAAGCAGCCTTCCCTGACCCAGCATCCCCAGAGGTTTTGGACTCTCTCTGATCACACCAGTCAGTGTGGCCAATAATCTGGTACGACGGGCTGTCACTGACATTACCCCCATTTGGCCACTATGCTATTGCTTCCCTGCAGAGGCCAAACAAGTTGAGGAGCTGTGTAGCCATTACAAAAACCAAATACAAAAGTGGAACAGGTGATACCTTGCAGAGGCAAGATTCCGGCTCTGCCATCCTGAAAGCAACAGCAGGAAGCACAGCAAAAGTTTGCAAAGGGGAGGCTTGGGTCAGATGTCCATATCAAGAATTCCAAGCAGCAAAACAAGGAACAACTACTGTTTATGTCTTTGAAGAACTGCAGAGAAGGCACTCCAGCTATAGTCAAACGCAAGTTATTCTTCCCCTTTGTTTGTCTGTTCGATCACTGTCAGGAAACTGACTGGAGGGCGCAGAAGTATCCCATTTCTGAAACGCTCTGGAGCACTCCTGAACCCTTTGCAAGCTTCTCCTCAATGTGAACATTGATCACACAGTGCTTCAAAAAGCCAAGCCTTATCCGGGCACAACAGAATCCAGCCCTGTCAGCTCAGTTACAGCAACGTGATACCACTCTAAAACGTCGTTTTGAAGACCAAGGTGTTAAGAGTAGCCTTTCTTGGGAGAAATCACCAACACTTCAGCTACCCTGCTTCCATTTTACAAAATTTTAGAATCCGTAGCTTAGTGAGGTACCTCAACTTTCTGTCAGAAAACTCTTGTGCCTCCAGCTCCAATAGAAGATTCTCAGTATTTCACCAAATGACAAATCCCAGGATTCTGCAGAATGGACCCATGAGAGTTAAAGCAGTACCTGAGTTCTACAACAGCAAAGTGTAGATACACTTTAAAAATTTAAAGTGTTAAATGTGTTAGTGTTGTCAGTGACAACACCCTGGCCTTCAAAACTACTGCCATGGATTACAGGAACCCCACCCTTCTTCTTTTCCCTTGGTGTCACAGAAAGGAGCCAAATCAAGTAGATGTTAATAGGTGCAGTTTCTGCTTCATGACTAGCTTGATTCTCCTTTACCAGTCAGTTTCAAGATTGTAATTTCATGACTCTCAAACAAAATAACTTCAGTCTAAAATCAAGGCAGGGGGAGTTAGAATTCAGGACTGTCGACTGTAGTCCATTAGCTTTCAGAGCCATGATATTAAGCCCAATGACAATGCCATGGAGTTCAAATTAAAGAAAGGCAAGCTCAGACTAGCAGACCTAAACAGAGCTCCATCCACATAAAATCCACTCCAAGTGACTGCAACCTTTCTTCATTACAGCAGGACTGATTAAGATTGGAATGCGGCTATTTTGTTGCAGCTACTGCTATACGAAAGGGAGTCACTTTTCTTTGATCTAGTGCAAACTAGATCAGTTGGTCCTCATCTCCTTCTTACCTGTTCCCATCCAATAACACCAGAAATAAAATGAGGATCTAGAATCAAAGATAAGAATCTTGATAGCTCTAAATCAATTGCACTAGGTGACCTCATGCTTTCTAGACACTTTCCTTCATTTTTGCCACCTTTCTAGAGCCAAGGACAAAAACTTACTTCAAAATGACATTTCAATATGAAGAAGCAAATTCTATGGAGAGCCAAAAACCAAACCGCTGTACAAAAACAACACACATGCAAACACATACCTAGACAAGACACATATATCACTACTGGAACAGCTTAGGAAACAGACTAGAATTTCTCAGATTTCCTGCCTACCTAGGAAATATTGAGGTCAGTTACTCAATGTATTTTAACAAAAGCTATTTAATAGCGTTCAATAGTTCTTGAACACAATGGACAGTTCTGATATCCTATGTGCACTCACCTGGAATACAATCCTGCAAAATCAACAGTTGTGGCCAAGCTGTTAAACCTTGAAGCACTTCACATATATTCGAAACCAGGAGCTCAACAAATGCCAACAACCACATCAACAACAATTCCTCTAAGTGCAACTGTGTACTGTCTTGTTCATTCACATATGCCAAATCCCCACACAGGCATTTACACTGGGTCATACACCGTGGCACATTGTAAAAGGACATTTAAAAAACCAAGAGCGACTGTACGTACAGGAGGCAACTTTAAGCGATTTTCTGGCGTTGGTAGCATTTTGTGTTTTCCTTCTTACCAGTGCATCTGCCACAGCCGCCTCCAGATCTGTGCTTGTGCTGAGGACTCGCATTGCATTCATAGAGGCAGGCAACCTGCCTGGCTGTCCAAGGCCAAACCGGTCTGCACAAAAGACAACATTGAAAAGCCATCATTAAATGAGTTCACAGTCCTTTGGAATATTAATAAGGCTGCTGGTCAGGAATTTGCCAACAAAGACTGGGAGACCTTAACACTCCTTTCATTGTCTTTTTGTTGGTTACTACGCTACAATTTGATGGGACTGTTACAAAAAGTGAAAACCGCCCCCTCACAGAAAGCTCTGCTGTAGAGCAAGGCCCCACATGGAACACCAGGCAGGTCACTGGATGACTTTATATTTTTCTGCTGAAAACTACAGGGTGGGTGGAGACTGTGAGTGCCTTTTTAGTTAAACACTTTCTAGCTATTTCTCTCACTCTTGAAGGGAGGGGACATAAACACTACAACCACCTTTTCATGTATTTTTCAGTGAAGAACTCTTGCTAGCACTCTTTTAATCTGTAAGTGTTTTCCCAGGCCCTTCAGTTTTTACCACTGCAAATAGTGCTACTGAAAGCATACACTCAAGTAGGTCCACTTAGAATGAAAGACCTTGCGGGGAAATCACTTCCAAGTCCAAACCAGAGGGCAAATCAAGGAGCTTTATAACAAATTAATCAAGTTAACAGCTTTGCAAAATAAAAGTCCTACTCTCTGCTCAAAATGCATTTTTCAGGGCAACTTTTCTCCTCATGGACGAGGAAGTCACAAATCTGAATATCAAACTGGCAAATCTTTTAGGAGTTTCTGTGAAAAATAATAGATTCATTCCCTCTCTCAGCTGGAACCTGCTAAGGGCGGGGGTGGTGGGTCTTTACTTTTGCTCCTATCCAGAAAAGCAGAAGGGACTAATAATGGGTAACATCCCAAGCCTGGTTTTGGTGGGACATGCAATAGCCACTATGCTAGTGGCATAATAATAATAATAATAATAATAATAATAATAATAATAATAATAATAATAATAATAATAATAATAATAATAAATAAATAAATAAATAAATAAATAAATAAATAAATAAATAAATAAATAAATAAAAAAAACAGCCAGCACTGAAGCCCTTAGCAGGTTCCAACTGTTTGCTGCCCCGATCAGTTCTCAAGCGCATGAATTTAGGGAGAAGATTTTTAAAGATATTTGATTTTAACAAAAGACTCAATGGGAGATTTAGGGAATGGGCTGGTACTTAATCTAAATCTAAATCTATGTTTTTTTTAAACTGGAACAATGCCAGAGAAAAAAAGAGAATCTGTATTTTTAAAACGCAACAGACACCAAGAAACAGGTTCTCTAATGCAACTCCATAGCTGGGTCATTTCTCACACAAATCTATTGATGAACTGCAGTGTTCATCCCTCATGCCTAGAAAAAGCTGCCACCTGTCTGGGATACACTGAACTGACGGCACAATGAGATGGGAAAAGACTGAAGGTGATGCTCAATTAATCCCTCCTGCTGTCAATACTTTCCATAAGCAGAACATAGAGGAAGTTATTCCCTCTGGTCTGGCTGCCCCATTTTGACGTGCCCTCAGAATCTGCTCTAGGGGACTGGGAGTCAAGGGGGAAAGAGAGGATGTGTGGAAATTCACTTCTATGGAGACCCTACTTTACCCATAGATTGGTACCTAGCATATAGGAAGAAGGTTATTTCTGTGCGCATCTATTTTGCTAGATGGTGAAAATTATTTCTTATTATTTTGCTATTAAGTGATAACATGAATTCTTTGTTAACTACTATTTGCCACAATGTGGCAAGATACGCCGCAAGGATATATTTAAGGGAACTCTGACATTAAAAACCATTTTTCAGTAGATTCATGCTTTTAACTGTAATGTACAGGAATTCCTCACAAGCCTTGTTTGGGGTTCAGTATTATACAGCAAGTGACCCAGAAACTTAGAAATATAACAAACACATTGTAAAGATAACCTGTAATCTCTGAAATCTGTTTTTAAGCTTTTGAAGTTTTCATTACAACACAAATGACATACAAAGTATTTCGTTAGGCCTGCATGAAGAGAAACATCAACAAATCAAGCATGATGAAAGAAAATAATTTCTGTTAATGCAAAGAGTGCAAAATCAATGATTTTTAAGCATTGGGACAATGCTAGAGAGTAATCCCCCCCCCAAATTTTATTATCAGGATCAGACAGTTTAAATCTACAACAAGCACAATTTCTAAAATTAAAATATATTGCATGCAAAAATAAAATATCTGTAATGAAAGACTGTTTCCAAAAGTAAAAGACTGATGACAGTTTAAAAGGAAATAAAAGTTGCTAATGTTACTGCTATGCCCTTTTTTAAATGCGCTGAGTTATTGAAGCAGTAATGCTTGCTTCAAATACTGTATCTGTTTTACTCCATGTTGAAGCCTCAGATGGAAAGATGATAATGCACAGAATGTGATCAACCAAAATGATCCGGTATGTAGATTTCATCATTCATCTGTAAGGACTAGTAAGTATCTGGCAGAATATAAAAAATGTAATCCCAAACCTGTTGTTCAGCATACTTAACTGAACAGCAGGTGCCAGGGACAACAAAAAAGGAGGAAATTACATCCCCCCCACGCCCCCCCCACCGGCCATTGGACCTAGTTTCATTTCAGTGGCATTGCTCAGATCTCAATCAGGGGGAAATCACCAGCAGGGTAAAAAAATGAAACAAAGAAACAAAGAAACAAAAGGGGGGAAAAAAGATCCAGCACTTCTCATGGAATATCCACAGGCTGAATCATTAAATTGGAATCTATTGTGAAATATTATTAGATACCTGGCTGCAGAGACACAGGCTGGGAGTTCAATTCCACACTAAGCCTCCTGGAAGTTTGTGTAGCCATGGGGAAGCGGCCCAGACCCAGGCTGCCCCCCCCCGGAAGTGACTGGTAAGGTACTGTACTTCTATATATTCTCTACATTTATTGTATTATATCATGTGAAGCTGTGAAGAGGGCAGAAAAAGAATGCTCTGGAAGTTTTGGCCTTGTCATGGTGACTCTTTGTTCCTCATCCAGCTCCATTCAGGTTAGATGGTCGAGCAAGAGAAGGGGCACAGAATAAATAGGTGGGATTGTTCACAGAAGGAGGAGGTTACAGGCAATTTTTGCAATTGCGTTTTGTGATGGCCACGCGGCTCAACGCCCCCCCTTCTGCTTAGAAGAAAAAGGGAGATAGGTGGTGTGACCCTCTTCCTGCCGACAGAGGAGAAACCACAACAGGTGGGATTTTGGCCACCTGTGCAGCAAGAGCCTATACAATTCAGACATGTTATTATTGGTAGGGATTTGGATGGCTCCTTAACCAGGGAAAAGAAAGGAGTCTGCAAGATAAATCCCAACCAACTCTTCCTCGTATATGCAAAGAAAGAATCTAAAAACACAGAATGACTCTTAAAAGTAAAGGTAAAGGTTCCCCCTGCACATGTGTGCTACTCGTGTCTGACTCCAGGGGCGGTGCTCATCTCCGTTTTCAAGCCAAAGAGCCAGTGTTGTGCAAGTCCATGGACATGTGGCCGGCATGGCTGCAAGGAACACTGTTTACGTTCCCACTTTTTACGGCAGTACCTATTTATCTGCTTGCATTTACATGCTTCTGAACTGCTAGGTTGGCAGGAGCTGGGGTTAACAGCGGGAGCTCACTCCACTGTGTGGCACCTGGGATTCGTACCGCGGAGCTGTCAACTCTGCAGCCAACCGTTTCAGCGCTCTAGTCCACCTTAGCCACTCATTTGATCATGGTAAGCCAGGGTGTATCAGGCTTGAGTCTATGTGGTTGAAGCTATTTCTTGGAAGGCCCTGCTACTGAACGATGCTTCTGTAGAGGTATATTGGTTAATTTTGCAGCATCTGAGAAATGAACGTGGAGGAAGAAGGCCTGTTCCCCATGTCCTTGCACCTCCTCCATTTAGGGAAGGTTCTCCAGAGGCCTTCAGTGATGAATACTATGGCCAGTTCTCCCCAAATAAGTGTGTTGACTGCAACCGCGAGGGTAGCAGCCTGGTCGATAGGCCAAGCCAGCCCAGGCAGCTCACTAGTGGCCTGCCTTGAAGAAACAAACGTTCTCCTTGGACCAGGCTGAATCCTTCTGAGAACTGCAACAGGGCACCATAATTACTATTTCTGCCCAACCTTATGAAAAACTCTGGGGAAGAGCCATGTCAGGAGGAAGGCAGATTGGCATCTAAGAAATAAGGCTAAATGGAGAATGTCAGGCCTCTTGCTATTTTGGAACTGAAGTATCGAGAAGAAAGTCTTACTTAGCACATAATTGTATGCGTGGAGCTGTTCTGGCCCAGAAGAAGAGAAAGCCACTGTGCCATTGGGGGGGCTAAGACACAGGGGATGCTCTGGAGGCTACCAAGGCAGCTTCGGAAATGCATTCACCACATCATCTTTAGAGACAGTTTGGCTGGATAGGTGACCAATAAAGTTCAACTACTGTCTGGATCTTACACTTCTGCCTCCTCTGCCTTCATGATGGGTGAGCCTCTGGGTCTATTCTGATAAAAGTCAAGCACACTAGAAGCTGTAGCGCGATGAACAGCTCACTGAAGTTTAACAAACCTGAGCTTATTGGCATTCACAGAACCACACCGTTTGTACTATGAAGATAGGGCAGTGGACAACAGTTGTCCAGAGCATGAGATGAGTAAATAAAATTTAATGCTTTTCAGAAGAAGACTAAAAGGCGGAAAAAGTAAAGAGTACTGAATAACAGGAGCAGAAACAGACGAGCATAAAGGATAAGAGAGTTACTGAATAGAATAGCCTCGAGTAGAATAAGGAATGGCTGAAGGCCACCATTATTAGGGGAAAACATCTTGCTCACATGATCCCTGCCATTCCTTGGCAACAGGAAGGTCAACATCCATTCTTTTAGATTCCTCCCTCCCTCCCTTCAGTAGACAGAAAGTATGACTACTGCAGCTTTAGATTATTTCAGACTCTTCCATTAGATGGTATGCAATAACTCCAGGACTGTAGCATTTGCCTACAGAAATGTGAAACTAGTTGACTCCAAGCAAACAAAATAATGATCAAGGATAAAGGTGAATTAACCTCAAAAATCACTTGAAAGTCTGGATCCAGGGTGAAAATACAGATCCAGCAATGCCAGATGAAATGGCTAAGAGCCAGGACTGAGCTATAGCTGCCGTGTGTTTTCCAACAAATTTAAGTCGGCATTAAAAAAGGGATGGTAGCTTTCAAAAGATGTATGGCAATAGGAATGACAAAGAAAATTGAGCTGTAAGCCTTTACAATATCTAGCAGAAACAACTAAATTGCATGACAATAAGTACAGTCTAGCATGCAATTACATTGCCCACTGCTGGGTATGAGTAAAAGGTATGAAATGGTTCATGATGTGATGAATCTCTGGACAGCCTCAAGTTCTGTGTTTTTCTGTCGCTTTCCTCTACACACTATAAATTTGCAGCAAACTAAAGCTCATATGCGGGACCGGACTAGAGTTTGGTGATAAAATCCCCAAAGAATGCTGTAAATGCAGAGAATGGCAGAAGCTCTGCATATCATGCGGCAGGTTTACAAATTACTACAGCAGCGGGTTTGACTCCACCTTAGTGGTGGTCTCAAAAAGGAAGATTAATTATCCAAGCCTCTTTGCAGCTGCTCTCCTAGAAGGAGAGGCAAAGGCCTACATGTTTTGGCTCAGCTCATTATTCTACAGAGGCTTAGTATGCACTTTGAGAACTGTTTCCCTGCAGACTCTTGACAGGCAATGCCTTTCAAGAATCGGTCAGCTATAAAATAAAGCATTTTAGTGGTCACCCTTCTTCATCCGATATAAAGGGTTCAGAGTGGAAAACATATCTGGGACAAATGTTTCACACATCTCTGATTATATGAGCATTATCATGATTGACACTGAGACTTTGTGGCTCCATGATTTTATGGCAGAGGTCAGGGGTCAAATATACTACAGTAGAATCCTGGTATCCACTGGGGATCGGTTCCAGGCCTTCCCATGGATGAAAAAAACCCTAGATAAGAGAGAATACAACACCCCCCCAAATGCTGTTTTTGTGACACTACCTTGCTTTATGGCTGCTGTTTGTGACAGTAGCTTGCTTTACATATGCTCTTTCTGACAGTAGCTTGCTTTGAGGCGGCTGAATTATTTATTTAATTTTTTCCTCTCCCAGCCATGGATAACTGAATCAGTGGATACAGGGATGCTACTATAACTAGCATCAAAATAGGAAAATGAACTGCTGCCACCCAAACCTTAACAAGTGTTTCCTACCATTTTGCAATGGCAATCTGTGTCTGCTAGTCAGGTTTTAGAGTAAGCAGTCCAGACTGCAGGGAGATGAGGGACTGAGTGAAAAAGATGGGGCAGTGGTGTAAGAGGGAAGGGAAGATTCTCCCAAAGGCAACCGAAGGAGAGCTTCTTGGTGTGGCTGCTGGATAGCTGTACATGTTGGAATTTACCATGTCAACTCTGGACATCTTACCTAAACACTGTGGAAGGTACTGCTGTGAAGAACTGTGTCACCCACAAGATGTCCAGCAAGGAAATTCAGCATAGCCAACAATGAGATGTACTAGGAATTGCAGCTTGACAATATCTGGAAGGCCACATTTTGCCTATCTTTGCTTTACGGCTTCATAACCATCACTACCAACAACAAAATACTCTTTTGTTCAGAGTCAGTTCCTTTGTTCAACTTGTGTGTGTGTGTTGTGTTGTTACAGTCGTGACCGACTCTTCGTGACCCCATGTCCATGGAGTTTTCTTGGCAGCAATACTGAAGTGGTTTGCCAGTTCCTACTCCAGGCGCCTATAGCACCTGGTATTCACTGATGGTCTCCCATCCAAGTACTAACCAGGCCCAACCCTGCTTAGCTTCCGAAATCGGGTGTCTAGGCAGCTTGTTCAACTTAAGAAATAGAAAAAAGAGAAGAAAAAGAAGAATGGTGGTTTGATCAAGTGAAACAATATTGCTCAACAGCTGGCTTGTCAATCGCCTAATAACCAGGAATCGCTGTTCAAAATGAACACCAATCTACTGCTCCACAGGCTAACTGTGGACTGTTGAAGACACTGGCATAACAAACCAGTGCTTCTTTAATGCCAGAGGTCTTCAGAGCTACGTTAATGCCCCTGCTTCTGAGGGAGTTCGGGGAGCCATAGTGCGCACATGCACAAATCTGCATAATTTCATCTACAACAATTTTATATGGTTGAATGTAACAAGTCTGGAAACAGCCAAGAGTAATCCTGGCATATTCTTCCAGCTCAGTCAGCGGAATATAAGAAATCCAACAGCATGACTGAATTTTGAATCTAACCCTTTGTTGATCTTGCTGCTTACAAAGTGTTGGAAATGTTTGACATTAGAGGCCTACTGTACAGCTGCTGTGGGTGTTGTGCAGAAGTGTTTCACAGTGCGGGCATGTCATTTTCCACAACTGTAACTTCAAAACTGTTCAGTCAGTTCTGGCGACTGTTCCTCCTTGCTGTTGAGGTGCAGTTTTTTTTTAAAAAAAGCATCAACTCATCTCTGTGGAGGAAGACACAGTCAATAGATCACCAAGCCCTAGACAGCCCTCTTAACACCGTTTCTCTTCTAGAAATAGTGTCAGGAAAGAAAATTGGAAAAAACCCATTCAAAACGTAAAATGACAAAAAAGCATGTTGGAAGAAACAAAAGAAGAATCTTATGGCGGGAGAGGCGGAGGAAGCACATGCTGAGTGCTGGGTGATATCCGTAACAGCAAATGGTAAAACGGCAATTAACAAAAAAGCGACAATATTAAGAAGCAGATTCATGCAGTTAGCACTTGTTCACCTGACTGCCCAACAGAATCAGCAGTGGAGAGAGCACTAGTGGACCTGGAATGACGTCGAGAGGCTGCAAGTAGAAGGAATGGCAACACCCACAGGATTAACAGACAGGTACTCAAGACAAAAAAAAACAACACCACCACAAGCCAAAGGGGATACACATGATTAAATACCAACACTGGTGTCACATAGTGAAAGGAAATGGCGCTGCATATGAATGGACGTAGAAATCAAGTGCAAGCCCTGTGGCAGCATCAATTTATTTATTTATTGGATTTTTATACCGCCCATCTGGCAGCGAGGTCACTTTGGTCAGTTTTTTTGGCTCACCTTACCAAGTTTTTTTGGCTCACCTCCCACCAACACCAACACCACCCCCCACACACACACTCAGCCATGGGGCATGATGCATGAGAAACAAAACTATTCACTCTTATGACGTCAAGATCAGTAAGAGTGAATCACCTGTCAGCTGCAGGAGAATCACAATGCGAACATGAAATGATCAGCTCAGCAGTCCCAGGATTTAGATATGATCAGTCCAAATCCCATGGTGAAGATACAATGAATCATTAGAAACTGTGCTTGCAAATATAAACCAGAGTCTTCTCATTCACTGAAGCAAACCCGTCATCAGTAAAAACAGCCTTTAGTCTAAGACAGACCACGCAGTGCAGAAAACAAAGAGTCAGCAGAGAGGAATAACCATCATTAATCATACTTGCCTTATGAATGACATTTAACTCTCCATTCCAATGCATAAACAAATCAGCTATTATTCTGAATACAGAAAGTTATCCTGTGCAGATTCAAAATATTGGCCCATTTTAACCCATCTTACTCACTCTGACTGGCAACAGGTATTTGGAAAATCCTTTTCAATCCTGACTCCTGGGGTCCGTTCACCAAAGATATCAGGAATTGAATAAAGAACCGTCCACGTGCAAGGTATGTGCTGTGTCAAGTGAAGTGTAATTTGAATATAGTGTAACCTCCATATGTCCACTTTGCTTTAAATACTTACAAACTTAGTTAAAAGATGAAAAGAAAGGAAATTAAGTTTAGCAGAAGCTTTGGATCACTGGTAACACATGTTTCAATAAATATAAATATGCAATTAGATATGTGGCTGGTTAGTATTCTCCACCTAAAAAGTAGGGAACTAGCACTGAGAGATAATAATAAGTCACTTCAACCAGATTATATTCATAAGTACTTGTAGCAATCAATAGCTAATTAATTGTCAGAGTGCTTGAAACATTAACATTCCGTTCTTTACTTAACCAATCATGGTATCATCAGAAGTTACGCTGAACGTTGTGTCTATGATACGGTCAACATTGCATGATCCAGACATGGACTCAAACTGCCAGTTCATTAATTAGCCAACAGGAGTTGGGCACTTCAAAGCACTGCCTTCTCCAACAGGTGCCCACTCAGAGGCAGTACCCAAAGGAGGCAGTGCAGGAAAGTCAGGTTACTACAGAATGATACATGTAATGTAGAGAGTGAGATTTCAAAGGCAGAACTGGATATAAGACTCTGGAAACCACTGCTTGATTTTCTAGACTTCTGAAAAGTTATTGATGAATGGTAAAAACATCTGCCTGCAACACTTGACTATGTTTGAAGAGAAACTTTGAAAGCAGGAGAGTAGATCTCACAAAACACCCAGCTGGAATCAAACACGGTTAGACGAAAAACGTAGATTCTCCATGAACATTGTTTTCATTTTGTAATGCTTCACAGAGAGCATGTTTCCCCTTTTCTGATAACAACAATTATCTCCACACTATAATATTTTCCATTAAGTTTCTTATTTGTATCTACTGAAAACTACCTTTATAAATACGCTGTACAGTGGTACCTCGGATAACAACTTTAATTTGTTCCCCGAGGTTAGTCGTTATCCGAAGAAATCGTTATCTGAAACATGGTTTCCCATTGAAATGAATGGGAAACCATTTTAATCCGTCCCAAAGGTCCGGAAAAAAGGCAAAAAAAAAACCTTTCCCCCCCTGAGACCTCTTTAAAGTGCACTTTCAAAGTGCACTTCTCCCCCTCCTCACCCACCCCTTCCATCGTGCTTCCTCCCCCCCACCCCCGCCCCCCACACTCACGTCCTCCTTCTCCTCCTCCTCCTCCGCTGCTGCCGGGCGTTTGGGTGGCAGGAAAGTCGAGCGGTGGCTGGCGCTTCCCCCACCCCCGGCATCCACCTCTCCTCCTCCTCCTGCTCCTCCTCCTCCTCCGACGCCACCGGGCGTTCGGGCAGCGGGAGAGCCAAGCTGCGGATGGCGCTTCCCCCCCCCCCCCCACCCCCACCCCTAGCACCCACCTCTCGTCTTCCTCTTTCGCCGCCGCTGCCAGGCGTTCAGGCAGCGCAAGAGGCGAGCGGCGGCTGGCGCTCCCCCCCTCCGACCCCCACCTCTCCTCCTCCTCCTCCTCCGCTGCCGGGCATTTGGGCAGCACGAGAGCAGGGCAGCGTGTGCCGGTTCCTCCCCCCCCCCCGGGCCCCAGCTCTGCATGTTGCCTCCCCTCCTCCTCTGCAGGTCAGTTAAAGAGAAATGTGGAGGGAGGCTGGGGCTGTGGGCTGTGGGGGTGTGTGAAAATAATGAGTCGTTATCCGAATTATTCATTTTCTGGGGCAGTCGTTATCCGAGGTATTACTGTACTTCAATATTTATTATAGCTTAATGTGGTTCCTAAACCTGTGAAGATCTATCCAATTCAGGGAAACCTGTCTGACCAGAGCCTACTTAATGCTGCCATCCAGGAGAACAAAGAGTTTATAAAGCAGTAATATATGGATTAATGCCAAAGGAATGTCAAACACAGTGCTAAAAGAATTGTGCTTCTCTGACAAATGAGTATATTTGTTATTGGAAGAGCATGTGTTATAAGAAGAGAAAAAATGAAAAAGGAATGCTGGAAGAGGTGACATTAAATATAACCATTTTAGCCACAGTGGTTGTTTCGGTTTATCCAATATATTTCCAGTACATGCACATCTGTGCATTTGGTAGTTCTTAGATATAAAAAACTCAAGCTTAGGGTATGAATGTACAGTATATCTGGTCATATTGTGTGTGCATATTGTAAATTTCAAATCACTAGTAACTTGTGCATTTGGTCACATTACTTGGCCAGAAGCAAACACATACAGTTTTGTATTCACCACTGAAAATTACTCTAAACCGTGTAGATCGTCCACATTAATGTGCTCTAGTATGAATCAGTGAGATTTTGAAAACATACATGTGTCCATACATATAATAGCATGAATAGCTAGTTCTGTAGGCTAGACAAGCTTGAATGCACGTGAAAACTACATCATGAGAGTTATAGCCTTAACACCAGGGATGGGCCTACTATTCCCAAGTGAAAGAACGTGGGGCACAAAGTCCCTTCTCTCGAGGACTCGATACTACCTGTCAATTCATATCTTTAGTGTCTGCTTGCAAACTTTATAGCCCAAGAACAAGCAGGCCCTACTGCTGGACTGGGAGAGAAGAGCCCCCTTCTCCTACGTGCAGGCTCCTTGGGTGGTCCAGATATATTTTCCTTTCCTCCCATGTTGTACATCCCATCCTCTGTTGCAGACTGTTGGACTAGGCAATAGATGAACCTGAGACATGAAAGTACGTTTTCATACTCCAATGCATTAAGCAAGCAGAGTATCTTTAATTTTGGGTTGGGAATACAAAAGCGAATTAAAGTATGTGTGCCTGCAAACAATCAACAATAATCCCTGTTGAGTAGAAAAAGTGCTTCTAGGACACTATACTCTGCTGCACTGTATTTCCAAAATTCATGCACTTTAAAGGCAATTGATATAATCAGCAAAATCCTAAGGACAATATGTTTCTGCACTAAATCATTTCAAACATGGAGTTGCATATTTTCGGTGTATATGCTTCCTCATACCATCCAAGACAATAGCAGGTTTTAGGGCAGTGATGGCGAACCTATGGCACGGGTGCCAAAGGTGGCACTCGGAGCCCTTTCTGTGGGCACCCGACATTGCCCCTTTAAAGCCACCTGTATACAGTTTAAATTGCTGTGTTGGCACTTTGCAAAAAAAAATTATTGGGTTTTGAATTGCAGTTTGGGCACTCGGTCTCTAAAAGGTTCGCCATCGCTGTTTCAGGGGGTCCCAAGCAGAGCAGATATACAGAGATGAGTTGTAGTCTTGGCTTTGTTATCTTTGAACTCCACCCAACAACGATAAATGGAATATGTGTGTTTGTATGGGAACATATGAAAGTACAAACTTCATCTAATTTTAAAATTAGCTTTTAGAAGGGACAGAGGCATTAGTATTACAGAGTCTTCCACAGAAACATTTTGTAAAAAGTGCTTCTTCAAAGAGAAAAGACCCAACTCCTTCTCCAACTCCAAATCTGAAAAGTGAGGAATCTCATGAAGTGTGGGAATCTTAGTGATGTGTCCCTTCCTTCAGTACAAACTGAAGAGAACAATCAATTCAATGAGCATTGTTCATATCCTTACATGTGAAATATTACAAAAAAGTACCGGTAATGTTGGTGGTCTTAAAAATTAGGTGGGTTTGATTTAAATTTTAAAACATGGATTTTTAATTTTTTAAATGATATTTTTTAATTTAAATCATTATTTAAATCAAGTTGAATTTTAAATAATCTTAATTTTTATCCACCCTGTTTAAAAATGAATTACAGATGATGTTCTGCTTCAAGGTACAGTATTAGAATACCTTGCAGCCCTATGTTTTGTGCAATAATGCAAACTCATTTGGTCCGAAATAGTTAAGAGACCAACACAAGCAATTGTTGTGGTTAGCACTAACAGAAGAAGCACAGTGCTTTCAGACTTGTTTCATCAATTTTTAAAAATAGAAATCTTCTGATATATGGTATACACTCAGAATAAATACATAATAATTATACTTCTGTTGATACAAGAATCCCTAGTATGTTCTCATGCTTCATCTAATTAAGACATACTGGTAAACCACAGATATTATTATGGGAGAGATAGGGTGGTGGTGGAATAAGCCCAGACTATCATCAGCCTACTCCTGGTTGATGTTTCTCAGATTTCATGTACTGTCTGCTACTAGCCACTGAGGTAGTTAATATTAAAATACTACTATCAATATTGCACGCTTTTGAACTCAGCACCTGAAACTCTATAACGTAGGCTAAATGACATTGTCAGTCAAAGTGTTTTTTTCTGAAATAAAAAGAAATTCTAATCTCCCCAGTCGCCTGAAGGTCCCAAGTAGAGATGGGCATGAAGTGCTTCATAATACTTTGTGCCAATTCATCGGCATGGCACCACAAGGTCTGCATGTTCCATCCCAGATGATTGCCCCACTTACAAGCCTCAGTGTACTGCCCAGAGTGACCTCTGTTGCCAGCTGTGGAGCAAGTGAGCGGTCAGCTGCTGGAGGAGGCAGGGAAGGGAAGCCCGTGCTCTAACCCATACAATGACAGGGGACAACCAAGGCTTATGCATGGGGCAGCTGGCTGGAGGAGGGGAGGGGGTACTGTGCCCATATCAAGTCCTAAGGGTCCTGTAGGATCCCTTTTTGTCAGAGGGAACCATCAGGGTTGATGGGACAGGGGAAGTCTTTAATTTCCTAAAGCTTCCACCAGCAACAAAATATTCCAGTTCATTTTTTAAAAATTTCCAAACATCTACCACGGCTAACAATGTCATTGGCCTTATGGGGCATAATTGATGGCAACAGGATTTCAGACAACAAATTATGGTTAAAAAAAGATTTCAAGTTGAGTGGTTCTATTTGCATTTATATGTTTCTCCCCATGGCTGAAAACAACTACAAACTAACCCACATCTGGATGAAAAACCACTGAGAGCCCCACAAAAGATGATAGAAATAAGCTGACAAACCCCACAAGCCTCTCCGTACCTTTGCCCTGCTCATATTTCCCCAATTTTCCCATCTTACAAAACTGATCATTGTTGTCTGTGTTGGAGAACGTGAGTGGTTGCAGGCCATATACAAAAGCCAAGACTCCGGTGTCATTCTCATAGCATTTTACTTTCTCTGTTTTGAAATCCCCAGGTGTCTCGGGCATGTCTAGCTAAAAAGCTGAATAAAGGCTTCATATTATAGAACAGGTGCAAAAGCAACTAAATTGGCATTAGGACATAATTACAAATCATGTGACTGTTTCACTTTGACTCTCAAGTTTTGTGTTTCCCAACAAACTCTCGATTTCTGGGTGCTGAGGCTTGAGGAAATTTTCCTTTAAAATATCCTAGGCAGCTGATTAAAATAATACATGAAGAAACAGCCAATACAAAAACTCAAGATTTCTTGTTACTAATTTGGAAAGAGAGCTTCTCCTTGGAACCAGAGAGCTAGATCAAAATTTTAAAAATAAGAGGGATTACGGTGCTGTTGCGTTGTGAAACTAAGAGGAATCCACTGTTGCTCTGTGAACTGAGGAATAATTCATTTAAAATAACAGATGTTTTGACTGAAATGAGAAATTAAGAGTATAACCCTGGCAGAATGGTGATATGACATGCATACAGCCCATAGGACACAATGCAGATTGTAAAATTAAAGTACAAACACACATCCTCAAATCCCTCCAGAACAACTTTCCCTCTAATTTTCTATCAGCACTGAGTGAAAACCCCACCTTGTGCGCTCATGTTACGGCCTCAACAGCGACCCAATGAGCGACATCACTAACTGCAGGTGTGCAGCACCAACACAGCGCTGAACATCGGCGCACCTGCGCAGCTTAGAGAGAATGTTGCTCCAGAGTAAAGCTTTGATTGCATCAGATCAAAAACGCACACGCTCATGCTCTGTGGCAATATCACCCTTCCCTTGCCATTGTAGAGCTAGAAGCATTGAGATTTGCTATACTTGCCAAAAACCCATGTGGATCAAACACGTTTAAAGAATTCAGAAAGTATCTAAAGGGTTTTAATCAATGGCTCTTCCTAGCAAAGGAAAGCAGGATTTAAGCATGCAGACAGGAACAGGAGAAACGTGAGGCTCAGAAAGCGGGGAGTGCTGGGAAGTTAAGAAAAGGGGAAAACAAGCTAATTCCACCTAGTGATCTCTTGACTAGGCAACAAGAGAGAAAGAGAAAAGGGGGGGGAGGGAAGGCCCCTTAGAAGTTCCAGCACCTACTGGTACTCACCAAGTGGAGCGAAGCCCCGAGCAGGGCTTGTATCTCGGCTGCTCTCACGGCTGGTATCGCGGCTGCACCCCTGACTCACGCTGGGTCGGGGGATACGGCTGCTCCGTGCTAGCATGCAGTATGGAGGGTTTCAGAGAAGGTGAACACAAGTTTTAATGAGGACACAAAGCTCAGACAGGAAAGTCACATTTATGGTCATTATTGACATTAGTAAGCTCAGCGGGCAGCAGCCACCAACTCGGGCTGCTGCTGCCCAAACGTAATCTTTCTGTGTCCCCGAGAGGCCTGGCTTGGCAGGCAATTCCCGACTGGCACACTGGACCAGGGACAGAAGATTTAGTTGACAGGAGAGGGCGAGAGTCACACATACAAAGAAGCATGCCAAACTACAAAGAAGAGTAGAGATGTTGTGGGAATGTTTCCTTTATGCATATACTCGTACATATATCAAAGAGAGAAACAAAAGTGATGCACTTCCATTGAGTAATAAAATCAAAGGAAGAGATTTACTTTAGCAGCTTCTTGAGTTCAGCAAGGCTACTTCTCTAAAAACCCACCACAGTCTTTTCTAATTCTATTTTATTACCAGGAACAAAGAAGTCTGAATATGTACAACGATGTTAGCTCACTTTCAGGTCTTTCTACACTTACCCTTCCAAGCCCTGCCTTCCTTCCAGCCAGGGATCACAGTCAGACGTTAGACTGTAATCTCTTGGAAGCACATACCTTTTTCTATTTTAAGTTATGCTGCAAAGCACCACATACAGCGGCATGGTGCTTTACAATCTAACTTGAAACATGTAGGGACAACCTGAATGCATACCTAAAATCGGGGAGGGGGGAGGGAGGGAAGCCTACTTACAGTTTGAATGCTTTTAAAAAAAATCAACTATCCCAAAGAACTAGAAGAAAGTCTCAGGCATCCATTTGTGGTGAAATAACATGGAAAATGATACCTTAAGATTGTATTCCCAATGTCGCTTGACATGTATCAAAACAGTACAGAGATCTTCACTTTGAGAATAAGAAGAAATTGTTCATAGAGACAAACCCGTCCTGATTCAAGCAAACCCTAAGATTAATCCACATTCTGTAGGAACGAATGTTCTACATAATGAGACCGAACAACAAACTGAATTAAGTTCATATGTATTATCAGGGACAAGAAGTCCATTGCACTTGCCATAGCATAGTTCATCACAGCCCTGGCTTCCCACTGGGGAAGCAGGGATTTCCCCATTGGAACAATGGCTTCCTTGTGCAGGTCAGGAAGATGTCAAACCACTCGTGCAATGGATCACCCTAGGAACTGCTTTAACTGATTAAGATACTGGGCAGAGTGCTGAAGGCTTCACAGAATACTGACCATAACACAAAATTGTCATGATGTTTGGGAGGCAGAAGGAACGACTCTCAGATTCTGTAAGAAATTCTGTGTCTGTATCTGGATGTATACACTGAAGCCATGTTTACATGTAACAATAAGCAAGGACACTTGGCTTATCTGGGCAGATGTGGGCTGCTTACAGTACTTCTGTTTTGTTCTACCTTTCATATGAGCAGGTAATGTTAATGAACCTGGGAGCTTGGGTTTTGTCTCTCACGTAGATCAGGATTCATAAACTAACTGGAAATGCTACACTTCTTAAATGTAGTTCATCTGAATCTGTCTTATCAGCATATTTTCTTGAGAGGGTTAGCTAACAAAAATTTAGAGTAATTTTCTCACTGTGGTACTCACACTGGCTATAGCTTGGTGTTGCTACATTGAGCTTTTCCTCAAGTATGCTCATGCATCACTTATTTCCCTCCCCCCTCTGCATTGTGATTTGCTTCTGTAAAACTAGAAGTATGGAATGTATCCAGGTAATTCTAGAAAGGCTAGCTCTTCCTCACCCTGCCTTAGCATCAAACATTGGAATCTTCTCCTGCCACATCTCTCACGCCCAGTAAAGAAGGTAAGAAACATATGCTCAGATTTTGTATGCTTGTGATGTCCTGTCCTGCACTTGAACTCTGATAACATACTGGTATCTCCTTCAGTCTTGCTTCTTTTTCCTGTCCCGTGATTATCCACCAACTCAAGAAACCCTGATGACTTAACACTTCGCAGTCCTATCTGGTCCCTTTATCTGGACGCTCCAGTTTGAACTCTGGCCAGTATGTTTCAATTTCTTACTGGCAACTTGCAAATCGTAACTTCTACATTCAAAACAAGATTTCTTAAAGCTAGCACATCTCACATGGGGCAGATATCTGTGTACAACAACTGTATTTGATTACAGGACATGTATTCAAAATGAATAAAGGGCATACACAGTGGTACCAGCTCACGTTCTTTAGGAGAAGGTGGTGGTGGGTACAGTTACAGAGTACAGTAACTCAAAACCTTTACAGTACTTGGCGTAATTTTTGAACTACAGGAGATATCTATCTATCTATCTATCTATCTATCTATCTATCTATCTATCTATCTATCTATCTATCTATCTATCTATCTATCTATCTATCTATCTATCAACTCTCAATTATTTAACAATAAATAATTTACATTCATTTGACAGTTTTCAGCCATTTTATTGTAAACCGCCCTGAGTTCCTGAATGGAAAAAGGTTTAGCGGTATAAAAATGCTCCAAATAATAATAATAAATAGCTTTGTCTTGACCCCACATTTTGATAGCATTCTATACAGTACAATGTATATTTCTATAAATACAATGGCATTAAGGCAAACAGTTGAATATCACAATCACCCAGTATCCACATTAAGTTTCTGTGAGAATTGCTAAAGCATAATAAACCAAACCAGGCTTTAAGTTCCATACCATAGCCAAGGAGAGACTTACCTAGACCTATCCTGTTTGGGCTGGTCTCTCGGCTGCAGCCCTGACTTCGAGGGACCTTGCTGCGTTTGTCAGCAGGTGAGGGAACTGTGTGTCCCCTGGCTGTTCCGCTGCTCAGCCCGCCGTACGCACTTCCCAACAGTTTGCCAGGGGAACTGGATCGACTTCCAGCTGGAAAGAAGCAATGGATAAAAACCCTCAAATTTTCAGGTAGCTCAAAAATTCAATAATAATAATAATAATAATAATAATAATAATAATAATAATAATAATAATAATAATAATAATAATAATTCCACATGTTGACTGTATGTTAATAAATTGCTAGAGAAAATAAATAAGTAACCATTCCAAAAAATTCTGCTCCTGTATTAGCGCAGCCCTTGAGACTCCTTGGCACATTAACCACGGCAAGCCTCACTAGCATGGTTCATAAGCTCCAAAGACTTTATAGCTGGTTTCTAAAAAGCTCTGTTTCTTTAGAACATGTTGGCTAAGTCTCATCCAGATCAGTAATACTGAGCAATGCCGCTGGGCGAAAACAATATTGAAGTGAGTCAATTAAGATGTTTCTGATTATGGCAAGGACAGTTTATCTAGAGACCTTATTTGTATACTTCTAAATACCTGTAAGTTTTAAATAGCTATTTTCACCCTCTTAGAGGAGAGAAAGAAGTCACTGAAGCGTCCCAAAGTGTTTAAAAAAAAACCAGTTGTGTGAAAGATAGCACAGATGCAGAAGGCATGAAAAACAAAGAGGAGATCTTCCTTACCACCAGCAGGATTAGCTGATCTGGATCCTGGATTGTGAGAGCAGCCCAAAGGACAGGCAGAAAGGGAATCAGAAAAAGCAAGACAATGCAGAGTTCAAGAAGCACTGCTAGAGGCATGCAACACCAATTACTGTTTGACAGAACACACCAACAATCATGTTAATGCACAGCAATTATGCTTACATGGACAGTTCCGACAGAACGTCCAAGAGTTTTGTGGGTTAAGGATTGTTTGGAGTTGAACAAAACAACTGCAGTGCCCATATCAAACTGCTTCAACAGGTCCTGTGCACCTGACCCAGAATACCACGGTTTTTTATACCACACAGCAGGTTAGCATGATTATCAGGCCCTGGGAACAGCAATTCCAATCAATATGGGGAGGGGGGAGATAAACAAACTATTACAGCTGACTGGAAAGTGATGCAGACGCTGTATCACCATGCTTGTTTGGGGATGGGGATGAGCAGTGGGGGTAAATTCACAGACCAAGATGCAACAGGACTGCTGCTTTCCGATCACCCTGGAAGCAGCAGCTCTAGCTCAACTCACAAGCATGGTATTTGCTGGCATTTTATTCCCCGCCTCCCCCAACCCCAGTGTATTAGTGTTGTTAAGCGCTTAGAACACAAGAAAAGACTGTTGTAAGAACAAGATAAACAGCTACACAAAATCTGCCCTTGCAAAAATATTGTTTGTAAGCCATCTGTTATGAAAAGATGGTCACCCTTGGGGAGATTTACCATGAAGACGACACTTGAGCACACAATAGTTTCTGGGTTGCAGCTGCCCCAGTGCGGTGACTTAAGGCATAAAGTGCTAGAAAGTCCAACCTAACCATCTCTGAATCATTTCCAAGATGGAAGTCTGTGCTGCACTGCTGAATACTGACCACAATACTGGCAAGGAGGCAATTGCGCCTTGGCTTTACTAAGTACAGTGATATGTTTCGTTTCATTTTGATAGGATTGAATACTCTAGTTTGGTCTTAAGACAATTTTGAGTCCAAAATATGAATATCCTTGAGGACCCGCTTCTCTGAAGCCTTCTTATGGCTTCATCTCAACTGCTAATTGTGAATGAATGATATCAACAGCACCCATTCCGAGATAGACTGATCCTCATTTAAAACTTGCCATTAATATATTATGCTAAAATAAAATAAAATAAATAAATAAAATAAACTTGTGGGGAATCTAGGGGCCTCTTAACAGTAATAAAACATATTTATATCCCAGTGTATCAGCCCATCTCAATCTGTTGTTATAAAAATACCCACATGTTGCAATATAATTCTTACTCTTTTCTCAGTCCTTTTAACTCAATGTGTACTGAACCAATAGCACAAACAAGATGGTTCTTTTTCAACCAAGACAGACAGAAAGAAAAACCCATGGATAAAAGAGATGTTCACCAAAACAAGCATTTCCTACAATATTAAGAATGTTTGGCATTGCCTATGTCCCTTCCTCTTCAGTTTTGATGAGGATATGATTGCCTTCTAAAAGGCATTTGGTAGATATGCTGCCCTTGCCTGCATAGATGATGCTTGAGAAGATCAAATGACATACATTTGGGAAGTTCCCTTCATTTGAATTGACAGAACTGCATCTGAGCTCCAAGTTTTAAATCGTTCTCTCTTTTTAATTTTAAAAACACTGACTTGCATTTTTCCAGATTTGATAGAAGGGATGGGGTAATGTGACCCTCTGAAGGTTGATGGGCCCCAGTTCCCATAAACTCCAGCCAGTCTAGCTATATAGCCAGGGATGGTGAGAGCTGAGGCCAACAGCATCTGGAGGAAGACACACTCCCCACTCCTGCTCTGAAGTCTATTACACTCTGGGCGGTCTTGGCTTCTCTTCTGCAGTTACGACAGGATCAGAAGTTAACTCTCACTCCTACAGAATGCAAACATCTACAGCATTCAAGGATTAGAACAGTAACGATTCTTCTCACAAACAGTAGATTAATGACACATATGGAGAACAAGGGTATCAATGGCTATCATTATGGATGCCTAAGGACAAACTCGGGGTTGGAGAGAGAGGTAGGATATCTCTCAGTGCCATTTGCGGGGAATCGTAAGTAGGTGAAGACATCTCCTTTGGAATACCCTGAAGCAAATGGTGAGCCACTGTGTGAGACAGAACGCTGGACTGGATGGGCTGTGGCCTGTTCCAGCAAGGCTGTTCTTGTGTTCTTATTGGGCAAACGGACATTTTATCAGATCATTGGACACTTTCAAGCCACACAATTCGAGAAGCCTTCAGAAGTGCCACAGAAAATGCCTTCTCTTTCCCTTTGTTCATCTACACCAGGCATGCCCAAACTTCAGCCCTCCAGATGTTTTGGACCACAACTTCCACAGTCCTTTGCCATTGAAAATACAGGCTTGGAATTCTGGGAGTTGTGGTCCAAAACATCAGGAGGGCTGAAGTTTGGACATGCCTGATCTACACTAAGCATCTGCCCGCTAATTTTAGAGGTATTTCTTGAATGCTATGTTATTCCTTAGGTAAAATTATATTATGATTGGATCTAACAACTCAAAATTGAATTGCTGAATTGGGCAGCACGTACGCTATGATTTTTTTAACCTAAAAATAGTCATTACATACAGTACTGAGAGAAAGGAACCAAAAGTCACCTATTGTTATTTAAGGGGCAGTTCCTTTCTCAACTTACAAATGCAGTTCTTCCTTCACATTTTTGTGAAAGCACTCAAAGAAACCAGCAAAAGAAAGAGCCACATTCTCAATATTCCTAGGAAGACATGCTCCTATGTTGCTGGATAGTCTTAGTGCCTTTATAGTCTCCTTTTCATAGACAAAACATGCTCAATCAAACTAATTGGAGTGCAAGGAACACTCTCGAGAAGACAGGAAATAAAGTAAAATTATACAGACAGCCTTCCTACAAAACCAGACTCAACAGCTTCTTACGCTGGGACTGTGAAACCACTTTAGCCCGACTTCGGCCTCGGGTGTCAGCAGGGGTTGAGGTGATACTGGTGGCACTTCCAGAGCTTTGCCTTCTTGTGCGGATTCGACCTAGTAAACACACACACACACACAAAGCGGTTAACAATTTTAAATGACTGTGTTTTAAATACACCCTCACCCACATGTTTTCACTGTGCTTTAATTAAAAGAAGACAACTAATAGAGGAGTGTCCATCCAAGTAGTCCTATGAGGTACTAAAATATACTGTAATCCATAATGTTTTTAGATAGGTAACAAGAGCTTTTGGCCATCCTGGGGTTGTTAAATTTCAACTTCCAACATCCTGATCACTAGCAACCTGGTAGTAATAAGGTGAGTGATGGAAATTGGAGCCAGCCATTTCCCCCACTTCTACTTCAGGAAAAGTTTCCTAAAACCTATTTATTCATCATAGCCAGTTAAACCAGTAACAGCTATGCCAGATGGACAGCTTGTTCCATATTTTTTCCTGACATACTCCATCTACATGCCCTCAGGCAAACCTATTTTCTATCACCCAGATGGCACCTAAAGTATCCCTTATGGAGTTCATCCATGGCCAGTTTTATTCTGTAAAGAATTTACTATGCATGCTGGAGAAACAAATTAGCTTAATGATTTTATTGAGCAAATGTCACTTTTCTTTCAGGGAGAGCCATAAAAATCATATTACAGTTGTCCCCCACCCTTTCGCGGTTCATACACTGCGGTCCCAGTATATCGCGGATCCACAGTACAATGGAGCCTTGTATAACAAACAGTTTACATAACATAAAATTTGTACAACATTAAAAATTCCGGAGATAGGGGAAATTTGCTTAACATAATTGCCTATGGGGTGAATCTGTACAACATAAAAATGGGATCACTCTGTTTTCAATGCATTCCAATGGGACATTTTTATAAAGGAAAACTTGCTTAACATAATTTTATTTGGAACGAATTAATTCCTTTATACAAGGTACCACTGTATATGAAAAAAGGTCCCCTGGGGTAAAGAGGAAAGGCCCCAAAAGTGCTTCCCCACAAACCGGAAGTGACTTCGGGTAAACCAGTGACCTCCAGATCACTAGAAAGCACTTTTGGGGGACTGGAAAACCCCTTGCAGGCCTGTTTGGGGCAGCGCCAGGCCTGAGGTAAGTACAAGAGCCCCCAGAGAGCCCGCCCAGTCCCAACCTGACACAGCGTCCACATATTGCGGGTTGGGTCAGGTAACCCTTGCAATAGGTGGGGTTTACTGTACAATCTTCTTAGCATGGTAATATATATGTATCTTCTTATCAAGGTGATTGTATCAAAATGATCATGTCTGGTAGCACATAAATGTATTAAACTCTGCTCATGAAAAGACCTTTATGAGGGGAAAGGGAACAATTTCACATTCCTAAAACAATGAACAGTAGTTTTAGGTATTCTCAGTAAAACTGTTTCAATAACATTTGAGATGTGTCCTGACAGAGGACAATGCCAAGACCTTGACTGCCCCTCACCTGAGTCTCAAACACCAGTCAGCACGTGAAAAGGAACAAAAGGACCAGTGAAGACAAGTGACTGTTCCTATTGAGCCCTTATGAGTTGAACCGGTTTGTTTTTTATGTGGCCATATGTGAAATGTCCGTGAGAGCTCCTTAGGTTATTAACAAAAAGACCTTCATAAAGATGACAGGACTGTTTGAGGTCAGGCTGAGTTGGTTCATAGTACTGTTGAGGGCCCCCTCTATTCATCACTACTTAGGTTTCAGCTAGCAACCTGTGGCCAGTTCTGGACAGCACTCTTTAAGAAGGATGTGAACAACCTTGAACAAGTTCAGAGGAAGGGCAGTAAGGATAATTAGGGGGCTGGAAACCAAGCCCTACAAGGAAAGAGTGAAAGAAATGGGCAGGTTTAGCCTTGATAAAAGAATATTAGGGGGAGATATGAAAGGCAGTCAGAGAGATGAAGTGCAGGTTCTGTTCTCAATCATTCCAGACTGCAGAACACATAATAATAGGCTCAAGTAAACCAGATTTAGGCGGACTATCTGGGGGGAAAACTTCTTAACTGCTGGTGCAGTATGACAATGAACCCAATCACCTCAGCAGAAGATGAGTGCTCCATTACTGGAGGCATTCAACAGAAAATTGGACAACCATCAGATCTGCTCTGATCTGGATTCCTCACTTGACCAGGGGGTTGTACTCAATGCCCTTATAGGCCCCTTCCAACTCAATTATCCTATGATTCTAGCAAGAAAGGATTGAAGGAACCATTTTGTGCAGGTTTTGTCTACTAGTTTTTATTACCTATAACCTTCTGCCACATATTAGCATGTCCTGCCTGTTCCTATCCACCATCTTCTGATTTCATCAATCATTTTGTATGCTAGCAGACTCACAACATAGAATGAAGATTATTATTCACTGGGTACATACACATGCACACACCACACACACACAATCATATCCTGATTGTGGGTGTGTCCCAGTGACACTGATTCCTTAAGAAACATGTAGTTGGCAGAAAATGGAAGGAAGTACATTAAAATCATTTGAACAGTAATGAAACCAGTTTATTTCAATATTGTATGTTATAAAAATGTTTCACAAAATCATGGTAGAAGTTTTAGAGAGAGTAGCCGTGTTAATCCTTTCAAAAATTGCAGGCAAAAATCCAAGAAAATAAAACAAATCAAAAGACAGAAAACATATGGCACCTTAAAGACTAACTTTCATATTTTAATGTAACGTTTCGTGGACATACCCGCTTCTGTATTACACACCTCATTTTGCTGCTATATGTCTGAAGAAGTGGACGTGTCCATGAAACGTTACATTAAAATATGAAAGTTACTCTTTAAGGTGCCACATGTTTTGTGTCCTTTGTTTTGTTTTGTTTTTCTTTGATTTTTGCCTGCAATTCACAAAATCATGTTACACTTGTAGCTCCCTGCTATGTTCTGCTTAAAGTAAACCACAACGTAGTCAAAAATAACAAAGGCAGATATCTGAACATGAATAATCTTTTTTCACTTTAGTTACTCATTTTCTTATTCCCAATCTAAAGTAGAAAAATCTGAAAGATAGTGTGCTTCTTCAAGGATTCAGCTGTCATGATCCTCTTCTCTATTTATTTTCTCTCAAGTTCTACAAGGACCATTACAGAAAGTATACTCCACACATACCATTTGGAAATTACCAGTTAAATTTACCTTAAAGTACCATGAAGTAGAAGACAGTACAGTTTCAAACAATTAAGACATTGAACATTGTAACTGGGGCAAGCATCTTCTTTCTGTAGGCAGCTCCTGTCTCGCTTTCTGCTTGGTCCCAGCTGAGTCTTAAACTAAGCTCAGCTTTAGAGACAGGAGGAGGGCCGCAAGGTCATGAGTACCTCCATTCTTTATGCAGATGAATTACCTTATATACCTATATTTAGTTTTAGAGTTCTGACCCAAAATACACTTTGAGATCACTGTGTAATCAAGGATTGTGAAGGACAGGACAGGGGATGACAGCTATATTGTTGAAACAGTTTAGAGATGAACTGGGTATAACCTCTGAATGCCAGCATCTGTCCTCTATATCCAGACTTTTATGCTCAGGTCATCATTAAACCCAAACTATAGTTTGGTCTGAGGAAGTATGGTCTCCTATAGCAGGTAAGAACTACAGTGACATGAAATATATTAAGGTTACGAGTTCTGTACTGTTAATAAAATGGGAGGCCTAGAAGCAATCTAGGAAAAGAATGACAACATATTACAGAATATTGAAAAGTTTATTGGTGGGGGAGAGGATACAACTCTCAGAATCCCTTAGGTGCCAATAGGATTCTGTAGGTTATAATTCCAAAAATAAATTTATTGAGCTCTGCTTTTAATATGAGAAAGTATAAATAGGCATGTAACATTAAGATGAGCTAGTTTTTGTTTTTATTATGCTTTCATGTGTCCAAACACTTCTTTGGGTGAACAGAGTGGTCAAATCTATTCTACTGATCGGATGTGCTTAAACACATATGAAAAGCTACAAAGATTAAAATACTAGTACATGTGCTACATGGCTATTTCTGGTTTCTCTTTTCTTACAGCATCCTAACACAGCTACCTGTTCAGCTTATTTTTAATATGTTTTCTTTCAAACAGTTTCCTATATAAAAATAATTGTCCAATTTTCCCAGCTGCACCAGCTAGGCAGGCCTCCATCCCTGTACATTAAGTCTAAAACAAATACATACAAATCTCAAATGTGCAATGGCATGTATAGAGCATTCACTGCTCTTAAGCTAGGTTCTCTCCAAAACGCAGAGGCTAAATCCTACCATGTACTGTGTCCAACAAGAAGGGCGAATTGAAAGACATGATGAAGGGTGCTGAACAACTATTAACATGAATAAGAAAAGAACACCATGCAAGAGGTCATGCAAAAGGCACCAGCGAACACAGATGAAAACCAGGGACCACTGGCGTGATAACATAGACCTGGTACAGCCAACAACAGACCTCAGTCACAAGGAGACTGCTTACCCTCAGCTTTACTGGTAGTACCATCTTTAAGCAAATTTAAAAAGAAATAAGGAGAGGGACAATAGGGAACAATTAGTAATATCAGCAGAAGTGGGCAGTGTGTGCTTAGTGACAAAAACAAAAATCAGAGGCAGCAAACCTTTGGCCTTCCAGATGTTTCAGAGTGCAGCTCCAATAATTCCAAGGTTGTACTGGCAATGATAAAGGACTGTGGAAGTTGTTATCCAAAACATCTGGAGAGCAAAAGGTTCCCCACCTCTGGTTTAAATAAATAAAGTTTGTCTGTTAAGCAGAAATGCTCCTTCTATGCACCTAAGTAAAAATAAGAAAAATGTATGGGCACAAATATTCTGTATTACCAGATGTTTACTGTATTTCCATATTCTATAGTTCTGCTGTTGCATACTTTTCATTTTTAATTTCACTGTTTTTAATTTCACTGTGTATTTCACAGATAGTTGTTTTGAAAACTTTGTGTAAATCAATTTGAGGGGGTTGTACTAATCGTACACAATGTTGTAAACAAATCTGTCATTCATTTACTCCAGAGTGAGTCTTTAGAGTCAATACATATAAACAGGACAATAGCTCCATCTGCTGACGAGATGAAAAAGCCTCATAATACATCCAGCCAATTTAATATGATGATTTCACACAATCACATTTTTGCATGACCTTAAAAAGACTTACAGTTTATGTTGTTGAATGGCTGTAAAGGAGGTACGGGGTACGCATAAGCTGCTCATTCATTAAACACAGAAGGCAGGGAGAGACTATGATGTCCTTTCACTAGACTTCTATTTGAATATACAATAGGGGAAATGGAGGGAGTGCAACTTGGCAATTTGGGGGAAGAGGACGTCAAATATTGCTTTCCAAGTTAACTAATGGAATTAATGAACGCCATGTAAATACTTGTTTCTTTGTAAATCCCTTCTCTTTGTCTTTGAACTTCAGTCGGAAAAGTGCCATATATGTATCAGTACTGTGAGTGTAAATTTTGCAGGAAAACAGATAGAAGACTCTTGTGCAAATACATGCGTTAAAAAAAACCCCAGGCAGATAGAGATTTCTGTGTAATAACAGCACTCTTCAACCCTGATATAAATATAAACAGATGAATTGGATCCTCCTGGTAAAGCAAAAGCAAGCAGATAGAATTTAAATTCAGGCACATCTTCTGCCTTGGAATTAAATGCAGCATTTGTTGGAGGGGAAAGTGGTATTAGGTGGAAGGGAAATTTCACTCAGATTTTGTGATGGCAGTGACAGCTTCTTGTGACAAGATCCCTGTTTTAAAGAGCCAATTGTGCAAACTAACCAAAGCCAAGAACTTCTGAAATGAAATAGTTCACACCCCCTGGGCCAACTACTGTTTCAGTCATCTGTTTCATGCTGAAAATATTCTCACTGCAGCTTGCAGAAATGCTACAACCACAGCAGCACTAAGACATTTGACCCTCCCCCTGCCTTCCTCTCTGATGCGGCAAACATACTCCAAAAGGTTTTCTCTCCCATTAGAGGGACTGGTATAAGGTGTCCCTATCTTCTCCATGCTGGATTCCATTATTGCATGATAAGAAATCTAGCCCTGAATATAGTGCAGAGGTCAGAGCAATTTCTGCCATTTTGGCTCCCCAGGATATTGGGGGAAATTTCAAAGGCAAACCAAATCAGAAGCCATCAACATCTGCACCCTGCCTTGGTGTTCCAAATAGTCCCTACTAGCAGTGCTCAAATATCTTCCATCACACACTGCTTTCACCACACTGATTCCTAAAACCAACTTCTTCTTACCATCAACAAAGGAATGCACTTCCTCAAAGTTGAAGCTAAGTTTACAACCAAATTTTTCCCAGAACCAATAATCTCTCTCATCTATCTTTGACCCAAGTGATACACAGACAGTTATTACTTAGAAGACCACAGAGAATGAGTCATGCAGAACTGATTAGGGAATATATTTTACTGAACTGATTCCTATACATACTCACACTTGCATTTGCCATGGAATTCTGACAAGCATATATCAGAAAGTGTTCTGCTTATATACCGCCCCATACCACTACAAGTAGTCTTTGGGCGGTTTACAATTTTTAATTACAGTGTGCAGGCTACACATTGCCCCCCCCCAGCAAGCTGGGTACTCATTTTACTGACCTCGGAAGGATGGAAGGCTGAGTGAACCCTGAGCCTGCTACCTGGGATTGAACCCAGGTCGTGAACACAGTTTTACCTGCCGTACAGGCATTTAACCACTGCGCCACGAGGCTCATATATCAGAAGTAACGTTTTGTACTGAAAGGTCTTACATAGCAGGTAACATTTTGTACCCACTTCAGTCTTTCACTGTCTTCAAGATCTGGGAGTTTTTGCTACAGAATTCACAGATGCTTTTTAGTGGAGTAAGCAACTAAGCAACTAACCATCCAGAAAACTACACCTTTTCTTTTACACAGTCATCTAACAAGTTTATTCCGCTAAATTTAGCAACAACTATCTAGTCCATATAATTTTCTAATGGTATTTCTTGACTGGGCTTTGAAGAGCCTAAAAACCCATTTTCTCCTTCAACCCTCGAAGTCCAGTGTAATGGCTGATCCCCTTCATAGGAAAGGAAGTAAGCTTACCTAATGAGGCATAGGAGCCTGGAGGCAGGGCTGCAGCAGAACTGAAAGGGGTATCTGATCCAGAAGATGTTACTTTGGATTTGGCACTGGCTGCTGCATTCACATCGATATCACTGCGAGAACGCTGGAGGGATCCTGACGTTGACACAGATTTCGCGCTTACTGTAGAGGCTTTGAGTCAGAAAGAGAAGCATGAAAGATCAGTATATCTGAACTGTATTTTTGAAATACTATGGAAAGGCTTGTGTTTAGCACAAGCCCTTCAGTTCCTGTCAGGGAACTAGTCATGCAACTCTTGATTCTGAAATAGCTTGTAACAGTGATTCTCAACCTGTGGGTCCCCAGATGTTCTTGGACTGCAACTCCCAGAAACCCCTTTCAGCACAGTGAGTGGTGGAGGCTTCTGGGAGCTGCAATCCAAGAACATCTGGGGACCCACAGGTTTAAAACCACTGGCTTAGAAGAAGAGTTTACAGGACATGGTAATGCCACCTAGCTCTTACATTACTACACCTTGGTATCATTGTGACACAGTGTTGCTTATAGGAACACTCAGTTCAGTGCAAGGTAATTTATTTCTCAGAGGTGGTTAAGGAAGTACACACACCCCAACTTGTTGAGATGTCTTATTTGAAAGAAAGTCACACAGAAGCAGTTTAAATTGCTCATGAAGTTGAGATAAAATTTTAATTTATTCTCACAAATGGAAGCAGAAGAGTGGCAGTTTTTACTTGTGTTGCACTGATGAGGAACAAACATCTGTGTGGATTAGAAAATGTTCAGCTGCCATTATCGTTAGTCATAATTGATCAGATCATTACCTTGCCCAAACTGGAGCTAGCTTTAAGTCTCTTGGCTACAGCACTAAAAAAATTAAACAAAATCAAAGAAACCCACAATTGCTTAATTGGGGCGAAAGAAAGCAATCCCTCCCTTTGCTTGCTTGTTTTGTTTTAAATATTATGAGGTGTGGCATATAAAGCAAGAGGAAATCAAACCGTTTGAAAATCAGTTTACTGAGAAATTCCATTACTTCTGGAATGTGATGTCTCATGCTAACACATACCCACTCTTTATTCTACATTATTTGAACCAGTATTAAAAGACGATGGTTATATAATAATCTGAATCGGCACAGTGAAAAAGACCAGGGATGGTTGGAGTGGCAACAGTCCTCTCTAAAGGTATTCTATTTACCCAGCTGTAGTTTTACTGGATTAGACATCTGTCTAGAAAGTTTAAAAAGATTAGAGTAATGAAGTATGTTGTTGGGGTGGGGTTCAGGGGCACTGTGTATAGGAAGTCAGCTGCTGTTGCCTTACACCAGTGGTGGTGAACCTTTGGCACTCCAGATGTTTTGGACCACAACTCCCACAGTCCTTTGTCATTGTCAATCTAGGCTCAGAATTCTGGGAGCTGTGGTCCAGGACATCTGGAGTGCGGAAGGTTCGCCACCACTACCTTACACCAAGAATCAGGCTGTGATGCAAGCCTTCTAGCACTGCATGAGACCCATATGGCCCTGGATGTCACTCAATCCCCATGTTTCTGAACCATTCTCCCCAAATGTAGAGGTGGAGTCCAAGAAGTGCTGAGAATAAGGGTGAATGCGGCAGTGCCAACTTTAGCAGCGATGTAAAAGACCAGTGTGGGGTGTAAGGCAGCTGTAAACTGATAGTGACTTTTGTCCATGTCCCTGTGCCTTCAGTTGTGTGATGAGGAAGTGGTCCAGAGGCATTGACGGTGTGGAGTTAGAGACCTTGTGCCCTAGATATTTCTTTCCCTGCAGCTCTAGAGCGTGGACTTTTAGAATTGTGCCACTTGATTACCCACATCAGTTGCCTCTCTACTTGCCATGAGTAGTCTCCATTTATTACCATTTAGGAAGATTTTGGAGGGAGGCTTCCCAGAAAGACATACTAGAACACTGCACCCAGGACTTATCTATTCTGGTCCCGGTTCTGCTTAAAAATTACATTTGCTGCAGCACTTGCTTCCTTTAAATGTAGATGCAATCTTTCTAGCTTGGAAAATAATTTGCTACATACTCGGAATATAAGTGCCTATTACCATATGTTTCTTGAAAGGCATCAAAGAAAGTCAGTGAGAATGCACACATACCTTTCACATTTATGTATCTTGAAACTACTCCTTTCTGCTCACCCTTCTATTGCAATTTACCAGTCATTCGACAAAACAGGTGATTGTGGACAAATAACAAAATCATTCATATTTTCACACTGCTTCATAAAGGCAACTGAATATAGATATACGACTTTGTTCAGAGGTAAGCCAGAAACTGTCTGCTCTCTACAGCAGCACATTGCCCAAGTCCAATCACAGAATTATTCATTACGCTGCCAGAACTGCTTCTTCACGGAAAGTAGGGTAAGATACCATTTGCCAGCCTCTTGCATCCCTTTCCCCCTTTCCTCCTTTGTAGCCCAGGTCCCTCCTTCCTCACCTCGTGATGTAGTGCTTCCAGTTGGACTTCTTTTGGCAGACAGTGGACGGCTAAAAGGAAAGAGAAGGGATGGATTTAATAGATTTTCTTTTAATCAAGAAATAATAAGATGTGTATGGTCCCTGTATTGTATTAGGAGGCTCCTTTTTAATTGGCTACCATGAAGCCTCTAATTCCACAAATTTCAGGGCATAAAACAATTGTGGGAGCGAGGGAGCGGGTACGAGTGAATTCTGTGAGAGAAAAACTTAGTTTAAGGTCTAGATCAAATATACTGACTTGGAGCCAAAGGAAAAACCACAGAGAAGTACAGGAAAGGGGTAGCAGTTCAACACTTAAGGTCTCTGGCTGCAGAGCCAGAGGTTGGGAGTAGAGATGGCTGTTTCATTTCTGAAAAGAAACATGCCAGCACAGCTGGGCGTTCGGAAAACAGTCCCACCCTCCAGAACAATATCAACCACTGTCTTACCTTGCTCTACCTCTTGCAGGGCGAAACTCCAACCAGGAAGCAACTTCCGAAGCATCATCTTCCCCTCTACCTGGTGCTGGCCAATCAGATAGAGAGGCAGGATGATGCATGTCCTTGTACAGCTCCTGATTGGCCAGCACCAGGGAGATGGAAAGACGATGCATCTGAGGCTGTTTCTTGGTTAGAGTTTCACCCTGTACGAGATAAAGCAAGGTAAGACAGTGGTTGATTTTGTTACGGAGGGTGGGACTGCATCCTGAATATCAGCTGTCCTGCCATGTTTCATTTCGGAACCAGTCCCCTTCTGAAACGAAACACCCATCTCTAGATGGAAGTTCAATTCCCAATGTGCCTCCTTGGCAGGTGCTCAACTTCCTTCCAGCTTTCCAGTTCTACGTGTATTGTGAAATTTATCTCCTCTCATCTGGTAGCCTCCAAAAAGTCTCTCTGGAAAGCTGTGGATCCTACAAAATAATATGGTGTTGCCCAAAGAGGGGTTACCACAGGGCAGAAATTTCACTAATTTCTATATGCTACCCAACCTTTGGACTCAAAGTTGATTGGTGGGCATTTTCCTCCTTCCCCAATGTTCTTTCATGCCTTGTTTTGCCTTGTTTCAGACACACTCCGAGCCTCCAAAAAATTTGGAGCCACGGGTGGTGGAGAAAGAATGTAAAACTGTCCTTCCATGTGTTTTCCTTAGGTTCATTTCTCTTAGGGCCCAAATCCATGTGCCCTTAGGAAACCACTCTAACTTTAATTAACTGAAGAATCCAGTGGAGATTTTAGGGCACTCTGATACAGAATCCAAGCATACCTTTGATAGTACTCTTTAAAAGCATTTCCAAAAAACTGTGCCAAGCACTGAAACAAATAGCAGAAACAATTTGCTTGCAGGAGAGCCGATCCTTGCATCACATTGTTCACTTGAAAGGGCAACATTACTTTTTTAATAAAGGGAGCAGGGCAGACTAACAAATCCAACAACAGCATGACAGTCACTGAAATGACCTGAATGCACTCAGCTTGCCTGTTTTGCTGCAGCACTTGTGATTATGCAGACATTTTCTCAGCCAGCCCAGTTTTACAAATAATGAAAGGCTTTTCTGGGATGGGGCATTCCTTCCCTCGCCATTCTTCCCCTAATATTCTGGTGTAGAAATTTCATCCTCAGAACCTACGAAATCTATTATTTATTTAAAATATGTTTACCCTACCTTTCTCCTTTAAAAGGAGATGTAAGGGGGCTTACATCACCGAAAAGGCAATATTTAAAATCTAAAAACGTTAAGTATACAAATACTCGGAAAAAAATTAAACAGGTACTACATTAAAAACAGTAAAATAAAATCAATAATAAAAACACATTTAAAAATTACAGAATACGACAACTCATTAAAATGGAAACCCTTTCAGAGCACCAGTCACTAAAGAAAAGCCTGCCTTATGCAGAAGGACCACAAAGACGGGGCCAGCCTGGCCTCCTGTGGGAAGGAGTTCCAGAGTCCCGGAGAAGACAGAGAAGGCCCCCTACCACTCTTGTGTAGAATTTATCTGCCTTAAGTGAAATACATAGGGTTTTTTAGAAGCAATGGGCTAATTTAGAAAGGAAGGGGCTAACTCATGTTTTGTTCTACAGAGATTTCATACAGCAGCAACAAAAAAAGGCTGGACGTTAAGTGCTCACTTGAGACTTTCCTGGGAGCTAGAAGAGGAGCGATCTGACTGTGGCAAGGAGACGATGCTGTCGGAATTCTTCAAATGAGACTGCAGGGCTTTTTGGTACGAAGATTCCAATGAATTAAACATATGTTCTGCTTCTCGACTAAAATGGCTGTGGAAACCCCAGTAACACCTGAAAATGAAAGGTTTTAATTAACCACTGACCAAGATATTAGCAGAACAGAACTTAGTGATCTTGTAGGAAGAAGGGGAAGGGCATCACACACATACAAAAGAAAATCACATCTGAAAAATAAGCATATTGATGCTTATGTTCTTTATGCTTCTACATGCTATTTTCTATAATGTTGCCATTTTGGCACAAACAGGATAGAAAGGAGACTACCAACAATCACATATTTAACTTAGTGTAGGTATGGCCTGATGTTTCTGATATACAGCTAAGCAACTGGCCCTAAGGTGGATGGACAATGAGATGAAGCATTCCATTTTGCAACGGCAATGGAGTCGAATCATGAACTGCAGTTCTGAAAATGCTAAAAGTCCCCTAGAATGCAAACGTTTGACGTTTCAGAACTGTGGGACAAAGAGATGTTACAAATCAATGTCATTCTCTTCGATACATGAAACTTCTGCACAAAGCATGCTGAAATGAGCCCAAACAGTGACTAATTTAGAATGCAATCATTTGCATAGCTATTCAGTAGTAAGTCCTGTTGAGTTCAATCAGACCTATTTGGTATGCAGTGCATACATTGCTGTATCGCCAAGACAACAGTCTATCTTTCTGCTGTGTGCCCCTTCAAAGTTCTGAAAGGTGTGATGCTGTCACCATAAAGCATCAAACACTTTGGAATTGCAACATGTAATACTGTATTGCTCTTATTCCACCTACACAGTGAACAGCAATCTTTGGCCATTCACGGAATCGGCAGCAGAAAGAAAAAGACAGCCACTTACTTTCTGGCTTTTATTCGTGCTTCCGAGTCAGCATCATGGATTCCTTTCTTGATTGTTTCAGCCAAGACCGATATGTGCCTGAGATAAGAAGACATGATCATTCACCTCAAAAGGGGAGGGTGGAGACATTCTGTAACATTGCACTTGGAGCTCATAAGAAGTTTCTCCAGTTCTCTAGAATGAAAAGAGCATGCTTTTTCTACACACAATATCCTTTCGGAGGATTTGGTGGTTTGTTTGCGCCGGTCAGCTGTATTGCTTTTGACTCTCTTGCATAAGAAATGCCAAGACACATTCTTCAGAGGTCATTCCTTTGTCACTTGGAAACCACGCAAGCATAAACGTCTAGAGATGTGAAAACTCATCAAATGGCACCCAAACCCTACTGGAATCAACTGGATATCTGTAGGGCAATTATCGCTGGCACCACAACCAATGTCGCACTGTGCTTGGAACAACAAATGGCACAGCCAATACAATATTCTAAAATTAATGCTCAATAAAAAGCAAACATTTCAGAAGGGCTGAACATTTGTTGTCCAGCTTCTGCGAGGAAAGGAATGTGGCATATTTTCTGAGGACAGACTTTTCTTTGAGAAAGTGAGCAGTTTCCTAGAGAGAGACTCAGAAGGTGTAGATGCAGACAAGGAGCCAAGTGAAGTGTCCTGAGGAGGAAGGCAGTGTGGCCACAGTGGTGTCAGACAAGGGTCCAACTCACATAGAACCTTCCTCTTCTAAAAACAAATTTTATTTTAAAAGGTACAAACAACAAAAAAGAAAACAATCTTTAAAAACCACATAAACAATACATAACGTGCTCTCCGCCACCGCCATTTAGAGATATAACCAGTTTTGGGTACCTTTGGGGAGAAAGGTGGCATAAAAATAAAGTTGTTGTTGTTGTTGTTGTTGTTGTTGTTGTTGTTTTCCTCTAATTGTGGAACCCATTTCCCTTTCCAAAACTGCACTGACTCTTGAAAGGGTGCACAACCCTTCCCATTATCAACACAACACTGATAAATTCTCCCTAGATATCAATACATTCTTAGTTATCAAACCCTTCTTTAGTTTAATATTACATGTTAACAGCTATATTCCAAATTCCTTATCTTAAATACCATTCTTTTAAGTGAAAAATCATGCTTTACTTTCCAACCCCTTGCTAGCATAAATATTGTTGGTGTTACTAAATTTGAAATTGTTTCTTTCATTGTCCAACTCTGTTGCTCCTTGTCAAATACTGATAAAAGAGCTACAGTATTTTAGAACAAACTCCTATATTTAATTTGATTATTTTGTTCAAGACTTTGAAAACCAACTGCCAATATTTCATACCTCCTATTTCATATTCACATATGAAAATGAGTACTGTATTTTCCAGAGGCAAATGTTTACCTCCAGGTTCCCTTCTGCTGCCTTATAAAGGAAATTAAAGATCAGCTGGAATATACTGTACTCATTGTCTCAATGTGGTTCCCCCAAAAGCATTTAATCTGTTTTCCCTACCATTCTGGTGCATGTGGATGCCAAAATCAGCTATACTAGCTCTCTGCCTAGCATGCACAGAATTAAGGAAGACAAGATTCTTTATTTTAGTCAAAGTAAAGTAGGGCTGCCCTGCCATAAGGCATTAAACATCAAAGAGATGAAGCTTCACCCAACGGCCACAATCACAAGGACATCCTCTTTCGGCATGATGTAACACATGTAAGCTGCCTCATCCCCTATGAGAGAATTTTAAGGATAAGATGTTTTGATGCTATCGCTGAAAGCTGGCTGAGGACCGCAACCTCTTTTTATCTGTGGTGACAATCTCCTTGTGTTCTCCCCGTCCCCGTGCCCCTACAATAGTACATAATGCAGCTTTCATCTCTCTAACCAAGCTAGCAGCAAATGTCTACAAAGTTACATAAGTGATCGGACTCGGTATCAGTCAACACAGTTGGGTCTTGCGTGCTCTGCCATTGCTTAAGACGTGGAAATTGTTCAACCTTTTTTGCAGTGAATGCTGCTGTTGAAAGGCAATCTCTCAACTGCTCCAGTCAGCACTTTTACAGAACACTGATCATATTGCTCTGAGGCCATCGGCAAACAGTTTCTTCTCCCCCCCCCCCTCGGCACCCAATTCCCCTCTTATTTATTTATATCTGTAACACAATTCAGCCCATTTTTCTAAAATGGCTTCTATAAGATCTTCTAAAATGGCTTCTATAGATCTTCTATAAGAGCGCTGGTCTATAGGTTTACATCGTAAAATTTGTGAAACGCAAGGGAGAGGGGATGTGGAAGGAAACATGGAAACTTAGTCACTAATTGCTGTTTCAAGTGAGTTACCCATAATTTTCAGCTGTTTAAAAAAACCCAATGATTCAAATGAATCTGGTCTCTCAACTAGCACAAAAGCTGTGCTCCTCTTCTCTCTCCTTCTGCTGTACCCTTTGGGGCATTGCTACTCATAAGGTGACAGGTGAAGTCGGGAGTCAAATGGAGCAGATCTCCTACAGATTTCTCCCAACTCCTCTGACACTTCAAAACAAAATGAGGCCAGAGAGGAAGCCCACTTTTGTTATTATAATGCCCACATCTTACCTTTCTAGGGAATGTGTCTGCCACTCCTGCAAAAGCAAATCTAAAAATTCAAAACACCGCCTAAAAAAAAGAGAGGGGAAATGGACATGAGTTATTATCCTCAAGACTACGCAAAACTAATGTGCTTTAAAAACAGATTAAATAAAAATTGACAAAATGCACTTTAAACAAATCTTATGAAGGCTAAATCCGCCTAGCCCAATATTTTAAAATGTCATATCTGCACAAGAATATTCAAGCTTTGGGGAATTTCTGAGTAACATCAGGGGTGCTTCTATAGTAACTTAGAAAAGCATGATTAATGTTTACCAAGGAAGCACTGAAGATTCTCTACCAATGTGAAGAAATGTGTTTCTCTCTACCGCATTCATCATTTTGTAGGTCCTGAATCATTCCACATTTAATTGACAAAGGAAAGAGGCCCTATATTGATTTATCAAACCCTGCCACAAACCCTCCAGAATATGAGATAAACTGGATTCCTGTAATTACCAAATTCTCAAAAATTGCTTATTGACATGCAAAGTTCTGCATGAATTGTCCACTGAAGTTAAACCGCAGACCTTCCAAGCACCACGTGTTTTATTTTTTATTCTGTGCAGATCCAGCACAGAGATGACATTAGGTAAGTGTTAAGAAGCATAAGCAGCAAATAGACAGGGAGCAGGGACATGGTGGGGGAGGGGTGAGATACTGTGAGCCTCTGGTGGTCTGTTTTGCGGCTAGCCCAGTAGGGAATCCAGAACTTACTGGTGAACCAGAGGCCAGGGCAATATGGGCCAGGGATAATCAGTCCCAAAGAGAAGCATTAGCTTCTGAGCCGGTGCAAGAAAAACCAATTAGTATTGGCACCTCACAAAACATAGAGCATCCCTGGAGGAGTAAGAGGGCAATGGATGGCAGGCAGGTAGGGGGTATCAAGGAAGCACTGGAGGAGGTGAATGGACAGCATAGTGTAAATATTCACACATGAAGTTAGATAGAAGTTAAGCTGGTCCACACTCATGTGCAACCAATCACACAACAGAAACTTCAAGCCTGTATCACACAGTTTGTAGTGCTTGCAGTCAATTTTCCGTAGGTACTCTGTGGCCTAGGCAAGGTCTCTAACAAAGCACAAAGGTGGACCCGGAACCACTTGCACAGCTATCTTGGACACACCCTTTTCCAAGAGCACCGTGTCATCATAAAGCACAATTGCTTGTGCAACAGTACTTATAGCTGTAATAAAGTTATTAAACCCTCATTGCAAATCAGGTTTATTGTCAACATTTACAGACTTTCAGCTGTTTGCAATGAACAGATGAAACACAAGCCATTGAAATAGCTCAATACAATGAATGCTTCAACTGGTTTTCCTAAACTCAACTGAAAATTTAGCTTTTAATAAATTCTGCAGCCTCAAAATTATTCAACTTTCTGAAGAGAATCCTTCACAACAGCACAAATATGCAAAACAGGTGTTGTCTCAGGCATGCCCGAAAGAGCTAATTAATGGCTTCATTAGTTGTACCAGGATTGCATGAACTAGAGCACATGAAATACCTGAACCAGGTAGGAGCTTGTCACATTTTATTACATATTAGAAATGTGGCTAAATCAAAAGCATGGTCCAAAACATTAAGAAAAGAGATCATCATCACCCTTCACTGACAAGAAATACAATACAAAAGATAGCGAAGGCACTGAATGTTTCTGGAGATACCACTGGAAACATAGATTGCAAGTTAAAAATTAAAGGAAGAGTGGCTACTCTAATTGGAAGGGGCAGAAAAAGGAAGCTGTCACTGGCTTCAGCCAGATTTCTGAGAAGGCAGATTGAGAAAAACCTCTCTGTGGCTGCAAAAGGCCTGCAACAAGACCTAGTGGCAATAGGCATAATGGTTTCAGTTTGTTCAGTAAGGTACATACTGATGCAAAAGCACAAGGAAAGTCCGCTCCAGTATGCTCAATACTGCATAAATAAGCCACAGAGGTTTTGAGTTTCTCTTCTGTGGAGCAAAGAAACGAGACTGGAACTTTTCAGCCTGAAGGATCAGCAGTATGTCAAGAGAAAGAAAAATGAAGCATGCGCTGAAAAGAACACTCTGCCTACAGTTAAACATGGTGGTGGCTCGGTGATGCCCTGGGTTGGCTTTGCCTCCTCTGGAAACCTGCAGCGTGTGGGAGGCAAGGTGGCTTCGCGGAAATGGCGACAGTAAGTCCTAGGAGAAAATGTCATGCCATCTGAGAAGAAGCTGAAGTTTAGGACCTTTTAACAGGACAAGGATCCCAAGAGTGCCTCAAATTCCCCCAAGGATTAGCAGCAGAAGCAACTATCTCTGGTGGGGATTTGAGGAAGGTGGTTGCAACACACAACCCAAGAATATTACTGAACAGGCCACTGCTCCTAAGGAATGGGCAAAGATTAATCAGGAACGCTGCCAGAAGCCGGTCTCTGGATATGCATCTCCTTTGCAGTAGTAGACCCTAAAAGCAAAAGGGTGCTCTACTAAGAACTAAAGATGCTTGCCATGAAGAAGTTAAAATTTTTTTGACACTGCAGAATTCATTAAAAGTTGCATTTTCAGTTGAATTTGGGGAAACCGCTTGAAACATTCGTTGCAATGAGCTATAATCACACAATAAACCTGATTGCAATGGGGGGGGGGTGTCAAATCACACCTATATGGCAGAACTCCCAACAGGAAACTACAGTAAGATTTCAATTTACTAGGGTTTACTAGACTGATTAGGGAGGGGGGAGAATCACTCACCTTCTAACAGCAACAGATTTGGAAGTACAATTACTGGTGATGATAGGAATTAATCGAGGGATGTGCGTATGCTAGGAAATGAAAACAACAAGAATAACATGGTGGATCTGTGAATTCTGTTTTTTAAAGGACAGCTGCTTCACACTAACTAGATGCTAAAATGAAGAGGTTGCACTTGACTCAAGTATGCAAGCCAGTGCCTACCAGCCATCTGTTCAACTGCACTAATTAAATAAATATCATTTTAATGCACACAATTTATACAATCGAAAAATTCAATTTCTCTTGGCATAGATTGAACTGAAATAAAGCAAATAACCCTCCATTACAACCTTGCACTTTCCGGATCTGAATCTACAGAATCTGTCATTATACAATTGAATATGATTTCATAAATGGAAAACACAAGTTATGTTTAAAAGAAATAAGTAAGAGGGTGCATTAACACAGTCCATATTTGCAATCACATCTGCAGTATCTGAAATTATCTTGCATCCAAAGCTACGTTTTTCAACAGATGGTATACTTTATTCATCACTGAAGAAACCATTAATTTAGCCAATATCAGCATGATACCATTAAAAGAGCAGCCCAGATAGCACAGATGAATTATTTAGATTTCATAGCTTTGTCTGTTTCCAGTCTGGCTAGGCTCTATGAAGGATGCCTGCACAGTTAGGATAGTGTTAGGATAATGTATACACACACATGTGCCTACGCACACACAAACAATAGCAAATGAATAACTCTTATTGATTACCAGCCACTATTTAGGATTCTCTTGGAGAAACTATTACTTAGGTTGATGTTATATTGGTAAGCCACCCTCTTTCCCCCACTTCAGATTGTTTCATAAATATCACAATTTATATTTGCTTTGAGAGATACTTACTCGGATAATTAGCCTAACAGCTACTACACCAGAGGTGGCCATGACTTTGGCACTGTTAGGAATGAGATTAAAAATTGTTGGCATGATGGCTTCTGCCCCATGGTCAAACTTGTTCCCCAAGACCGATGACAAATGCCTGAAATAAACAATGGCAATTTTGTCACAACACCAGAACACTGCTGGAAGCCAAGACAATCATAAGTTATTTAGAATGGTATGTCTGCTGCCATTTTTTTCAACACCACATATAAGGAACTGTGTCAACATCAATCTAATCTCAATCCCAACAACTAATGTGCTTTATATTTGACATTCTTTTTTTGACATTAGGTTTGATCGGTGAAATACAGCATGGATCTCACTGGGATAATGTCGACTAGCAGCCCAGAGGTCAGAACTGAACTGCTTGGTTTCCCAAAATTGACAGTTTTAGGTCTGGCCTCCTTTCCCATCAGCTTTCCATCTTACTTTTGACATCTGTGGATTTTATAGCTGCTATTAAAAGCATCCTACTGCTCTTTTTTCAAAATAAGTGTTCCTAGCAGGTCCCTACAGAGGTACCACCAGAAAAAAAAAATCATCTGAACTTTCACCCTGAACTCAGTTTGAACCCAAAGACAATATCATATTTTTCTACACGTTTTAACCACTCTGCTCCATCTAGTCTGCAATACAGCAGGACATACCCTAAGGGTAGGATATAAAGGAAACTTTCAAAAATTTAAGACAGCAACAACAGTGCCTTTCAAGAAATAAATTAAATAGGAATGCCAGTGGTCCTCAGAAAAGGGGCATTTACAATCTTTTTTCATAATCCCGATACCTATTTCTCTTACTGTTCAAATTATTGGTGGATGGTAGAGAGTTGGAATCCACCCACTTTCCTTTCCCCTTCATTAACATTGTAAGGGACCATGCTGTAATTTTTTTCAAACTTCATTCACTCCCCTTCCATAAATCACAGATTTATGTGCTAGCTTATTAAAGGGCTATTTTCTCCCAACATGTGTCACGAGGACTGATTTCAAAATGCCAATGGAACTTGGAAGTCTCCTCTCAAACTGCCTGTTGTGTCTAGTTCAGAAAAATATCACTTGGAAAAGGGCAAGGGACTGTTTTAATGCTAGGATGGACAGCATAAAATTATCAACATTCCCTGCACTGTGATTAATGGAATCAATCATAAAGGGATTTAGGAATGTTGTCCTCCTTTTGCCTTAAATATTTTTTGTTATGCTCCCTCCCACCTCTAACTTTTTTTAAAAAAAATCTACTCTTTGACCACATCAAAGAACTGTATTACCTTATATTCACATCATCTCACTCCTACAATTGTACAAGTCTATTTAGAGTATTTTTCCATGTATCAGCTTAATATATTACAAAGATTATAACCCAAGGAACATCCCAGGTCCCAGAGTGATTTACAAATGAGTTTTATACTAAAATCATGGAGTTCAGTTGGTTTCATGGAGAGGAAATGTTATTTGTTTCCATGAGAAACCAAGTAACAACCATTATAGCAGATTACAGTAGGTCCCCTGTATCTGCCGGGCATTGGTTGCAGGCCTTCCTGTGGATAACAAAAACTGTGAATAAGAGAGAATGGCAAAAAATACCAAAAGTGATGTTTTGTGGCAGTAGCTTGCTTTACAGCTGTTGTTTGTGACAGTAGCTTGCATTTCGGCTGCTGTTTTAGGACAATAGCTTGCTTTGTGGCAGCTGAATTATTTATTTAATTTTTTCCTCTGCCAACCATGGATAACTGGATCAGTGGTTAATGAATCAGTGGATATGGGGGTCCTGCTGTACAACATTGGGGGTTACAGCAACTCTTCCAACTGCTTAATCATTTATATGTCGAAATATTACCTGATGGTAAAAAAGAGGTGGCACTGGAGATGACCACTGGCTCAGCAATGATCTCTGCCCATTTTCTCGTATGAGAGATGAAGCTGGTCATTCTGCCTATTTTGATTGTCAACTAGAAACAAGCTGTACGCCAGTCTTGTAATATAACTAGAAATCAAAGATCTGCTGTGGGAAGCAATTGACAGTGCAACTCAGCTGACATTCAGCCCTCCCATTGCAGAAGAGACAGGACAGAGGAGAAACCACTGGCAACTTTGTGGTTATAGCCATGGGTGACCTAATGGCAGAGCTATTCAGGATTCCACAAGGGGTCCTTCTGGATAGGTGAGGACAGAAAAAGAGCTGGTTCTTCCTCTTCACTGCAGCTCTTGTCACACATAGAGATTGATAAATCAAAGAGAACTTTGGATCTGAGTGGAGTCTCTTTATGTAACCAGAAATGCTGATCCTTAAAGCCCCCCCCCCCAACTATACAAAGAGCCTCCATGGATGGCAAAGGTTTTCCCTGTCCTTTGTTTTTCATGCAAGGAGGGCAATGGGGTGGGGAGCTGACAGGGGTCTCTTCTCCTGACTCAGTCAGCTGCACTGTTTTCCATAGGCCCAAACAGAACTTCAGCAGCTGCAGACTTACCCCAAGGTGATACAAGCCTCTCTCACCACCTGGGACCTCAGGTCTTTGGCAGATAATTTAAACGCTCCATCGAGCAGGCGCAGGTGCTGGAAGAAGGTATCAAACTCGGCCGCTCCAGCCAAGAGCAAAGACCGGATCTTTTTCAGCTGTTGGGGGCAACAAGGATTTAGAAAATACAATGAACAGGGACGTTGCCATACCAGTCCACGTTCTTCCCATTTGCAAAGGCAAGCACACACAGGCCAAGAGATGCAATAACATTGTAATATTTCATTCAAAATACTTCCATTCTGTCCTTTCGCAATGTTCCCAGGACAGCTCGTGGAAAGAAGAATAAACGGCAGCAAAAAATAAAATTAAAAATAAAATTAAAAAAAAAAAGAATGAAAACATGTGAGAAACAGAAGTAATGCTTTTAACAATCTTGGAAAATAAATATGTCTTGGCCTTTTAAATACAGCCACTTCAAATTTAATTCACTTTTGAAGGCAGACTTTAAAGGCAGTTGTGAACAACTTGCTCCAAAACGTGCAGTCACAGAAAACCTCTCTCCAAACCGCTGAGAACTAAATTTTCATTGTCTGCCTTTAGTTTTTTTTCCAAATCTTCAGATTTCCAAGATACAGTATAACAAAGAACTGAAACGAAGTAGCTTCAATATATAATATACAGTTGCATTGTTATTTCCCACCATATAACTGAGTGGCAGACAAACCTGCAAATGTCACATAAAACAGAAACAAAGTACCTGCCAAGTAAAGTGCACTACAGAACAGTTCATTAAAAAACCAAGCACTTACTGCAGCTACTCTTTGTTCCCAATCATGCTTATCATCAGACAGAATTTCTCTTATTTTGTTTATGGATTCTTCAAGGTCTCGGCTCGAATAAATCTGAGAAAAAGAAGGCATTCATTTTGACACAAAGAATGCTTTTTCAGATGATGAATGTATTCATTTCCTCCATGTTATTACTTATTATAATAAGTACATCATTCACCGACAACACTGTTTAAATAAATAAAAATATTTACAGATAATGCTTTATATCATACTTGAAGTAAAACACCTCATCTGCCATGCATTTAAATTGAAGTTCTCAGAGCCTAATTAGTATATCTAAGTAAAATATTTTCAGCTTGTTTGATAAACCATTATCATCAAAGAACTATGGTCAGCTAAGAGACCCAAATGATATAAATCACGAATGTGCACTGACCTCTAAAGATCCAAGGGTGGTACACACCAATCCCTGGATCTTGGAGGACTAGAGCAATTCCCACAATACCCACCTCCATAAACATTTTATAGAAAAATCCTTTTTAAAAAAATCCCTTTCCAACCCACCCACGAGGGCTCCGACAGCATTCCACACTATTAAAAGGAGGTGGCGGTATCTCACACGAGGCATTTCTGACCCGCCGCCACCTCCTTTTCATGGCGTGGAATTGCCGTGGGAGCCTCGTGGTACAGTGGTTGAACTGAAGTATTACAGTCAAAACTCTGCTCACAGTCAGGGTTCAATCTCAACGGATTCTAACATCTAGCTTGAGGTTTACTCAGCTTTCTGTCCTTCCAAGGCTAGTAAAATGAGTACCCAGCTCCCACACAGGGAGGGAACAAATATAGCTTGTATAGCCTGCAAAATTTGAAAAAAAATGTAAATCACCCAGGCAGTGCTTTAAAGACTATCAGGAGGTATATAAACAGCACATTTTTGCCTTTCTCAAGGGTACAGGGGAAGCCAATTTGAGATCTTGGAAAAGATTGATTGCAGCCTATGGGCTGCATGGTGCCCATCCCAATTAATTAAAAAAACCCACTAATATTCATGAACTATACTAAAATTGCTGTTTTAAAATTACATACTTGGCATCCTTGAATCAGCCCTCTGAATCCCACCTGCCTGCCCTTCCAATTTCATAATTTTTTAAAAGCCATTATGAATGGGGGAAACTAGAATCCAAATTGACATGGTACAGCTAAAGTCCTCTTCAACATTCCTTGGAATAAACTCAAGACACATGTCTACCACTTGAGTAAACTCAGAAAACAAACTGTAGTTTACTCCATAGTAAACTGTTTGAGGAAACAGACCCCCTACCAAGCTACTGAATGTTTTACTGGGAGACAACATTCTGAAAAGGCAGAGAGGCAATGTATATTTTATTGAATATTATACAGTCCTGGCTAATGAGATTTTGCTAACTAGAGCCCTTAATGGTTGAAATCCAGTAGCAAGTTGCTGCAAGAGTAGACCCATTGAATCAGTGGCTCTTCCATAAAGACAACATCAGAAGGGTTGTTACATTAAACTATGCCCTTCCATCCAAATATTACCCTTCTCCATCTCCTTTATGCCACCCCCATGCTGTTCCAAATGCCACGCCCATCCCAACATTGCTGGAAGAGTTTTGTAGGGTTGCTAAGGGCCGCTAAGGAGAAGCTGAAATAATTTCCACCAATCCTTATGCTCATGACACTTTTAACTGGAGAAAAGAACCTTCTGCCAGCAGAGGAGACACAAGCCAGCTGCAATTCAATACTACAGTATGTCCACAGTTATGTTCTCGCGCTGTCAACGCTTTCACATGTCCATTTACAATGCAGTTATTCACATTTCATTTGAAATCTATTTTGACTGCACTAGACTGCTCATACCATTTTAAAGACTTTTTAAGCCTTAATTTCATTTGGCGATAAAGCCCACCTGATACACGCTAAGTACTAATGCACCAAGCACACATTAACACGTAACTCAATGTTTTTATCTCAATTCCCCACCCTCAAATAAAGCATTTACTTATTTTTTCCTGCTGCTAAAAATCACTTCAGTGCCGTTTGTATTGTGTAATATATTGTATGAAATCCCATAATACATCAAGGCTTTCTTGATTTTTTCTTTTAATATTGTTTAATATTTTCAGGCCATGGGTAAGTGAAACCATGGAAAATGGTCCCCTAGATATGGGATGCCTACAGTCCTGGTTTTTTAAAACATTGAACATCTGGGTCATTCTTCTTTCTGCCTCTGGACATTACTAGGCACCTGAACTGTTGGGACATCTTCAAAGGCTTTAATGAAGTCCTCCTCATCTACGGCACCAGCTCCTTCTTTAGTTGCTGAAAAGATGCAGAAGGGAAGGAGCGTTTTAATACTTCACACCAGACAGCATTAACATACAATAACAAAGCGACACGAGATAAAACACACTAATAGAAGCAATAAAAATGTTGTTTTTGTCTAAAGAGCATCATACAAAAATACATCTTAATCTAACAATAGGAAAGACCAAGAAATGCAGAACTATAAAAATCACGTACAGACGGTACAGAAAGAAGTTGGGCAACATAATCATTAAAAATAGTCCAAGACAAGGCAGAAGAAGATGCCCTAACTAGAAGGATTCTTTTCTCTTAAAGGATAAGGCTCCATCAATAAATAATGAAACTGTGGTGGGGTTTTCTTTCTTTTTCACAAGGACATCGGATGAAGCCAGGCAGAAGTGCTGTCCAAGAAGGAAAGTCTTTAAAACATTAATTAGGTTATGGCTATTGTTGGATATAGAATCTCTGAAAGTTTTCAGCCATTTAGTGGTACCGTTCTTTGTTATTCCCACCTTCCACTTCTATCCCATGTTGGTTTCCATGCACTTGAGTACAGGAGGAAACATTTCACTACAGACTGCACACAGATGATGATTGAAACACAAGGTTTTGTGGCTTTTATTTTTAAATAGTTCTGGGTGGGGTGAAGTTCTTGAGCCCGAATCCTTTTCATGTGCAAGAGCAAAGGTTTACACAAACTTACACCAAATTCTTCACTTACACTGCATTTACAGTATTTAGCAATGCACTACCATGATTTATGTCAGGCCTGCACAACACGTCGACTGCCTGCAGCACCATCCCTGTCAGCCTCCCGATACACTGCCTGTGGCAGTGTGTGTGTGTGTGTGTGGGGGGGGGGGGATTCCCCCCCCCCGCTCGCCTGCCTGGACATTTGGTCCTTCTGTTGCTGCCACGCCAAACCCCCTTGCTGCGCTCAGGAGCACCATCAAAGTGTGCCTTTTTTTTTTAAAAAAGGAGGAGGAGGTCGGAGGGGCAGGAGAGTTGAGTTGGGCCCCAGGCAGGTTGGGGGGGAAGTGCGCCTTTTTTAAAAAGTCTCCCAGCAGCCCAGGCAAGCAGGCATGCACCTCCCTTGCACCCACCCACGCCAGCTTCAGCAGGTGCAAGGGAGGCATGTGCATGGCAGCGCAGGTTGCCTCTTCCAAGGGGTGACCTGGGCAGAGGTCACGCAGGTGGTTGTGGAGGAGGAGGCTGGAGGGGGAAGAGAGTCAAGTCGGGCCCCGGTGGGTTGTGGCGCGGGGAACGTGCCTTTTTTAAAAAGTATTCCAGCATTGCTGGGGCTTCTGGAAGACTTGCTTTCCCCCCCCCCAACCCACCCAGGAAGGGGCGACCTGCATGGTCATGCATGCGCCTCCCTTGCACCAGCCCACTCTGGCCTGTGCGGGTACAAGGAAGGCATGTGCATGGTCACACAGTCCGCCCATTGGAAGGGGCGATCCGCATGAATGTGCACACACCTCCTTTGCACCCACTCGAGCCGGGTGCAAAGGAGGTGTGTGTATGGTCGCATGGATCGTCCCTTGGAAGGGGCGATCTGCACAAGCATGCACGTGCCTCCCTTGCACCTGTCTGCGCCAGCTCGAGTGGGTGCAATGGAAGTGTGTGCATGGACAGCCTTCCTATAGGAATGCACAGAAATCTGTTCCCTCCAGAATGCATTAATTGATTTTAATGCATTCCTACAGGAAACTGCTGCTCTACTTACAAATGTTTCTACTTACAAGCATGCAGTTGGAATGGATTAAATTTGTAAGTAGAGGTATTAGTGTAGTAGCCTTCAGGCACTTTGGGCCGGAAAAAGCAGACCTCGGCCTGTTCAAAGTTGGACAGCCCTGATTTATGTCAATTGTTTCAATCCTCTATAGAAATGTAAAAGGATGTTTGACAACCGGTATAATTTTCTTATATAATGCCATGCCTGGATAAAGTGACCCCAAAAGACTTAGGGAAAGACTTTTAGCATGTTCTTCCAATCAAGGGATGTGCTGAGCTTCCTCAATATTCTTTGATGTTATGCTATTAATTTTATTGAGCTGCCTAGATGCCCTAAGCACATCTGATCTCGCTTGATTTCGGAAGCTAAGCAGGGTTTGCCCTGGTTAGTACTTGGATGGGTGACCACCAGGGAATACCAGGTGCTGCAGGCACCTGGAGTAGGAACTGGTAAACCACTCCAGTATTCCTGCCAAGAAAACTCCATGGACATGGGGTCACGAAGAGCCAGTCACAACTGTATCGACGCAACACACAAGACACACATATTAAATTCATTAAACTTGCAAGGAAAAGATGACTGAAACATACAAAGAACACTTTTTAAAAGGCTTATGAGTCCTGGACCAGCCTTGTGATCTACCTGCAGTCTTCGAGACTAGAGCTGTTGTTCCAACTCTGCGAGTTGTCCCCATGCCACTTTTTCGAGAGGTCGAAGGAGCCTTTGAAGATGTTGAAGAGCTGGCTGAGGAAGGCCTGTTCCCATCCACAGAGTCGTCATCTTCAAAGTTTTTATCTACAAAAGAAATATAGGGTGAAATTTAGGAATCTGGACAGACCTCAGCTGGAGTGTTTTCATTTTTCAACTCTATGTTCACATCCAGTTTTCAGAGGTTATGATGATTTTTTGAGATAAATAAATATTTATTGAATTGTGTCTGTTTTTTTCACATTTTTACCAAATAATACAGAAACAAGCTTTGGCTTATTTCAAGATAACAGGAGACTTCTCAATCTTCTCAAATTCTTCAATTCCAACACTGAGTCCCTGCAATATGGAGATTATTCCTTCCAACTAATCCTTCATTGTATTCTTCACCGAGTTCTAATCAAACAAACACACAGAGAAACGTTAGTCACTTCTTCTAGTCCAAGCAAGGAGCTGAGGAATTCTGTGTACACGAAGACACATGCCTTGACTGAAACAGATGACACTACTTGATGTTTTTCAGTGGTGCAACTGCTAGTTGGATATTATTGTAAGTGCTACACACAATGGGCTGCAACGCCCCATGTTTTCTAACATCATTCTACCCTTTCTATTTTATTATTTTTAATATTATGCCACAAAGATTGAAACAGGGCCTTGACACTTCAGTCGATCCACACCAAAGAAAAAGTGTCTTCATCACAGTTACAGTGCATTGAATGTGGAGGTTTAAAATTCCCTACCCACTATTATTTATTTTGTTTTATTTTGTTTTACAGTATTTTTATCCCACCTTTCTCCTTGGAAAAGGACCCAAGGTGGCTTACAGTAATGAGGGATAATATACAGTTCAGTACAATTAAGACATGTTCAAGTGTTGAGAACAAGGAATTGAGGAACATCTTACAGCATTAATAGACAGCAACAATACATTGAAGCTACAAGAGAACACAAGCAGTTAAAAGGACAGTAAAAATCCATGTAAATTTATGAGTGATGGAAACTATAGTAACAACTTCATCCCAATGGATTTCAATTAAGACCTGAAGCTGTAAGGACCACTGTTTTTAGCTAATCCCATGATCTCTAACCCCCATGATTGTAAAGAGGGCATATTACCCTTGGTTTGGGAGGACTCCATACAGGAAGATAAATGGTGTTGGAAGGAATAGCTGCATACTAGGATATCTCAGCTCTGGTATATTGAATTGATATAAATAGGGTGCAAGAAGTAAATTTTTGGAAATGTTGATGAATCCCGAGCAATGCTTCAGACCAGGGGTTCAGAATGGATACAGCCCATGGCACAATGGGGGTGAATTTCATGCCAATGAAAGGTAAGAAAGGCATAGCCTGGATGAGCGCCATGGAATGGACTGGGAAGACATGCCAGCCACATTAAGTCAAATAGAATGTATGTTTCCCATCATTTTCCAGTATTCACACTATCCAGTTCCATTCATGCAAGTTCTAAACATTACCAGTTTATTTTTCCATGTTCTACAACACTTAATCTCTTCAGGGCTCTTCCAGATACTTCAGATAAGTATATTTTGTGGCACCCATAGCAAAACACTCCCAGCCATGGCAGCACAATTGTGAAATGTCCCTAAAAGACTCTTAAATGGATTTTAGGAAAACAGTAATATTTTTGGTCAAAATGCTGAGAGACTGCCTTTAGAAATTTGAGCATCTGTATTGTTGTAAGTGCCTTTATTTAATATTTGATAATAGTTGACGTCATCACAGCTTTTATTTAACAGTTGACGTCATCGCAGCTTTTATGCTTTATTACAAACTCCCAAAATATAACACAAAATATTTTACAAGGTCCCCTAATAACAAGATCAAAGCAGAAAAGAAACCTGCAGATCTCTGGAATTTACAGAACTTATTTTAGTTTTCTTTTGAGTCTACCCATCAAAAATAAACTTACATGTAACTGTTTCAATGAGCCCAACAAAGCCTTTCAACATCCACTGCCAATGGCTCACAAAACAATCTCAAATGCAGCTGCTTAAGGTCCCTCCTGGGCATTAACACACTTGAGCACATGCCTGCCTTCTCTGAATTGGAAGAAAGCCAGAAGGAAACAAGGAGAAATCGAGTCCTTCAGGATTTTTCTGCCCTTTTGGTAAGAGTGTGAACCCCCCACAAAGCTACAGAGTTCCATACATACTGCTCAAAATGAAACTAGCGAACCGGCTCTCACAACAGTCTGCAGACCCAAACTCACAAAAGTCATACAGGCAGGAACACCTGCTTTTGCAACCCACAATGGTAAATTCATCTTAATATTACAGTATTTTCCAGTGTATAAAACTATATTTTTGTCTAAAATTGTTAGTCTAAAAATTGAGAGTTGTGTTATACAGTACACGGAAATATGTTGAGGAGAGAACCGCACAGTTGCAAAATTGTAATTTTTGGCTGGAAAAGTGGGGGGTTGTCTAATACATGGAGGTGTCTTATAGATGGGAGAACATGGCATTTTCTTTCAGTATCTTATAAAACTGACCTAGTAACCTCCATGTGAATAATCAAACACTATTCTGCATTAATATAAATAGGAACATTACCAAAGCAAAGCAGAATCTTCACTAATTGTGTTGTTTTTCTCTACCCCTTCCATAATCTCACCAAGGGTGTGGTTTTCTTATACTAGAGTGTTAAACAAAACAAAGAAAACTTTCTGCTTTGCCAGAGAAGCGCATTTCATTCTGCAACAGAAAGACACATTGCTGCCTAGGAACATTACAATACAATTGCTCTCTCTTTAAACACAAAACATTCTGCAGCAAAGTTACAAAATGACATAAACAAATGTTAAAGAATGGGTCATCGCAGTCGGCCACTTCTATTTCCATTTTGCACCTTCAATAAACTTACACATTCACTTCAAGACAGCACATGTGTCGAGCCAAACGAGAAACAAAGAAAAGGACAAATCTGAAAATGGACTTCAGGAAAGGAGAGGCAAACGGTCAAAGACAGTGGACATTCATCCCAGTAACATAACTGATGGAGGCCAGAGTTAAAGTTTATCTGTTAGAGGAGACTCTGCACATTAATGATGCCGTTCATAAATCAAAATCCAAACCCATGCTACTTCCACTGGCTTCTGTACATGTAAACAAACTTCCTTATGCTTGGTAATTATCCACCACTGCTTCTACAGAACTCTGACCCAAAGCTTATTTACTGTCTGAATGATGACTAACTGATATGCAGGAACATGCCTTGTATACAGAGGCCTTTGTCTGCTCATCACTGCCACTTATGGAAATAGAAAATGGGTTTTTTTTAAATCTCTCTCTCTCTCTCTCTCTCTCTCTCTCTCTCTCTCTCTCTCTCTCTCTCTCTCTCACTCTCTCTCACACACACACACACACACACACACACACACACACACACACACACACACACACAAAATCCACTATCTTCAAATAAAGAGCAAAATCATGTCAAATTTGCTTACAGGAACATATCCTTTTGCAAATAAGCTTCCTCAGCATTCCTTCATATTTTCCATTGCAAGACCAGATGTAAGGCTTTCTCACAGGTACCGCAGCTTCCAAGTGCAGGATATAAACAGTCCTTGCCTCGCCACAGCCATTAAGCACGCTTCCCCCCTACCCCTCAGACAGTCAGAGAGGCCCAGTTTCACCACTCCTTAGGAACCTCCGTCTGAGTCCAGTGTATTCATTCCAAGGGTCAGTTTCACTGTCTTTTAAACCTCTCAAGAGGCAAACGTGGGTTGCATACAGAGGCAACCACAGCAGACAACCTTATGATGTCAGGTTTGGCTTGCAAGAGGAAGTAGCCCAAGTCTGCCTCTCCAGGGAAATCTAATGGGAGCATCTGACAAAAACCGGTCATCATCTGTCCATGACAAACCCATTTGTCATTATTACGCTTCTAGCTCCCTCATATCTGCCTCAGGAGTCAATTTTTTTAAAGTGTTATACCAGGAATTCAGTAATTTGGATGGTTTGGGGGTGAAGGGGGTCGGAGATAATGCACCATCCACAGGTTAACAGATTCTCTAGAATATTCGAAACAAATCCATCAACAAAATTCTTCTGCTTTCATAATCTAAAGTCAGAATATTGTGTCCTTTAGATTATTAAAACAATGGCATTCTGTCATGCTTGTAAACTGTCCTAAGACTTGGTTGTTCCTGCTTCCACAGACTGATACTAGTCCCTCTTTATTACGGGAATCATTGGGATTTACAACCATCTTTGTTTCTTTCAAAATCAGGCTGGTATCTTCTTTTCTTTTCTTTGTCATAGCCTGTAGTATAAGAAGCCCTTGTCTTTCTCAGAGTAAAAGAAACCGCTAACAAATATATCTAAAGAGCCATGTTCAAAGACTGGTATATACTGCTGGCCTTTTATACTGCAACAAATAAGAACACATGAAATACAGTGAGCTGGATACAGGAAGGACAGAATGGCACTGTACTTGTGCAATGGAGCTTTCCTGCCCTCTTTACTATTCTCCGTACCCCACAATACAGTCTTCTGTCCTTAAGGGTTGACAGACCCGCTTGGGTGGCTTGGGAAGTGGGTGCAACACAAGGGAGAGAGAGAAAATGGCAGATGTGTTAATACATTCTGTGGATGTAAGATGTGGCTGACCCTAAGCAGACAACTTCAGTTATTTGTTTCCAATGAATAGAAGAATGCACTCCATGGTTAGATTTTTAATCGTAATCTGGAGGATGTGATAGAAGAAAGTGTCTGGAGAACCCAGACCACAAGAATAGAACTGTACTCTTCCATGGAGCAAGGTGCCCTTGGGAAGAGTTGTTCCATATCAAAGGGAACATCAATAGAATACACTCTTCTAAAACTGCTGGGATACCGACAGCGATTTTGTTTCCAAAGATAATGAGCACGTACGACCTATCTGTACTAGCATTTCCTATTGCAAGCTTTAATGGAACAAGAAATCTTTCTCATTTTTGAACTGCAGCCCATAATTTCACCAAACCAAAGGCACTATTCCTTGCTATCCTATAGAGTACTGTATACTAGTTATTTCACCAAAAATTCTAAGCCTCTCCAAATTATAAATTAAAAGGATTAATCTGTCATTCCCCCCCCCCCTCATTTTTAAATTGCAGTATTTGTAGCAATTTGTACCACAAAAGTTCTTAATCCATCATGGTTGTATACATGTTTCATTCAGATCATTGGCATCATGTTTCAGGCTATTACCTCTGAAGTTGTCATTTTTACACATGACTGACTGTTCAGGCCTATAATGGCAGAATCTATTTTTTCCACAGGTTTCCTAAAGAAAAGGATTATCCATTCAGAACTGGTAAATAAAGACTGCACTCTGCAGGCATCAATATTTCCAAAAGCCATTCGAAATCTATATCCTTCTCAGTGCTAGAAGTGAAATAGTTTGAAAGGGAAATCTTATCACCCCCATTTCAAACTTACAAGACCTGGCTACCTCTGCAAGGGGCCTATATGGAGATCCTCACTTATTTGTTTTGGAATAAATGGAAAAACAAATCCTATTTCCTGTGTTTTGGATATTATTATATGTCAATTGTCCTACTATCAGATATCCTTGCAATTCAGGTGTCTTGGTTATAGAAAATATTCTTTTTACAAAATCTTGTAGAAATATCTTAATAACTGTAACAAACATTTAAGTTTGTGTGTGCGTTAGGTAAAAGAAAAAGGTTCCCCCCACACATGTCTGCTAGTCGTGTCCGACTCTAGGGGCAGTGCTCATCTCCGTATTCAAGCCGGAAGAGCCAGTGTTGTGCAAGTCCATGGCCATGTGGCCGGCATGGCTGCAAGGAAACACCGTTTTTACCTTCCCGCCTTTTACGGTGGTACCTATTTATCTACTTGCATTTTACATGCTTTCGAACTGCTAGGTTGGCAGGAGCTGGGGTGAACAGCGGGAGCTCGCTCCACTGCGTGGCACCCGGGATTCAAACCGCCGAGCTGCTGACTTTGAAGTCAACAGTTTTCGGAGCCTTAGTCAACAGTTTTCGGAGCCTTAGTCCACTGAGCCACCACGTCCCACGTGTGTGTTAGGGATGGGCACAAAACGGAAAAATACCATTTCATTTCATTTTGTTGCTCACTGCATGTCATTTTTGTTTCATAAGTAAGTAATGATTTTTAAAAGAAATCATTAATTACAAAATGAAATGAGCAACGAAACACCCAGCTCGAGCTATGGAAAGAGGGAGCTGCAGCTTTAGGAGTAAAGCCCCCCCCCTCCGCAGAACCCCAGCTATCAAAACCAGCTGGGTGGCGGTGGCTCAAAAGAGAGCCAGTTGAGGCTTTTGAATTGGGTGCAGCACCAGCGAGGGTGTTGGGGCACCCGAAATTCAAAAGCCTCCCCTCTAGCAATCTCCGGTTCTTCTGAGCCAGGTGAGGGTCCCATTTGCCTGGCTCAGAAGAACTGGAAAGCCAAAGTCACCGCCATCATTCCTTCACCCAGGCGAAGAAGATATGGAAGCAGCTTCGTTCCTGGCCCTCCAGTTCTTCTGGTTCACCTGGCTCAGAAGAACCGGAGAGCAGTTTTTGATTCCGACACAGCAACAGGGGTCTCTGCTGCTTCGGAATCCAAGGGGATTCCCTGGGATTTCAACGCAGCAAAACGGGTCTTAATTGCTGCCCGTTTACCTAGCTTGCTGGGGGGGGGGGCAATGTGTACCCTGCACACTGTAATTAAAATTGTAAACCGCCCAGAAACTACTTAAAGTGGTATGGGGCGGTATATAAGCAGAACACTTTGCTTTGCTTTGCTTTGCCTTTTGCTCCTCCCCTGCCTCCCAGCTGGGGCTTTTTTGACAGTTGGTGGGGGGAGGGTCCCCCTCCACACCCCGACCTATCAAACAGCCCCAGCTGAGAGGCAGGGATCACAAGGGAGAAGAAAGGAGGCAGCGGAAATTCAAGCTCTGTTTGAATTTACTGCTGCTTCCTTCCGTCTCTCGTGCTCCCCCCTCCTCCAAGGTAGGTTTTTTGGACAGGGAGGGCTGTGGACATTGCCTACAGCACTCCCTGTCTAAAACACACAACCCGGGAGGAGGGGGTGGCAGACGAGGAAGGAGCAGTGAGGAAGCAAATTTACTGCTGCTTCGCTGCTCCATTCTCCCTAGCCACACACCTCCCAGCTGGGATTTTTTGACAGCTTGAGCTGTCAAAACCAGCTGGGAGGCGGTGGTGGGCAAGAACTGAGCAGGGAAACAGCTGGCAGATCTCACTGCTGAAGCGAGACCTGGTGGCGGCTCCTGGTTTGGTTCCTCTTGAACCAAAACATCATTTTGATTTGGTTTGGGATGACATGCTGTCTGCTGTTTCGTTTTATTTTTAAACAGTTTGAAAGCTTACAAAATAACAAAACGGCATGTTGTTTTTCATAAGCTGCCCATCCCTAGGGTGTTTAATACACAAAGGTTAGGGGTTTTTTTATACAAAAGTATTTCCCATGTACATTCTTTTGGAGGGCAGCAGCAATATTTTATTCCCACTACTGGACTCTGTGAACTGTGTTTCAAATGAATGTGAAAGCATGTTAGCTGTTCTGCCAAGTGCATTTATTTTTCATAATCATCATGATACACCTGAGATGCTCATCAGGAACAAGAGAAGAGGTTATAATGTGCAAGTTCAAGGAAATCTTTAAATCCTAGTAACAACAGAAGCGGTTTGTTACAGGATGTTAAGAGAATGCAAATTTATCACTGATTTCACCTGTCAGAGCACATAAATCTCTCACAGAGCTATATCTCAATTAACCTTGTTACAACCACACAAGAGAGCTTAGACTGAAAGAGGGAGTGTTGTTGCTACATGCCGCCAAGTCGGAACTAATCCTGAGCAACCCTAATAGGGGTTTCACGGTAAGTACCAGTTTCACTCCCGCAAGTGGGGATGTGACCCTGGAGTCCCATCACTCTGGCCCTAAGCAAACCAGTGAGCTCCTGGCTGAGCAGTGGTTTGAGCAGCAAATTTTCCAAGTCCAAAAGAGCTGCTCTTTCCCACTGGTTACATGAACACTGTATTTCCTGGAATTGTGAAACTGAGAACACATGGCATCAAAAAATTCTCTCATGTTGTAAAAGAACTATATTAGCTCTCTCATTCATCCCGTGTGTGAGCTAACCAATACAAATTAACTTATCGTCAGAATGTCTGAAGACAGGCACTCCTACAAGTCCCGAAGACACCAAAACACTAAAAACATGTACAGTAGTAATGTAAACTCATTTCTTGCCTACCTACTGTAGCTGCTGAAAGGGATAAGTAGTTTTAATGTTCATGCAAAACTAAGAAAAAGTAACTTTCTTCAAAAAAGTTATTTCATTTAAATTCTTCTGAATCCTCTTTTTTATCCGATTACATTATCCCCTTTAGCCTCTTTTAGCTCCTACCCCTTTAAAGTATAAAAGAGTAGGGCCCAATTCACTGGCCTTGTATACGTCATAAAAGGTAACATACGTATTACACACACACCTTTCCCAGATGCATTCTGCACCTAATCCCACTTTCTATACCCACAAAACCATTCAGAAATTAAAATGCTTGCACATTTTTTCGGTGAGTTTATATGTGCATGGCCAGCATAACCCCCCAATACAAGGACTTATTTCCTCAATGCATTTTAAACAAAAATCACTGTGGGTACAAAGAGTGGGTCCCAAAGTGAACCTTCATGGGGCTGCGTGGGATAAACATGAAAATCAGGCTGCTTTAGCTCTTGTTGCCAAGGAAACATCTGCTGGTGAGTTCATTATTGCTGAGGCTAAAGGGACAGAGAGTAGGCCAAAAGCAGCTTGCTTTCCCCTAGACCTAGAGATCACAGGTAAGGCTGATAACACTTCATTTGTAGATGGGTCTTTTCCTTTCCTTTACCTATTACAACAAATTAACTTCAATCTGTTCCTTCAAATACACAAACATAGAAATGAAGGCTTCAGGGGTTTTTAGTCCAAGAACATCGGAGGACCCAAGGCTGGAACCACTGATACAGACTGCTCAGAAGTTGTGCAGCACACACACATTGAGAAGGTCAATCCAGAGCTTCACCCATTTAATTATCTACCATTAACTAGCCTGTGTTGTTTGGCCTGGCAATTGTCTGAGGTACAAAAGGCTATTTCAGCGGGGGGGGGGGGTGTCAATCCATTTAAAAAACTAAAAACAAAACCAAGGAACTCTTACTTGAGTACTTGCCCATTTGGCTGTTATGCACCATCAAGCAGCTTCTGAATTATGGTGACCCTAATGCAGTTTTCAAGGAATGTAAGATGTTAAAAAAGTGGTTTAGCATTCCCCCACCCCGTCATGAGTTGCTATGACTAAATAGGAATTTCAACCCAGATACCTTCTGTCTTTTTCTGATCATCTAATCCTCTCCATTGTGCCTATTATGGCATGAAAAAAGTACTATACTGGTAATCCGTTAAAAAAAGGTGCATATATGGGACTTTCACGCACCCCAGGCCATTGTCCACCTAATGAGCCTATACAGGCCACTGTCCAACTTATGAGCCCATTCAGACCATGGTAATGTGAAGTCAAGGTGAACTATAAATTGGAGGAGTCGCGACTAACTTTCCTCAGACTGACGAAGTTTCGATCTCTCAAGAAAAGAAGTCCTGTTGCCATGACTCATCTTCCTGATAACCTCACCTGGATGACTGAGAATCTTCACAGACAGCCCATTCTCAGTTCTTAATGGAGCACTGGGTTCATTCTTTCTCCTGTTATGTTTTATGGCGAAGCAGGTACTTCTAGGGATACCAAACTATTGTGCATGGTGTCACTGACTGCATATGGAATGGTGCACAGGGTTTCAGAAACAAAACAACAGAACAGAAGGCAAAACACTGTATACCACTGAATGTGTTGAGGCTTCTTGGCTTGCATGCATTTCATTGTACTATAGCCTTAAAATCAATCTGTATACAGTTGGGAGTTATGTCATAGAAATGGGAAGGACTTCAGGAATCAACCAATTCCACCTCCTGCCCTACAATACGGCTTATTAAACCTACTTATAAAGCAATATCACTTTACATCTATGCTGTAAAATAAATCCTAATTTAGATCTATGAACCTCTATGAGTCTATGCTATTTTTACAGAACGGTGTTAATGAACATTTACTACTATTTACTTATTTATTTATTTATTTATTTCAGAGTATGTTTATCCCGCCTTTCTCCTTGGAAAAGGACCCAAGATGGCTTACAGTAATGAGGGATAATATACAGTCCAGTACAATTAAGGCATGTTCAAGTATTGCGAATAAGGTATTGAAGGACATCTTACAGTGTTAATAGACAACGTTACATTAAAGCTACAAGGTTATAAGTAGCTATAAACACAAAGTCTATGTGAACCCATAGGTTCATGTAAAAGACACATAATGGTAGTTCATCATTCAGGGAAAGCTTGCCTGAAGAGAAAGGTCTTTGCCTGTTTCTGGAAGGACAACAGAGATGAGGCAGTCCTGGCCTCTAGTGGGAGGGAGTTCCAGAGACTGGGCGCAGCAGTCGAGAAGTCCCTTTCATGGGTTCCCATGAGACAGACCTGTGAGGGTGGCGGGATGGAGAGAAGAGCCTCTACTGATGACCTTAACACCTGAGTTGGTTCATACTGTGAGATTTGATCTTTGAGGTAGTTAGGACCCAGGTTGTACAGTGCTTTGTAAGTCAAGGTCAGCACCTTGAATTGTGCTCAAAAGCTGACTGGCAGCCAGCGGAGCTGTTTGAATAGGGGTGTAATGTGATCTCTGTACCTCGCCCCAGCCCCAGCAATCTGGCTGCTGCATTTTGGACCTGTTGAAATTTCCTGACACTTTTCATCGGTAGTCCCACATAAGAACATAAGAACAGCCTTGCTGGAAAAGGCCACAGCCCATCCAGTCCAGCACTCTGTCTCACACAGTGGCTCACCATTTGCTTCGGGGTATTCCCAAGCAGACGTCTTCACCTGCTTATGATTCTCTGCAAATGGTATTGAGAGATATCCTGCTTATCTCTCCCACCCAGAGGTTGTCCTTAGGTATCCATAATGATATCCATTGATACCCTTGTTCTCCATGAACTTGTCCAATTCTTTCTTAAAGCTGTCAAGGGTGACAGCTGTCTCCACTTCTTCTGGCAGGGAGTTCCATAGATCAGAGATCCTCTGAGTGAAAAAGTACTTTCTCTTATTTGTTTGATGAGATCTAGCACCCAGAGTTTCACGGAGTGCCCCCTAGTTCTAGTGTGGTACAAAAGGGAAAACAGTTTTTCCCTTTCTACTTTGTCCATATCATATATGGTTTTATAAATTTCATTACATCACGGTAGTCTAGCTAGAGCTGGTTTCTCAAGAAAGGGGCATAACTTGCGTACTAGCCTTAACTGTGTAAATGCGCTCCTGGCCACAGCCGTGACCTGGGCATCCTAGCTCAATGATGAGTCCAAGAGCATCCCCAAGCTGCGTACCTGATTTTTCAATTGGTGGGTGACCCCATCCAGTACATGTTGCATCCCTATCCCTTGTTTTCCTTTTCGACTGAACAGGGCACCTGTCTTGTCTGGATTTAGTTTCATTTTGGTTCATCCTCATCCAGTTCATTACTTAAGCTAAACACTCATGTAAAATTGAGATAGCAGTTCCCTTAGAGTCCGGAGGTGACGCGAGTTAGAGCTGGGTATCATCGGCATACTGGTGGCACCTAACCCCAAAAGACCTGATAGTATCCCCCAGTGGTTTCATATAGATGTTAAATAACATAGGAGGCAGAACAGAACCCTGGGGAACTCCACAGGTCAGCAGCCATGGTTTCAAAGATGAATCACCTAACACCACTTTCTGTGTTCTAACCTGCAGGAAGGACCGGAGCCACTTTATTGCAGTACTCCTTCTTTGCAACCAGAAAGAAAGACAGAATTACACTTGCATCAACTTTTAGTAGCTTCTTCATAACCCAAAGGAAAGGGGTGGTATGTTTTAAGATTATCAGTGGCAATAAAAATTGGTTTTAGGCAATTAGTGTCCATTCACATGAACACGGGAAATAGGAAGGATTTATCCACTCTAACTTCATGTATAGCCCAGAGGTCACCGAAAACTGAATTTATTTCCAAGGGGCATCCTCAAATCCCAGCACATTTTCCAATTATCTTTCTAAAAATGAACTTTCTAAAAATTTTGTCCCTCCTTTTGGCTGTTGGCTTCCGATGTTAATTAATAATTAATCTCATGAAATAAATTATCAGGGCAATGAGAGGAACACACATTCAACTAGAAAGAATATGCACAATCACCATGCAGATTATGCACTTTGGTTTTTTTTTTGTTTTGCTGACAGGATTTTATTTGCTAAATGTTCCAGGGTGTAGCGAAGGGCCTGTTCCTCGCGCACAACAGAGTTACACTGTGGCTGTCACATACTGTAGAGATGGCCAGGAGCAAGAGAAGGAAAAAGAGAATTAATGTTCCTCTCTAAAATACTTCATTGTAGTGAACTCACAAGAGGCTATGCATGCAAATAAAGCTAAGCAATATTATTCATGCTTGTTGCTTGCCTCAAGGAAGTAAACAAGTAAGAGATTCACATTACTTAAGCACAATATGATTAATTCTTGTAGTGGACAAAAAGGGTAGCCATTAGACCAGACTTGTTATTAAGCTCTATTAAAAAAAACCATAGGAAGCCACTACTAGACCATGGACCTGCTCTATATCACATCTTAGCCAATAAACACCTGACATATATATCAACAATTGTGCACAAGCAAGGAAGCCCAAACAAAGAAACTCAAAGGCAGACTTAATGCCACACTCCACAAAATATTTCTTCTAGCTATACATAGGATAAACACACAAAATAAGAACACCAGTGTTTTCCATGTTACTTTCTTCTTTGTAGCTCTAAGATGCCTCCTCCAATTCCCTGTTTTTAACTTGAATATGTCTTATATGGTCTGGGCTGTATATTGTCCCTCATTAGTGTAAGCCACCTTGGGCCCTTTTCCCGGGAGAACGGTGGGGTAAAATAAATAAATAAATAAATAAATAAATAAATAAATAAATAAATAAATAAATAAATAAATAAATAAATAAACAAACAAACAAACAAACAAACAAGCAAGCAAGCAAGCAAGCAAGCAAGCAAGCAAGCAAGCTCAATAGTCTGAAGCAGGGGGATGGAATGCATGGCAGTCTAGATGCTGTTGGACCACAACTTAAATTAGCATTAGCCAGAATAGCCAGTAGTGAAGGATGATGGGTGTTGCATTTGGAGATTCATTTACCACCACCCCCATTCATGTTTTAAAGTCTAGGATGGCTTTGGGAAAAGCAAAATCAAGTGTTTATATATTACATAGTTTTATTATTTATGTTGGATCAAATGCTTGGTTATATGCAGTATCTTTGCAATGATGAATTCTTTCTTTCTCCCTCTATGTGTGCACCCTAAATTAAGCGCATTAGCTATTTGCTAGACTTGCAGATAAATCTTAAAGCATACCTACTTAGTTCTGCTTTGAGCCCTTCAAATTAACTCCATATGGGTGGTTAGTGATAAAGCACACATCATGAATGAAGGCAAATGAGAGGGCAAAAAAATTGTTCGTATTTCCACAGTGAATTCAATTTTGACAATCTCAGATTTAACTCTGGTGGATTATACTTGAAAACAACAACAGAGTGTTCACTAAGATACTAATCACTTGGGAAGAGACCCTGGTACGAGGTTATCGAGAAGAGTCCTGTCAGGCCACATTGAAAATCTTAGTGAAAACACTAATTAAAAGGGCGATACTTGGAATCTATTCTGGTCTAATGCACCTACATAAGTACTCCCAGGGTGCTTTGCATTTCTTCTTACTTTATTAATTTAGGGCTGTTTCTCTTACGGTTTTGCCACATGAGGCCATTACAGAATAAATGTTATGCAAGAGAAGCTGAGTTTCATGTGAATTAAAATAGGCTTCCAGTTTTTAAACTAAGCAATATTAAATCTGTGGAGTTTGAGGACCAATTCTAACCCCAGGAGTCTATCCTCTTAATCACTAATACTAGAGATTACTTCTTAAGGAATTACAGAGCAATCCTAAATGAAGGAGATGAGAGAGTGAAATGATGGGTAATAAACTACTTCTAAAGCCTGGCCAGCTCGGCCAGGGTAAACACTGGGGGAAGGGTTTTCTTGTTTTCTCCTCATGATTTTGCCCTCCCACTCCACCCACTAGTTTCTCTGGAAGAAAAATAACTTTGTTGTTGTCTCAGCCTAGTTTGACTAGGGGAACGACCGTAATCTCCCAGAGGAAGACAAGAGCTTTGGATGGCATCGATCCAATTTAACCTGCAATGCTCCATTTCAAAGCATACAAAACCACCACTAGGGAGATCTATGCCTGTAGAGATTTCCAAAGGCATAAACAGGGGCCCCAGAGCAGGCATGCCCACACCTGCTAGCAGACAGGTACTCCTCTGGTGGGTAATAATTGTTCTCCTAACCTTCAGCAAGAAGACATGAATAGAAGAGATAGGGCAGACAAAGGTATTCTAGTAGACTGGGGGTGGGGACTGTGATGAGTCTGGTGGCCAGTACCACCCCCTGGTCTACATTCTTGCCAGCACTTGTGCTGCCAAAATTTAGTGGCAGAATTGTGGTCTTAAAAATTAAGTGGCACAAAAGAGACAATGCCACAAACTGAGAAACGAGGTGACGAGCTTCACTTCTGCAACCAGCCCTGCCTGTTCTTTCAGTCTCCATCCACTTGACCTGTGCTGCCCAGTAGTTGTTCCATCCTCTCCTTTGGTTTGAGTCCTATCCTAAAACTTGCCTGTTACGTCATTCCCTCCAGATTCCTCCTCTCCTCTCGTTCATCCCCTTCCCTGACCATTTACCTCCCACCACACCATCCCCATCCCTCACATTTCCTACCATTCATCCTGCACGTGGAACTGTGAATCACTTCATTTTATTTTACAATTTGCAAAGTAATAGTGATTGATGAATGGGATAATTAACTGAAAGGTAACGGATAAGCCTCTGGAACAAAATCAGGATAGGAGCTGGGCGACTTGCACGTGTTCCTTCATGTGCTCTTGATCTGCTCCTCCTTCACTGAATCTTTTGAACTCCAATTTGGTGCAAGAACTGCCGTTTGTAAATAGAAGAGGGGGCAAGGTCATGATAAGTACCAAATTATCATCCATACCCTCCTTTTTGATCAGGGTCTTAGTTGAATAATTAACCACATTTGAGGTTATTTGGACAAAAAGTTAATTGTATGGGTTAGCTACCTATGAAATTTAAATGAATTTGAACAACCATTTCTAAATTTGCATAGGTATATATAAAACTATGCTGATCTACATCCTAAGGACCTTGACTTTTTAAAGCATCACATGTGGTAGCAATGAGAAAGACATTAAAGAGTGTTCAGCAAAGAAACCATACACAACACAAAATCTAATTCATCAGGACATCCACATTTGAGAATTCTGAGAATACTTCCAAGACATTTGCTAGGCTTCTTCACCAGTTATCAGTAAAAGGTGAGAGGTAAAGCGGATAGTTTTCCTGATACTATGTTGTCCAGGGTGGGATTGAAAAGAGGGGTGATAAAGAGCACCCAAAAGATCAGGTGAGTCAACATTAATTAGGTAGGATGCAATCAATCTAAGTGTGAAGTTGCATTTGTTTAGAGCAGTGGTAGCCAAACTTCGACCCTCCAGAAGTTTTGGACCACAACTCCCACAGTCCTTTGTCATTGGCAATACAGGCTTGGAATTCTGGGTGTTGTAGTCCAAAACATCTAGAGGGACGAAGTTTGGCCCCTACTGGTTTAGAAGGTGGCAGCAGCATCTGAACCGACTGTGGCTGATATCTTTGTGGGATGCCTGTGAAAAATGAAAAGCCCAAGTTAAAGATGGGTGCTTTGTGCTTCGTATGAAGCATGAATCCCCTGTTGGCCAGGTATGCCAAATCACCCTCCCCCCCAGTGGCCCAGAGTACTTACATGGATCTTGACACCACTGGGGGTGGGGGTGGGTGCACCAATCAGCACTAGAGCCTTCTCCCCCACACCCTCCGCATGCACCTGACTACTCTAACGAGGAGGTGGGAGGAAGAGTCTCCCTGTGCAGCCAATGAGTGGTTGGCTGCATGCAGAGGTGGGAGAAACTGAATGGGCTCCAGCAACAATTGGTACATGTTTTGGGTGGCCGGGGGTGGGGTGGGGGGAGAGGGTGGTGCGGCATACCTAGCCAGCGGTCCTTTGTGCTTCATACAAAGCACAAAGTGCCCATCACTAGTCCACGTATACAACAGCTATGAAATAGGTTAATTTCATGCCAGGAAATATTTAAAAAGGGATGTAAAATAAAGCTACCAATATTGCAATGATCTAATACAAATACATTTGGTGGCCACATTTGGAATATCATGCACAACTTTGGTCACCTCTTCTCAAAAATGGATGCTCTAGACTAGAGCTACAACAAATGCAGAAAAAGGCAATTAAAATTATGAGGAGAATATTTGGCGTGTCCTCTGTCAGGAAAGGTTAAAACACCTGCTGGTGTCTAATTTTGTACAGAATAATGACAGGCAACAGTAGTCCTCCAAATGCTTCCAGAACACAATTTCCATGATCCTTCATTATTGGCTATTCTAGTGATGACTGAGGAGGGCAGTAAGACTAAAACATCTGGAAGGCCACAACTACAATTTAGGATAAATGGTGGAGGGCTCATAGAGGTGTGTGTATATGGTGAGGGTGAGTGGGAGGAGAAGACTCCCCCCTTTTTTTCTCATTATATTAGAAGCCATAATTCTCCAATGAAGTTAAATTCTAAAGAATGGCTACCAATCTGAATGGAAGCTATTAAGCGCAATGAACTTCTGGTTTGACTTACTGGGCTAATGGTAAATTTGGCTGTTAATCTTATTGGACCGATGAGGTAGCTGAGACTGCCAGGTAGAAAAGAGCCAAACTTAATTCAAGCTTTACATCAATCTTACCCAAAGTAGTACCGTACTTTGATAGCTCTGGAATGGAACGAAACAAATAACATGGCAGAAAAGGTAATCTAGCTGGTATCTTTGTTAGTCTGTTGCAGCAAAACATTATTACAAACCATTACTTTTTTTTTCTTTTGGGGCAGCAGATTTCTTCTAAATGAGGTATTTTTGTGCACCCTTACCTTTAGGAATACCATTCATTACCATAATTAAACAGATGCAGAAGTTTCTTGCATTGAAATATTATAATTGGGCAATTTCATTGGCTATAAACTAACAAGAATTCTCACCCATTTGGAAGCGTCAATGTATATTTCCTAAAACATTATAACAGATTCTGTATGATAATGCAGATAACAGAAAGCAACTGATAAAGCAGCAAAGATTTCTGTTACACATCACTATCGACCATAAAGCATCAGTACCCCTCTTCTGTTTAATCTGTTCAAAACAAGTGAAATGTGTCTCCTCAATTAAACAGGCCAAGGAGAAAACCTTGTTTCCACAGAAAACTCCATAGTCTTCAGTAAAAAGGTAAGGAAATAAAGGCAGGCAGCTATAGACACAGCTTCCTTAAGCCAAAAATGGCCAACATGAACGGCTCTTTTGAAATGAAATGCAGTCGGGTTTGGGGGCAGTAGTATGTATCTCTTCCTGACAAATTAATGCTTCAGATCACATTCACCACCTCTTCTCAGCTATGCCCTTGCACATCTCATTTTAACCCATTCTTGCTACTTTGCCAGAACAAGAACAAGAACAAGAACAAGAAGAAAAAGACATGACCTAAAATTTGCAGCCAAGTCCAACTCTCCTTTCTGCATTTTTCTTGGCTGCCCTTCACTCGTGCACTCCAAATGCCTCATATCTTGAAAAATAAGGCTATAATCCTAAATGCACGCCCCTTTGAACACAGGGGGACTAGTTTTGGATAGGACATGCCCGTGAAATTGCCTCCGTTGGCTGCTACAAGCTACTCTGTTGGAGACTGCTTTCCCCCTCACCCTGAATAAGTACATCGTCGTCACATTGCGCAGGCAAATGCACCAACACAGACTCTGCTGTTATTCTTTAAAACCCTTCTACAGCTACTGCAGAGATGCCACTTGCCTGAGCTGCTTCTTGTTCTTTTTTTTTTCCAAGCTAGCCAATGCTGTGAATGGAAAAATCCACTTGGTAAATGCTGGGAGAAAATACCTTGTTCCGTTGTCACGGCATCAAGCGACACTCATTCCTCTGTGGCACATTTGCATTCTAGCCAATTGTTTATTAAGCCAAGTGCCTACCTTTGCTGGCTGTCATGCTCTGCTGTGGGTCCTCTGACGTGATCCAGGGACTGGATCGATCTAAAGGAAATCCTAGCCTGTGCAAGTGCACACGGTTTCTCCCCAACTTAACCACCAGTTAACTCTCTCCACCCTCTTCCACCTAGACTAGAGCAAAGAAGGATGGCTTTTTCTCCTCCAAAATAAAAGCCTCCTCTGCAGCTGGAGAAGCAAGACATGCTCTGCTCAGCAGAATTTGAACAGAACCTCCCCTTTTCTCATGCACAAGACAAGGATTTGGTGGAACTGAAGCTCCCCCCCACACACACACACACTTCACATCTGTGAAGAGCAACCTGGCAGCTGCAATCAGAGACATCGCAAGCCCATACTTTTTCCAAACAAAACTGGGAAGCCTGGCTAATCCAAACGAGTATGGATCACTAACTGAACTAAAATAACAATTGCTTGCCTCTAAATCAACTCTGACTTACAGCAATCTTTCCAGGATTTTCACATTAGTGAACACTCAGATAAGCTTTGCCATTCCCTTCTTCTACGGACACCCTGAGACTGTATAGCTCGCCCAAGGCTACGCAGTTTAGATCTTCTCCTGAGAGGCATAGCCAGGTACCTAGTTTTCTGAACGATCCAAACCAATCCTTTAGACCCAATGAGCAGGGTATAATTATTGTAATAAATAAAATTAAAAAATAAACCAGTAAATTTCACTTCCAAGGAAAGATCCCTAAGGAATACAGAGATAACAGTGCTGTATTTTTAAAGTTACACTCTGTTACTGAAATATCTTTTACCAATGTAACATTTACCGTAGCTGTGCATTTTTACCACAGTATTCAACTGTTTTTCGGACCAAAATCAACCTCACCAGACCAAAATCAAAACAAAGTATTTATGCCTGTTACTTGACAAATCCCCACAACATCATTAAAAATACCCATTTCCCCTTCTTGTTCTGAGTTTCAAAGTGTAGTACCTGTACTGTATATGTGGTACGTACATTTATTGCACATATTTGACCTCCCTAGAGTCAGTCTCTGCTCCTGAATCCTAAAAACCTATGTTACTTACACAATTTGGCTCCTACCTTTCCCTCATTGGATACTCAAACAGGCAATGACATCAAGCAAGCTCATTATGTGTTTTCCATTAGGTTTAGGTGCTCTATTCCTTTACCAATCACACACATCTCAATGAGCAAAAATGTATCGGTGCATTTCACAAACCTTATGTAGAGGCCAAGTCCACCGACTCAGTCTGTTTCTCCTAACGGCATGACAGCTTTGCTACTTTTACCCCAACCCTGCAAGCTAATTATCCTTGTTTGTTCACTGACACTTAAACAGAGTTTTGTAGTTCAGATGGAACAAGGAAACTCTGGCCTAATGCAAACCAGGAATGAAGCACCAAAGCAAATGCACAATGAAGGCCTGAGATGAAAGAGCATAAGAGGGAGCAGCCAAGGCACTCATTCCCAGCTTAATTAACCATAGTTTGTAAAGTCAGGAATGAATTCTTCAATTAAGAAAAGCCCCATCTTCTCACTTGCCATTTAAGATGTACATCAAATTCAACTACAGTACTACACATATTGCTGTCTTAGAATTGCCCCTTTGGCTAATACAGATAACTTATACTATACACACCTGTAAAAGTGTGTAGGAATTACTATTCCTTGATTTAGAGTACATTATGGGGACCAAATTTGAAATGTCCTATTTTTACCTTCTGCCTCACATGACTAATCAAGTGCTGCAAAACGATCATCTACTGAAAAATAAATTATAATAAGCTGATGACAAAGATATAGTATCGCATACATAATTTTGCTGGCAATTTTTAAACCTCCAGTACCAAAGATATGAGACTTCCGTCCTTCGAGTGATTCAAAGAAAAAATATTTCCTCAAAAGTGAAATATTTTGGGGATCTTGGGGGTAATGAAGTACAATTGGCAACTCAACACCATATCCTAGCCAAAACCCAATATTTGCACAGATGCAGTGCAGCATTTTGTATGTGCTTTGCATTCATGAGACAGGGGAGCAGCATCCCTACAACCATCAATATATGGGGCATAGATTATTCGAGAAATTGGTGTACATTAAAAAAAATTATCCCGCCATCTTAAAGTCAATTAAAGATGCAAAACAGATTTGTGTCTAATTTTGTCCTCTCTTGCAAAAAAATGTGTTTCTGTGAAAGCACAAGCACATTTCAGTAATTAGAAAAAAGGTATTATTAGAAAAGTAGTAGCTTCCTGGGAGCCTGAGGTGAAGGAGAAACTTGCCATTTCTGCACCCAGAGATTTACAGAATCTTCAACCCCCTCACCACATATATTAAGAGCTATTGAGAAATCCAGTGTGCAGCTTTGGCTCCATTTTCTAATGATGAAGGACTGAAAAGACCTTCTGGTAACCAAGCAACTAGCAGCATACCCACAAAATAAAATCCTCCTTCCTGTTATATAAAGCAAAGCCCACTTCAAGTCACAATTTGCTCCCTCCAAATGGCATTTTCTTCATAATACTATTAGAGCTTAAAAACAAAGTCCCCATGGATAAGAATCTTAAAGCTGGCATTTCCTAGGCTAAGATCTACCGTATTTGAGGAGAATGCTGACGCATTACAATGAAGGCGATGGGGAGAAGAAACCCTTGCAATTAAAGATTAGTTGCTTCACCTACCCGAGAAAGGAGAGAACATAAGGGATGCTGTTTTTAACCATGTCTGTTTGTTTGTATTTCTATACCACCCCCTTAATGCAAACTGCGCTACCTGGGGCGGTTTACGAAATGGGTACAAACACCCTTTCTGGAACTACATAGACCAGTTTTTCCCAGTTTGGATCTTCCTACTATGATGGATCTGGAAGTTGAGTCATGGCTACTGAAAGAAGGGAACTCTTTATCATGATAGCTTCCATTCAGTAAGACTCAGCAAGTTGATGGCTTTCCTCCTTCTCTCAGAGTTTTCACACTGAAGAATAAGAGGCAAATGTAGAAGTGAGAGCACAGCATCCATGTTCTCCTGCACTAATGGCTAAAGGAAAGGGCTATGTCTCAAGCCTGCCTATTTCTTTGACAAGGTGACAGTCAATGGGGTTAACTATATGGGCATTTAGCTGACGGTTTGGTCCATGGAGGCAACAGGCTGGTTCACTCCTAACTTTGGCAATAAGACATAGGGTGTTTATACATGACCCCTAAACTCCGGGGCAAATGGCTCCCAGCTCCGGAGATTAAAAATGTTTACCTACCAGCTCCGGAGTTAACAGGAAATTAAGTGCGACCCCGCCCACTTTAGCGCGTCCCAGCGCAGCTTTCAGGTACCTGCTTTTTGGATGTGAAAAATATTTGATCCGGTGTAAGGATAGTGAGTGCGGGGCTCTCCTGGCTTCTGTTTGTTGTTTTTCTGCCCCCCACCCCTTTAAGAGATCTGAATGCTGCCGGGAACAAAACGGAGGTAAACCGGCATTCTTTTCTTTCTTTTTTCTCCCTCCCTCACGCAGCCAGCAACCAGGAAGTGCGGAGGGGGGTGGGGACAGAGGAAGAGCGACGAACCCCTAAGATCTCTGGTCCGAATTTAAGTGGCCAGCGGATCTTAGGGGTCATGTAAAAAGGCCCATATTTGCTGGAGCAAACTAGCTGCAGAACAGTCCTACCCACATCTTTCTCCCCTGCTTTTTGTGGTGCAGGGAGGATTGTTCCATTTCAGTTCATTTCCAGCATGTATGATTACTGGAAATGAACCAAAGCCAGTCACTCAATTGAAGCTTCCTGTTTCAACTTGTCAGCCAGTTTCAATTTTCCTATATCACAATCACAAGAACCTTTATTGGCATATATTGATATAAAACAGATGCAACAAAATGTAAGATAAGAGGTAGGAAATAAATAAATAGGTTAAAAATGATTAAAAGATTGGGTTAATAGCTGGCCTAGGCCCCAGACTATTTACTAATATGTAAAACAGTGGCCAAGTATTCTGCCACTGAGGCTGTTAATTCCGGAAGTTTGTCCTCAAGAAGACGCTTTGTTATATTCTCCGGGGAACCAGAGAAATTTGAAATATAAGGGGTCAGAAGGCGGAGGCGAAGCTTGTGGTGGGAGGGGCAGAAGGATATGAGAGGTTGAGTCAGGTTCCAGTAAACATAGTTTACAGAGTCTCTTCTCAAATGGAACGTTGTAGTATCTTCCTGAAAGAACTGCTGAGGGAAGGATGTTCAATCTAGCGAGCATAAAAGCACGACGCAGGCAAGGATTAATGAGATGTTTCATATAATTTGCTCCTAGTCCTGGGGTTGGCATCAAACCATAAAAGTGAGGAGAACACGTTGGATTGAGCCCTGATGAAATGGTTTGATACTCTATATCCCAGATTCTTTGACGGATGATTTTGAGGATTTGGGATTCTTGGCAGTTGATTAGGGAGTCTAGGTCGATACCAATGCGATGAATTTTGGACTGGATAAATTGATACCATTTTGAGACATAAGGGTCTCTTAATAGTTCATATATTTGGAGTCAGGATGAAGATGAATAACTGATCAGTGCCAAAATATAAGGGAGTTGGAGTCAGGATTGAATACGTAGCCAAAACTGTGACTGTCCAAGCAAAAGTTGATGGCAAATGGAGTCCCAGTTCATTAGCAATGGTATAAAGATTGATCATATTTGGAACACCTAAGATGCGACGAAAGAAGGTGGCAGCAGTCCGGTCGATTTCGGAGTCGACAGCTGAAATCCAGATTGGGATCCCATATAAAAGCTGGTTTATAATTTTTGCCTGAAAGATCTGGAGGGCAGCAGGAACATATTGGTTTCCGGTGTGGAAATGGAACCGAGAGATAGCAGATAGATGGTTATTTACAGCTGATAAAGCAGCCCTCCGATGATGAGACCAGGAGAGTTGATGGTGGAACAGGAGGCCCAAGTATCTGAAGGATCTCACTTGCTCAACAGGTTTTCCGTCGACTTTCCAGGAAAGAAGTTTCCATGATATGGAGAATATCAAGATTTTAGATTTCTCTGTGTTAATAGTCAGATCATTCTTAGAGCAGAATTCTGAGAAAGCTGACAAGAGGCGAAGGAGGCCCTGTTTTGAAATTGAGAGGAGCACAGTGTCGTCCGCGTAGAGTAGTATGGGAACCGGAAGTTGATTCAGTCGTGGAGCATGACTATCAAATTTGGCTAGATGACCTGGTATATCAGTGTTGGCGAACCTATGGCACGGGAGCCAAAGGTGGAACTCGGAGCCCTTTCTGTGGGCACCCAACATCGCCCCTTCACAGCCATCTGTATTCAAGTTAAACTGCTGTATTGGCACTTTGCAAAAAAAAATAGTGGGTTTTGAATCGCAGTTTGGGAACTTGGTCTCTAAAAGGTTCGCCATCACTGTATATAATTAGAGGTAAACAGACAGTTCCCTTTTAATGAACTTGGATAACTGGAAAATTAAAATCTTTCTCTCTGTTCTTGGAGAAGGAGGAGAAGGCAAGAAAAAATTAGGACATTAGGAATGAAGCTAAGATCAATGCACTCTACAACTAAAATCAAAGTCTTGGCTATATCATTTCCCCTAATATTTCATTTATTAGATTTATACCCCACCCATCTGGCCATCAAGCCAGTCTCCCCTAATAGCCACCTTGGATCCTTTTCGAAGGAGAAAGGTGGGTTAAAAATATTCAAAATAAAAAATAAAAAATAAATAAAAATCTGAATCATTTGCTTCCAGGAAAGGAGAAGATGAAATCAGTATATCACCTCATAGATCACACCAGCATTGCTCTGGAATAGACCTGCAATCATCATGCAGTTAAATAACCAAATGCAACTTTATTTGCTACCAGGCTGATTCCAGATTGCATGGCAAACACAAACTGTTGTCTACCAGTTTTAGCTGTAATAAAAACTATGTCTTGTCACAAATAGAGATGAGCAGCAGTTCATGCCAGTTCACGCTCTGCGTTAAAAGGTGTTCAGTAGTTCCTAGACCTGCCTCTTCCTGAAGGCCAGACCTTCCCTACTCCACCCCCTCGTGGCACTGCCTCTGCATAGGAGTCCGCTAGAGCAAGCAGGGCTAGAAGCTACAAAACCAACAATTCATGCTCATCTCTAGTCATAAATGTGAAGCACCTAATTAAGAGCAGTATACAAAGGAAGAAGAGGGAGAAACCACCTGGTATACAATTGTTCCTCCTGCACCAAAAAATATTTCAATGTGACATGCAAAAAGGTTCAATTAAGCTCTCTGTATGATCCTATTTTTTCTCTTTTAAACTAAATGCCTAGTAGCCAAACACTTAAACTAATACAGTGGTACCCCACTTTAATGAAATTAATTCATTCTGCGGGTCGCTTCGTTTTACGAAAAGTTCATATTGCCAAGCGCAGTTTCCCATAAGAATGAAGGGAAAATGACTTAATCATGGCTGGTTTTTCATTCAAAACTCTATATAAAATGCACTTTAAAGGATTTGCTTGCTACTCACAAGCCACAGGGGTGGAATGTATCCTGGGCACACTTTTTAAAAAAAAATTATAATGGATTTTCATAAAGCGGGGGCATTCCATAGAATATTTTCATTAAGTGAACCAAAAAATTCTCAGGAAAAAAAAATGGTCTAGAAGCGAGGCATTCATTAAGCGAGGTATTACTGTATATGGTACGAATAGGAAACCATGACATTCCCATGTCTATTAGCAAATCAATAAGAAAATAAGAATAGAGCTCCTTCCTGCTGGAGGAGATGACATTGATCTCATCTTATTTGAGAGCAATAAAGTTTAACATGTCTACTCACCGCCAGATCCCTGGATCATGGTTCCTGATTTCTGAACTTCATCAAATTTTGTAAAAATGATGTTCAACCTGGTTTGAAACGGGAGAGATTAACATTTTGAATAATCAAAACAGCAAATCTCACTGAAAGCAGAAAAAGGAGCCCTTGCATTGTTTTCTTTGTTTGATATTAAATGAGCAGAAAATGAAACAGATGCTGTTTCATACAACACCTGCACATAAGCTACAGATTACACTTGCTTGCACAGATAGTTTAGTGCTTTTTTCCATTTATTGAAACAATGACAAATTAATACTTTCTCGAAATAAAAATGACTTGCATCATCACAAGTATGTGTAGCCTGCACACTGTAATTAAAATTGTAAACTGCCCAGAGACTACTTGTAGTGGTATGGGGCGGTATATAAGCAGAACACTTTGCTTTGCTTTGCTTTATTGTGAAATGCTTGTGTTTTCACAAGTATTGTGTAATATTTGTGGTAACACAGGTGACTAGAACCACCCTTCTTCTCTCGGTTTCCAAATCTACATCACAATTCCTGCATTGCATAAGCCAACAGAAAGCCAATGATCAATAAACCATCAGCCACTTCATCATCATCTTAGAACGGCAAGGTCGGAAGGGTCCCTATGGATCCGCAAGCCCGTCCCATCAAGGAGGCAGAGGGGAGAATTGAACTCCCAACCTTTTGCTTCACACACAGATGCTGAAATCACTGCACTATCAATCAATTCTCTAACATATAATCTTCTTATCTAGCCATGATCAGAGGAAGTACGCCTCTGTATAGCAACTGTAGGGCAACATGGGTAGGAGGGTGCCACTCATTTGTTGTCTTCCCACAGGCACCTGACTGTTCACGGTGACCTAAACTGTGGGACAAAATATTGAACTACAGACCCTTCAGTCTGCCCAACACAGCCTGTCTTATATTACGTGCACGTATAATTCAACAAAACATATTCAAACAATGGGCCACCACTACAGCCCAGAACCCTCAGTGTCTCACTAATCAGAACCAAGGTTTGGAAAATGGCTTTCTAAAAATGATGCATATCAGTTCCAAGCTCCTCCTAAAAAGTTAGCTGCCTTATAGTTGTAGTTTTAAAAAGTAATACTTCCCCATTCCTTCAAAGTTCCCCAAATAGATAACCACCACTTAGTGGAGCCCCACCAATAACTATGAAAGTAACTGAAAGTTACAGTACAAGGTGCAAAGTGGTGTGATGTAACATAGCTCATTAATTTGCAATCATGATTTAACAATAATTACACCTTTATTTAGGGGGAAGGAATTAAATAATTAGATGTAGTGATTTGTTACTGATTACTTGAAAGGAAAGATGGGGGGGGGTGAACCGGCAGTTCATTTGGACATGCCAGTTCAGCCAACAGCCCAATAGGTGAGTCCTTGCCATTTGGAGGACGCGCTCTAGCTTCCCTGTCCCCGCCCCACCTCCTTCGGGCACTGCTTCTCAGTGGGAACCCACCAAAGGGGGCAGGATTGCTAAACTGCAAAACCCTTGTTGGGCCGTTCATGATAATCTCTACTTCCTATTTCTTGACTTAGGGGAGGAAAGACATTGTGTCAAGTCCTTAAGACTCTCTCAGTTTCACCAATACACAAAAAAGGCAAATAAATAAGCGGCGAAGGGGGTAAGGAGACAGAGAGAATGAGAGCACATTGAAAGAACCTCTTTACGCACCGAGACTGTGGCAGTCCTTTTTTGCTGAGATCGGCCCTTACGCGTTCGCCCACATGTCTGTAGATTTCTACTAAGCTATTTATTGCTGCATCACGAACCTAGCCGTTGAAGAAATACAAACGGGGAAGGGGGGGAGGGAAACAATTTTGTATGAACACAGACATAAAATAAAGCCGGTAGCACAGCTTCGATGGCTACCTTGGTTACTTCTGAGCCCAAAGTCTGGTGGCTATGAAGGGGCGATGCCGGGTGCCCACAGAAAGGGCTCCGAGTGCCACCTTTGGCACCCGTGCCATAGGTTTGCCATCACTGGTCTAGTCCATGTTGTTTAACAGCTTGGCATGGCTACCTGCAATAACTGACACACCAGGATAGGATGAGGCAGTTACTATATATGTACACTGGTATCTCTACTTGCGAGTTTAATCCGTTCTGAATGCATGCTCATAAGGGGGAAAAAACTCATAAGTAGAGCAGCCGTATCTAAAAAATCAAAAATAAAATAAAATAAAAAAATAAAAAAACTGTAAGTAGAGCAGACCACATCTAAAATTTGTAAGGAAGCAGTTAAAATGCCAGTGGTTTTCCGCTCTTAAGTCGAATTGCTCGTAAGTAGAGGTACCACTGTATCTCTTTTGCTTATTTGTGCCAGAATCTGATGTCCAAGCCAAAAACTGCTGGATTTACAGTTGTTTTTAATATTTAAAAAAATTATTCCAATGGTTAAAATCCTCTTATGCAAATTATGACAGCATAGCATGGACAGTTAAGCTTTGGAAGCTACTTGCCCCAAGTTAAGATACCAACATATACATTATCAATTGCATACAGCATTGTGGAACTCAGCCTACAGCTGATAATGCCTAGTAAGATTTCTTAACTTCCAAAAGTCAGTCATTTGTGTAGGTATGTAAGAAGCTTATCTCAATTGTCTCATAATTTCAAATTAGAATTTATAATCCCTATTCCTTAATGAGATCTTTAAAGTGTAACACATTTTATTTAGTATCATATAGAGTTATTTATAAAAAAAGTCAAAAAGGATTTTAACAGAAATAGAAAAAATCATAATTTAAAACATCTGTTTCAATAATTATTTATTTTTCTTTCCTCTGTTGTGAAAAAAACCTTTTTTTACTTTTGCCACTTTTGCCACTGCCTCACTGGAGGCAGCACAGGTTTAAAAAAAAGGCACTGTCACTGAGCCTGTTTGGTAATGCCTTCATTTCAGTGTTTAAATGGACACTGGAATCCAAAATATCTCAGGGCCAAAATTTGAAACTGGTAGCACAAAAACCATCTTACTTGTCCTCCTCTGGACAACATCTCTAAAACAACTGGTCTTGCCGCTCTTCCTAAAGTTGTTTTGATTGTTTGACCAAAGCTTTACATACCCATTCTCAAATTCACCATCCTTTTGGGGGCCCGAATGTTTATCCTGAAATATCAGCTATATTCCTTTCCACAATTAATTGGTTTTAGAAAAATGACTCTCAAGGAAGAACTAACTCAATGCAACTGGAACATGTGTTTGTTGCCCTACAGACATTATTAGTTGTTGTAACTGGTATTATTTTAGTGACAAGACTGAGGTAGCCACATTCTTTTGACCAGCACTGGATACTCTCCTTCAAGGAAGTGAATTCAAATGAAAATCAAATTTAAAAATCCAAAAAGCACCCAAGAATGGCACAATCTCATGTTTAGACATTAGAAGTAGAATATCTAGACCTGACCTATTTGATATATTTATCCATCCTTTCTAAACAATCATGTTTTCCTCTTTTAAGTTATCCATAGGTCAAACCCTTTATTCATTCCCTAAATTTTCTACATCAGGCTTTTTTTTCTCACCACAAACCAGTTCTATCATACTGTTTCCCTTCCACCCTCTTGGCCCAAGAGGTCTTTCCCTGTCTCCATGGCAACAGAGGCGCCATGTTGAAGGGCTACTGATAAATAAGATCCTGTTGAAAGGTTTTTCTTCAAATCTCTAGAGAAGGGGTGAGGAACCCCAAGCCTTAGTGCTATACCCAGTCCTCTGGGATCTCCCTGGACGGCTATGCTCCCAGTCCCCACCATATCATGGCTTGGCTGACCCCCTGCTTCTCTCTCGGCCCCCACCTCAAATGGATGAAATCCTTCTTGTCAAGCTTAGTTATTGGCAGTAAGAGCTTCAAAAGCTTATATATGGTGGCATTTTGAGTCCGTCCATTTTGCATTTAGCCCCGCCCATCCCTGGAATGCAGCCCTACATCATTTCTCTGAATCTGAATTTGGGCCCTAAGGCTTAAAACTGGATCCTCAGCCTTCTTTTAGAGAGGAAGAAGGAAAACGTTGGGGCTGATCATCAGTGTTGAAGGGTGACTTTACGACCTCTCCCCCTTGAGACACTCACCCTATCCCTTTTTCAACTGTCACTGTCCCCGAGTACAACTGCTCCCTGGCAGGGTTCTGGAACTTTGAAGGCCAGTGGACCCAGCTCTGGCTTGACAGGGGAAGCCCTCGACCTATGAAGCTGCAAATCAGCTTACCCAATATACACCAAAAAGGAAGCTGCAGTCAGAATTTGGAAAACCTGCTTTTATGGTCTACTCTACATTTCTCCCAGCCAACACTAGGAAAGCTACAGGGGTCGTAGTAACTTTTCCAAGTGCTGGCTCTGAAGATAAGAGGCACAATATGGCTCTGCATATATAAACTGTGTAAAAGGAGCATGTGGCAATTAGTGGAGAACAAAGTGGTGGTATGTCATGGAACAACACCACAGAAGAAGATAACAGTGCCTCACCCAGACCTTATTGCTGATTGCAAAGGGCCTGCCATAGCCGTTGCAGCTTCAGGGCCTCAAAAGTATAGGCCTACCACTTGGCCATCTTTAGGTCAGACAAGCTAAAAATCCTCTTCTGCATTGCTAAGGCCTTGGCTGTTCCTTAAGCATCGCTTCCAAGCCGAGTACTAGGATACTGAGGTAAGTAAACTATGGTAGTCGCCAATTCCTCCATTCTCTACATCAGGGGTGGGGAACCTCTTGCTCTAAGACATCTTGGACTACTGCCCCAATTATCCTTTACCACTGGCCATATTGGCTATGCCTTTGAGGAGCTGAACTCTCAACACCATCTGGAAGGACAAAAAAGCTTCCATGCCTGCCCCCTTCATATTGAGAAAAAACACTAGTTAACACAATCTGTTGCGAATCCAGAACAAAAATGTCTGTATTTTTAAAATTAGAAGACTTAATATATGCCAAAGGGACATTTCCCCAAAGTGAAAACCAAAAAAGGTGGACTCCTTTAACATCACTACTCTTTTTCATTTAAAATGTTTCAACCAACAGAGGGCAATACTGAGTCACGATGTATATACTCTCTTGTGTCTTTGATGTTACATCCGTGCAGTAAAACTGGCACTTAATGAGAGATGGATTATGATCTGATGAAATATTGTGTCTACTTAGTTTGGTAAATGCCTATTAGAATATTTATTTAAAGAAGTGGCTATCTATTCAATTACTGAAACAATCATTTAACATCTGACAAATTGTTTGCTTCTATAAAATATACATATCTGAATTAAATCTTAATCTTTGGAAGTATCAAGAAGGTAGCATTTCTAGGAAGATTATGCTGGCTTCTAGGAATAATGTGGGCTCCGTGCACAAAAAAGCTAAGGGCAGGAATGACAAGAAAACTCGTGGTCTTCTTGTTTAGTCAATCCCAGAAGAAGAAACAAGTCAATAATTTATAGACAGTACTTTGAGAGTGGGTGTTTTACCAATAAACGAATAGCTCCTCTTCCTTTCTCTCACCAAACCATTTAAAGTCCACAAAATAAAATAAAAAACACATGCCTCTCTCCTTACATCACCACAGACATCCCACTCCAAAAAAAAAAAAAAAACTTACCTGGCTGTTTGGATCTCCAAGTAAATTACATATATGTGGCACAATTTTGCTCAGTGTTAAACTCTGAGCTCCAGATCTAAAGTACACAAAGGGAAAAAAGAAAGAAATTGAGGAAAAAGGAAATGAATGTTCGATGAGTGTTATTTTTCAATCATTTGTATGCAGGTAGCAGATATCAGAATGTACCGAGCTGCCTAGATGCCCTAAGCACATCCAATCTCGCCTGATTTTGGAAGCTAAGCGGGGTCAGCCCTGGCTAATACTTGGATGGGAGACCACCAGGGAATACCAGGTGCTGTAGGCGCCTGGAGTAGCAACTGGCAAACCACTCCAGTATTCCTGCCAAGAAAACTCCATGAACATGGAGTCGCGGAGAGTCGGTAATGACACAACACACGCACACACACACACACACACACACACACACACACACACACACACACACACACACACACACACACACACACACACACACACACACACAAGAATGTACTGGAAGCCACAACTTACGCATTGAGTGTTGCAATAAGGCAGAGGCAAATTCCTTCTCTTGTCCGGAAATTCTTGTGTTTAAATCCTCCCAAAATCCTGTCCCATACATACTGTCACAGAGAAAAAAGAAAATGTGAGATGCAATTTGGCCTTTTTATAAATCTTCAATACCCTAGTCACAAGAGAAGAGGCAGGGGGCACGCATACACCAATAAGCATGTATGCATGTGTGTGTGTGTGTGTGTGTGTGTGTGTGTGTGTGTGTGTGTGTGTGTGTGTGTGCGTGTGCGCGCACACACACACACACACACACACACAAGTACATGAAGTCACAGGTAGGAGTGGGAAAAGTCAGTGATTAAAATAACTACCCTCCCCCCCGCCCCGAAACAGAGGTCATTATTGCATAAGCCAGTCGGTATTCTGGGCCTTTCCTCTTGTATTGCCTTACATGGGTCACAGATGATCACCAAACCTCCAGAAAGCTTTGACTTGAACATCCACCCACAAGAAGATAAATAGATCCAGCACATATAGTTAAAACCCACTCAAGTCTGCCAGTAAAAAACATTGGACAACATCCTGTTCCATTTCCACTGGCCAAAAGGAAATAGCCCAACTTATAGCAGCTATTTGCTGTTAATTAGCAAGTCCCCGCTTGGCTGCTTCTGTGTGTACCAAATATATGGCTTGGCATCCGGACAAGAATTTAAGCAGGGATTTGTTAATTAGCAGCAATTAGCTGTTGCTATTCACCTCCTGCCAACGTAATAACAGGACAGGACTTTGACCATTTAAATAACATTACCGTGGATATAAAGTACAGTTTTCTAGAACAGGAGGTAGACAGGACATTTGCAGCCAGTAAGAGGTTTTCATTTCCCCATCTGGGAGTGATTTTATCTCAGTGAATCACTGGTTGGGTACTGCTTCTAAATTTTAAACCTTAAATTCAGCCCATCCCTACTGTGCAACTGGCTCTAACTACAGCTTAATGTACTGCAATACATTGTGATATGGCCGCTGGCATCTTTCTTAATTCTTCTGCTCTCACCCAAACCCCGGGCCACATAATTTCACAAAAAACAATGAGCAACTCACTAAGAAACTGGTATGCCCTTCTCTTGGGAATAACAATATAATCCTACAGGAATCAGGAGAAGAAATGGGATGCCAACAAACCTCTCATTGGTTTGACAATCAGCCTCCATCTTGGGATTTTGCTTTAACTGCTGCTTCTAAAGCTTCAAAACCTATCAGGCTAGTCTGTGTACTTTTCTGCCTCTCTTTTCCCAACAAGCTGGGTATGTCCAAAGAAAATTCTTATAGGACAAGACAGCTTGCCCGTTTCTGATAGTTCGGTAATCAATCAAGATATTGTCTACCCTTGTTTTCGGATTTTGTACAAAGCCCATGCAGCTCCCTTGTACTTTTTCTGCCCAGTATTATAGTTATCTCTTCAGAGATCTGCACAGAGAAATGGATGCCAGAGTTGGGTGTTAAACTAACGGGGTGGTGTTAGAAGCAGAGCTAGTAGCATGACCTCATTCCTTGCTAGTACGTGGTCTCATATTGAACATTCTGCACATGTGTGGTGTGTAATACATGAAGAGGGGTTTCCACAGTACTCTTGGGAGCACCTTAGACATAAATACTTACCTCATAGAGAATAGGGACTTAGAATGTCCTTCCCTTGATCTGATAGTCCTTATTTTGGGACACATTTAAAAAGACTACCTATTCTTGAGTCATTAGAGCATGAGCTCAGGAACATAGCCATTCCATTCTATCAAATCATAAGAATCTATTAATTTATTCCATATATTCCCTATCTCTGTTCAGACACTCAAGGCATTTGATTCTAATTCCCAATACAAAAGCTTTAGAATTACTATTACTTGAGAATATCCATTCATAAATCCACCATTGCCTAGTTAGGGCTGAGGAAAAGGAGACTGCCACCACAGAGTCTTCAGAAGTCTGCCTTTACTATTTGTTTTTTGTTTGTTGTTTGTTTTTGTTTTTACAACATATATGCCACCCACTACCCAAAGGTCTCTGGGCAGCTTACAATCAAAAGAATTAAAACAGTTAAAACATAAAATATAAATAAATAATTAAAACAGCAATAAAAAATTACGCTAAAATTGCTAAAAATAACTAGAAAGCTAGACCCTAGCCAGTGAAAACAGAATTGTCCAAATGACTGCAAACCCAAAATAAAACCCCACAAAAAAATTCTTCCCAGCGCAGAAGCCAATTGCTGGTAAGTTGCAAATTTCTAAAAACCCACCTGAGGACTAGCAGCTTGTTCCATGATTTTTAGCAGCAGTGCCTGATCCTGCTCTCGCACCGAGTCTTTTGAATCTCCCAGCCTGTCAATTAAACTAGGCAGCACTGGAGATAAAAAGCAAAGTTGATTAGAGAAAAAGGATATGGAAGGACAGAGCTAAAAGTACCAACAGATACTACCCACCAGGTTCAAATGTCCCTGAACAGCAGGGGTCTGATAAGCTATAAGTAGGGAAGGAATGGATGTCTGCCTTGGACAACTGGATACATACCAAGCTGCCATGAAACAATCATCATAGGCCAGAATCCTGTTGGTATTTGCCTAATTTGACATGACTCCCCATGGCTAACTGAGGAGCTGCTGAGGCCCACCTCATTTGCACAATCAAGCAGATGGCCAGGCAGATAACTGAGATGGGCTCCAGCATCTCGTCAAATAGTCGCAATACCCACTGCAAATTACGCAAAACTTAGAAAAACACCAGCAGGAGTCGGGGCACCATACTCCATTGTTTCATCTTTCCATTACGCAGCTATTTTCATCTAAGCCACCCAGAGGCGTTGTCCTTCCCATCAAAGAGTTCATAAATAATGCAGAGAAAAAGCAAAGAAAAACGAAGCAAAACAGTTTTCCTTGCAAGTTTTCCAAGAGGTTCAGCTACATTTTAATGCACTTGCCGCATCAACTGCCCATCTGCACCCAATCTGGAGACACCAAAAATGCAGAATTGGGGGGGGGGATCCAGAAAGGAAGAAAACCATGTTCTTGAAACTAAGCTTGAAAACTGGAACACTATATATAGCATGGGAGCTAGGCTCTTTCTGACTACGCAGTCCAGAGGTCTCAAAGATGGATGCAGCCACAAGCATCATTTGCCCTGCGTCTCCTTCAAAGATGTCCACTGCCCTGCACAAGCCTCTGAAGGGAGCAGGCCTCATTAGTTTCAATTTTTTTTCTGTGTAACAAACAGGAACAGATCCAGCCCAAGAGGCATTCAGGTGCCCAGTGTAGTCACCATGAAAGAGCATCACCAAATGTATGAATTTGGAATCCCGTGTCCCAAAAAGGATGGAGAAACAGTAAACTGGAGTTCAATTAGTAAGGGGTTGTTAGCTATTTTACTTCAAGGATGAGAATTAAGGGCTTCACAAGCCATGTGTGGCCCCATGGGCAATTTTTGAGGCACTCTTAGCACCCCTCAATCAGTTTTTTTTAAAAAAAAAAAAAATTCTCTTAGCTAAAACAAGAACATTGTTCTTCTAGGGTAATAATTTTCCTTTTAACTAAAGCATGCCGATGGATGTATACCCTGTTTTAGAAAGAAGAAAAATATGTTTATTTTTTCCCCCCAAACCAGAAGCAAACGTCTACGGTAAAAATGGACGCAACTTTCCAGTACCTTTAATTAATCGTCACTTGCAGGGGCTGGTACAGGGGACAAAAGGTGTTGGGACCTGGAAATATGGTCCTCGGAGCACCAAAGTTTGTTCAGCCCTGTTTTACCGTTTGCCCTACCAGCAGACAACCTGAGCCGCGACAGCACAGTTGCTGCCGTAGCAAACGAATTCTTTTTACTGCTGTGACAGCTTAAGAACAGCAGACTCTCTCTCTCCATTTCTACACAAGACTCAAAATAAATATTTTCACCGTGGCCAACAAGCCAATAGGCACACAATCCAGTACTCCACAGCCTTTTTTGGGCTCACTTTCATCCCGCTGTCCTTACCTGTGCCAATTTGGGCTTTAAATCTATCTTGGAGCCTCGACACCAGTGCAGATAAAATGTCCAAGCCCAGCAGGACAACCTGCAAACAAAGAAAAAAGAGAGAGACACACGTGGTAGGTTAACATGTGAAGCAAACCCTGGAGTGAGTATGCAAGCTAAACATTAAAAAGGAGGTACAGTAGAGCAAGTTCTCCCTCCTGCTGTCCTATTATTCATAACTCTTGGGGGAAATTAAGGATTTTTAAAGTTACATAGTCCCACTGGTATTTACTGTATATACTCAAATATAAGCCTAGTTTTTCAGCCCTAATTTTGGGCTGAAAAAAGGGGCCCTCAACGTATATTCGGGTCAATACTTTTAGCCACTGAGGCAAGTGCTTGGGTCGGTGGCTAAAAGTCATTTTAAACGTTGCGTGCCGCTTCTCATGAGCCCCCTCTGCTTGGAGATGATACATTTTCCTCCAGGAATCTGTCAAATCCCCTTTTGAAGGCATCCAGGCCAGATGCCATCACCACATCCTGTGGCAGGGAGTTCCACAGACTAACAACACGCTGGGTGAAAAAATATTTTCTTTTGTCTGTTCTTACTCTCCCAGCCCTCAATTTGAGTGTATGTCCTCTAGTTCTGGTATTTTGTGAAAGGGAGAAGAGCATCCCTCTGCCCACTTTACTCATGCCATCCATTATTTTGTACATTTCAGTCATATCCCCCCTCAGGCACCTTTTTTCCAGACTAAAGAGCCCCAAATGTTTTAGCCTTTCCTCATAAGGGAGGTGCCCCAGCCCAGTAATCATTTTGGTGATTGGTAGGTTCTACAGGTAGGATCACCATGTTTTAGTTGAGTTTCCAGCATGTGTGATCCCAATAGGCAGTGGTATTGAACCCAACAGGCATTGGTACGTTTCCCTCCCTAATAATTCAGTGCTATGACACATGGTTGGCAAGCCAATAAAGTGACAAGACACTTCCCAAAGGATGGGGAAAGGGGGGGGGGATCCAGCTTTCACCTGTCCCTATGGAAGGAGAGGCAGAAAATGAAGTGGAGGGGGTCTTGTCTGACTTTTCTTTTCAATCCAGCACCAGGTCACTTCGACAACAGGCCAAGAAAGAGACATGTCACTTATTAATAAATTGGAAAAGACCACCGAGCTTTTCTCCCATGAGGGGGTCAGGAGGGAATGCACAGGCGTGGAGGCTGAAATGGGGTACAATGGGCTGAATAGCTTTGAGGTGGGGTGCAATCTCCTTTTCTGAAACCATCTGATCCTCATGCATGGATCCAAGAGTCAGACCACACTTGTAAAAGACCCCATTTAGCTCAATCTGGCCTGGGATATTTTCTCTGTCTAGTTACACCTTAGTGACTACCATGTAACTGTACCTGAGCAAAAGACAACTTTGCACCTGTCAGTCGTCTGTGATCTCAAAAACGTTCATCTAAAGGAGATAATGCTATCCAATTATCTCCATGCTGAATCTGTGACCTAATTACTCTTACAGTCATGTATGTATTAGATTTGGGCAGTTGATTCTTATTCTCTATTCCCACCGTGTGAGATCAACCCTTCCCAGGTCGGCAAGTGGCCCCTCCTCTGGATCCATGGAGTCTACATCAGCATGTATCAATGGGATTTAATGAAACTTGGGAAGGAGAGTCAGCAACTGAGAACTGCCTCGACAAACAGTCCAACTGCATGGTAAATTCACTCTACTTAACCCTGGGCTCAAGGTTTTCACTTTGCAGTCGCCCCCCACCTCCTTACTGCACTGAGAGATTTAAGTCCACAATTCATTGGGGGGGGGGATGGGCCTATGAAGCTTGAGGCATGGGGAAGCTGAGGCCAGTATGACCGTAGTGAGGATAGTATTGCATAATCCCACTCCTGGGACATAGTGAGGTCTCTGCATCCATCTTCTCAGCTTGAAAGGCTTCTCCCAGTTCACCTACAGCTGCACTATGCTGGTCCCTTTGTCCTCCTCCTCCTCCTCCTCCTCCTCCTCCTCCTCTATTATTCAGTCTAGAAGTCTAGAAACTCTATCCAGGCTCCTTCTAGTTGAGTCTGCCCCTCCACCTCAGGCAGCACAGCTTTTACAGTTTCCAGTTTCCTCCTGAGGTTGGCTCCTCTTCTAGGGAGTTCTCTGCTGCTAACTGCTGCAGTGTAACTCCCAAATCACCATTTCTTTCTCTTTCTTTCTTTCTTTCTTTCTCTCTTTCTTTCTCTCTTTCTTTCTTTCTTTCTTTTCCTTCCTTCCTTCTTTCCTTTTTCTCTTCCTTCCTTCCTTCCTTCCTTCCTTCCTTCCTTCCTTCCTTCCTTCCTTCCTTTACCCAGCATTTCCCCTTACAAAGGACCCAACTTAACCCATTAAAGAGACAATATTTAAAAGCAGAAGTATGCAAATATTTCAAAAGAAGTGTGCAACTTATTTTGCTTCAAATTTAAACAAGTATCTATTATTCTCATTTGATAGAAATGGCCTCTGTTTATGTTGCTCAGCCCTAGGGCGTATGTACTCATTAGGTGTTTAAAAAACAACAACACCCTTGTTCAGGGGGCCCTTGTCCCAACCTAGGTGTGGTGGGGATTTATTCCCAAGCAAACATCCACACAGGATTTAAGCATTCACATATTTTTCTTAAGACTACAACTCCCACAGTCCCTCCTGGCTGGATCTCAAACCTCTGAGCAATGGAGGGGGCTGGGGAAATCCGCCAGAAAAATAAAACGGTGCTTAAAGTCATTTATGGCTTTTATTGGGGAAAGAAAGACGCCGCAGACAAGCAATGGAAGGAGGGAGGGAGGGAGGATCTCATCGGCGCTCGCCATCACTTCGAAAGCTTTGCTGGAAAAACGCCTCTGGAAAGGAGAGAGAGAAGGCAGCTCCTCCCACCGCAGCTGGTTTCGCTTCGTAAGACCGTCTATGCAAATTACCAAGCTGAGTGTTGCGATGCATTCTGGGTAGAACCTAAACCCGCGCCCAGGGGGCTACCGGCCGGCTGGTTTAGCGGCACGCGTGTGTTGGGGGGGGGGGAACGTGTCATTATTATTGCGTCACCTAGCCGAGGCCTTCGCTGTATGCAAATCACACCCACCCAATCATTCCTCGCCGTGACCTCAGTGGTATTCCCGTTCACCTCCCCGGCTCGCCCCGTGCCTTCTGGCTCTCAACCATCCTTATCTTGGGTTGCGCTACTGTTCAATGAACGTATAGTGAGAACAGTACTGCTAACGCCACCACAACACATAAGCATCCCTGGGGTTTATACCCCATTGAGGTGCAATTTTTGGAACCTTGCTTGCACCGCAACTATACTGTTTTCTGCAAAAACAAAATAATACTATTGTATTTATATCACACACTGTATGCTTGCAAGTGGGAAACAAACGAGTTTCTCATGCAGGTTCAATAGACGTCACTAGATGGTGCTGTAGAACTTACGGTTTGAAATCGACGGCATTTGAAACCTTCCTACGAGAATCGTTTGTTCTACTCCGAACTTGCAAACGACAGCTAAACTGAGCCATTGAATGCTTAAATCATGATTATACAAAGATACTTTCGATTCCTGCTTATGGGATTTCCTTTTAATTGTCCTGGCTTGTATTGTCAAGAGCATCTGGCGAAGAAAGCCTGAAGCTACCAAGACATCAATCTAATCCTTAGGTTCACTTGTAACCCACCCACTACAGGACAGGGCTTATGTTAGTTACACTGCAAGACGATCAGGAAAACGGAAATATGAGAGGATAATCTGCCGTGTACAGGGGTGGGGGTGGAACTGGAACTTCAGACAATATATAACAATGAGCAGCAACCTCATTTGCAAGTCTGAAGGAGGAAAGAAACAAAGGTTTTAGAGCTGGCCAGCAACATACAAATATCTGGAAGTTGAGTTATGGCAACTGGACTTCCTTTGGTGAGATATTTCACTGCTGATCCAAACAGCACTTAAGGCCTGTGGATATCCAAAGTGGGCCTTCAACAAAGCAGTGTGCTGACCCAGAAGAACAAGAGCTGATGAAAAAACCTAGTCATTCCGTACATGGCTGGAGTGTCTGAAAAGTTTAAAATGATTTTTGCAAAAAACTACATCCCTGTTTACTTCAAACACACAAACACACAAACACACTAAGGCAGAGACTTGTCCACCCAAAGGACCCAACACCAAAACAGCAATATAGTATACATGGTCCAATGCAGTGAGAAGTGTGCAGACCTCTACACTGGAGAAACTAAACAGCCATTAAACAGAAGGATGGCCCAACACAGGAGGGGTAACAGCTCAGGACCAGAATCCTCAGTACACCTCCATTTGGAGGACAAAGGGCACTCATTCAAAGATGAGGATGCACACATATTAGACAGAGAAGATAGGTGGTTTGAGTGAGGGGTCAGGGAAGCCATTCATATGAGTATTGAAACCCCTCTCTCAACAGGGGTGGGGGGCTCAGGCACAGTCTATCTGCTAATCAGGCAGTGATTTCAACAATCCCCAGACAAATCAAAAATACTTCACACCTCCACCAGGAAGGCCATAGCTAAGGACCCATGAATTTCAGCACCTAAGGCCATTGTTCACCTAATGGCCTATTGAGACTATTGTCCACCTAACAAACCTATTCAAGCCATTGTTCATTTTATGAGCCTATTTCAGACCAGAGTGACAGGTCGAAGTGAACTATAAAATGGAGGACTCACAACTAGCTTTCCTTAAACTGATGAAGCTGTTTGGATGAGCAGTGAAACGTTTCAATCTCTGAAGAAAAAGAAGTCCAGTTGCCATGACTCAACTTCCAGATAAATTCACCTGGATGACTGAGAATCTTCACAGACATATGCAGTACATAAAATGTAAACAAGATATCAAGTATAGTTGTCTACTCTGTATATTTTAGAAAAGTAGCAGTATTTGTTTTTAAAAATGTCTATTGTTGTCTCACTTTTTTCTGTAAAGCACCAGGATATGCCTGCTTTGCCTCTTTTATTTCTGATTTAGACAGGGATCAGGGATCTCCCATCCACATTTTAAGGAACTAAGAAAATTGAATCTGGTGAACATTCTACAGTTTAAAACTTAATGCTTGCACTGACTAATTTGACTCCTCCTCCTGCACCTACAAATAGGAAGCGTACTAGATTTAGCTGATACAGTTGAAATCAATCAATCTTATACAGAATCTTGTGCAAGTACGCATAGATATCAGCTTGCATGATACTCTTTCTTTAAAAAAAAACTTCTGAACAGCCTGATCAACATCTTGTACAGCAAAGAAAGAAAAATCCAGAAGGATGTTACTTATTTTGAATCACACAAAAAGAACCAGCTACCTATACTGGATACTGCCCAAATTATCATCCATCATGAGGAGAAAGTACTGGTATCTATGATGCACAACTTAGCTCCCTGAGGAAAAAGAAAACAAGCTGATCTCATATACTACAGAGCCACTTGACCCATAACAAGTACACCATGGACTTACAAAGTAATATTTTATAACATCACAAATGTATCCAGCCAGTAACTGAGCCCAGCAGTAGAGTCAGTCCTTGCACAGGGCTTCTCCTTCTATCCCACCAAACCCACATAGATGATACAGCTCTGTGACAACCTACAATCCTTTTTCCAGACTACATCTCAATTTTTCCACAATGATGACAAACAGAATGGCATCATACAAGCTGTGCCCCCTACTCTCCAAAACAGGATACGTCCAACAACATGAAGAGGAATTATATACTGACCCACATCCAGCTTCCTCCCAGCACCACAAAAAGAAGAACTCTTCATTGACACCACCAAAAGGTTGAAATAAGGCACTTTTATATTGAGTACAGTACTTTTGCCACCATGTCAAGGCTCAGATCATAAACACAGAGCCCCAATTTACCATACAAAATCATTTGAACACAGTGTGATGCTATTCCCAGTCTCAGAAACAATTCCAAATAGTCATCAAAGAGGCAGATAAGGGTGGTGCTGTGGCTGTCATGGACAAATCCAAGCTACACGCAAGATGAGAGACAATTATTCTACTCTAAATTTTACCAGCCCCCTTCACCACAGACCCAATCACCAAATATTAAAAGGATATACAAAACCTTATGAAAAAAAATCCCTAAAAACATGTGTGAACAAATCCTGGCTAAACATACCACAAGTATCTCAACCAAACATCCTTTACCTACACAAAACAGGAAACCATGGCAGACCCATTATTATCAAGCATCAATACTGTGATGGCTGGCCTGATTTCAGAAGCTAAGCAGGGTCGGCCCTGGCTAGTACTTGGATGGGAGACCACCAGGGAATACCAGGTGCTGTAGGCGCCTGGAGTAGGAACTGGCAAGCCACTCCAGTATTCCTGCCAAGAAAACTCCATGGACATGGAGTCACGAAGAGTCGTCACAACTGTAACGACACAATACACACACACACTGCCCTTAAACCACCCCACACTGAGTCAGACTACTAGAAGCTATCTCAAATATTTCTTTCTTTCTTTTTGGATTTATATACCACCAAGCTCAATTCAAAGAACAACTCCAGGCTGAGTAATACCATTCAAAACAAAGCACACAAAACCACCACCCTCTGTAACTTTGTATTTGTACACAACCTTCTACAATAAAACCTTGCATGGTCTCACAATATGCAAACATATTCAAGACTGACCTACAACAATGCTTTCTACATCCAAAAAACATTTCTCCATTTGAGGTACATGAATGACATCTTTCCAACTTGGATCCACAGAAAGGAATCTGTTGAGAAATTCCACCAGGATTTCAATAACTTTCATCCAAACATCAAACTCATCCTGGAACAACCTACACCACAGGTACATTTTCTAGATAACACTGTAAAATTACAACATGGACATCTTAGTACTACTGATCAAAACACCTAATTGCATGCTTCTAGCTTCCATCCTGAACATGCAATAAAATCCATTGTTTACAATCAAGCCCTCTGAAGCTATTCCAACTGCTCAGACCCACAAAATACATTCCTCAGGTCTAGAAAATACATTCCTGAGACTACAATATCCACCCAATGTGATTAAGGAACATATTAACAAAGCAAAACAGATACTGTACCTAGAAGTAACCTACAGAGCCAAAAGAGAAAGTGACCATACACCACTAATTGTCACTTTTAGTCCACAACTGAGGCCACCCACACATATATAAGTAATCAGAGAGAGAGAGAGAGAGAGAGAGAGAGAGAGAGAGAGAGAGTGTTTCAGCATGTCTTGCAAACAAAAAAATATACTCAGGATGCATTGCACACACACCTCATAGTTTGGGGAGGGGTGGTAGGAGTTAAGAGCATTTTTTCATGGTGTTTGGGAGCCATTCTGGACATTTTTTGCTGAAGGATTTGGAACTTTTGAACTTGGAAAGGTAGGGAGCTGAGGTTTCCTTGCTTTTTTCTGTCTTTTCATTGCTTTCCATTGCAAATGTTGGGGTGAGCTGAGGAGGGGTTTGCAGAGAATTGCCCTGGCTTTTTTCCAGTCGGTTTCCATTGCTTTCCATTGCAAAATGGAGGGGTGAGCTGAGGAGGGGTTAGCAGACAATCATCCTGGCTTTTTTCTGTCTTTCCATTGCTTTCCATTGCAAAACGGAAGGTGAGCTGAGGAGGGGTTTGCAGATGATCGTCCTAGCTTTTTTTCTGTGTGTTTGGTGGGAACGACTGGGTGGTGGTTGTTTTTTGTTTTTTGTGTTTTTTTTGGACCTTGGTTTTATTGACATTTGAACTGCTTTCCATTGCAGTTTTGGTGTGAAAACGCTGGGGTAGTCTTGCTAGATTCTTTTGTCCATGTTTGTGTTGGATGGGGGGGTTGGGAGGTGTTTCAGCACTGCAAGCCTTTAAAGTGCACTTTATAAAGAGGTCTGGGGGGCGGGGGGAAACACAGCTTTTTTGCTTTTTTTCCAGACCTCTGGAATGGATTTTTCCATTCATTTCAATGGGAAACTGTGTTTCGAATAACAAATTACCTCAGAAAATGAATTAAATTCGTCATCAGAGGTACAACTGTATTCCCAATCTAATTATGTAAGTAATTGGTTGACTGATCGCACTCAAAGAGTGATCATAAACGGCTTCACTTCAGCTTGGAGAGGCGTGATCAGTGGGGTGCCCCAGGGTTCTGTTCTGGGTCCAGTGCTGTTCAATATCTTTATTAATGACTTGGAGGAAGGAATAGAGAGTAGACTGACCAAATTTTCAGATGATACCAAATTGTGAGGGGTTGCTATTTCCCTAGAAGATAAAATGAAAATCCAAAATGACCTTGACAGATTAGAGTGCTGGGCCAAAGCTAATGGAATGGGTTTCAACAGAAGGAAATGTAGGGTGCTGCATCTAAATACAAAGAATTAATTGCACAGATATAGGATGGAAGACACATGTCTGAAAAATAGTACATGTGAAAGAGATCTGGGAGCCTTGGTGGATGACAAATTGAACATGAGTCAACAGTGTGACGCGGTGGCCAGGAAAGCCAACGCAATTCTTGTTTGCATCAAAAGAAGCATAGTATCTAGATCAGTGGTTCTCAACCTGTGGGTCCCCAGATTTATTTATTTATTTATTTATTTATTTATTTATTTATTTATTTATTTATCTATCTATTTATCTATCTATCTATCTATCTATCTATCTATCATGAGGCTTGTATACCGCCCGTCTTCCCAAAGGAACTCCGGGTGGTTCACAACAAAATAAATCAACAATTCAAACAACTCAACAGACGACAGATAACTACAATTAACAAACAATTTAAAAATACAACCCTGGCATAAAACTAAGAGCATAAAACTAAGCATATGGCGGACAAAAAAATTAACTTAAATTAAGTCACCAAATGCCTTGGTGTTCTTGGACTACAACTCCCAGAAGCCTCTACCACTCATTGTGCTGGAAGGGGTTTCTGGGAGATGCAGTCCAGGAACATCTGAGGACCCGCAGGTTGAGAACCACTGATCTAGATCAAGGGCAGTGATAGTACCACTCTATTCTGCTCTGGTCAGACCCCACCTGGAGTACTGAGTCCAGTTCTGCCCACATCAATTTAAAAAGGATACTAACAACCTTGAGTGGGTCCAGAGGAGGGCAACCAGGATGGTTGAATGTCTAGAAGAACGGTCTTACGGGGAGCGGTTTAGGGAGCTGGGAATGTTTAGCCTTACAAAAAGAAGGCTAAGAGGGGATATGATAGCTATGTTTAAATATTTGAAAGGATGTCATATTGAAGAGGGAACAGTTTTTTTTTTTCATGGCTTCAGAGCCTAGGATTCAGGGCAATGGTTTCAAACTACAGGAAAAGAGATTCAGTTTAAACATTAGGAAGAACTTCATGACAGTTAGAGTTGTTCAGCAGTGGAATATGCTGCCACGGAGGGTGGTGGAGTCTCCTTCTTTGGAGGTTTTTAAGCACAGGCTGGATGGCCATCTGTCGGGAGACCTCTGATGGTGGTTCCTACATAGCAGGGGGTCGAACTGGATGGTCCTTGAGGTCTCTTCCAACTCTATGAATCTATGACTCTTCAAATTCATTGTTCTTAAGTGAACACTGTATTTAATGTTTCTGGGTTGTCCTTCAGCGTTGTAAGCTGCCTTGGGTCCTTTCCAAGGGGAAAGGTGGGGTAAAAATATTTCAAATAAGTGAATCAGCATCCTCATCCAATTCCAAAACAATGACCATGATAGACCTGCAGCAGAAAGACAACAAAACCCCCAAACCATCTTTGAATCAGCTGTGGAATTTTGGGAAAGCAAGAGAAAACAACACACAAGAGGAGCAACAGGGGTCTGGTTTGGCAACACAGAAGGGGTATATGAAGGGAAACAAATGGAAGGCTTGTGGCAAAATGAATAAAGGGAGGTTAGTAGCTACTCGCATTGTCTTTAAATGTCTCTTCTGGAAAGAGGTGTTTTCCTGCTACAGGCACCCTTAGACAAAGGATTATTCCATACACGATGGAGAATGAAGCAGTGGAATAAGTCATACTGTGTCAAAGAACACAGGAGGAATACTACGCCCCCGCCCCCCACATTAAGAAAAAATCCCTTTCAAAACAGAAACCTGGGGGTAGGGAGATGTATTATAGGTTTCTGACTATTCTGCTTTGCTGATGTTGCTTCTGATTTTTATAGAAAGGGCTGTGTTGCACTACAGGGGGACATCCAGAAATAAGGCCTCCTGCCTGCAACTTACACAGCATGGTTCATTTTACCACCTCATTCTCTGGCCTACATCTGCTAGGCCTAAATGTTGTGTGGAGCCATTTACTTACTGAACCAATTCTCTCGGGTTGCTTCATGAAGTGAGTGTCATTGCCAGGGCTCCATGCCTGTCCAGTTGTCAACTGTCTCCCTCAGTTCTTGCCACACAGTGAAGCTTCTTGGCTGTTTGTGGTCTACCTGACAGGGTTATTGAGAGAGGGAAAATCCATATATGCTTGCCTGAGCTATCTGGAGGTAGAATAAGCCCTAAGTGACCTGCATGTGGGACAAAGGACTACATGCTACTTGCCTGCTTGGTTAACTAATTGTACAAAGAACCATGCAGGGAATCAGAGCAATACTGATTCAGAAGCCGATTAGATATTTTCTCTCCAATAAGTTTTAAAAGCTGGATTCTCACTCCCTCTGCATGTCCGAGCTGCCTAGAAAGCCTTGAAATAAAAACACTATTCTCCTGTTTTGTGGTCTTCAAGGAGCCACAAGATTCTCAAGCTCTTTCTTCTACAAAAAGGCTAAACAAAGCTACTGTGTCCTTCAAGCTTAAGGATGATTTTATTTTAAGAAAACAGTTTCTCCATAAACACTGTCAAAAAGCCAGTACTTATAAACAAGGCATAAACTAACTCATCCGCAGGCACCCATTTTGTGATCTAAGGCTGTGTTACTTAAAAAATGTGTTTCTTTTCATGAGAGAGGGCAAGCCGATTCCCACACTGGATGTTGAGGGTTGTGTCCAAGCTGGGGCCTTCGTGGATGATGAGGGGAATCCAGGAGTGGAAGATATTACCTGACAAACTGTTCCTGGACAACAGGACCCTTTTCCGACCTTCCTAAAATAATTCTCCTAGAAAGATACACACACCACTTTTGAGCCTAAGTCTCTTGGGGCAGGGTAAAAGAACACATTGGCACAAAACCCACAGAAAAAGCAGGGAAAAAACCCGGTAAATCTTAGCAGAACTCATTAAAACACAGTTCCCAGAGGCTTCGAATGCTGAAATGCCTGAGGAAACCAGGCTCCTCTGGGGACCAGCGCATCTTCAAGGCAATCTGGTATAAGAAAATCTTCCCTGAGAAGGTCCCACCAACAGGAAAATTAACAGCAACCCCCCACCACACACACACACAATCTGGTCACAATCTGCTTCTTACACCAAGTGGCAGAAGGGCCCAAAGCAACTTTCACACACACACATGGCAAAAATGTCCCAAGAACAGATGATACTGGTCTGTGAGCTCCAATACCAGGCGCCCATTCCATCCACCACAATAATATGCAGAAAATAGGCACCAGTATACAGAACCAGCAAGGGGCCAAGGGAAAAGGAAGACCAGTGGGAAGTCACAGGACAGGACACCACTAGTTTCCAATTACAACTGCTGCCTTACAAGTATAAGGAAGCTAGAGTGAAACCCACAAGGCTCTAAATATAAAGGCCATTAAATTCCCCAGCCCACTCTTGGCTCCTAGGATCAGACAATGGGGAAACAGTTAAGCCCTTTGAGACTTTTTAGCTATTTGCTTGTCTAACCAGCAGTTAAAATTAGCCAAGGGGGTTCATGTCACTGCAGCAATTATGAAGCTGTTCCATGAACTGAAGCAAGGGCAATCTCACACTGCTACAGTACTTTTGAAGACAAAAGAGGTCACCACAGCTGGCTGCTCATGGCCGATGCTGTCACACCACTAACAGATCAGTCACCAGTGACCCAGTGTACCATCCATGGCTCATGGGTTGCCCTGCAGCACATTTTGTTGAGTATATATCACGGGGCTTCACGGTTTTACCATTACTCTTCAAATAAGGTCTTGCCCAACTCAGGTGAGCAAGGATCAAGGAATGCAATTGCTTCCTTTGAAATGTGGTGCTGGAGGAGAGCTCTGCAGATGTCCTGGACTGCCAGAAAGACAAACTAGTGGGTCCTAGATCAAATCAAACCTGAACTGGAGATAGATGAAAGTTGTGGCTCTCCTACTTTTGACACAACATAAGAAGGCAAAATTCTGTAGAAAAGAGTATACATGTTGGGAAAGGTGGAAAGCAGCACAAAAAGAGGAAGACCAGATATGAGATGGGATTGCTTCCCATAGGAAGGCACAGGCTTGAGTCTGCAGGAATTGAGCAGGGCTGTTGAACAAAGGACATTATGGAGACCATCCATCCATCCATCCATCCATCCATCCATCCATCATTCATTCATCCCTCCATTCATTCATTCATTCATTCAGTTAGTATAATTCAGAAGCAACTTGACAGCACATAATAAAGAAGGAACAGGACTAGCAATTGTATAGACCAGCACCACATCGAAGTGAAGAAAAGTAGCAAATAGCACCTGTAGACTCTGGATTAGTCAACTTAAGACCCCAAAAGTAAGACTTCTTCAGCCTTCATGAGTTAGGGCATAAACTATGGTATCTATCAACACCTAGAAAACAAGGCTTCCCAAAGTGTCCACATTTTTGTGATATTATATGCCCTGTCCTGAGTCTTTGCAATGCTATCCTATAATCCTTTCATTGCTAGAAAGTTGAACCCAATGGAGGAGGTCATCCTTCCCACTTTCAACAGGCTCATGATCAATTGGTATCTTGCTGTAAAAATGAATCAGTCACACTAAGGTCAGAATTGTGTCCAAAAAAGTATGTGCAGCAGTGCAGCCCCTAGCAAGTGTGTACTGTACGAATAGTGGCACACTGGTTATAAAATTTGTTGTGCGACTGACATGTGTCCAGCAAAGGATGAAAGGCATTTGCACAACTACTGTGTGCTTTCTTCCTTAAAAAAGAAATGATGATGATGATGATGATGATGATGATGATGATGATGATGATTCTGACTGTAGAATGTTACTACAGTCCATAGGACGATGAGATTCCCTAACAATTGAGGAGAACTCTGGAAGTTGTAGTCAAAAATATTAACCTTCCCTAGCTCTGGATCAGACACAAGGGATACTATGAAGCCATCAAAGAAGCTAGCTGCACCTAAAGCTGCTGACCCGCTGAAGAAATCATTTGGACTACAACTGCTAGCCCCAAGAGAAGGGATGTTTCTGAAGAAGTAAGTACCTTGAGGTTCAAGAGACCTTTTTATGTGCATTGGTGAAGGAGATTTTTAAAAGCGTAAAGCCAATAAATGATTATCTATCCTAACTCATGAGGGCAAAAAATCCATATGCATGAGGCAGCTTTCCCTAAGTATCATATTAACAAGTGGACACTAGGCATTGGACTTCCTGCCTGCAGTTCCCAAAAGTTGCCAGGCCTTCACTCCTGAACCAAAAGATCCAAGTCCTCAAAGGCATTTCTGTTACACTGGTACCTTGGCTAACCTCCCTCTGGAGTCACCATTTGAGGGAGAAGAAAACAGGTGGGAGTAGCTAAGCTCTGTGGGAGCCACAAGGGATTAAGGAACTGGTAGTCTCTCTGCCTCTCCAAGGTTACCTATATATAACTGCCACATATATAAAACTACAAATACAAGAAAGCAGAGAGTTCGTGAAATGCGCAATGCTGCTTTGAATCATTTCAGTAAATATGGCCTCCAATGGGTAAACACACAGAAAGCACGCAGATTCCCTAATGCAGACACGTTCGGGACTGCACTATTAGTGATATAAAGCAAGTTACAGAATAGTTATATCATAGTCAGATTAAAAAAAAATAGCTATAGGTAACCCTTGGTTAAAATTACATAAATAAATCTAGGCTTTGTAGCTAACCAACAGTGCAGAAGTATATACCTATAGTTCACCAGACTACTGTACTGTAAAAATCATTCCGTGTGAAGAAAGCAGACACTCTCTGACTCCTATTTTAGCCCGTTTGGCAAATTGGCTGCTATTACTGTTGCCAGCTTCTTTGTCCTTCATCGACAATAACTAATTTTGTGTAGTATAACTGGGGGACAAGTGGGTTGAGGTACTCACACCCTGCTCCGGTACGGGAAAGGCCTTCTAAATGAATGAACTGACAGGCATTTTATCTATCAGTGGCACAGTGGTTAAATGCCTGTACTGCAGGTAAAACTGTTCACAACCTGGGGTTCAATCCCAGGTAGCAGGCTCATGGTTGACTCAGCCTTCCATCCTTCCGAGGTCAGTAAAATGAGTACCCAGCTTACTGGAGGGGCAATGTGTAGCCTGCATTACTGTAATTAAAAAACTGTAACCCGCCCAGAATTACTTGAAGTGGTATGGGGCGGTATATAAGCAGAACACTTTACTTCCACAGGGGCTTGACTGTTTGGTTCCTGGGATTTCTTAAAATCTACCTAATTGTTCAGAATGGAAACCTTCAAACAATGCTGCTATAGTAATATAACCGTCCCCTTGACAGAGTTTGAAAACCAGATCTTTCATGCCTAGGTCAAATAAAAGGTAAATTCCACACACTGCTACTCCCACATTAAAGGATGGGTTATGCCACCTTTTCTTTTTCTTAACTTGTTTGATTTTTAAGGTTTCCAAACAGTTGCTGCCAATTTTGTTATCTCACTGGTTGACTCTGAGAACTGAGATTTCTTCTGCTGCTGATTTTAGTATTGTAAACAGCTTCTACAAATCTGATTAGGCCTATGTGTCAGATCACATCTAGCTCTCTCTGTGTGTGTGTGTGTGTGTGTGTGTGTGTGTGTGTTTAGGCATCTGGAAAATCAATTCAGCCTAAAAAACAGAATATCTGCTATATCCATGATCATCTTTGTCAGATGGAAAGTTTCTGCTCCTGCTCTGGCCTAGTGTGTAGCATGTTTATGAAAAAGATATAAATATCTTACTTCACCCCCAAGGAATGCAAGCTTACCTTTGTTGTTGTTATCTTTCAGGACTGACACTCTGTGACACTTTTGTCTCAGAACAACATTGACTGTTGAGAGTTTGCTGATTATTACTCGAGTTCTGCCAAGCAGAATTTTATATACAGTACATTTGTTTCTGCTGTTTATTCTTCTCCTCCTCCACAACAAACTTCCAAGGATGAACTGTCACTTCTTTCTTTGTTCTTCCCAACTCTAGACATCTTCTGTTTCTGTTCGTTACCAGAGTTCAATGCCTCCTCCAGCTCCATGTTCCTTTATTTGGAAAGGGGAGTCTGGTAACAACCTTTTTTTTTTTTTTTGCTTATTCTTCATCACCCAGCATTAGCAGGATCCTTTTCTGAACCATGCTGTGGAGGCTGAAAGCATCTTTATTGCCTTCATTTTATTTTTAAAACAAATCTTTAAATCTTTAAACTCATAAACGAAGTCTGCAGGAAAATGTCCTTCCTGCAACATTTAAGAAGGAATATAGATGGTGGTATGTTGACAGAGATACCTCAAGGCCTTCCCTGACTAAGTGATAGCAGCCATGATCCTCACCAGGGATGCAGCGGCAGGAAGGTCTCTTAGTGGCAGCAGGGGAAAGTAGCAGGGCAGGATTGGGGCAAATTGGGGTAAATACACCATCCCTCACAAGAGGCATTTCCAAGACTCCCTTAAGTATGCAGTTACATTTCAGCACTTGACCACACTTGCAGTTCTGGCATGCCTTTGAGTGAACTTTGTTTTTTATTAAACAGAAAACTAAAGATACTGGGAGCACACCTGGGGGCTTGGCGCATTATTAGTCAAATTCTGACACAGTAACAAGTTAACCTATACATAAAACATTTCCTCTATTTTCCTTGTCATTGGCAAATGGCAATAGTGTGGCAGGCCTTTGTGGAATGCAGTCTTCCAGAAGATTGTACTCTGCCTCCTTGTGGGATAAAGAGTGGCCTTTGAGAGCAAAGTTCTTTTTTTAAACCACATGGAAATAATCCCCTTGCATGGATGGGTTATCTCTTTCATTCCTGTAAGTAGAACTAGGTTAACCAGATTCATGGTTTCTTACATTTCAATGTAAGAAAATGTCAAGTAATGCACATTGGGGGGGGGGACCCCAAAACTGTACTTATCAGCTAATGGGTTGTGAACTGTCCATGACAGATCAGGAAAGAGATCTTGGTCTGCTGATGGAGAGCCTGATGAAAGTGTCAACCCAATGAGTGGCAGCGGTAAAGAAGGCCAGTTCTATGCTAGAGAACATTAAAAAGGAGATCGAAAATAAAATGTAATGCCATTGCACAAAACAACGGTAAGGCCACACATGGAGTATTGTATATAGTTCTGGTCACTGCACCTCATAAAACAAAACAAAACCAACATTGTGGAACTGGAAAGGGGGCAGAAGAGAGAAACTAAATTGATTACTGGACTGGGGCATCTCCTTTCTACGAAAAGGCATTGGGTGCTCTTTAGTCTAGAAAAAAGGTGCCATGTGGGACATGGCTGAGATGTACAAAATAATGCAGGGGGAGAAAGTACACAGCTCTTTTCCCTCTCATACAATACCAGAACCAGGGATCATCCACTCAAATTGCAGGTTGCGAAAGTGAGAACAGACAAAAGAAAATACAGTATTTCTTTACCCAGTGTGTTTAGTTTATGGAACTCTTTGCTGCAGCATATGGTGATGGGACCTGGCCTAAGTGCCTTTAAAAGGGGACTGGACTGATTTCTAGGGAAAATTCCATCACAGGTTATAAGCCATGATGAGGGTTCCGTGTTCTCTCCAGACTTAAGAGGAGAGTACTTCAAAATGCCCAACGTTGGGGACTGGTATCAGGAGATAGGTATCTAATTGTCTGTCTCCTGTGCTCCCAGATGTATTTGGTGGGGCCACTGTGAGATACAGGAAGCTGGACTAAATCAGACTCGGGCCTGATCCAGGAGGGCTCCTCATATGTTCTTATGGTCATAATTCCTGTAAGAGGTATCCCCACCACCACCCCCAGTTTCACTGTACTGTTGTCTATGCCCAGCAAATGGCAACAGATGCTCAAGTGAACCAAAAGATTTAAAAAGCTTGTGTTTGGAAGGCAACTCTCCAGAATCTCATGGACAAAATAGGCACTGGTGACCATAGGCTTGTGGGAACTATAATTGTCCCATCCTCCCAAATCAACTCTCTTTTAGCCCCATGTAAGCCTGGGCTTGAGCCTAGACAATGATAGCAAGTACGTACATATTTCCAAAGGGTACTATGGCATTCCAGCCATTACACTCCTTGGTTGGTTTAGTGTGTGTGATCCCATATGAACCTGCCAAACTCTTTTATTCTTACAACAGCAGTGACTTATATAGGAAGGAACAGGAGACACCTGAAATCCTATGCTGTACCCCATGTACAATTTCATACCCAATGGCAATTTCCATCTTAATTCTTCCTAGTAGAAACAATTCCAAAGCTGGCACTGGACAAATGAAGGGCACTCAAATGTACAGCCCATTCTGTGATTTACATTTGTTTTTCTCTTCCACCGCTGCTGCTTCTAAAAGCTACAACAGATATGTCCATTCCTTGGATGGGCAGCTCCTATAATTCAAATATATTTTATTACTGTTGTGCTTTGCATCTCTCAATAATGGTTCACACTTAACTAAAATTAATCTACCCATGATAATAATTACATGGGCATGCAATGAATGGGAAAGAATGAATATCAGTACACCATGGTGTCACTAATTTCAGCCAGTCAGAAAATTTAAAAAAATGATGCTCCTTCTCTTTCAGAGACAACAAAATAAGGCTTAATGTTTGTCCCTCTGCCCACCCCTCTTTAAAAATAGTAACATTGCAGAAATGCCACTACAGATTGTATAGATGGGTCACCACTTCCTCCTCGCCGTTTATTGGGAGGAAGAATTTGTCAAGGTGGTACAGGCACTCAAGCAGAAGGGCTTTGCTTCTTTTTATTACCTACACCACCCAAACAATAACTACTGTATATACTCAAATATAAGCCTAGTTTTTCAGCCCTAATTTTGGGCTGAAAAAAGGGGGCCCTCGACTTATATGCGGGTCAATACTTTTAGCCACTGAGGCAAGTGCTTGGGTCGGTGGCTAAAAGTCATTTTAAACATTGTGTGCCGCTTCTCATGACCCCCGTCTGCATCACAGGGGAGCAGCGTGCAATGTTTAAAATGACTTTTAGCCACTGACCCAAGCACTTGCATCAGTGGCTAAAAGTCATTTTAAACATCACACACCACTCCCTCAGCTCACAAAGGAGGAGCTGCCAGGCCCTGCTGCATTTCCCACCCTAGACTTATACTCGAGTCAATGCATTTCCCCAGTTTTGGGGGCTTAAATTAGGGGCCTCGACTTATACTCGGGTCGACTTATACTCGAGTATATACAGTAAGTGAATAACTAGCTAACTATGTGAATAACTAACTAACTAACTATGACTCTTTTGCAATCCCATTCATAATAACAAGCTCATGGCAGCTGAATTTAACAAGCATAACATTATATTTTCACACAATTTCATTGCAGGGAAATGCAATAGGCCTGTGTTACAAAAAATAAAGCCTTATTTGGCTTACATGGGTTGCTAGCAACAAATTAGAAATTAAACACCCAATTGTCATACAGTACAGAAAAGTCCCACCTACCAGAAAAGATAAGAAACATGGTTGTTTCCCTGGCTTATACAGTATTGTTTTGCTTTAATGCAGCTACACTCAGGTTTCACTTTCCAATCTGACTGTGGCTATTTTTAACTTTCTTGACCTTCTGCATTAAGCAGAGCAGCCAAAAAGATAGCAGTGCTAAGAGACTCAAATGTCTTTTATTGATCAAGGCATGATACACATCAGTAGGTTAAGTTCTAATTTAAAAGAAACCCAGCAGGCTGATTGATGATTGAGCAGTTGAACACATTAATATAAATAGACATTTGGCTAAACAGAAAAGCAAAAGGAAAACCACAGCCACTGAAAATGAAGAAAAGTCCATCACTGTAGTCAAGGTTTCTGTAAAGACAAAAATAAAAATCCACAGCTCTAGGTATTCAAGCAGAACAAATACCTTTGCAAGACAATACAACTTCTTTCTCTTCCCCGACATTCATTATCTTACAACAGTAGACAGGCTTGTAATTAAGTGTAATGATTCATGAGGGATTTCAAGGTCACCATACATCTGAACTATCAAAAGGTCAAACGTAATGTATGCAATTTCACTTTTTGTGAGGGCAATGAATTTTCCAGTTCTCCTTGGTCCATGTATTCTCAGACAGAGACACGTTCACCGACAAAGCAAAATCAGTTAGTATTAGGGACACTATCACAACTGGTACACTCAGGACTGCAATAGGCCTTCACTAGGTTGTCAATAATGCAAAAAAAATATTGCAATGTGCCTTCTCCAGAATCTCCATTTTCAGCCGATATAACAAAAATGTTCCTAATCCTCAGGGTTATAAAGAGAATCTGAAATACATTTGCCAATGCCTGCCAAGATCTCAGAAGGATCCAATAAAGCCCTCAATAGAGCATATGGAGCCCAAATTGGATTGCACATTTCAAATTAATAACATAAAACTTTGTGCCATGAGAGAGAGCATTTTCAGCTAATCGTTTTACAAAGAAACCCTTTGAGTGCTTACCCATCACTTAGGGTGGCTCAGAAACAATTATCTCCCTCCCTGTTTTCTGCAAGGAGCTCCCAAGGGCGTGGTATACATGGCACTCACTGTTTCTTATATTTGTTTGTTTACACACCAACCCACTCAAGTTGATTGGTCTGGGAGCTCAGGTCCAGAATCAGCAGTGTACCTTCATTTGAAGGACAAAAGACACCCATTCAAAGATGAGGAAGTACACATCTTAGACAGAGAAGATAGGTAGTTCGAGAAAGGGGTCAGGGAAGCCATCTGTGTGAGTACTGAAAACCCCTCTCTCAACAGAGGTGGGGGAGACTCAGACACAATCTTTCTGCCACTTATTATGCTGCCCTTTCATCAATCCCTATACAGATCAGGAGCACTTCACACCAGCAAGGCCACAGCTAACAACCCATATTTAATGGGTGTTGGGAAGGGTTGCATCGATGGGACTTTCACACATCCCAGGCCATTGCACATCTAATGAGCCTATTCAGGCCATTGTTTACTTAATGAGCTGATTCAGACCAGGGTGGCGTGAAACCAAGGTGAACTATAAATTGGAGGCCTCGCACCAACATTCCTTAGACCAGTGGTTCCCAACCTTTTGGGGGGGGGGATGTCCCACCTAAGCATCTCTAAAATCCTGACGTACCTACCTACCTCCCGTGGCATATAATTCTTACTATTCAAAAAGTGAACTTCTACTCACGCAGAGAAAGCCTAAAAGGACATTAACTTGGTTTAAACAAGGTTCCAAAGAACATGGCATCCATGAAAGAGAAAAATAAAAGAACAAAAGACGGCAGAAGTACTGAGGAACTTAAAAAAATAAGAGATATGAAAAAACAGCAAATACAGTTTCAAAACATATAATAGAGAACTGAAATGCATAAACAGGTAAGCCCAAAGTAAAGACAGACAGACAGACAGACAGACAGACAGACAGACAGACAGACAGACAGACAGACAGACAGACAGACAGAGACCCTGCCAGTCCCATGATCCTTAGTGGGAACACATCTGATTTGCTAGCAGTTGCTCCCTCCCACCTCCTAGCTGGGATATCCTTTTCAGACCAGCCCTAGGAAATGCACTTTAACAAAGACAACAATAGGTACATGAAACACAGTTGTTTCATCACAAATATCTAAGAACAATTAGCGGGTTTTCAAATTCACAGCTAATAACTCATTTTTTAAAAAAAATTCACTTAAATCGCACCCCTTAAAAATCAAATTGCCCCCCTCTGGGGCACAGGCTACACATTGAGAACCACTGTCTTAGACTGATGAAGCTACTTGGAGGAATAGCAAAACGGTTTGATATCACAAGAAGTCCAGTTGCCATGACTCAGCTTCCAGATCGGTCTGGGAGATTAGTGCCTTGCCCATCGCCAACTTGGCGAGCTTTACATGTGAGCAAGGATCTGTAGGATGTTGACATTTGAAGGCTAAATCATTATCCCCCACTATCCTGATGTTCTAGATTCCAACATCATGAAGCCCCAGGAAGCATGGCCGAATCCAAGGGAACAGGAAAGTTAAGACTCCAGAACATCTCAACAGCCAAAGGTTCCCCAATCCTATCACACCCAAGCTGTTAAAACAAACAGGTTCACTGTGTCCCTGCAAGCTTGAACCCAGGCACCTCCCAATTTTAGAAAACTAGTTGTTAACTTACAGCTTTCCAAACCCTCAGCTTAGAAGCATGACACCACCACGGGGGCAAAGAGGTGCAGCTGAGGAGATTCCAAACAGACCACTGTTATTTGCAGCCCACCCCTATGATACCAACAGCTTTGTTTTCCCATGGGGCTATTTCAGCTCCTTTAGCTCTAAGAGTATTCTAACTCTTTTCCTAAATGGCTTGCAGCTTCCAGAAAGGACTGCTCCCAATACCAAGAGAGAATTCAGCCTTTACAGTTCTACTTATTATTAGCATCAATACATGTCAGGCGGTGCCAGAAATGTACATAACAATTAGAAAAAGCAGAAGATATACTGTATCTTTGCCCTGAAGCATTTATAATCACACACTGGGGAGCAAGGATGGGTCAGATAAAGAAATGAAGTTTGGGTAATGGTGTAAGTAATGAGATTTGGGGAGATTTGGGGCCACGCAGGGCCATTTAAATCCAAAACCTGGATTTAGGATGTGTCTCCAGAGGAAGGCCCTTTTAGGAGCTCCTCCCTCCCTCCCCCCCACAGGTAAAGAAGGATACCACATGAAGTGATATTTTTCAGAAACTCCTCACGTTTTCCAATCTGAGGCATTCCCTTCAAACGGACCCCAGAAGGCCCTACGCTACCTCACTCTACCCCACTGGGAATGGCTCCTCTAGGCCAGGCATGTCCAAACTTTGGCCCTCTTGGTGTTTTGGACCACAACTCCCAGAATCCCAAGCCTATATTTCCAATGGCAAAGGACTGTGGGAGTTGTGGTCCAAAACATCTGGAGGGCTTAAGTTTGGACATGCCTGCTCTAGGCTAAAAAAAACCCAGAAACTTAACTGCAGTATCAGAATCTGAAGACTCAGGATCTAGGGGACAAACAATAGTTCAGCATTTTTAAACACTGAACCTCACAATCTAAAGCAAGTTAGAATCAAATTGCCAGTCGATGCAACTGCTTTTTAAGAGCTGGCTGGATCCCAGTTGCTGTCACCACTCCCAGAGAGCAGCACAGCAATATGAAGGCACAATAAAGTCTTCCATCCTGTGACATATTATATATATTACACAGCGTAGGAACAGTCACTATAATTATTTTATTAGCATTGTCATTTTGAGTTTTTTTTAACTTTCTTTTCATTTGATCTAACATCAAAGATGGGAAAACCTTGAAAGAGCATTTGTGATGCAAGCTACATGAACAGTCTTTATAGTCAGAATCACAAGATATTTAAACACAGTAAACAAATGCTTCTTTACATTTATTTTTAAAGGGAATATGGCATATTGAGGTCAGCAGTTTTATTATTGCTGTAGGATTTGAGTCTCTTCTCTTGTACTTCTCAGATGGGGAGGGAGGGACCCCAGCTTAATGGCAAAGCACATCCTTCTGGAAAAGTTCAATCCCTCACACTTCAGTTGAAAGGAAGAAGAAAAAACGAAAATGGGAGTACTTTCCCTGACAATATGAAGAAACTAGGCCTGTGCAGATATTTTGAACTACAACTCTCATCCTCCACAACCTGCCTGGATTCTACTCCGTAAACATAACTGAGAAAAAGCACAAATAGCCTGGCACTATATTTAAAAAAAGAAAGGATCAAATTGGAGGACGCATAAATTCCATTATTTAAGTCTTGGTGTCTCCAACTAGGGCCAGGAGTGGATCCGACCTGAATCTCTGCGTAAACACCACAGTCATTCATGGTCTATATTATAGAGTAAGACAGACCAATGATCCAACTTTTTCAGCAACCTGTCATTTGATCTGGTCACAATCTCTTTAAAAAACAAAACAAAAACAAATTGTTCTCCAATATAGCCTTTCATTTATACCTGACAGAGATCACGAAATATGACCAGGCTGGATGGAGGTGAGGGGTGGGGGGAATACCTGTTATTTGATAACTTTTCTTTGTTGTAAATGGTCGGTAGATTAATTGGAAACAAGAGGGGGAAAGCGGGGGGGGGGGACCTGCAGGGACAGGAATTTCCCTCCTCCAAAACTGGCTGATAAGCTGTAAAGAAAAATATTGAGGAAATGGAGTGGGGGATGGGACTTTTTTTCCGGGCCATGGACAATATTGCCTGTTTAAGCTGTCAAAATGTTAAAATAACAGCACAGCAAAGCCATGGTACAGCAGCTTCAGACAGTAGATTTCATCTCCAATATCTCCACTGCCAATCGTAGGTCACACAAGCAGGATGTAAAAATCGGATTAGATGACTGAATTTGGATTCTTTGTTGTTTTATAGAATACTACTTCTAGCATACAGAATTCTCTAACACAGGTAAGTACTGTTTTCTCCTCCCTTAATTACAATGCAGATCTAGAAGACATGGCTAATTTAGCAAAAGCAAAGCATGCTGCTTATATACTGAGTTATAGTGCTTAAAGCGCGCTCTCTCTCTCTGTGATTTACAATTGAATTATCGGTATGCAAGCTACACATTGATCTCCCCACCCCACCCGTAGCAAGCTACATACTCCATTTACTGACTCTCAATTTAATGACCTTAGAAGGATGAAATGTTGAGTCAACCTTGAGTCAGCTAACAGAGCCCAGGATCGAACTTGGGTTGTGAGCAAAACTCTTCACCCTCCAGTTGAAATCTGTGCTCATTTATAACATCTGTTAAAAAGAACTTCCCTCCTTCCCATTTTTTCAAGCATCTCTATAAAGATTCAATATGTCAATGAAAAGCTTTTTATACTAGTCTCTTGATACAACTGCTGATAAAATACATGAAGCCTGACTACAGTGGGATGAACACATCTTGTGTGCCGATGAAGAAACTCCGGCCAAAAAGTGTCTCATCCAAGTAGCTTCATCAGTCGAAATTACTTGGATGAGTAATGAACCGTTTTGATCTCACACAAAAAAGATGACTAAAGCTCCAGATTTTAGGATTGCTGCAAAAGCCACCCAGGTTATGGCCTGTAATGTAATTAGCATATCATTACTCTATGTTCTTATGTTCTTATGTACTCCTGTTCCTGTGTTAAAAAGGCACTGCCACTTAATGTATATTCTTATCTGGCCACGGCCATATCCTCATGGGGATACTTGTAAATATAAAAGCATTACTATTTGCACTCCTTTTGTATGAAGAAGTGGATTTAGAACCACAAAATCTATGTTAATCTTTAAACTGTCTTTTCCCCTATACATTTGTTACCCTTCAATGAAGGGTATTTGCTCTCTAACAATAAGGACATTTTCTGTAATTATATTTTACATTACAATCTGTAAAATGACTGTCAGCCATAATCACTGCAACCAACACAAAGTCAGAGAAAGATAAATTATTTATCAGATATGTAGGTGTATATTCTGAGTATTCTTTACCTGTAAAACCACAAAAAGGGTTGTCATAAGTCAGAATTGACTTGATAGTGTAGTACTAGTACTAGTACTAGTACTAGTAGCAGCAGCAGCAGCAGCAGCAGCAGCAGCGACAGGGGCATAGTGGCTCAGTGGGCTAGAGCACTCAAACTGTCAACTGCAAAGTCGGCAACTTGGCGGTTCAAATCCCAAGTACCATGCAGTGGAGCAACCTCCCGCTGTTAACCCCAGCTCCTGCCAACCTAGCAGTTCCAAAGCATGTTAATGCAAGTAGATAAATAGGTACCGCCATAAAAAGCTGGAAGGTAAACAGTGTTCCGTGCACAGAAATGCCTTTGACCATGCCAGCCACATGGCCACGGACTTGCACAACACTGGCTCTTGGGCTTGAAAATGGAGATGTGCATGGGAAATCTTTACCTTTTACCTAGTAGTAGTAGTAGTAGTAGTAGTAGTAGTAGTAGTAGTAGTAGTAGTAGTAGAAGAAGAAGAAGAAGAAGAAGAAGAAGAAGAAGAAGAAGAAGAAGAAGAAGAAGATGATGATGAGATGATGATGATGATGATGATGATGATCTAAGTATGAATCTGGAGGGATTCCAGAGGTGGTAGTCCAAGTTTGCAAAAGGATACAGATGAGAACAATCTCTAGCCCATATGTGCAAACAGGATGAATGGAAATTGGAAAGGAAGACTGGGAATCCCCTTCCTTTCAATCAGATATACAGGTATAGATGTGAAAAAAGGACAATCAAAAGGCTGCTGGGGATGGACTGCTGCCACAAAAGGAACTTGTGCTCAGAGAGTGAACACATAAAGGCCAAAATCCCATTGTTAGCTATGCAAAATGTGTCCTTTCGGATGCGGGTTGCTTAAATTAATTAATCTCTGTAGACAGCATGTGTTGCACAGTATATACCAAGTTACACAACTACATCTGCAACAGATAACAACTACAGAGATTTCTTGTGCTCTGTGCCATTATGTCAGACCCAATTTATAGTGACTGTAACAGGGCTTTCGAGGTAAATGAGATATTTAAGGAGTGGTTTTAATAAGATTATTTTTATTTATCCACCAGGCATGGAAAATATTCCTGGAGCCTTCCTATTAATTCTATTTCACCTTCAATTAATAAAGAACAGTACCTGCCTTTTGTTTCTCCTCATTTTTTGAGTTCATTTTTTTATCATTTATAATTTTATTGGGTTTTTAAGGGGGGGAAGGGAGGGGGTATGGGGGAAAAGGAAAAAGGAAAAAAAGGGGGGATAGAATTTAAAATTTACATTGAATATGTCAAGCAAAGTAAAAAAAAAAGTAATATAACATATTGATAAATTGCCAAATATTATCACAGTACTAATAGGTTTGTTACTTCTTGCCATCTTTTCCGAGAGATCTCATCATAGTCTCCCTTTAAATAGCCGGAGAGTCTATCGATTTCGATGCATTCTCTTATCTTTTCATGGAAATTCTTCTCTGTTGGCACGTTTGGTTGTTTCCAGAATTTCGCATACAATATCCTTGCAGCAACAATTACATGGTGAAGTACATATCTCTGATCATATGAAATATTTATATTTACTATGTTTAATAAGAAAAGTTCTGGTCTAAGCTCTATCTTAATTTTCAGACATCTTTCTAAAAATAGTTTTACCATTTTCCAATATGCCTTTGCCTCTTTACATGTCCACCACATATGGTAAAAAGTACCACAATCATATTTACATTTCCAACATTTGGGTGAGCAATTATACATCTTAGATAGTCGGTGTGGTGCGAGATGCCATCTATAGAACATCTTATAACAATTTCCCTTAAAAGAGATAGATTTAAAGATTTTAACTGTATTCCACAGAGAGTCCCATTTGTTTAGATGAATAGAGTAACCAAAGTTTTCTGTCCATCTTATCATAGTATCTTTAACCAGTGTATCAATCATTTTTTCATTTAACAATATAGTATAAAATTTACTAAGCAGCTTGGAGTCGCCAGAGGAAAGTATTTTATCAAGTGGAGTATCAGTAGTCGTGAAATCTTTGGTGAAATCTTTGAAGTGTGAATATATTTGTTGATACTTCCACCAGTCTAAATTATAGCCTTCTGATACTAATTTCCCTAATGGTTTCAATGAGAGGTCAACATTCAGAAGGTGTCTATAAGTTATAACATTTGGAGTTTCACTTATATGGGAGCTATAAATCGCTCCCAGCGGAGATAGCCACAATGGTGCTTTAGAGTAGAATTGTTTTTTAATCGATAACCATATTTTAACTAGGGCGTTCCTTATCCAATGTTTTTTGAAGAGAGTAGGTATGTTACCCTTATACCACATGTAATAATGCCAGCCCTTGTCTAGGCCATAACTCTCAAGCTGCAAAATTCTTTTGTTTGTCATCAGAATCCAGTCTTTAATCCAGGTCATGGCAGCAGCCTTGTAGTATAATACTAAATTAGGAAGGGCAAAGCCACCAGTTTTGGTTCTATCCTGTAGATAGACATTTTTAATCCTTGCTTTTTTCTTTTGCCATATGAATATACGTATACTTTTTTCCAGATCCGTAATGATCTCAAAATTAGGTAATATAGGCAAGGATTTAAATAAAAAAAGCAGTTTAGGTAAAACATTCATTTTAACTGCAGCAATTCTGCCCATTAAGGATAATTGGAGTCTTGACCAAGTTTCGAAGTCAGCTTTGATTGTTTTTATAACATTAACATAGTTATCTTTAAGTAAAGAGTTATACTCTGGTTTCTCTTCAAATCGTATAAATCTTTCGCCATTTTTTGAGTTCATTACAGTTAAATATTGGTGGGATTCCAAATTCTGTCTTTCTGAAATCGGCAGATTTTCTGCATTTCTCCACTAAAACAAAAATATTTGATTAAAACACAAATACACAGTGAGAAGACCAGGAGTCTTGTAGCACTTGAAAGACAAAAAAATGTTCTGTTGGAGACCAAGAGATTGGATCATCATCAGATGGAAGGAATGGATTCTAATCTATAAAACGTATGCCACAGCATACCATCTCAGGTAGCCCTTATAGATCTTGAAACAAAGGACAAAGGCAAGCTGAAGCATGATTATCAAGGAAGGGATGGACATCTAACAATCTCCTGGCACCAGCGGTTTTACAGGCTCTAATTATGCCACAGTAAATGAATTGCTCCCTTCTTCAATGTGCACCTTAACATATCACACCTTGAGTGTCAGGATTTTCAACAGATTATAGCCTCTGGCATCAGCACCAACAGTGAGACTTCTTTCTGTTGTCCAGAATTGATGCACAGCACACACACAAAATCCAGACTCTCACACTGAAGTCATTGTGCAGTAGTCTATTTACAATATAACATATAGTTGAACAATCTAACAGTGTTGACTAGCCTGTGACAATAGTGACACAGAGAGATCATACAAAACATGAGACATATATGTACAGCCACCAATCAGATTTGATTACACAGGTGTTTGTATAATTCCAATTCTATCAAGTCCATCCTGACACTGTTGTGTCTATTTCAGTCCAGTCCACGACAAACTAACTCTTAATATACTAACACTGAGTGTGTCAGCAAACCAGACAGCAATGTTCTCCTGCAATTTTGAAACACAATCATACCATGATTTAAGTATTTGCCAACAACTTGGATTTTGTTTTTGAATGCACTTTGGTTTGCAACTTCTCATAGCTGTAAACACTTTGCCTGGCAATCATACCCACAGCTTTTCTGTTTAAGCATTTGTGCCTACAGTTCTTCCACAGCTGCAAGACGTTTAGATGTTCTCCACACCTTTGAAGTATTTGTCTGCCAACAGAACACAGGAACAATGTAGATGAATGAAGCTTGTAGGATTAGATGAGCTGATGTTGCTTGGAATGGTTGCAACAACAAACTAACCTTTACTTTGATATATCCAGATGAGTTTTGATATTATTGGAAATGGTGATCTGGTTGCATTCTTGTTTTAATGCTTTTTCAAGGATGAATGCCAGCTGTGACAAAAACAGGCTTGTGATTTTTCCCTAGAGGTCTACAGAGCTCTTAAAGAGGTGTTCAGATGTCATACTTTCTGACCTGATCAGCATCAAAATCTGTCCTTCCAATGAACATCCAGGGTTGATTTTCCCCCCAGGGTGGATAGGTTTGATCTCCTTGCAGCCCAGGGGACCCTCAAGAGTCTCCTCCAACACCACAGCTCAAAAGTGTCAATTCAATATACTTCCTTTTTTGATGTGTCCTACTAATATACTGTACTAAGGTGCACTTAATCAGGTTACTACTACGGAACTCAAGGACAGCAAGGATGACCAACAAGGAAGTCTTAGACAGAGTCAAACCAAAAATAACTCTGGCAGGCAAGATCACCAAACAAAATCTGTCATAGTTCGGTCATGTTATGAGAACCGGCTCATTCAAAAAGAGAATTACACTGGGACTGGTCAGTGGTAAAAGTAGAAGGGGCTGCCCAACAACTCACTGGAATGACATCATCAGAAGAGACACTGGAAAAACTTTGATGGAACTAAAAGGAGGTGTAAGAGATAGAAAGGCATGGAGAGCATTGATCCACAAAGTGACCAATTATCAGACACAACTGAAGGGATAGAAGAGTACTTAATCGTGCAAAATTGTGAAATGGCATTTGCTGCAATTTAAATACACATCATCTCAAGTGACTATGTTGCATCTGGCTCCTTCAATACATCAGAACAGAATTGTTTGTACAATTAACATAATTTGCCAAGAAACCCAAGAATCCAAGTGGGAGGGGACTGATTTCCATTGGAGCTTTTTAAAGATGTGGGAAACCCGTTTTTCTAATCTAATCTAGGCCACATCCACAACAAAAAATATTGATTTTAACACTTAACAGTGACAAATTCCCCACCCAACCCCTAAAAATCCTTGTTTGATAAGGAGCTGCTCATCCCTTCAGGGATGTAAGGTTCTAAAACATCTAGTTTCATTCTAGCAGACTCCAGCTCTGGTTTTAGGAAAGCATCAGAGCTAAGATAACTCTCTACTATTAATACTAGGACCTTAATGCTCAGATGCAGCCATATATACTGAGTGCAGATGCTAAAAATAACATAGACAATTTTGCATCCTCACTGAAACACATTCTTTGATTTTGACTATACACAGGTCATGACAAAGGCTACATTCCAACATTGTTACAAGGAACAGCTGGCATAATAAAGGAGTGCTTCACCTTCCCCGTGGGTCTCATGCTTGCAGACCGGAACAATGTCGAACTCAATTCTTTCTACAGAGGCAACTCAATGGTACGAATTCTACTTCCGACAAAAAAAAAAAAAAACAGGCAGACAGCAGTCGTGCAACTCCTGCAAAACTCATACTTAACAACTTTATTCCAAAACCACAATGCCAAGCTCTGAAAGCAATAGGCAGAATGTTCCTTTTCAACATGAACCGCACCTTCAGGCTTGCTACATTTTCTTCTTTGTACCAGTTTTACTACAGGGAAGCAACTTGCTGCTGAGATGGTGAAACTCACCCAGGAGTTATCTAAGACTTCTAATTCAGAAGCCTCCAGTCAACAGAACCAAGAACAATTGGGAGAGTTCTACTCCAACCATGGGAGGATCAAGTGTTTCCCACCCTTACCTAACCCTTACCTAACAGCTTGGCCATTTAAACAATGTACCCCCTTTAAGTGTTGACATTATGTCTTTGCATTTGCAGTATTTAAATGTATGCATTAACCCTTGGCATAAGACTCTTGGAAAGGCATACAATAAAAGCTGTAATCAGTCAACTGCAGCAAACAGGCTTCCACTTCTAGCACTAGGAAAGATGATTTGAGCATCCCATATGAAAAGTGTAAAGTGCATCCTTGTCCCAGTTTCCTATGTCAAACTGTGTATGCTAGGAAGTCTTTCACTGAAGTCTGGTGCATAAGAGGAAGTTCATTCTTATTTCCTAAAGCCATAATTTGTTGAACCAGGGAAGCGCCCCTTGAGCAGTGTGAAGAAGGCCAATTGTGGTGAAGACGGCCAAGTCCATGCTAGGGATGATAAAAAAGGGGATTGAAAATAAAACAGCCAACATTATAATGCCATTGTACAAAGTGATAGTAAGGTCGCACCTGTAGTATAGTGTACAATTCTGGTCACCACTTCTCAAAAAGACATAGTGGAACTGGAAAAGGTGCAGAAGAGAGGAACTAAAATGATTACTGGGCTTTCCCCTATGTGGAAAGGCTAAAGCATTCAGGGCTCTTTAATCTGGAAAAAAAGGCGCCTAAGGGGGGATATGATAGAGACGTACAGAATAATGCAGAGCATGAGTAAAGTGGATAGAGGGACACTCTTCTCCCTCTCACAAAATACCAGAACTAGGGGTCATACACTCAAACTGAGGGTTGGGAGAGTGAGAACAGACAAAAGAAAAAATTTTTTTACCCAGCATGTTGTTAGTCTATGGAACTCCCTGTCACAGGATGTGGTGGTGGCATCTGACCTGGATGCCTTCAAAAGGGGATTGGACAGATTCCTGAAGGAAAAGTCCATTACAGGTTATAAACCATGGTAGAGATGTGTAATCTCCAGGCTTAAAACCGGGGTACTTCAAGGACCAGATGCAGGCGAGTGGTATCAGGAGACAGATATCTAGTCTCATGCGCTCCCAGACGCATTTGGTTGGGCCACTGTGAGATACAGGAAAGTGGACTAGATGGGCCTTTGGCCTGATCCACCACGGCTCTTCTTATGTTCTTATGAGCGACTGCAATTTGAGAACACCAAAAATGTTAGAAGAAACAAAATTCACAAATCCCACCAAGAATAAATGCCATAAAAACATAGCTGATCATCTATAAAACCGTGATAGATTGCCTCCAATTTTTGTGTTGTACTTTTGTGTTGGTCTTTGAATGCTACAAAACACATACATAAAGATGATGCCTGGTAAATGTCTTCAGGGAATTTTTTTCATATGTATTAGGTAGAATGACTGAGAAAAAGTTAGATTCCCTGTTACTACCAGGTTAGGCCTGAGGGGAGTTACCAGAGACAAACAAAAATGACTAGATACAAACATTTAGGAATAATGTATGTGCTTCAGTCTATTGGATGTTCCTGTTTAAAAAATTGTGACAGTTCATGATCTAGCATGCCAAATTAAATATAACTAACAGCTGGAAGACTATTACTACTCCACAATACTTAACCCCCAGCAACACACGCAAACATAGATGATTTTTTTAAAAAAAACAGCATGTTATAGAAAGCCACAAAATTTAGACTCCCAGTAGGTCAAAATCAACTCTCAAGCACAGAAACACTCATTGTCGTGCCAATGTGGTTCTGCACAATTGCTCTATAGCAGCCAGATCTAAGAATCGCAGTACAAAAGTAAACAGACCAATCGTCTTTCCTAGCAAGGCAATGATTATATCCTTGCCCCATCTCATTTATTTCTGAATTCCACAAATAGGAAGAATTGCCATCGTAGCAATTATGCTGGCTGTACAAACTCACAGACAAGCGTACCATTATTAGGAGAAAAGATACACTCTGGCTGCAATCCAGTAGTAAGTCATAACAAGAGTAGACCCATTGAATCCATAGAACAGTTAAAGAGTTGGCTTGCTACATCCCCACTGCTTCAATGGGTCCTAATCTAGCTCTGACTTGCTACTGGATTTCAGCTTGACTGTGTTTTGTCTGCCAGAGCCACAAAACAAACCTGAACCCCACAATTTTGTTTTGTTGGCCACATTTCCCAGATACAATGGTACCTTGTATAAAGGAATTAATTTGTTCCAAATGAAATTACGCTAAGCAAATTTTCCTTTATACAAATTCCCATAGGAATGCATTGAAAATGCAGTAATCCCATTTTATGTTGTACGGATTTTCCCCATAGGTGATTATGTTAAGCAAATTTCCCCTATCTCCAGAATTTTTTATGTTGTACAGATTTTATGTTATACAAGTTGTATGTTATACAAGGGTCCACTGTAACTATGTCAGCTTTGTTAAAAAAGCAAACAAACCAGAGGATTCATGTCAGTGTCTGGTAAGACTATAGAAGGGAAATAAATATTCTTAAAACCACTAACCCTAGCTGGTTATATCTTTCATTAGAGGGAACAAGCTCTATCAGTAAAAGCAGCGAAAGCATCCCTTTCTCCATTGGGTCCTGTACGAGCAGGAAGAAAATGTTATACATGGGTACTTATTCCTTATACTATATGGCTTTAGTACCCTATTAGACATAGCAAACAAGGCTCACATTTTGGTCTAAATATTTTCACACAAGGTCCCTCTCTTTTCTCCACGTTCTTCCCTCAGAAGAACATATTCTGCAGGCTAGAATTTCATAACATGTTGGCAAGCGACAAGGAAGAGCTGAAAGATACTGTTGTCTGCCCTCCTGGTTAGTAAAAGCATGTTTTTCCCCCTGAAGGCTCTTCCATTATGCATATTTTGAACACTACCAAATGTTAATATTCTCATGTTGACTCTCCCTCACACCCATTCCTCACCACAAGCAGCCCCTGCAATGCAGCCTTCATTGTTGGATTTGCTACATGGACCTTAAGCACAGCAGGAAGACCGCAATGTCCAGTTTAGCTGAATGGATTCGCATAGGTGGCCAATTCAAACCATACAGGCTCTGGCATTGCCCAGCTGCTGCCTTTCACCCTCCCTGTGGCATTCCACATACTGGTAATGCCAGCATAACCACAGAAAGGTCAAGTTACCAGATCTCAACAATTCAATAGGCACCCAGAGGTATCAGGAAAAGGGTGTGGACATACAGAATTTGCTTGGACAAAAACCAAAGTCACTCTCAGGAACTACTAAGTGGGCCACCCTAAGCAACATTTGCTTTTGATGCAAAAATAGCTGTAGGACAGATCTTTGGCCATTACGCCACCCACCTCCAAACCCTGGTGCCCACAAGAACTGCTTGTCCACGAGAAGAAAAAAGTCATTTGGAGAAGAAGTGTTTTGTGTTACTATTTATTCAAGGCAAGGTTTAGTCAGAACATAAAACAAGTCAATGTCAGAATAGTTACTTCCAAATAGAACTTACGGGACCACTCCTTTATCTCAAGCGGGGCATTTGAGGACACCAGAAATGAAAGAGGCCCAAAAACATTAACGAGAAACTGGTCCTTCTCAGTAGTTGCCCCTCCTCTATGAAATGAACTGCTCCCAGATATATGCTTGGTTCCCACACTTAAAATATTCAAAAGTCAGTTAAAAACTTGGCTCTTTAAGATAGCTTTTCCAGAACCTTAATCTTTATCCTTCTAACGCCCAATAATATTTTCTCCACCTCTTGTTTTGTATAATTTGGTTTTAATTTATTTTCAGAGTATAATCTTACTTTGTTAATACAGTACTGAAATTGACTACAGGAATTTTTATTTTTAAGGTTGTATGTTTAATTTAAAGTTGATTAATCTGCACTTTATTTCTTATTGTTTGTTTTTTATCATTTCTATTTTGCTATATTGTAAACCACCCAGAGTAGCCCTTTGGCTAGATGGGCATTAGAAAAATCTGATAGATAGATAGATAGATAGATAGATAGATAGATAGATAGATAGATAGATAGATAGATAGATAGATAGATAGATAGATATAGACAGACCTCTTTTTGAGGTTTGCTGTTACAAAATTACACACAAAAAGAAAGGGAAAGCACAAACATATGGCAGTCACATAAGAAAGCTATTAAGAGGCATGTGGTCTATTAACACAGGAGCATGGTAATTATGGTCTCAGTTAAATCAGCACTAAAGGGCTTGTATAGAGGGAATAAAGTGACAATAAGAGGAGTGTGCCACAGGAAAGACATCAAGTTTCTGTACCCTGTACATGCCCTAACCCAGCTTTTTCTTCCTGATCCTTTCCTTCCACCCTTTTTCAAAGGTATTTTAAACATTACAGGGAGATAAATAATCAAAATATGCAGACTAGGTTGATTTAAGACAGGTACACACATTTAGATTCATTAGTTCTGAAGTAAGGTTTGGGGTATGTTTGTCACAAATTCTGCATCTCTTTGGTTCTACTTTTTAAAGCTGGCAGTTAAGAAATTGGGTCAAGAACCCCTGCAGAAGACCCAGCAAAAGTGCAAATCACACCAGATTATTCCTGCTGAATGTAAACTCATAAAATGAAAAGGCTGTCTTGACATCTTTGCAGAGGTGCTTGAAAATGAGCTTCAAGGGTTCATTTACTTGATATGTGTAACACTTATGTCAACTGTGGAAACTTGTGCTTTCAATATGCGTCTTGGACGGCACACTTTTCCACCATTCACAGAGCTGTAACAACTCTGCTCCATCACCACCCCGTTATGTTCTCTTGTGTTTGGTCACATTAACGCAGTGGTTCCCAACTTGTGGGTCCCCAGATGTTCCTGGACTGCAGCTCCCAGAAGCCTCCACCACTCGCTGTGCTGGAAGGAGTTTCTGGGAATTACAGTTCAGGAACATCTGGGGACCTACAGGTTGAGAACTACTGTATTAACATATCCAGCCCACAGACTGATTGGTACTAACAGCAATGGAGCTACTGACAAAGCAGTTGATTTTTCCCACATGATTGAGAGAGCAAGTTATGTTTCTTCAGCTGTTGAATGAGGATGCCTGTTGTAAGTTTTTCACACTGTTTGGCCGTGTTCTTGAATTTTTTCTTCCTGACATTTCGCCAGTCTTTGTGGCCAGCATCTTCAGAGGGCAAGGAGCTCAGGGAACCAGGAGTTCTCTTTGTGCTTTGGGTTGCTCTTTGAAGATGCTGGCCACAGAGACTGGAAAAACATCAGGAAGAAAAACTTCCAGAACACAGACAAACACCACAAAAAAAAACCCACAACAGCCATCAGATCCCGGCTGTGGAAGCCTTCGAGAATACAAGCAGGAGGATCCTGGTTATGTCCATTGCATTTTTTTTTTTGCATCCCTCCAGCAGTGTGGCAACAATGCCACAATACAGTGATTACTGAGTTAATGAGTAGTCAATCACCTCTAGTAGCAACTATTATTACTCCTGAGATCTAGCCTTAGTAATAAGGCACAGCTGCATGTTTTAAGCCCCCTACTAGAAAACTAGAAATAGGGCCTTTTCCACCATTGCCCCTCACCTGTGGAATAACCTTCCACCAGACATCTGCCTGGCCCCCTCTTTGACTGCCTTTAAAAACTATTAAAACTTGGTTATTTAAGCAGGCATTCCTTCAAATATAATGTAATTTCAGTATTCACCCATTAAAACATGATTTTAACTGATTTGCCCACCAATAATAATGCATAAACAGTGGTACCTCTACTTATGAGCGGCTCGACTTAAGAGCAATTTGACTTAAGAGTGAAAAACCACTGGCATTTTAACTGCTGCCTTACAAATTTTAGATGCAGTCTGCTCTACTTACAAATATATATACAGTATTTATATTTTTTATTTTTTATTTTTTAGATAGGACTGCTCTACTTAAGAGGTGTTCAACAAGAGCATGCATTCAGAATGGATTAAACTCGTAAATAGAGGTAGTACTATACAGTATTCTACATCACTTTAATGTTAATTTTATTTTTATTATATTACTATATTTTGTTTATTATATTGTATGAATTATTTGTGTTTATTTGCACTGTATTGTACTCATTAATTGTTGTTAACTGCCCAGAGTGACCTCACTGCCAGATGGGGGGTTATAAAAATCCAATAAATAAATACATAAATAAATACATTGCAATAGCACAGGATAGCCAGAGGCTAGGGAAATGATCTAGACTGTAAACAATTAGAACAAACATGGATGGATGAATTAATTAATGAATCATCCCAGTCTTCCCAGCCCCAGCCTTCTCTGCCCCTTCCGTCAATCAAGGTGTTTTTCTACAGAAGCAACCCAAGTGATTTAAGAAAGAAACTACCAAAATAAAAAGTAATTCACATATTTGCAAGCAAGCAATCACATAAAATAATCTTATTGATTACATACATTTGGATGTCAGCGTTTTCTAAACTTTGCTCTAGGAGCCATCAAAATACAACTTTAACTTTGAAATTACTTCCTATCCCTTTCTACATTTGCCCTTTACAACTTCATGTGGTAACCAAGTTATCAGTCCAAGGAATTTAAAACATTTTGTGTAGCTCTATTATATCACTGCTTGTTTCTTCTTATTCCCCTCGCTTTTGAATTATCACCAAGTTCCCCTTATCCACATCCCAAATGGCCTTCTTGCTAAAGAATGATGATGGGTAGATGTACCACCCTGCACACACTGCACATGTCTCTCTGAAAAAGCGAAGCAGGATCTGATTGAGTCAGTGCTCAAAATGGGGGACACCCAGGGAACACCAGGAATTTCCAGGTAACTCTAGAAAAGAATCCTCCCTGAAGCTCTGTAGAATTGCTGGCCGGCCCTAACGCGATGGTCCGATAGACCAACAGGCTGAGTCAGCATGATCCAGCTTCCTGCATCCCCATAATGTGCTACAACGTTACAAGGCTGCCAAAAAAAGCAGGCCTCTCCCTTCCATAACGTGCAGCGTAACTTTGCATCCCATCCGGAAACATCATGCAAAGCAGTCCCCCTGCCAACAACTGCCAGTGATGGGCAGAGGAGGAATGCACAGCATCACAGGAGGAGGAAGGACAAAGACTTCTACTACCTTTCATAAAGGAAAACTAGAGACAACATACGGCAGTTTTTGCAAAAGCTCTGTCTTTTCCTTATAGCATAATGGTCCCCTCTTGTTGCCCAGGCTTCTTTATCACAGCAGGCTCTTGCCAAGTCCAATTTTATGCAACTATCACTGTGACAAGGTATCATCAAGGAAGCTCAAAAAAGACAGCGACTAGTAATTTGATTATGATTATGGGGATTAAGATAGCCCCCTGAGACTGCTCTCTAAAATCCAAGACTGACAAGACGCATGGATTGGTATTTCATGCTGCTACAGAATTTGTCCATCTAGCAGAGGCCAAAACCAAAAAGCACTCAGCTAGAAAGAATAATGGTCCAACTCTGTCACGCTGGCATCCTTATTTTAACTTTTGGTCAGTCAATGCCAAATAATTTCATGTTCACCTGAGCAGTCGCGTCCTCTGTGTGTGCACATCACTAAAATAAAATGCCACAAAAATGATTTTTTCCACTACATTATCAGCTCCTGATTGCTAAAAATGTGCAAGATCAATAGGATTGGCAAGCTCATAAAATGGAAAGTGCAGCCACATTCCATAACGGATGGAGAGGCTTGTTTGAACCAGCCAAAGCCATGCTTGACCGTCAAAACCTCATCTCTGCAAATCAATCTTACCTTGTAATTGCTGGAATTAACCCATGAGGTAGCAAGACCATCCACCATTTTATCCAGCATGGTCTGATCATGCTCAAGATCAGCAGATTTCTGTTTATCTGAGAAATAATCTATCAGTTCTTGGCCAACTTGAAGTCTCTTCCCAACGTCTTTCTGCAGAACCTGTGCCAAACAGTATTCCATGGTGGGCTCCATGATGTGCTAGAAAAACAGCACAGGCCACAGAGAAACTAGAGGGCAGCAGTTTTGAAAAAGTCCTGCTGCAGAGGTATCCTCTAAGTCGCCTCTTTGTTTGCTGAAGGTTACCAAGAGCCTGGATTTCAAAGATGTGATTCTGGGAATGGCAACAATGCAGCATGTGTGTCCGAAGAGCAGCTGGCAGGTTATTAAAAGTTCAGTTTAAATAACTAGTAATAGATAAATAAAGCAGAGAGCGGACCAGTCAAGCTGTATGACCCGGTCTGTGATGCTTCCCAATTCAACAGTCCATCCTAAAAGAAATAAAAAATTAGAAAAGAAAAGGTTAGATACAAAATAAGTGGCAAAATAAATCCTAACAGCATAAGGCCTCAAATGGCCATTTCCCCATTGAAAGTCCTTTCTCCATAAATTTTCTAAATTTTATTTTCAAACTCATTTCTCAAAAGAATTGCATTTCACCTAGATCTCAACAAAGGCAACAAGCAGATTTCTGTCCGGGATCTTGGTCCATTCTCAAGTGATACGCACACCGTAGTCGACCACAAAAGAGATCAACCCACCATACATGGCATCGATCTATGAGAAAAATGTACATTACCCCCAGCCTGGGTTTTGATTTTGTTTTTTGTCCAACAACAGGAAGAGCTTGAAATTATTATTTGGGGGGATATCAACAATCTGAAAAACCCCTAACCAGTATGGTCACTGTCTGTAAGATACTGGAAGTTGTGATCCAAGAAAAGTGTATTTTTGAACTCTGCTTGGATCTAATATATGCTTTCCAGCAGTATTCTTTCTGCAGAGACGGAGACTTTGCTACCAGATCTGTCTTTCTACATTAAAGGACAGCCGGAGAAAAAGAAGAAAAGACACTGGAAAGAATTACTGTAATGAATCTGTCTTCTTTTGTTGCAGCTATGTGCGTCAGAGCAAGGGAAGTAAGATTTTGCATGTTGGTTTCTATCTAGCTCACGAAAAAGACAAGGCGACTGAAGTTTAAACTGTAGGGCCACCATCATGTGCTGAAACAATTCTTCATAAGCTGTCTTGGGTCCCTTTGTTGGGAGAAATGCAGAACTAAAATAAAATAAATTGTGTTTTATTTCATACTGTGAGAGAGCTCTACCATGGTTGTGAGGGGTATCATAGCACTGCATTTCAAGTTTATTAGCAGAAAAAGGTCCCAAACACTTCAAAATTATTCTTGGACACACAGTGAAGAGCACCTAGAACTTGGCACATGACGACCAATAAAAACCACCACTGGGGCCATTACATATACCTGTACTTGCCTTCATACCTCATCACAGCTCTGTCATAGACATAAAGTACCAACAAAAATCTTGCTGTTAATGGTGCTAATAAATACAGCGCTCCGCTTACACCATGTGTTGATCTGCTTTGGTTTCTATCAAAGACAGATAAACAGAAGATGTACAGAGGTAGAATCCCTGTCAATCATTCATGCTCTTCAGATACATATACAATGGACCCTTGTATAGCAAACAGTTTATATAACATAAAATTTGTACAACATAAAAAATTCCGGAGATAGGGGAAATTTGCTTAACATAATTGCCTATGGGGCAAATCTGTACAACATAGAAATGGGATCACTCTGTTTTTAATGCATTCCTATGGGAAATCTGTATAAAGGAAAATTTGCTTAACATAATTTCATTTGGAACGAATTAATTCCTTTATACAAGGGACCACTGATACTAAAAGCTGCTGTGACTAAATTATTATTACAGCGAACAACAAACCCTCCCCCCGCATGTTTCTTAAGAGCGAGGGCATAGACACACACACACACACACACACACACACACACACACACACACACACACACACACACACACACAAAGTAGGATCATCTTATCCCTCATCTGTTATCGAACCACAAGTGTCTTTAAAAACGACTTGATTTCAGCAGGACTTCTCAGCTTCAGAGAAAAGCGACGGAAGCACCCGCTGGAGGTTCCCCTCATGACAATGCTGCCAGCTCTTCTGTATCAGCTTACCAGCAGCTGCCACCTCTCCCGTCCCTTCCCCCTCCATCAGTAAATGCATCTCTCTTTGCACATATTCCAGGACAGTGCTCTTGCTATTAATTCTGGCAGAACGGCCACCCCTCCACTTCTCCCAATCGCAGCCACCAGCCCTTCCATTTCAGTCTCCCAAGTGCCGTTGTTCAGAATCTATAAAATACTACTTGTATGAATACGAAGCGCTTCCCACCTTGAAGTACCCTATATCCGTTGTCCTTTAACATTGGGAGGGGAGAAAATCTAATAATAACATTTAAAGCTCCTAGTTCTATAGAAAACTAGGGCATACTTGAAGGAAAGCAGGTCAAGCTCAGTCTAAAAGGGGGTGGGTGAAAAATCAGATGGATGTAAAACAGATCTCTTACTAAGTAAACAAGCAGAGCAAAAGCTACAGGCATCATTTGGTCCAAAACACTACTGCAACATGCCCTAGTTGACTTCTGTCTGCAAAGGACATATACCATTACCAGAAGAAGAACTAGGATTCGGTGCACAATAGATGCCAATAAAAGCCAGCCTTGATGCCATTATATTCCTATGCTACTAATTACTACTTGTGTGAATATTTAACTCTCCCCACCTTGAACCACCCTATCTTTGTGGTTACCCTTTAACACTGGGAAGGGGAATATATACACTCTCGTTCTTCCATAAAAAAAAGGAAATGAAAGCCGGGAAGGTAACAAAGTCCCTACACCAGGAAAGCCTGCATGCTATTTATGTAAAAACGTTTATAACTCATCTTTCCATAACAGTACAGTACATTTTTTTAAAAAGTGACAGAGATCATGCACAAACTTTGCTCACAAAACCATAATACACTAACTGAAATGCACAAGTGCACAACAAGAATCCTTGCAAGTGCTGCCCCGTCTCAATAATAATAATAATAATAATAATAATAATAATAATAATAATAATAATAATAATAATAATAATAATAATAAACAACAATAATAATAATACAAGAGTTTGGGGAACTGTTCTTAGGAATGGGAAAATGTAGATGTTAATTCCCCAAAGACTAACTTCCAAAACAGCTATAGTTTAATGTGAGCTTCCGTGGACAACTCCATTTGTTCAGACCGATGCAGTCTGAAGGTGCCATGATGTTTTTCTCTTCTTTATTTTTTTTTAACTTTTGTTTTGTTCTTTGTCTGACATGTTAATTCCTTGGTTTGTCCTTGACACTAGGAATGCAACTTGAGAGATAAAGTGGCTTTCTTCCAAGAAACAAGGGTTGTCATCAATGTCCTGAATTGAACCATGTTCTAAAGATGCTCAATTTTAAAAGTCAGGGAACAATCGTGCTGTCTTCTAAGAACTGAAAAGCAGAAGCAGAGAAACTGGGTACCTTTGGAGAAGACCCATCCAATATGACCAATACAAAGGGATTGCAAAACGAATAGTAGAAAGCATCAGGCAAGTGAATGGTTTTCCTAGCCCTGCCCTAAGGTAATGCAAGAACAGCAAGGGTTGAGAGCTAACCATTGTAGTGAGGATGTTTGGCTGGCTGAGATAACCAGTTTAATTCAAACCGAGTTACCATATATTAGTACTGTGGCTGAAATCCTGGAGGGACAGTAAGCAGATGCAACTAGGGAACTGACATTAAATTTAGCATAACTAAAACGTCCATCTTTTAGACACTGGAACCAGCAGAGTGACTGCTACCAAAGGTTGTCCTTTCTTTGATATGAAGTGCGTGCATGCCCCAGATATCTGTAGGCAGATATGACAAGATGGAAGCAAATCTGATTTTTCTTCTTCCATTTCTTTTACTCAAGGACTGTATTTATTTAGACTTGCCAACTGAAAGCCCATGGAGGCCACTGCTGACAAAGATAACTGGCATGACTGCCAAAGGAAATAACCTCTTGTGAAAAAGGCATGAGAGTAGGGTGACCCACCCCTTGAAAAGAGGCCAGACTTTATCCAGTGCAAAAATGCTTGGTTTTTTCTCCCCATGCCTCCCTGGAAACACAGATCCCTCTTTTCCCTTATGAACTAGTATAGTATTAGCTGGAGGCAGCATACATCCAGTGTTAGGTCCTCTTCCCAACTTCAACAGTAGGAAGTACAGTTATGAGGGGTTATTACAACAATCACGGTAATAATAACAACATGTCATCAATTTATGGTAATAATAATGACATGTCATTATCCTACCAGGCCATAATCCACCATGGCACAGCTTACAGACGACGCACACACACAGTAGAGGCTCCTTCAATGCAAAAGAGAAATGAGCTAGAAAAAGATATTTATCTCTCTGGTCTGTTGAATTTGGGTCTTCTCCACTTATGCTCAGCATTTTATTGCATTTTGCATGATTTTGTTCATATTTTTATACAGAGAATCTAGCCTCCACAAGCACGAAAGGTGATTTTAAAAATATATTTAATACATGAAGAAGAAAGCTGTGTTCAATTTACAAATCAGCATGGGACAATTTGTTGAGGGTTTGTGACATGTACCAATCCAAGTTCGTTATGCAACACCTCTAATGGAGACATGGGCAGGAGATGAGAAGGCTACAATGCTGGCCATTGTTTTTGCATTTTGTGTTTTAAAGCACCACTGCGGACATCCAGGCTTGAGGCACCCTTGATTAATACAAGTTCTTTGAACTGCTCTCCAAGAATGGAGGCTTCAGGGCCATTTCAGAAAAGCTGGCCAAAAGAGCTGGAACCAGAATCTCTCTTTGTTGAGAAGAAACTCTGTATAACCCTTGTACAAACCTCATTATGCCCATGACCTTTCTGTAGCAGTTACCTTTTTCTTCTGCCTATCCTGTTTGAAGAACAGCATTGTCAATCTAAGCACTCTATCCAAACAGTGAATTAAGTTGGAAATATTGTCAACAGGTGCTACAATTCTGGAACAAATAGGGAGAAAATGAGTGTTTCTCTACATCTTATGCTGCGTTTTCAACAAAATATCATTTCATAAGAGAAAAGGTTATCCTAGTATATGGGTTGTATTTGCAGGTCTATGCTTTGTTGTTGTCATTACAATCATTAGTGTAATCACCATCATCAACACCATCACTATTAGAGATATAAAATTTCTGGAAATTTGGAAGCTTGGGAAAAAGAACCCCATTTTTCTTTTTTCTTTTCCAGAAAAAACCCCAGACATTTTTAGAAAAATGAAAAAAAAATGCTATATTAACACTCCCCCCCCCTTTACAGCTTGAAAGTCATTCTGTTACTTTAGGAACATAAAATATGACTACGGACAAGAAAATTATCACAGCTAGCATTTTAAAATACAATAATACCTCGGATAACGAATGCTTCTGTTAACGAATAATTTGGATAGCAAATTGAAATTTCCAGGAATAAGGATGTTTCGGATAATGAAGTATTCTAATGGGCTGCCTTGGATAACAAATTTTTCATAGTGCTTTGCGAAAAAAAGTCTACCCAGGATGCACTATGCCCCCGGTAGTTTGTGTAGGTGTGAGAGGAGTTGGAGCACTTTTTTCATCTTGTTTTGGAGCCACTCTGGTCTTTTTTAAAATTTTATTTATTTATTTATTTATTTATTTATTTATTTATTTATTTATTTATTTATTTATTTATTTATTTATTTATTTGCTGAGGGATATGGACCTTTAGAACTTGGAAAGGTAGGGAGCTGAGGTTTCCTTGCTTTCTTTTGTGTTTTTGTATTGGTTTCAATTGCACTTTTAGCAGGAACAACCTCCCGTTTGTTTTAGAGCAAGCTTTTATTCATCTTTGCACTGATTTTCATTGCACTTTGGTGAGAACAGGCTGGGATAGTCTTGCTGCTTTCTTTTGTCCATGTTTGCAATCTCTTCCATTGCTCTGCAGGCAATAACAGGCTGGGTTTCTCTTGCCGTTTGTGTTTGTCTATGTTTGCATTTTCCCCTGTTGCATTTTTGGTGGGAACAGGCTGGAGTTAGTCTTTCTGCTCTCTTTTGTCCATGTTTGCAATCTTTTCCATTGCTATGCAGGCAAGAATGAGCTGGGGTTCTCTTGCTGATTGTGTTTGTGTATGTTTGCGTGTGTGTGTGTGTGTGTGTGTGTGTGTGTGTGTGTGTGTGTGTGTGTGTGTGTGTGTGTGTGTGTGTGTGTGTGTGTTCCAGTACTGCATGCCTTTAAAGTGCACTTTATAAAGAGGTCTGGAAAAAAAATCCAGCTTTTTGCCTTTTTTGGACCTCCAGAACAATCGGTTTCCCATTCATTTCAATAGAAAACCACATTTCAGATAATGAAACTTTTGGTTAGCAAATTGATTCACAGTATGAACTAAATTCAATATTATCCGAGGTGCTGTGTATCCAACCAATTATTACAAACAGAATTTACTTTTTACATAATATTTATTTGTAATTGTAACAAATGGAGTAACCATCTCCTGAACTGTTTACTAATTTATGTTTATTCAAGTTTTAAAAACAGGTAATTGTGGGGTATCTTACATCATTAGAAGGCAACATTCAAGCTAAAAGACAATGCAAGCAGTTAAGAAAAGAGAATAAATTCCATGTAATCATGTACTGTAGACCATCTAAAAGTTATGAGGGAGGGGAAATAACAATTGATAACATAGTGTAAATGTAATCACAGAAGGAGAGTTATAAACACAAAGTTATAAGTGGTTATAAACACAAAGTCTGTGTAGCCATGTATGGTAGTCTGTCATTCAGGGAAAGCTTGCCTGAAGAGAAAAGTATTTGCCCGTTTCTGGAAAGACAGCAGGGATGGGACAGTCCTGGCCTCTAGTGGGAGGAGTCTGGGTGCAGCAGCAGAGAAGGCCTTTCCGTGTGTTCCCACATGATGTACCTGTGAGGATGGAGAGAAAGGTCTCTCCTAATGACCTTAACACCCGAGCCAGTTCATACTGTGAGATTCGATCTTTGTAGGTTAAGGTCAGCATTTTGAATTGTGCCAGCTGATTGGCAACCAGTGGTCCTGCTTTAATAGGGGTGTAATGCAATCTCTTAAGGTTCCTCCTGTTTTTTAATAAAAGGATTTTCCACCCACCCACTTTATTCTATACAGATAGCTTAAAAGAACTCATCAAACAGCTGCTTCCTGCAAAGCAAAGCATTTACATTTTAACTGTATATCATGTCACTTTTTAAACTAGAAAATGGCCTACTTTCAACTTTCCTGGAGTACTGCAGTTGTTTTCAGATTAGAAATTTTAAAAAAGAAATAAAAACAGAGCCTTTGGTGGCTCTAGGAATGAATTGGCATCTCGGTGGATGCTTTTACATCTAGGTCTCGCTTAACTCAGCATTTCCATGGAAAGCCTCCTTCATAAGCCTAATTTTTTGAAACATGCCTGCTGGGACAGAATTGCTGGCTCTCCAAATACAGCATCCAGATGGATTCCTGTCAGGCAAAACTACTCTGTTACTGCCTTTCACAGTTACTTTGCACTTCCCATAACCTTACTACACATCCTCTTTCGTCTTCGTCCTACCTAGTTATGGTGGCTGTGTAATGGAGAGCCACAAGCCTTGTTGAGGTATTGCTAGCAAGCACCACCCCTACAATGAGTGGTGAGATGACAGGGATTAGTATGCTGACCTGTGTTATTACCTCTGTGCTAGAACTTTTTTTCTCCATCCATGTGCAGAGATGACTATCTGCCTATAGAGGCTTTCTGGGTAGCATGCGTTCTGCACATGAAAGGAGATACAGCTGGTGACACAAGGGCAGAGCTACTAAATTCAGCCCTGATATCCCTACCAGTAAGGGTTACACACTTATATTTTAAATAAAAACAGCGCAGAGTTAAGAATACTAACAAACTGGAAGATAATGCCAGCAACTGTACCTTTCCCTGCAAATTATAAAACAAGGCTATTTATATATGGATATCTAGAATTCCAAACAGGATAGGCCATTTGGGGCTGATTCATAATCTGTAAGGGATATCTTCTAGAATTTCCAATATGGATATCTAGAATTCCTTAACAGGATAGGCCATTTGGGGCTGATTCATAATCTGTAAGGGATATCTTCTAGAATTTCCAATATGGATATGTAGAATTCCTAACAGGATAGGGGGCCATTCTGGGGGATGATTCAAATGGATATATAGAATTTCAACTCATCATAGGGGCTGATTCAAATAATATCAGACCTTCACAATATGATATCAAAATGTACAAGTACAGTTCTGAAAGCAAGATCAGGTAGAAAAGATGAAACAATGGGTAAGAAATCAACAAACAATACCATAGCCACGCGGAGATTTTCCCTTTACGTTTTGTACGTGCTATTAAATCAGGAGACAGGTTGCTGTTGTTATGTGCCATCAAGTCAGAATGAACTTACAGCGACCTACCCTCATATGGCTTTCAAGGTAAGTGTGAGATTTAAGGAATGGCTTCACCAGTGCCAAATTCCCAGTGTGTTTCCAAGGCTGAGTGGCGGGTTCAAAGGCAGGCCTCCTGAGTCCCTAGTCAATCCCTCGGCCCAATCCTACACCACACTGGATAAGGAGACACACAGCCCCAGCTTAATCCTTCCACTTCCTTCCCTGGCATTCCCTTTAACCTGATGCCATAGCACACACTTGAAATCCTGCTTCTCATATTAGCAAGTGAATAAGAGAAGAGATGAAAGGAACCAGTGCTACGATGAAAGGAAGGGAAGAAGCCACGACTCTCATGTCTCACCAGAACAGCGGTTCTAAAGCCAAAAGGAGAACTTGCTGGCATATCCCCTCCTGGTCCTTCCTTTCATGAAAGTTCTCACTGTTCCATTCTCTTTCCTGAGATATTTTGAAAGCAACACCATGTCATCAGTACTATCGCAAAACTGCAACTACAATTACAAAGGTAGGTGGTGAGAATGTTTTATAGGGTAGGCACCCAATGCAGTCATGCCTTTTCAGAAGCTGCCCTTCCATCTGCTTAATTCCCATCTGCACTCAAAAAATGTAGAAGGAGCAGATACACAAAGACAGCAACACAGACTACTATACGAATAAAAGCAGCAAATAAAATATGCTTCTTCCACACAACCATCGTTTAACCTAACATCCTGTACCAGTTTTCACTCAAGTGTGTTGTAATTTTAAGAACCTTTTTCAGGACCACTCTGAACAACTCTGGGAACTCTAAAGCAAGATATAATTGTTCCAGATAGCGAGCAAACAGAAATTAACCCTGCAGTGGGAAACAAGAGAGAGTGCAGCTGAAGAGAAAAGTGGGTTCATTCATTGTTTCCCTGGAATGTTCCAATTTAAAAAACCAAGACCAATCAATCACAAGAAATGGCTTTTGTTGTTTTAGCTGCATTGTGCCTCAGCATCTACTGATGGAAGCCAGACTAACACCTTCAGCAAGAGAGGCAATCAAGCATTTGAAAAGCACGGCTTTATGTGGCTCAAAGCTCCAATCCCCTAACCATGACAGTATCTGTACTGATTGGAATTACTTGTCAATTACTCCAACTCTGCCTCCACTGTAGCACCCACAGTAAAGGCAAAGTCAGGAAGAAGAACAGTTGGAGCAGGGTTGTGTTTCATCCAGATACTCAGATGTGTGTGTGTTGTGTCGTTACAGTCGTGATCGACTCTTCGTGACCCCACGACCATGGAGTTTTCTTGGCAGGAATACTGGAGTGGTTTGCCAGTTCCTACTCCAGGCACCTACAGCACCTGGTATTCCCTGGTGGTCTCCCATCCAAGTACTAACCAGGGCCGACCCTGCTTAGCTTCCGAAATCGGGCGAGATCGGATGTGCTTAGGGCATCTAGGCAGCTAGACACTCAGATACTGTATTAGTATTTCACAGAGTTAACCTTCTACCTGTTTCAAGTGACACGTCAAAATCAAGCACACAGATAAAATGAAATGTCCCGCTGCATACTGTATTTTTACATCTAAGACGCTGCCGTGTACAAGACGCCCCCCTTTTTGAACCCCAAATTAAAAAATGAAGGGGATTGAGCAGTCCATTAAGAAGTGTCTTTGGGGGAAATATGCACATAAAAATATGGTACTTTGGAATAAAGTAGGGTCATTCCATGTCAAATCAACCAATGTATGGAACCTTGATGTCATGTATTTGGTTCATTTTTGGTAGATTTGTACCTTACCATGAAGTGCTTAAAAAGTATTTTTCCTGATTTTTTTGGTCTACCCGTTTTCTGAGATATTGCATTTTCAAAATTGCAAAAAACAAAATAATGCCAAAATTCACAAGCCACCATAACTTCAAATGTCATTTAATAGGTACCTGTGATAGCTACAGACCTGCAACAGGTGTCATTTTTAAAGCTTATGAATAGGTCTTTCATTTGATATACAACATGATGCAATTGTACATGTTTAAAAATTACACATTTAAATAAACATAAAATTTGAATTTTTGGAAAATTTGGGTTTTTTTTTTAATTTTCAAAAAATTCCCACTTAAAGATACATGTCTGGTAGCCAGACCCTCCAAATTTCAGGATGGTATCTCAATGGTATCATACAAAACGTAAATTGTTTTGTTGGCAGTGACAAGGATTTAGATTGACTTAGCCCTTTTTTTCCTTGGCTAGCATGTTGGATGCGTTTGTCATCTCCTGTAGGGTTAGCTGGTATGTTCCCACACACACTGTGAGTCCTAGCAGCTCCTGCTACAATGCAGTACCTTGGTCTTAACTCAGCAAATTTTGAAAATCCTATCTCTTCAGATAGGATTTCAATAGAAGTGCAATCTTGTACAACCACCTTATACTACACTACACAACCAACTCACACAGTAAGAGTACATCATTTGAAGCTTCAGATCGATCTTGTATTGTCTACCTCGATCTCCTCCTTCCACTCCAGCTATAGATCCCGTTCAGGGGAACCACTTTGGAGGAGTCAAACCAGTAAGATATACCAGTAACAAATCTTTTTGTGACCCAGCCGTAATGATAATCAGAGACGGGAAATGTTCCCCCACCCACCACTCCCAGAACAGCTCACTCCATACGTTAGGCCAGTGGTTCCCAACCTGGGGGTCGGGACCTCTTTGGGTCACTCTTCCAGACTCTCTATTGACTTTGTAATCACCCAGACAATTGGACAATGCCACCCTCTCTCTGCCCCATTATCTTCCAAACCATATGGCCCATCAAATACCTAGATGACTCAGCCACACTGGGTGGCCGGACTAATCTGGAGTAGGATTACATGTCTGCGGCCACCCCCAGAACCACCCTGAGAGACGTCTCGGACTATCACCATTGGTGGCCTCCCTGAAGACCACCACCTACCCATCCCAGGGGTCTGTGTGCGCCTTGTGGGAGGGGCAAGGGGTATAAAACATCTGTACATCTGGTCTTTGGGGCGAGCAATCTTCTCTGCCTTGTGGAGATTGTTTGTCATTGCTGTATTTACTGGGCCCAATAAATTGGCAATTATCGGAATTCTCTCATGCTGGATTCTCTCTATTGAGTATTTTGAGATCCAGCTACTAACAGCCAGGATTAGCCTAGGTGTGACTCAACAGAATGACCATTTCATGGGGATCACCATGAGCCAGTAAGGAAAAAGACACAAATGGCTTGGGTCTGGAGGAGGGGGGGGGAAAGGGGAAAGAGTGAGTTACAGCTTGATAGGTTGGAAGGGATGTCAGTCAATGGCACCAGAGGCTGCGATTGGCTGAGAGTGCCTGTAGAGGAAAGTTCTCTATGGCACCTGTGACAGTGGCCTGCCAAAGGGGGCTTGTGGCCTCTTCCAAGCAGGGCAAGGGGTCACCACAACATGAGGAACTATATTAAAAGGTCACGGCATTAGGAAGGTTGAGAGCCACTGCGTTAGGCAGTCCTTGGTTTAACCTCATGAAAATAGCTGCCTCACCAGTACCTGTCACTTACAAAATCAATGTAGATATTCTGGCAAAAGGAAGGAGATGTGCCAGGGATCCGAAGTCCAAAAAATAAAATAAAATAAAATTCCAGGCAAGCTGTGCTACAGATATGTTGTTACCTTTTAGTTTGAACTATCAAAATTGCTTAACTATGTCAAAATTTCTAAAATAAAATTTTCCTATTTAAACAGAAGCCCTCCCCCACAAAAAAGAGCCCAAATAAATAATTATAACAGTATATTTTGATTATTTGAAAACAGGCTGATCACATGTAATTTCAAAAACAAACAAGGATGTGGGGGCTCAAATTCACTTGAAAGGCTGTGCAAAGCTCATCACATATTTGTTAATGATTTAAAGCCCTCAAAATGTTCTGCCACTTTAAAAAAGAAAAAAAAGGAGAATTAGCAACTTGCCTGTATAATCCGTTCTACTGGGCAATAACTCCCTTGTAAACAGTTCATTTAAGAGGTTTAAAAAGATGACTTTGTAAGCTGTTCCCATATTAGCTGCCTAGACAGACAACATCCCAAATACCCTAAAAGCACTAGGCAACCATGGATACCAGGGTGGAGGATGAAACATAAGAACTTGACTGGAACAATGAACAGATGAGAGAAAGGCTTCAGGCTAGTATTTTACCCTATGAAATGCAAGGAAAGACCACCATCTTCTAAGGACTGACAAAGCCTTCCCTTGAAGAGGCGAGGACTCTGTCTGCATAATAAAATCTTTATCATTGGTTACTTCTACAGGTAGGCTGCATTTCCACATAATAAAAAAAAATGAGAACAGCAGTACACTATTTAAGGATGAGAGTAAAGGAGATAAGTATTACTCATTTTCCAATTTAGCAATACATCTAAATTAATTTGCATCCCATGAAAATAATATTCATCTTGGAATCTTTGAACTGCAGAGCTGGAAGGGACCCCATGGAACCAAACTCTCAAAGTCTGATTCTGCAGATACCTAAACTACTGAGCTATTCAGTAGTTGCTACCAATAGGTTGGTCAAAACACTATGAAAATGAAGTTATTGCTTATTATAGGTGTTCAGTGAGCACAGTCAAACTAAGCAGGGAGTCACACCCCCAACAGTTGTGCTTATCTTGCATTTGAATCTTACATGGCACTGAGACAGATAAAACTGGCGCTTTTGCATTTTATGGTCGTTATCCCTGCTCTTTTTACTCCACCCGTATCTACCATCTCAGGCTAACATTTTAGCAAATACCCTGCAGTGCAAACCCATTACACCAACATATATAAGGTTGGACGCCAATGGTACAATATTTGTTGCAGTATAAAACCATTTCATTAATAGGTATACAGCTGAATCCAGATTCTACCTGAGTTAACACAGGCCCACTTGAAATCAACGGGTCTCCGACAATCATGACTGGCTCCTGTCCTGTTGGATTAAGCAGACATACCTCGATAATAACTTAAGTCCTCTCCAGGCACTAAGGACAAATCTGTATAAAACTCAATGGGTGGGAAGGAAGCCCATAAGCCTCTGTTCCCACTCCACTCAGCAGTTGGCAAGGTCTTTGACATTCAAGTCTGCACCAGAAGTTGCAGGAGCCCTGTTAAGATCGCACATCTGCTGTCAGTAGGAGTATGCGGATTTGTGGTTTTGGATAGCTGTTCCAGAAGTGCCTGAGCTACTTGGCTAGCCATAAACAGGTTCATCTGAATTTGCAATCTCCATCGCAGATGTTCATGCTAAACATGCAAAAGTCTGAGAGACTTCAGGTTGGGTTGGGCACCTAGATTTATTTGCCAAACCCTGTCTCCACCTATTCAGTCCTATACTGATTAAGGTTTAACATTTGAATATGGTTTAGTAGTCCTTGATTCAATCTATTGTTTTCCTAATACTGCTGTATTTATCATGGATGGGCTTTCAGGCAAACTGAGCCTGCAGCCATTAGCCGTGGCATTTATAGTGCAGGATTACCCTACTGGTAGGGAACATCTGGCCTATGGGATTCTTTGCAATGCAATTCACAATCTACATATGCATTTGTGACTCAAGTGGGTGTTGTATGGTAAATTCCTATCCCGTTATATATTTTACATTTTCTTATATATTTTGCATCAAATCCTTAATATCAAATGCTCATCAATTAAGGGTTACTGTTTCATGTTTGTGGTTCAGCAAGTATGCACCTCACCTACGTAGGCGCGTTCAAATTAACATGTATTTAATAATAGTCAGCTTTTAAAAGGCGGCAACAAAGACTCCTTGTTGTTTGTGCTACAACAGACTAATAAGGCAATCCCACACATCTCTGCTCAGAACTGAATTACACTCAATTCAATGGGCTTATTTCCAGCTAAGAAAGAAGTCATAGTAACAATTTTCCTGAAAATCCTCTTCCTCCTCCATTCTTCCCTTAAAGGAAGGACCATTCATCTCCCACATTCCCCACCTCCCTTCCATGACAAGAATTCTGCTTCATCATTAAACAGTCCCCTATTCTATACCTGTCCTGATGAATGCAAATAGGACAACCAGAGCTGCGACTGGAAATGCTATAAACAGACTACACTGATGCCAATTCAATATAAAGCTTTTAATATGAAAATAAATCCCAGTGTGGTAACAAAAGGTACAAAGATACTTTCCCTTCATTACCGTGAGGAATATATGAACCTGAATTTCCCCTCATGTTAAAAAAACTTTGATTACATTGTACCACCAGGGTGATTATTTTCTGTAACAAAGGAAACAGGGTTGTGCTTGCTAACATAGTCAACAGCTTAAAGACTAACTTTCATACAGTATTTTAATGTAACATCTTGTGGAAGTGGAGTCCACAAAATGTTACATTAAAATATGAAAGTTAGTTTTTAAGGTACCACACGTTTTGTGTCTTTTGTTTTGTTTTGTTTTGTTCTGCTTTTCTTAGATTTTTGCCTGAAATTATTGAAAAGACGAACACAGCTACCCTCTCTGAAACTTATACTCAACAGCATCACTTCAGTGGAATTTCCAACTGCTCCCCTACTACAATTGCTACACTAAGCAGCTAGGCCACTGTAGTAGGAAAAAGCAAGCTGCTTATATACCGCCCCCTAGCCCTTAAAGCACTCTCTGGGTGGTTTACAATTTATTTATGCAGGCTACACCTTGTTGACCCCCACCCCACCCCTGTGCAAGCTGGGTACTCATTTTACTAACCTTGGAAGGATGGAAGACTGAGTCAACCTTCAGCCAGCTACCTGGGGTGGAACCCCATGTCATGAGCACAGTTATAGATGCCGTACAGTGGTTTAACCACTGCACCACAAGGCTCCAGGAATGGGTCTTTCGCCTGCATTTTATTATTGTGTCCACCTTCAACTGTAAGGAAATTTGTTAAAAAAGCAATGGTTGGCAGTCTTCAGGAAGCATCCTGAAGAAGAGTTGGTTCAAGCTGTTGTGTCACCAGCTGCCCTGCATGAAATAAACCAACTTTTCCTAACCAATATTCTAGAATAGTGTTTGGCTAGATGGTTTTTTAATTGATTAATGTTCCAGTAACATTACCAGACTTTAAAATACTGCTACATTTTAGATGGTAATACAGTTTGTGGTTCAGTCTCAATGTGGCGTTTTGGACTGTCAATAAAGGTTTTCTCAAACATCCAAAAAGGCCACACCAGGCAAACACATCAGTAGATATTCCCAATTGTCAGATAGTATTTTGAAAAAGACAGCTGTAGCAGTAGCCACCTGGTGCTTACCACTAACCATAGCTCATTTTCTTGTTATTTCTTTCTTTATTTTATTTTTGAGTATTTTTACCCCGTCTTTCTCCTTGGAAAAGGACCCAAGGAGGCTTACAGTAATGTATACAGTCCAGCACAATTAAGACATATTCAAGTGTAAGAACAGGAAATTGAGGGGTATCTTACAGCATTAGAAGGCAACATTAAAGCTAAAAGAGAATGCAAGCAGTTAAGAGTATAAATTCCATGTAATCTTGTACAGTAGACCATCTAAAACTTATGAGGGATGGGAAATAACAATTGATAACATAGTGTCAATGTAATCACACAAGGAGAGTTATAAACACAAAGTTATAAATGCAAAGTCTGTGTAGCCATGTATAGTAGATTCATATAAAAGATACAACAGGTAGTCGATCGTTCAGGGAAAGCTTGCTTGAAGAGAAAGGTCTTTGCCTGTTTCCAGAAAGACAGCAGTGATGGAGCAGTCCTGGCCTCTAGTGGGAGGGAGTTCCAGAGTCTGGGTACAGTAGCCAAGAAGGTTCTTTCATGTGGTCCCATGAGACATGGCTGTGAGGATGGAGGGATGGAGAGAAAGGCCTCTCCTGATGACCTTATCATCTGAGCCTGTTTCTACTGTGACATTCTATCTTTGAGGTAGCTAGGACCCAGTTCATATAGTGCTTTGTAGGTTAAGGTCAGCACTTTGAATTGTGCCCAATGGGTGACTGGTAGCCAGTAGAGCTGCTTTAATAGGGGTGTAATGTAATCTCCATACCCCACCCCAGTCAGCAATCTGGCTGCTGCGTTTTGGACCCACTGAAGTTTTCCTGAGACTTCTCCTTGGTAGTCCCACATAGCGTGCATTACAGCAGTCCAGCCATGACATCACTAGGGTATGTGTCACCATGGCCAGAGCATGTTTCTCAAGAAACAGGCTTAACAGGCATACTAGCGTTAATTGTGCAAATGCGCTCCTGGCCACTGCTGTGACCTGGGCATCCAGGCTCAAGGATGATTCCAGGAATACCCTGGACCCATCCGTGCACCTCTTTTTTTCAATTGGAGGGTAATCCCATCCAATACAGGTTACATCCCTATCCCTTGTTCTCCCTTTTGACTGACCGGCAGCACCTCTGTCTTGTCTAAGTTTACCTAATGCTGAAGAAGCCTCTTTTTGTTTACATGGGAAGGAAACTTAACAAATTATTTTCTTGGAACTAAACACCCTGTCCAGTACAACAGAGTATCACCTTGCACACCCACTGCTCTATGTACAATGCCCACACAGCTAAATAGCAAAAGCAGGAAGCATAATTTTCTTAGAACAAAACTGCCGTTTCATTACCTTACTTCAAATAAAACTCCAAGATTTCCATACATGCTACCTCCCCCAAAAAACATACCTGGAAGTGGAGTTTCTTATGATCTCCATTTTTTTTCATGCCACATACACCCACCCCAACATAAAAGTGACAAGTAGAGAGTGCCCTAAGCACATCCGATCTCAGCTGATTTCAGAAGCTAAGCAGGGTCGGCCCTGGTTAGTACTTAGATGGGAGACCACCAGTAAATACCAGGTGCTGTAGGCGCCTGGAGTAGGAACCGGCACAGCACTCCAGTATTCCTGCCAAGAAAACTCCATGGACATGGAGTCACAAAGAGTCAGTCACTACTGTAATGACACAACACACACACAGTCACTACTGCTGATTTCCCATCTCAAGATACCCAGTTCAACTGGAAGACATGTACAAGCTGAAGCAATGGATGGCTTCCATCACCAGCCAACCTGTTCTCCACTCACAACATAAGCTGATCTAGATTTCTCACTACCATGCTGCCAGGCAGCCTTAACAAAATCCACACCCACTCTCAACTTCAATGTCCCTTGGCCACAAAACAAAGGCTAATATTGGTTTAACCTACCAGGTCGCTGTGCAGAATACATCTAGATAATACACATGAGGCATTTGGTATCCTTACAAATGTTCCACAAAGACTAATCAATGTTTGATTGTAAGTATTATAATTTTGTATTTGTTAGCCACCTTGAGTTCATTTGGGAAAATCCGGTGGGATATAAATATTTCAGTTAGCCAGGGTTGAGTTCATTTGGGAAAATCCGGTGGGATATAAATAAATAAATAAATAAATAAATAAATAAATAAATAAATAAATAAATAAATAAATAAATAAATAAATAAAAGATTCATCCCGGTCAATAGCTGCTTTCTTCAATTCTTTAAAGAGTATCTCACAACACTGAACTAGCACAGCAAAGGGACTGTGCAGGCTATCCACACATCAGCTCTCTCTCTCAGTTGACAAATGTCTCAAGTGCAATTGCAAGACAATTCACCACACATATAGATATACTGTGTGGAAGATATGTAAATTAAAAGCAAGGCAGTGCTGATTGAGAAGAAGAAAGAGTTCCAGTTCATGCACACTCATTATGGGGAGGAGGGGCAAGAAGTATGCAGGGTTAGCCTACCCATCCCCCAAGCACCCTTGCATAAGAACAGCCTTTCTGGAACAGGCCACAGCCCATCCAGTCCAGCATTCTGTCTCACACAGTGGCTCACCATTTGCTTCAGGGTATTCCTAAGCAGATGTCTTCACCTGCTTACGATTCCCTGCAAATGGCATTGAGAAATATCCTGTCTCTCTCTCCAACCTGGAGGTTGTCCTTAGTCATCCGTAATGATAGCCGTTGATGCCCTTGAATACATATACAGTATTCTTGAAGAGGTTGTGTGAAATTTCTTCCTCAGTGAATGTGACACAACAGAAAATCCTGTTACTTTCTAGGCCTAAATTCAGGTACAGTCTTCCTTTGCACTCTGCAGACACCACTGAATCAACTGCTGAATGGTAACTCAACACCTGAGTCCATCTCACTAACCTAACAGGTCTACTTTAACTAAGACTACCCACTGAATTTAGGCCCTACACTCAGAGGCATACAGGGAAGACAATCTATGGGCATAACTGTATCAATACAGTATCAATGGGCCAACCACAGTGTTAAAATCTTACAAGGGAATTAGAACAGCAGTTCAGTTTACTGTATTAAGAAACATGTTCTACAACAGTTCCTCTTGGGGATGCCATAAATGAACATTTCAGACACAACCGAACGTTGTCTCACACAAACACAAACTGCAAATACCATCCGAAACGCTGAATCATGAAGCTTAGCTTGAAGGATGGAGCCAAAGTGTAACAGCTACAACCCCAAAACCTTGTTCTGCCTTCATCCTATTCTACTTCTTTACTTCTGATTCACCTTGAAGTCCTTACATTACAGCCAAACTTTAATAGATGGGCCTTGTCTTGGTGCAAGTGGGACTCATTTTTAACTCAACAACTGCCACATAGAGCTGAGCGATCTTCAGTGGAGTGAGAAGCTGCTGAGCAGAGAAGCGTTAAGCTGCTGTGCACTGCAGCCCCTATTAACCTGCTTACCTTTGAGTAAAAACAAAAGCCATGCCACACTCTATATGGTGTAAGAGACAGAACAGCTGAAACAGCAACTACAGGCCCACTGAATGCAACCTTAAGTTCAATTGGTTCAATAGGCCTACTCTAGTTGCAACAGACTGTGCTGAAAAACAGGACTTCAACCTATATACTGTTGGAGAATATCCTCCTATTATATGTACAGTGGTACCTTGTATAAAGGAATTAATTCGTTCCAAATGAAATTATGTTAAGCAAATTTTCCTTTATTTCCCATGGGAATGCATTGAAAAAGAGAGTGATCCCATTTTTATGTTGTACAGATTCGCCCCGTAGGCAATTATATTAAGCAAATTTCCCCTATCTCCGGAATTTTTTATGTTGTACAAATTTTATGTTATACCAACCGTTTGTTATACAAGGGTCCACTGTACAGTACTAGCCTCAGGTCTCCTATGCATGCATTCAGAAATTCAAAGATAAGATTGATAGGAGCAATATTTTTAAAAAGTTTATAATTCCACATTATTCTATTCTAGCCCAATCTATTACCATGGCACTTTACAAAGAAGAAGCATGAGAGGTCTCTCACCCAGGGGGTGCACAAACGAAAATCAGTGGCTCCAAAATTTTAGGCCTCAGATGTTTTTGGACTGTAACACCTGAGAAGTCCTAACTAGTACCAGGGCCGTCTTAAGGATATGTGGAGCCGTGGTTTGAAGATCCCTCTGCCCCCCCCCCGTTCACAGAGCTGTCTACCTCGGGGGTGGGGGGTGGGTGGACAGGCGGCACCCCGGGCGCGGGAGCAGGTGCAGCGCCTGACGGGGCTGGCAGGGAGCCCCGAGGCGAGGAGGAGGGATCCCGGGCAGAGGTCGCGGCGGCGGCCTAGCAGAAGCCCGGGTTCCTGCGGCCGGGGCTCCGCCAGTCAGCCGGCTCGCCAGTTGGCCCTGCTCAGGCTCCGGGAAGCGCCGCGGGTTTGGCGAGCCTGAGCAGGAGGACAACTTTGGCTGCGAGGAAAGCACGGAGGCAGCCTGGTGGCGGCGGCACCAGCAGCAGCTCCTTCTTTTCCTCCTCCTCCTGCTGCTGTGCTGCAACCCTCGGCCGCGGGTAGACGCCTGCTTGGCGGAAACAGCACCCGGGGGTGAGCCGAGGTGAACGCGCCGGTCGGAGGAGCCGAGGGAGCTGCCAAAGAAGGCGGCCGGCGCTCCGCAGCTGCCCGGCCCTTCCGCGGCGGCTGGCTGCCCTCTGCGCGCACGCAGCAGGGCCCTTTGGAGGCGGCCACGCTGGGCTGGGCTGGGCTGGGCTGGGCCGGGCTGGGCGACGGGGCCAGGCCACGCCGACCCTCCTCCTCCTCCTCCTTTTCCTCCTCCTTTACCTCCTCCCCCTTCCGCCCCCGCGCGGGGAAGGTGAGCGCGGAGGCGGCGGGGTGGGGTGGGGCTGGCGACTTGGCGGGCGGACCGACGGGCCGGCGGCGGCGAGAACGCTAGGTTTCTGCTTTCCTGAGTTTTGGGGTTTGGGGGTTCAGGCGCCCTGGTTCATTGAACCACAAAGGCCTATGGGAAAGTCGCCCCTGACTAGTACAGACAGTGGGGTGGCACTCTGAGAGAAGCTGCTCATGAATTTGTGGGGGTCCAAGTGTGGGGATATGTGGTTTAAAATGAAATCAAGATAAATGGAAAAAGTTGGGGAGGGATAGGTAAATTTTAAAAGACTTAGGTTATTTTTTTTCAATTATGTAATAAAGTGGTACCTCAACTTACAAATTTGATCTGTTCCAAATGCATGCTCTTAAGTTGAACTACTCTTAAGTTGGGGTACCTATCTAAAAAATTTAAAAAAAACAAGTTAAAAATGAAAAATAAAATAAAATAAATTGTAAGTCAAGCAGACCATATCTAAAATTTGTAAGGCAGCAGTTAAAACGCCAACAGTTTTCTGCTCTTAAGACAAATTGCTCTTAGGTTGAGCTGCTCTTAAGTCGGGGCACCACTGTATTTGGTTTTGTTACAATAAATCATATGTAGATGATAATAATCCAATGTGCTGTGAGTCTTGAGGAAGACCAAAGATAGATGGTTGGATAGACATGTTCTAGCAGGCAATTCGAAATATCCGCGACAGAAAGGGAAAATGAGAGGATTCCACGACAGAAAGGGAAAATGAGAGGATTCCTTACAGAGAACAGAACTTGAGACTACAGAATTGATATAATAGATTTTACTATTTAAATTATCTGTATTCTTTTATTCATTTCAAACATATATATATCCTCTTCCCATCACTAAGAGAACACAACAGTTTACTGGTCCCAATTAAGCAGAGTCACCAACTATTTCTGTGAGAATTTGACTCCCTTTTAATTGTAAATAATTTAAGAGGAGATTTTGTCAAACTCGTTTTTCCAAAACGAAGCCTGCGGTCTTTAACATTTTTCCTAGGAAGCATATTCTCTTACATGACAGGAATTTATTTGCACCTATTTGAGCGGGATTCAATTGTGTCATTCTGCTGAGAGAAACAGCTCCATCAGAAGAACTAGGAAGTGCCAAGTTCGTTTCTAAAGAGGATCCCAATATGTGCTCGGGGGGGGGGGGGGCTGAAAACATTGCAGCACAGATTTTCAGAGAATCATAGAATAGTGATATTGGAAGGCACTTACAAGGCCATCAAGCCCAACCCCCCCTGTTCAATGCAGGAATAAAAATCAATGCATATCTGCCAGGTAGTTGTCCAAATTTTTGTTGCATGCCTCCAGTGGTGGAGCACTCACCACCTCTTGAGGTAATTGGTTCCACGGCCATACTGCTCTAACAGTTAGGAAGTTTTTCCTGATATTCAACTGAAATCTGGGTTCCTGTAACTTGAACCCATTGTTGCGCATCCTGCACTCTGGGATCCTGCTCCTCCTCTGTATGACAGCCCTTCAAATATTTAAAAAGTGCTAGCATACCGCCCCTCAATGCAGACCACATCTAAAATTTGTAAGGCAGCAGTTAAAACACCAGTTTTCCACTCCTAAGTCAAATTGCTTGTAAGTAGAGCTGCTCGTACATAGAGGTACCACTGTACTTGCAATCACCTTATTTTTTCATCCATAAGACCCCTCCACTTTTCCAACCCCAAATTACAGTTTTGCAACTGCATGATTCTCTTTTTGGCATACTTCCATGTACAGTGGACCCTTGTATAACAAACAGTTTGTATAACATAAAATTTGTACAACATAAAAAATTCCGGAGATAGGGAAAATTTGCTTAACATAGTCACCTATGGGGCAAATCTGTACAACATAAAATGGGATTACTCCGTTTTCAATGCATTCCTATGGGAAATTTGTATAAAGGAAAATTTGTTTAACACAATTTCATTTGGAACAAATTAATTCCTTTATACAAGGTACCACTGTATAAGAAAACCCTCAATTTTCAGTCTAACAATTTAAGACAAAAGTATAGTCTTATACATGGGGGAAATTGTAATTCCTTTTTCTTATCAGAAGACCATGATCATGCCTTGTCAAACCCTGATACAGTATTTCAGAATTAATCATTCTTTGGCTCAGACCATAAACTGCATCTGTTAAACAACAGCCAAGACCCCACTGCACCTGAACATCACCATCCTTACCTCACCTACTACTGTTACTCCTCCTCCTCCTCCTCCTCCTCAATGGTGGATCTTTTAGTTCCTTATGTGGTGTAACTAACTTCCAAAGTTCCATGGCTTTCCTATAGAAGTGTGGTCTTACTAAATAGTGGTGAAATGATGTTATGTGGCTCAAATGCTACTTTGTTTTGTGTTTTAGGTTGTTGTCTCTCTGTCAGTTGTGGATGCTGAGGAGATAACAACATAGCAGTAGAGTACATTGCAAATAAGTTTATAGCATTCAAGTGGGATTTTAAAATAACTAAAAATCATGTATTTCAATTATTCAGAGAAATTGGAAAAAGTTTATATATATATATAAAATAACTAAAAATCATGTATTTCAATTATTCAGAGAAATTGGAAAAAGTTTATATATGCATGTTAGGGTGGATTCGGGTTTCTTCCCGTGTAGAAATCTGGTTCTTTTGGCGACGTTTCGACGAGGTCTCGCTCGTCATCTTCAGGCTGGTGTTCTGGCTTCTTTCTTCTTGAAGCAAAGCGTGATCTCAGTTGAAGTCCTTCTATAAATACTGCTGGGGGGGGGTGTGGTTTGCTTGCTCTGTTGCTGATTGTAGGTTCGTTTGTTCTTTTGTGATCTGCTGTGTGGCTGAGGCGATCGTTAAGGGCTTAACTGCTGGTGGGTTAGATGGCTGTTTAGAGACATCATGTGTGGGTGAGGTGCTGGATGTGTGTCTATTAGCCTTTTGTTTCTTAACGACCTTGGTGATGGGTGTTCTGGCAGCATCCTGGGCTTTGGTGGAGTGGGGTCCTGTGTCTTGTGAATTCATTTTGGTCTGGCTGCGTGTCTGTGGTCTCCCAATGTTTTTTTGGCGTGTGTAAGTGTGCTCCATGTGGTGGCTGGAGTGGGGAGTAGCGGTAGATGGTGCAGTCGTGGTTTTGTTATTGGATGGTGGTTTCGTTTCATCTGTGGGAAGGGTCTGGGTTTGTGTTTGGTGTGGATGGAAGGTGGTGGCATCTTGTGTCCTTTTGGACCTGGTGTCAGTCTTTGTGACAGAGGCTCGTCTGTTGACCAGGGCTAGTTTCCAGATGTCAGGCAAGCAAACACAATATCAAGACAGCCTTTTGCACCGAACAAAAAATAGCCAACATTTTAAGAAACCCCAAAGACAAGATTGAGCTAGAAAACCAAGGAGTCTACGAAATACCATGCAAAGTCTGCCCAGCCACATACATCGGACAGACAAACAGGAGAATAAGCGCACGCATCGCAGAACACAAGAACGCAGTCAAAAAAGAAGAAAAATCTTCCTCTCTCTTCCAGCACATAAAAACAACAGGTCATGAAATTGATTTTAAAAGAACCAAACTCATCTCCAAAACTGAACACTTCAACAGTCGAATAATCATGGAAGCCATTGAAATAGAGAAACACCCAAACAACATGAATAAACGTGATGACACCTCCCGCTTGCCTGACATCTGGAAACTAGCCCTGGTCAACAGACGAGCCTCTGTCACAAAGACTGACACCAGGTCCAAAAGGACACAAGATGCCACCACCTTCCATCCACACCAAACACAAACCCAGACCCTTCCCACAGATGAAACGAAACCACCATCCAATAACAAAACCACGACTGCACCATCTACCGCTACTCCCCACTCCAGCCACCACATGGAGCACACTTACACACGCCAAAAAAACATTGGGAGACCACAGACACGCAGCCAGACCAAAATGAATTCACAAGACACAGGACCCCACTCCACCAAAGCCCAGGATGCTGCCAGAACACCCATCACCAAGGTCGTTAAGAAACAAAAGGCTAATAGACACACATCCAGCACCTCACCCACACATGATGTCTCTAAACAGCCATCTAACCCACCAGCAGTTAAGCCCTTAACGATCGCCTCAGCCACACAGCAGATCACAAAAGAACAAACGAACCTACAATCAGCAACAGAGCAAGCAAACCACACACCCCCAGCAGTATTTATAGAAGGACTTCAACTGAGATCACGCTTTGCTTCAAGAAGAAAGAAGCCAGAACACCAGCCTGAAGATGACGAGTGAGACCTCGTCGAAACGTCGCCAAAAGAACCAGATTTCTACACAGGAAGAAACCCGAATCCACCCTAACATGCATACCTATACCCGTGAAAATCTACGAAAACAAATATCCGACCTCTACGGGGAGGAAACCTTCCAGCTGACCAGAACCTACGAGAAACTAGAAGTCCGAAGAGCCACCATCTTATGTGACATTGCATTCCTACACAACTGCCGAGATAAAAATGTGATCCCCACAAGCTTCCAACTGAAATTCCACTCAAAAAACCCATCCAGCGAAAGGATCCTGAAAAGAACAGAACTAGCCCTAATCAGAAACGAACTACACAAGAAAAGATACCTACTAGATCAAAGCAACAGAGACCTACTCACTCTCCACCTCAAACTCAGCAACAAAATCCACCCAACACTCTGGAACAAATCCAAGCAACTCGCCGCCTGGAGAGCTGAAACAGAGACCTCCCACAAGACAGACATACACACCAACAAACTCCACAAACGGGAAAAACGCCAGAAGCCCAACCCCCCACAGCAGCCCATGAAACAAACAGTTCACAACATCAGACAGGACACTCACCATCGCAGAGACCAAAGTCCTGTCCAAAGGATTCAACTTTGCAGTCGCCCCCAGACACATCCCCACTGAAAACATCATATGCGGAGTGGAAGCCAGCCTAACCAAAATCAACCCAGATGAAGCCAACAAAATCAGACTCGAAGTCACCAATATCCTCTGCTCCAGCAAACCACCCAGAAGCAATTTACACAAAGAAGAACAAAAAGCCCTCACCAACCTGAGGAAAGACAACAACATAATCATTCTCCCAGCAGACAAAGGCAATGCCACAGTGGTGATGAACACATCTGACTACCAAGCCAAACTATCCAACCTACCAGAAGACCCTGCTTACATACCTTTGAACACAGACCCCACCACCTACCTGGAAAAAACCACCAAAGCCAAAATAAAAGCCTCACCCTTAAGTGAAGAAATCAAGCCAAGCATCATCCCCAGAGAGAAATCATCCAGATGCCCCAAGCTCTACGGCCTCCCCAAGATTCACAAAGAAGGAACACCTCTCAGACCCATAGTCAGCTCCATAGGCTCACCCCTACAAAACCTCGCCAAATTTCTTGCCAAACAACTCCAGCCCTATGCAGAATCCATCTCTTCATACGTACAAAACTCGTTCCACTTCATAGAAATTATAAAGAAACAAGACCTACAACCCAATGACCTACTCGTGAGCTTCGATGTTGTTTCGCTCTTCACACAAGTGCCCATTCAAGAAGCCTTGACAGCTATCCACAACAAATACAACCCCCCCAAGCACATCCTAGATCTGACCAACCACTGCCTAACCAACACATACTTCATCCACAATGGACAAAGATACAAACAGATAGAAGGAGCACCCATGGGATCACCCCTCTCACCGATCATCGCAAACCTATATATGGAACACTTCGAAACCAACGCGTTACAGAAGTCCGAACATAAACCCAAACTCTGGCTCAGATATGTTGACGACACCTTTGTTATCTGGCCACACGGGAAAGACAAACTGAACAACTTCCTCACACATCTCAACAGCCTACACCCCAAAATACAATTCACTATGGAAATAGAAGCCAACAACCAACTTCCCTTCCTGGACGTCCTAATCTACAAAAAAACCCGACGGCTCCTTAGGACATACCATCTACCGGAAAAAAAACACATACAAACCGCTACTTAAATGCACAATCACACCACCACCCTGCACAGATCAACTCCGTAGCAAAAACCCTCATCTCCAGAACCAAACGCCTCGCTGACAAAGACCACCTAAAAACTGAATTACACACTCTCTCGAATGCTTTAATTGCGAACGGATTCCAAAAAAACACCATCACCAAACTAATCCAAAAAGAAACACCCCCCAAGAACCAAGAAACAGAAGAGAACAACGGCACTGCCCTCCTCCCTTACATCAAAGGCACCACAGACAAAATAAGCAAAATTCTCCACAAACACAATATCAAGACAGCCTTTTGCACCGAACAAAAAATAGCCAACATTTTAAGAAAACCCCAAAGACAAGATTGAGCTAGAAAACCAAGGAGTCTACGAAATACCATGCAAAGTCTGCCCAGCCACATACATCGGACAGACAAACAGGAGAATAAGCGCACACATCGCAGAACACAAGAACGCAGTCAAAAAAGAAGAAAAATCTTCCTCTCTCTTCCAGCACATAAAAACAACAGGTCATGAAATTGATTTTAAAAGAACCAAACTCATCTCCAAAACTGAACACTTCAACAGTCGAATAATCATGGAAGCCATTGAAATAGAGAAACACCCAAACAACATGAATAAACGTGATGACACCTCCCGCTTGCCTGACATCTGGAAACTAGCCCTGGTCAACAGACGAGCCTCTGTCACAAAGACTGACACCAGGTCCAAAAGGACACAAGATGCCACCACCTTCCATCCACACCAAACACAAACCCAGACCCTTCCCACAGATGAAACAAAACCACCATCCAATAACAAAACCACGACTGCACCATCTACCGCTACTCCCCATTCCAGCCACCACATGGAGCACACTTACACACGCCAAAAAAACATTGGGAGACCACAGACACGCAGCCAGACCAAAATGAATTCACAAGACACAGGACCCCACTCCACCAAAGCCCAGGATGCTGCCAGAACACCCATCACCAAGGTCGTTAAGAAACAAAAGGCTAATAGACACACATCCAGCACCTCACCCACACATGACGTCTCTAAACAGCCATCTAACCCACCAGCAGTTAAGCCCTTAACGATCGCCTCAGCCACACAGCAGATCACAAAAGAACAAACGAACCTACAATCAGCAACAGAGCAAGCAAACCACACCCCCCAGCAGTATTTATAGAAGGACTTCAACTGAGATCACGCTTTGCTTCAAGAAGAAAGAAGCCAGAACACCAGCCTGAAGATGACGAGCGAGACCTCGTCGAAACGTCGCCAAAAGAACCAGATTTCTACACGGGAAGAAACCCGAATCCACCCTAACATGCATACCTATACCCGTGAAAATCTACGAAAACAATATATATATATATATATATATATATATATATATATATATATATATATATATATATATATATATAACTAAAAATCATATATTTCAATTATTCAGAGAAAAAAAAGTTTATGTATTTATAATTATATATAGAGAAATTGGATATATATATATATATATATATATACACTTTTTTTCAATTTCTCTGAATAATTGAAATACATGATTTTTAGTTATTTTAAAATCCCACTTGAATGCTATAAACTTATTTGCAATGTACTCTACTGCTATGTTGTTATCCCCTCAGCATCCACAACTGACAGAGAGACAACTGTTTGAAAACGTTTTATATATATATATATATATATATATATATATATATATATATATATATATATATATATATATATATATATATATATAAATATATATATATATATATATATATATATATATATATATATATATATATATATATATATATATATATAAAAGGGTCCTCAACGTTTTCAAACAGCGGGCCGGTCCACCACCACCCAGACACCACTGGGGGCTGGATCACAGTCCCAAACAAAAGGCCGACATGGAAAAAGGGGGGCTGCACCGGGCGCCCCGACCATCTGGGAGGTGGTTGGGGTGAGTGGGGGAACTTCCCGTAGCCCTCCCACTTTGAACTTCCCCACTAGCCAGCATGCTGATTATCTGGGTGGTAGTTGGGGGGAGTTGGAGAAGCGACATAGCCCACTGCTTTGAACTGCCTCAGCAATAGAAGCAGGTGCGGAGGCTGGCTTGCTGGCAAAGCAGGGGGTAGGGGGGGTTGCAATTAGTCCCGGGGCTGGATTCAGGACCTTGGGGGGGGGGCGCATCCGGCCCCAGGGCCTGGTAATTGATTAATCTATTACCATTATACCAGAGTTTTACAATAATTAGCTTGCCTGTATGTGCTAGAGAAGAATAATTATTGCTCCTCTGGAAGGATAAACTGGTACATGAGTGGAAAGCACAGGTAATATAGACACTTCGGCATACTTTGGCCAGCTTCCCCTGAAATCAACAGAAATGAAGTAGGAGCTGACAAATAAGTGGATGTCAGTGGATCTATGGATCCAATCTCACAGCTTAGTTTTTCAGAAACAACTACAATGAAGACACACGGGGACTAATCTGCGCTGGGGAAAGATGTATATACTATCCCAAGAACTATTTTCTTTTTAAAATATGCATTGTGACCACAGATCACTAAGAACTGAAACAAAAATGAAGGCACCTAATTAAGAAGAATTGCTTAAACTCATGCATGCGCACACACTGAGAATGTCTTCCCAATTTTTACTGCAATCAGAAGGCCGTTAACCACTTTCTTATTATTTGGGAAGAAGCCTTTATTTCAAAAGAGCAATAAGAGGTTGGCAATACGCTTTCTTGAGAGAGTGCTTTAGTTTCTCTCTCCCCACCCCCACCCCAAATGACTGTACAATTTACAGTATGGGAAAACTATGGCAAGCAAACAATTGTTAACTGGCACCTTGTTAAAACAGTTCACATAATACAGGAAGCAGCACAATGGGAAGTGCAAGCCTAAATGCTCCCCTGTACAGAGACTGAAGTACCATCAATTCTCTCATTGAAGGCATTATTTGAGAGTTAACAGAGAACAGGAATTCTCAGGAGGATTCATTTAAAGGGCAAGGCACTGGAATGAAGTAGCCGGTGCTTATTAATTTTGAGCAGTATCTTGGAAAAGCACTCTTTTTCTTTCATTAAAATGTCTAAAAGCTTTTTCAAAATATAAATATAAAATGGCATGAGAGTGCATCTCTCTTTCCTAGTGGTGTCAAATTGCATGGCAATAGATGCTCTTGAGTTGACACATTTCATTACCACTGGGTGCTCACTCTTACAATTGACATGGGGGAGAGAGTAAGGATTTTTTGGCATTGCAGTTGAAGAATGGAAGATAAAAAGGGAAAGCAGGATGGCAACTACACAAAAGTTGCAGAACACAAAATGTCATACACTTCCACAAGAAGAAAGTTAAGTTACAAATGCTATGAAAGAATATTCTTACCAGAGCTGTCTGAACCTTGCAAATGCATAGCAACTGGACACCTGCTGCACTCTAAACTGGTCATCTAGAAAGCTTCCAGATTAGACAATGCACTTTTTTGTTTATATAAAACGGAAACAGTATTAATTGAAGAGGGGGTACAATATATCCCATGTTCCCCAGACCAGACCAAACTTTTCACAAATTGTGTTCTCGAAGGCTTATTTCATTTTCACAGATTCTTTCTCATTTGGCATCTTCTTGCATTAAGACACCAGTTACAACATCAAATTATTAAAATGTTAAAGTTCTGAAAATCAAGTAGAGAGTATGAGCAATGCCTTCAGTCGGCACAGGGCTGAGCAACTTCATTCCATAAAGGCACCTATAAATGATTACACACTTTCATTCATCCCGCTTATCTACGTGCCAACACTGAGACAGGAGCAACATAACAAAAAATAAGATCATATTTTGGAGAGGATGAGTGAAAATGCGTCCAGTAAAATCATAAAAAGCCAACTGAAGGTGAAAGACTGGAGGAGAGGTTTCAAGTGTAAGCTTCTCCTTCTATAGGGCTGCAGGATCAAGCCTTAATCTTTTTTAAGCACAATAGGAAGGGAGGGAGGGGGGAGATGTGATTAAACAAAAGCTGCATTTCTCCGGCTCTTTTTTCTCTGTCCATTTAGTCGGAAGACACACACAAAAACCCGAAATCTCCACAGGTCTGCCAACTCCTTTTCCCCAGACGCAGCCACTATGCTCTCTCTCCCCCTATGGATTTGCTTTGTTCTCAATAAATCTTCTCAAGACGATGGGAGAGAGGGCATGAATATATATATATATATAGAGAGAGAGAGAGAGAGAGAGAGACACACACACACACACACACACACACACTATACTGTATAATCCTCCGGCAGGCAGATCGCCACCAGAGAGAGAGAGAGAGAGAGAGACACACACACACACACACACTATACTGTATAATCCTCCGGCAGGCAGATCGCCACCCTCCTAAGGAGTTTCCCACCAGCTCCGTCCATTGTTTCGGCTCTTTCCAACCTTCCCCCCTACTATTCTAGGCAAGCGGAGAGGAATCCGGCCAGAATCTTTGGAAGACAAAACGCCGGGGCGACGGAGATCCAAGCGCGGACACTTGTTTCCAGCCCACTCTCCGCCTCTCTCCAAAACAGACCTCGGGGCTCATCAGCCCCCGCCAGGCATGCACACGCGCACGCGCGCACGCGCGCGCGCACACACACACACACACACACACACACACACACACACACACACACACACACACACACACACACACACACACACCATCCGTCAGATCCAGCCCTTGATCGCTCCAAACAATGCTCCCTTTCCCCCCCCTCCAGCTCCCCCCGCCACTCGCCATCCGCACATCCTTCCCCCCCCACCCCGATATGCTCTCCCCTCCCCCTCCAAGACCACCTCGCCCCTCCCCCTCCCCCTCCCCCTCCCCCAGCTAGCCATGCAGAAAGTCCATGCAACATGACAGAGCATGCAAGGGAGGAAGGAAAGACGGACGGGTGGATTACCTGGCGGTAGCGATGGTAGCAGCGCTGGAGGTGGGGGCCAAAATATTGCGACTCCAGCACGTCCTAGAAGAGGCATTCAGACGACGGGGAGCAACCGACCTATCTAATCCCGACCGCGGTGGCTCCCGCTGCTGCAATGCATGGCTGATGCTCTTCTCCGCCCCTGTGTTGCCGATAAAACTGCAGCCTGGGCTGGGTAAGAATGGAACCTCTGCTGCGCAGGCGCATTCGGCGCTGGCTCCGGAGCCGGAGCGAGAGGACCAGTGTGGCACATGCGCCGTAGCAGAAGCGCAGGCGTTTCCACCGAGCATGCGCATCATGTCCCTTACGCTTTGAACGGCCGTCACGCATGTGCTGTCCGGTCTTTTTTCCCCCTCAGCCTCTGTAACCGTCGTCAATCATAGAGGTCTAGGGAAGCCTAGATTAGCTCTATCTCTAGGCGGACATCTCTATGGTGACAGGAATGTGATCGCAACAATGTGGGAGGGGGGGAGGGATCCAGAGCGATGAGCTCAGTGGTCGTGGGACGCATGCGTCGACTAGCTGTATTGTAGTAATGACGTATGTGCTTAGAACGACTGCTGCATTCCTTTATTAATATTCATGCAGATCAAGAGTTGCTGACGAGGGAGAAGGGCAAGGGCGGGCAGAGCTACAGTATAGTGATGAAGGCTAGGAATCACTTTCCGGGGTTGAAGGTCATATCAAGGCACTATTTTATTCTTCCCCATGAGTTAAAAATTAAGGAAACGGGGTGTGTGCTAGAAGTGTATATGGAGTGGCTGGGTAGTACTAGGGTAATAATCCAGATGCTGTCGCTAGTCCTGATCACCTGGAGAATTTCTGCCCGTTACAGGGGTGTCAGATGCAGAAGAGAAACACCAAGCAGAAAACAAAAGGACGCTTCCCATTTATAATTTTTAGAGACCCTCTAGTTTGGGAGCCCCACCCATAATGATGGTAGTCTTATTGTAGAAGCCAAGCCCTCCCATCCACCAACAAAATGTTAAAGTGGGACAGCCTTCCACTTATTCCAAACCTAAGCCACCTAAATCATTTGTTAGGGACTGACTCAGTTTGCTGGTTTCCCTCAATAGGTTGAACACGGTGTTCATTTTAGAGGCACTGCCTTCAGTGATGATGGAGAAAAGTCCACTTTGTCTGAGTATAAAAAATGCTACTAGATTTGGAAAAAGGAAACTAGGTATGTTGGTGGGGGTGGGAAGTGAGTAAATGTTTGTAGGAAATTTTACATTTTGCAGAACATACCAACAGTCTGGAGATGTAAAATTTCCGGAAATTTTGAAGCCATGGGAAAGGAAAAGTTCAGGAAAATAAAACAGGAAAAATTTTCCCCCTAAGTTTCCAGAGATTTTACATCTCTATGACAGACCATTCAACAGTGGAATACCATAGCTTGTCTCCAAAGGTAGTGGACCCTATATTGTTGGAAGCTATTTAACAGAGCTTGGTTTGCTTTCTGGGATACATTAGCTGTGGATTTTATGCTTTGGCAGGGATTACAGTAGGACCCTGGTATCCACTGGGGATTGGTTCCAGGCTTTCCCATGGATAACGAAAACTGTGGATAAGAGAGAATGCCAAAACCCCCACAAAACTTGCTTTACGGCTGCAGATTTTTTCCTTTGCCAGCTGTGGATAACTGAATCAGTGGTTAATTAATCAGTGGATATAGAGGTCCTACTGTAGACTCAATGGCCACTTTTTCAGTTCTGTAATTCTGACGCTATTTTATATCAGATCTAAAAACTATTCTACATGCAGAAAGTTGTAGGTTATTACAGTGCAGTTTCAAAAGTAATTAATTACTAAAATGTCTTTCAAAAATCTGCAACAGAGGAATATGGCTAGTTGGCCCTAGAAACTGTCATATTGAAACTGTGATGACCCTAGATAGTTCTGACAATATATGGTTACAGTGAGACTCTTGAATTGATACAATATCTGTCCTAATAATAATTTATGGTCATTGTGTGTAAATACACAGTATACACAAGCAATTCTTGCCCTGCTTCAGTATAATAATGTAGGTCAAGTAGGAAGAACAGTCCTATAGATATAGAACACTGTGGTATGTACATACTCTTGACTTCTCTTCCCTACTGTGTACTATGTAGCGATTGCTTTATTATCAGCGAAAGAACACCAACATACTCCATACATTGTAAACAGGTCCACTTTTAGACAGATCTCATGTCATGATTGCTGCCACAGCTGACCACTTCTGTTGATTCAAGTTTAACTACATACAGATCTTTTTTGGACCCTCTCTGTACAAACCCACCAATCATTTACAGTTTAGAGGCGGTCTGAGATCTGAACAGGTGAAGATACTCAAAGTAGTTTATATCAGAAAAAAGCAAGCATAACCACAGTTGGTCCAGCCTTGGCCATATTAAATAACAGTGCTTCACTTCACATTCAACAGGACTGGAAACAGCAAGTAGTTCAAACTTCAAAATAATGAGAGCAGGTTCTCATGGATGCAGTACAGATATCACCAGTATTATATGAAGTTTATGGATCGTCCATTTGTGTCTTCTCTCTCCAGTCCAAAAGTCTGGAGCTAATCTGTAATGACAGAAATGGTCTGATCCCAGGCTGTCAAAAGGACCAATTATTTCAGTACAAAAAAAATCTATACTTTAAAATTGACATCAGACACATGTTCCACTGTCCTCTGTGTTATACCAGGCTAGCACTAGAAACAGGACCTTTTCTGTTGTGGCCTCTAAATTATGCAGTGTCCCTATTGGCTTCTTTTCTTCCATAAGCAAAGATGTGGCATTTTCAGTAAGCTACTACATTTTATGTTCATTGTTCTAGGCCAGTGATGGCAAACCTTTTAGAGACCGAGTGCCCAAACTGTGATTCAAAACTCACGGTTTCTGGTGGCTGGCCCCTCCCTCTGGAACAGTTTACCAAGCGAGTGCGCTCTGCAGAGTCCCTGCTAACCTTTCGCCGAGCATTAAAAAACTCTGCTCTTTAGCGAGGCTTTTGGCGGTCTAGTTTAATTTCTTTCTTTTTTTTCTCCTCGCCATCTGTATGCTCGCTCAGTCATTGCTGCTACTGAGCCTCGATTGTTTTTCTATGATGCCAAAGGGCGTTTATACACGACCCCTAAGCTCCGCTGCAAATGGCTGCAAGCTCCGGACTTTAAAAATGTTTACCCACCAGCTCCGGAGTTTGCAGACAATTAAGTGCAACTCCGTCCACTTTAGCGCAACCAAACAGCAGTTTTCTTGTACCTGCTTTTTGGATGTGACAAATATTTGATCCGGTGTAAGGATAGTAAGTGCGGGGCTCTCCTGGCTTCTGTTTGTTCTTTGTTTGCGCCCCGCCCCTTTAAGAGATCTGAATGCTGCCGGCAACAAAACGGAGGTAAGACGGCATTCTTTTCTTTCTTTTTTCTCCCTCCCTCAGGCAGCCAGCAACCAGGAAGTACGGAGGGGGTTGGGCACAGAGGAAGAGCGACGAACCCCTAAGATCTCTGGTCCGAATTTAAGTGGCCAGCGGATCTTAGGGGTCGTGTAAAAAGGCCCAAAGTTGTTTTATTATGCTGTTTTTATACTGTTGTTGCTGATCCATATTGTATTGTTTGCTGACTTGATCAGCTCTGTTAGCCGCCCAGAGTTCCCTCGGGAAGATGGGCGGGGTATAAATTAATTAAATAAATAAATAAATAAATAAATAAATAAATAAATAAATAAATAAATACTTATGTTTTGCAAATGCCAATATGGCAATTTAACCTTGAATACAGTGGTAGTCCAGATTACAAATGCTTTGGGTGCTACCCTGTGGGAAAGCGAGAATTGAAGAGCAGGCTTTTGAACTCCCCACAGCACCCCTGCTTTTTGATCCTGTGGCCGCAGGAAATTCAAAAACCTGTTCTTCGATCCTTGCTTTCCCGAGTGATAGCACCCTCGCACCCTTCCGGAAAGAAAGAATCGAAGAGCAGGCTTTTGAATTTCTTGCAGCCACAGCACCCTCGCTGTGGCTGCAGGAAATTCAAAAACCTGCTTTTCAATGCTTGCTTTCCCAATGAGTAGCAACCCACCCGCCTCTCTGCCCTAGGCAGAGAGACGGATGGGATGCTACACCATCGGGAAAGCCAGGGGGGAGTGGCAGCGGTTTGTGGGCTCATATGTAGCCTCAGTTTCCTCTCCATCCACGCCACTCTGGGCATCCCAAAAGCGGTGTGGCTGGAGAGTAAACGGGGGCTACAAAAGAGCCCACAAACCACTGCCTCCCCTTTGCCTGGCTCTCTGCACGGAGCCGTTTCGAGACTGCCATAATGCCTCCATGAAGAAAACCAGGGAAAGGGGAGACAGTGGTTCGTGGGCTCCTTCGTAGCCCCAGTTTACTCTCTAGCCACACCGCTTTAGGGATGCCCAGAGCGGCGTGGCTGGAGAGTAAACTGGGGCTACGAACAAGCCCACAAGCTGCTGCCTCCCCTTTGCCCGGCTTTCTGCACGGAGCACAGTGGCATGCTCAGAGCAGAGGGGGAAGTGGTGCCTATGAGGGGGTGATGTCATGTGCCCACAGAAAGGGCTCCATGTGCCACCTTTGGCACCCATACCATAGGTTCATCAACACTGTTCTAGGCTTTTCCCATTTCTTTATTGTTTTACTCTTGCTGGAGTGCTTTTAAAACTTTTTTCACCCAAATTTTTATGCTTTCAGCCATTTTGAAGTGGGCTGGCTGAAAAGCAGTATTTTTTAAAAGTACCTATGCATCTATGAGAGTATCGGGTATACTAAACTATTTGTAAGAGTGAGCTATTGCCACATCTCCTCAACTCCCTTGACTAGCTGCAAGTGGAACAGCACAGTAGCTGTGTTGTATTATTATGTTTACAAGAGCCTGACAACATGTAACAAACCACTCAATACGAGTTATCTCCTAACACGTATGACTTCTGTGTCGTATTTACATTAAGGTGAACAATAAGCTACTGTTCCCCAGCTCTGATTTCCAAATATCTTCAGGCTCATGGTGGACAGACTGTTGTGTGTTTGAATATAAGCCCAGTAAAGTAGTTCATCTGTTGATACATTTAACTGCATCTTTATTTCACCTCCACACAACAGTTCCCCCTTTCATATAATGACACAAGAAATCATTGCTTACATGAGAAGTGTCACAGTAGGCTATGTCTGATTTGCCGAGGTCCTGTTTGTCATGTAACAGTGATATGAATAATACACTGAGCACCCCTTTCTAACCCATCCAGATCACCATCGCATGGTGCAGTATAATGATTTTGGATGTTCATCTGTGGCTAAATTGGAGTGTTTTGAGGTGCCCAATGAAATAAATCATTTTTGCTATGTTTACACAGTGTCAGACTGTGAAATCACTGCTGGCATTGAAGATAAATATCTTGGTATCCCAGAGGGTAATGCTCTGAAAATATCAACCCAAATGTTTTCAGCAGTCTAATACAATTTAGAAAAGAGAGCTAAATAATCAACAGCTCTTAATAAATTATAAGTAACTGCCAAACAGAACGCAACTTGGTCGGCCTGTTCACATTTTGTATTTCTTCCGCTTTCATGTATAATGGGATGGGCACATTTACTGGTCCTAGAGACCAATTTTCTAACCCCTCAAGATTCTCCAGAGGCTGCATAGATTGTGAAAAGTGAAAAAAACAATCAAACCAAAAGTAGAGAGAAGTACGCACTCCAGTTTGACAAACTGGGATTTTGCAGTGCTAAACAATATCCACCATGACCTCTTTCAACAGGAGAGCTCTCCCTTCTGGAGGTTTCCTAGAGCCTCAGTTCACCTTGTCATCTGGGGGAAAAGGAGTCTATCCATGGCTTCTTCACAAAGTGGAAGGAAGTAACAAGCAAAATATCACAAGGGTCTGGGGGTCTTCAACATTTATTAATGGCCTGGATGATGGGTTGCAGGGAATGCGTAAGAGATCTTCAGATACTATACCTCAGAATTTGGGTGGAAGAGCATACTGTACTCTGGAAGACACAAACAACTCTAGTTGCAACTGACTACACTAAGCAACATGGTTTTCATCCATTATGTTGAGGAGTGCCTTAAGCCAAATGAAGAGAATACAATAAACAGATACACCTTGGCCCAATAACAGGGTGAGAGGAGGCTATTCAAAGAGAGATGAGTGGTTGTGAGCAAGGGAAATGGCCGCCTGATAGCTCAGAATATACTGGGTTTGTTATTTATTTATTTAAAGTACTTTTTAACCCTGCCTTTCTCCTTAAAAATGACCCAAAGCAGCTTGTAACAATTAAAAGACAGTATTTAAGATTAACAATAATAAAATTATCCATTAATACAGTATGAAAAAGCATAATAGCATATTTGATGCAGTAAGGTGCTACAATGCATGTTAAAACTGCACTCAGCAGCCATTTGTGATAGCAAGTTAATGGCCACATGCAAATTCATTATCAAGTGCTAAACAGAAAATGAGCTTCCTCAAAGGAGAAAAGAGGGTTAATGTGATTAGTGGTCTTTAGGACGCAGACCTTGTAAAGTGAAAAATCTTCATTTGTTTCAGTCACAGGGATTAGTGGGCAGATTAGAAAGCTAGACTGGTTAAACTCGAGTGAATCTACATTGGGGTGTATCTAGAAGTACCATCCAGTAGAGATCATGGAGGGGGTTTCATGAATGGACCTCTTCATGATTGTCTCATTAGGACATAGATGAGAACTGTACAGTTCTGGCATGCTTATTCCAGGGTAGCTGGGGCCTAAACACTGTCCCTAGGTCATAGCACCAGGAGGAAAGATGAAGAGAAAGGATGGATCCAGAAAAACAAAAACAAAAATCAATCAATCAAACAAACAAACAAAAAACATTTTTCCAAAGAATGTAAGGAAGCTACTTTTAAAAATAATAATTGTTTTACTGCCGAAGTTAAATTCCATTAACACTAGCTCAGCCATGGTCTGAAAATGTGGATGTCCATGCATGTGGGTTAATATCACACTTGTTTTGCCTATCACAATGCATCTTGAATCATAGTGTTACTGTATTACTTTCTCAAGCTATGATAAATGTCATAGCACTTTAGATGGGGCATAGTTTCTTTTCAACAAGAGCATGCTGGGTGCACAATGCTTTTATAATATTTACCAAGGTGCTATACATAGAATTTAGTTTGCAATACGCAAATAGAAGTAAACAGTATTTACATTGACTTCTCAGTGAAATCATTGAGGTGCTTGATTCTGAGTAAAAATGCTCATTTTTAAGTTGTGCAGATTTTGTCTTTTCTGTCTCTCAAATTTCAGGCCCAGGTAAGGAGACCAATCCCCCTCCAGATGTTAGACTCTGCCTTACATTCATTATTCTAAGTTGGACAGGAGACAAGTATGAAGAAATGAAGACCAAAATGGTGAGTTCCAATCTATGCCATGTATTTCATAGCTCTGTAACCTATTCAGCTCTTTACATAAAGAAGTTTTGCCTCTCTTCAGCCTGCTGTGAAATCAGTCTACAGGTCTTTCTTTGACTATTCATGGTTAGGTGGAATAATCTACAATATGCAAAGCAGTTTTTTGCATTTCATTTTCTATTCACACTAAACCTTCTTCTTCAAGTGCTATGTCCTCGTAGAACGTTGGCGATCAGTAGCCTGAACTGGTTTCAATCTAAAGCTATTCTAAATAGAGCAGCTGTGTTCACTGCAGACCATTGGCTTAAGTTCTTAAGCCAGAATGTTCTTCTATGCCCCGGGCCATGCTTCCCGTCTATTATTCCTTGAAGGATAACCTCTATCAGTTGGTATTTATTGTTGCGCATTATGTATCCAAAATATTCCAAATTTCTTCTCTTTATGGTATTGAGGATTCCTAGCTTTTTATTTATGTGCTGTAATACAGCCACTTTAGTCTTCCATTTCATTTTACTCTCACTTGGATTTATCCGCTCACCCTCTGTCAGACGTTGTCTCCTCATCTATCTATTAATGAGTGTTTCTTACCAGCACTCCACTAATTAATAAAAGTCAAGCTATTATCAATGTCTCTGTATTGACTATTGCTGCACTTTACATGAATACTGACCATATTTATGTTGACTCAGCAATAAATCTGCTGGAACATGATGGACATGTTAAGTTTCAAAACAAAGCATCCATACAATCCGGGGGAAGTGCCAAGTTCTGCATAGGAGGTTGTGTAAAGGCAACAAAAGTACAATTCTCTGCAGGGTAACTTAGGAAAAGAAACAGGACTGGCCAGATGACTTGTTGCCTAAAAATCCTTGCTCCAAAGTGTTAATTTGATTCTGAAGTTTCTTTTTAAGGGATTAAATGACTTGAGTTTGAGGCATAGTACCTTGATCCTACAAAGTCTCAGCTCATACCTTGTGGGGGTTCTCAAGTAGGGGGCAAATAGCATAGCCAAGTATCTTTTAAGACAGGCCTGCCCAAAGTCCGGCCCGTGGGCCAAATCCAGTCCGTCAGGCTATTCTGAGTGGCCCGCGGCTGGCTGGCCTGCCCCTCCCTCTCCCTCCTTCACCCCATGTTTTTTTTTAAAAAAAAAATCTTCCACCAACACTGATACCACCGGGAAGCTTGAGGGACTGGGCTGGCCGGCCGGCCGGTGAGCAGAAGCTTGTGGGGCTGCGGGGGGGGGGGCGAGGGAGCAGGCCACCACCAGCAGCACCGCCGGGAAGCTTGTGGGGCTGGGCGGGCCGGCCGACCAGCCATCGCACGGGCTGCTGCAACCGGCCCCTGACACATTCTCAGCCACCAAATCTGGCCCTCCTTACAAAAAGTTTGGGTACCCCTGTTTTAAAATCATTAGCAAGGTGTTATCTTTATTTTTCCTGCCTCAGACAGTACTGTGTATCCGTATTATCCTATCACTTTGTCCAACAACAGAGTGGTTTTGTCACAGAGAAGGAAAAGAGGCGTGTTTCAAATAGGCAACTCCTAGGAGAGAGGATTCCAGAGGGCCCAAGACACATGATGCCCCTATCACGTGCCACCTCCCTCAAGTCTCTAGAGCAGTGGTTCTCAACCTGTGGGTCCCCAGATGTTCCTGGACTGCAACTCCCAGAAGCCTCTGCCATTCACTGTGCTGGAAGTGATTTCTGGGAGTTGCAGTCCAGGAACATCTGGGGACCCACAGGTTGAGAACCACTGCTCTAGAGAGATATGTGGGGGACACCCTTAGATGTTGATACTTCGAAGAAGTGGAATTGATCCATGAAAGCTCACATTCTGCCTCTAACTTCTGCTCATCTCTATTATGTTATTTTGTTATGCTGTTAGTTCTAATATATTTTTGACTAAACAAGTTTTTGTTTTCTATTTATCATTCAATATTAGTTTGTATTATGATTATTTTATTTTATGCTATTATTATTTATTCCATTGAATTGGTTGCTTTATGTAAACTGCCCAGAGTAGCTATTCTCTAGATGAGTTGTCTAAAAGCCCAATAAATAAATAAAGTACGCCAATGTTTTCTCTCTCTTTTTTTTACGGAAGTGTGGTTCATTGTATTAATCTAATTTGCAAGTTACTAGATAGTTGATTGCTGGAGGAACATTATCCTGCTGGGCCATCAGCCAAAGCTGGTAGAAGACATTTCAAAGCATGGAGTCCACCTGTTTCTGGGGTATCCCTGTAAGTTAGACTTCCCATAAGGAACAAATTCTTTATTCAAGGGAAATGAAGCCCCAACACACATAAGGCAAATGCATTGATATGGACACAAGCACCAACGTTCAGTCTTGTCTCTATTGTGCCTCATTTTGTTGGTGCAAATCTAGTCCAGCCTGACACTGAGTCAGCATACTGAGTCAGCCGTACAGCTGATATGCACTGATAATAGCAATGTGAAATAGAACCACCTGCTATCAGCGTATTGTGGACAACAAAACTCTCGGTCTCTGAATTGCTGCTTAGAAGCAAAGCTTGGCAGTTAAAACAAACAAAATCATAATTAATTTTTTGGTCTAGTAACAAAGCAATGACTAACTTATGTTAATGTAATTGGTTCATAGTTAAAACATGCACTCTCACTATATTTGGGAAACAAATGGACAAATTTTATGTTGCTCAAACGGAGAGCCTATGTGTTGGAGCAATTTTCCTCAAGAACCGCAATTTCAGTCAGAAAATGACTACTTCTGGATCCTAGCATCAAGGTAAAACAGAATATGTTGCATGATTTGACTTAGAACCTCCACACAGTTTGGTACTTTTCTCTAAGTCTTTTTTGGTGCTTTTACGTTTGTTAAGCTCTTTCCATTTTGGAGCTGGCAGGTGAAAAAGTTGACCATCCAAGACAGAAGACAATAACAGGCAAAGAATTAAACAGACCTTCTGAAATTAGGAAAGCAAACAGTTCCAAGAAGAAATAACGTCCAGACGGGGATTCTGTCACTTGACCCTGAAATAGGGTGGGTGGGGTAGAACGAACACTATCATTATTAATAGTCCTTGCTGGGAAGCGGTCTCACTGAGCTGAACAAATCTTTCAGATGGTAATTATGCAGGAAAATGGTTTTTCAGTAAAGCTTTTTAAATTAATGGGTCATTTGCAAACATATAAAATCTAATGCATAATTCTGAAAAAGAGAATATTTCATGTAGTCCAGGAGCTAAAGGCAGAGCAGGAAAGGCTCAGAAAGCTGATGGTCTTTTTGAATTACAAATGCATGCAATATACACGTGCACACACCATGAACCAAGCAACCACTCTATAACAAAAGCATTTATTACTTTTTATTATAGTGGTCTGCAGGATGCTACACAATCTATCCAGCTTTTTAGTTCCATATCTTTGCAATTCATTTGAATTCAATGTTTTCTTCTTCCTGTGCTTTTGAAGGACTTACCATAAGTGCTCTTGGAAGCAATCACCTTGCAAGGATAATAAAAGCAATCCCTGTTCTAGAATACATTAGCCTAGATCTTACAATTGTGTTGATGATTGTGAAAGTGACTTTAGGAAGCAAGGGCAGGGCAGGGCAGGCCGGGGCACTTCCCCCCTCCATGCTTATCAAGTCAAGCATTACAAAATCCCTTCTGATGAATGATGCAGCAGATGCTGGAGTCTATATTCACCTGGAGAACCAACTGTGCCAACGCATCTTGAGAACCTTGGCCATGTACATCTCAGCTGTCACATTGAGAACTCTCTGAATTATGCCATCTGAAAGCAACTGCTTTATCAGTATTTGAGATTTAGGAAATTGTTCTAGTGCTAGAAGGAGTATTGCCCTGGATCTCTCACACAAAGGGTGCAGGAAACACTTCAGCAAAGGACATCAGCCGTATCAGGGCAACACTGCTGAGGAAGGAATAGCTTTCAACTCCTCCCCGTGGTCTGTTTGTGATAATTACACAAAAATCAGCACATCTCCTCAGACTAAATGGAAATGTTTGTTTCTCTGGAGACAGCTGTGTGTCTATTTTACTACTTTTTTGTATAAGTGCAGGCAGGTAAACAAAGACATTGGCAGGGAACAGTATTGTGGATTGGTTATATGTAAAATGCTCAATACTATTTTGATAACAAGGCATCCTTCTGGGTGAAGAGTTATTGGATTTGTTAGTTGCTTCCTGAGATTCTGTGACAACACTGTGGCCCTAATATGCCTCAATATGGGGTCGGAGAACTCTTGTTTGTGTCTTTTTGAAGTTCATTGAGAGTAATGCAGAGAAGAAATGCCATATGTTTAACAAAAGGTGCGGGTTGGGGGATGAGAACACCCCACTAAAAAAGGCATTATATCTACACACATAGAATGTAGTGAAGGTTTAGAGCCACCTATTGACTTAATGCTGTATGGCAATGGAGTACGAAGACAGGGCTTCAGCACTCAAGTGTTAGCCTTTGAAATCAAAATTAAGCCTGATTGTTTCGCATGTAGCATGTCCTGTTCCAAGGGAAAGTAAGATGAGTGTCTTTTGTCAGTACACTGAGAAGCATTTTTTGCATGATTGGCTCAATGCGTGTTGGTGCTTGAGGGAAAGATGCCCAGCCTCATTCTATTTAACAATTTAATTAAGGCTGTCAGGTCTTAGGACACTGGATCTAGTCTTGAGGAATTGCTATACTTCTGCAGTTCCCATGATAAGGAGACCAATCTCAGGATGAGCAGCAGGCCCCCTCCCAGCAGAGGGAGCGTGGAACACTAAAAAGTACTATTTTGGTGCCCTATGCCCCCAGCACCTATGCCCCACTTTGCAGTTCTGGACCTGAAAAGCAGCATGGGAGGAAAAGAAAGCTTGATTTTTTTTTTCCTGGAGGTGTCTTGAAATCCTTTGCTCTCATCTCCACTGATTTCCACCTTGCACCAGGGCACGCTGGCTTCGCACAAAGGTGTTTGTAGCTGTGTTGCACTTGCACAGTGCTCATGCAGCAAAATACCAGGAGTAATGTACAGTAAGACCCCCATATCCACTGATTCATTAAACACTGATTCAGTTATCCACGGTTGGCAAAGGAAAAAAATTAAATAAATAATTCAGCATCCGCAAATCAAGCTACTGCCACAAACAGCAGCTGTAAAGCAAGCTACTGCTGTAAAACAGGTGCTGTAAAGCCCGCTGCTGTCACAAACAACAGTCGTAAACCTACTGTAAAGCAGCTTTACAGCAGCTGCAAAGCAAGCTACTGTTGTAAAACAGTAGCTGTAAAGCAAGCTGCACTGCCACAAACAGCAGCCATAAAGCAAGCTACTGTCACAAAACAGACTTCTCTTAAAAGGTTGGCCAAGAAACTGCATGCAGCCCCAAAGCCATCACTTGACGGGATTAAATTGTGGGCTGTTGATTGACTGACCCTTTAAAACAAGGCAAATAAATCTTTTTTAAAAATGTTTCTATTTTATACATATTGGTGATTGTCTGATACATGGTCTTTTTAACAATTCACTTCCCCTGCCCTTCTGTTGGTTAGTGGAGGAAGTGATTAATTAGTCAGTATCCTGAAGTGGCCCACTTATAAAGTCACTTAATGATGGTGGCAAATTCAAACTGGAAGGCTTGCTTTGCATTGGTTCCAGCAACTACACTCAATGGAACCAGTCCATCCCAGAGTGATGGCTACCTGGCAGAGGGTCAGAAAGGTATGGATAATTCTGCTCCAGCAGTGTCCTGCCTCCAACAGCATCACCATCTTTAAGAGCAAACTGTCTTCTTTTGTTCCCTCCTATGCTGTCTGCAGAATGTTCCTGTTTCCCGTTCTGGAGGCTTCCACCACAGCTTCCTAAAGCTCACCTCTCCCTTTGGATCCCCTAAGTCCCATTCCTCACAGTGTCTCTTCTTCTTTTGTCAAGGGAATAGCTGTGCAAGTGGGCACATGGCACATTTCTGTCGCTGGTGACCCAGGACCAAGGTCTACAATGTGCTGTGCTTTGTAGAAGAGTCTGTTTTGACTATTATACGTGGGAGGGAGGCTAGAAACACTGGACCCTCTAGAATTCTCTCTGATCCAGAGGCATAGTCCTCATTTGCATCTGAACGCAGTGGGTCTCCTACCTGTTCTCCTGAATTTTGCACCATTGGTTGGAGAACAACTTCAGTAGCTACGTGAGTGGGCAAGGGAGTCTGACAATTCCTATTCTCCAAAACCCACTATGGCTGATGACATAATCAGCTTTACATTGACTGACTTTATAGTGCTGGATTTCAGCCTATGTCTCTAATTTGGTTGGTCCAAGAACTAAAACATGAGAATTCAGTGATTTTTTTTTTGAAATTTGCAAACACTTTGACTAGAATTCTACTGCCAATTTTCACTTGTGTAAAGAAAATCACGTGATCACAGACAATCAGGAATGTGCCCAGGAACGCAACCAGCACCTCATTAATGAGTGGTGACTGCCTGCAAGACTTATACTATTTCCTTTACATATATGTAAAATGGCAATTGGATTGTGCCCATTTTGGCCTAAATCAAAGTATACAGTATATGTTGTGCTGGCGATTGTGAGTATAGTTCTGAAGGAGTCAATGGCTCAGTGTGCAGCCTCGAAATCAGATGAAGGGCAGGGGTTTTTATTTGACGACACAGGAAAATGTGGAAATATAGTATGCTGCACTTAATCAGCAGGGCCTTTGATTCCACAACACATAGCATATGTAATTGTAGCTCATACCAGCTCCTGCGGCTGAATGAATAACGTGACAGCTTTTGCTGTCAACACATACATAAGCCTGCAGGACAGGACACAGGCTCTGAATTATCTCCAGTGCAAGACTTGGGTGGCACTTCATTCTCATGGGATTTGATGGGTATTTCTTTACACCAACAGCTGGTGGAGTTTCATTAGTACACTGGATTCAGTGATAAAGATCGACACAATCTGTCAGAGGTGCCCATAGAGTTGCTTCTACGATTTTGAACTTATCAGTTAATTATGGGGCAACATTTCTGAGACGTTAATTATAGCAGAGGAGAGTGAATTTAGATGGGTTATGCAACATAGAAGTTTCATTAAGGCTAAACCCTGGATTCTGGGGGCTGATTCAGCTAAACCTGATCCCTGCAAAGCTTCAGGCCTTTACTGAAGTCAGTGGGAAGGGAAGTTGGTGGTACTTCAGGAGGAGGTTTCAAGGCAGCTTCAGGAGGAAATGAAAACATCATGTAAACTAGCACCAGAATGAAGAGGGGCAGGGGTCAGCACTTCATAATTCTTATGGGATTCTAGGAGTAATTTGCTGACTGGTTGTGTATCATGTGTCCACCTGGTTGTGAGTCATGTGTCCTCCGTCCTCTCTGGACGGAGAAATCCTATTGTGCTCCATTTGACATACAGTATTTGGAAGTAACTACTCACGGGACTAGGCCCAGACTTTCTGTAACCATTGAGTTCAATAAGAAGGGTCCAGGGCACAACATCGTCTGATGAGTGGCTTAAGTTTAAGTCATGGCATAGCATGTCTTTCCACTTGCTATGGAAAGTATGTTTGGTTAAGTATCAGGTGTCTGGATTTCTGTTAATGTTCCCAGTCAGGAAGATTAGTGTATTTATAACTCAGGCAGTTTAAAGACTACAGCCGCCAAGTAAATTTCGCCCTGTGCTTCGGAATACATGCACAGTTGGGCTGGAGCTATGGAAATATTATTAATTAGTGTTGCTTTAAAGTGCCAAAAGAATGCAAAGCTCCTTCCAGAGGAAGATAAATTGGTGCCCAGAAGGATTAATCGCCTCAATTAGACAGAACAACACAGCAAAGAATGATAAAATAAAGCAAGAGGGGAAGGCCTGAGCAATCTGGAAAGGGATTCTGTACGGGCAGTTAAGCATCATAAGAAGGACAAAGATGGAAGGACTGTTTGGAGTAGGAAGGCAGTTCCCACAGGTTTCCCCTGCAATGTGCTGTCCTACAATGCTCTTCTAATGTATTGGGGAATGTTCTAGTAGTGTGTGGGTGACTGCACTAGGGGATAGGGGTGGGTGGGAAAAAGAAACTGGCAAATGCTATTTGCATTCCTGGCAGGGAACCCTGTTGAGAAAAATTCTGCTCCCAGGAAGTTGGTGCTTCACCCACTGCTTAAGAAAGTCTGACTGATCTGCTAAACGTTTAAATATTTTGCAAAGCACCATTCTCTTTGAGCAAAGGAAGGAGCAGGACAGGGAGATGTGTTTCAGTCACAAAGAACTCCTGTTCACAAACAACGACACTTTCACACCCACAATCTGCTGTGCAGTTGCGAGGCATGCTTTTGTCTCCCCAAGTCCAAAAATGCCTTTTCATCCAGAAAATCTGGAATGAGTTAAACGAAGAGTTCTGTGCAAAATATGCTTCTAGTAGAAAGCAAATGTGAATTGGCTCAAAAGGAAAATTTAAAATTGTAAAAAGGCATCACTTAAAGAAGTTAGCTACCCCTTAGTAGCATATCAGATAATTGGCAAGTTATAGCTTTTTGCTACATGGACTGATCAGTACTTTTTAAAAGTGAGGGTGGCAGATGAGTTGCCTGAGCATGTAACCTAAAATCAGCAGTACATCAACTGTGGATTACATAGTGAAAAGGAACACAGCCCAGCATCAGTTCACTGGCCATTATGATGGTCTGTTCAAATACTTGGTTCAAACATTCAGAGTCTGAGGCAACAAAAATATAATCAACTGACTACAAAGCTGCTCCTTTCAAAACCCTATCAATGCTTATTCATTATTATCAACTGAACGTCCTTCCAAGCATTAGATTTTAGCCAGTCTCTGTTCTTTTTTAGGGGCAGAGGATTTTAGGATGGAGACCATCTAAACTTTTTCAGGGACTTTTATGTTCACAATAGTGCATGATCCATCATTCTCTACTTCTTGGGTTTTTACTAGAGACTAGTTATTGCAATACCAGCAGGATGTCACCTGAAATCCCCACAAATGGGCATCTGCTATATCTGCCAGCTTCACCATAACCGAGAAATGGTAAGAGACAGTCTAATCTGTTTTTGCTTTTTTTACTTCTTTTTGTCTCTCATTCATAGAATTTTAGAATAACGGAGTTGGAAGGGACCTATAAGTCAATCAAGTCCAACAACTTGTACAATGCAGAAATACAAATCAAAGCAGACCTGACAGATTTTTTTCCTCTCAAAAGCCTCTGCCACTGCTTGAAGAAATGGGTTCCATTCTTCCCATTTCTTCTTTTTCCATTCCATACATCCCAGCACTTTTGTGACACCTTCTGTGACGAGGAGTCTTGGCATTCTGAAAACTTGCACATACTTTCATGACTTTGTCATTGTCGTTGTTTTGATTGACCTAATAAAGGCATCGCTATAACATGGAGTTTGGATTATAGGCTTTTCTCTACAAGCTAACTTGGCCACTATACATGAATGAGTGTGCCTGTCCCTTAATTCCCTCTCCCATATTTATTTTAAGTAAGGAAAAAATATTAGTCTCTTGATTTGAAGTGCCAACCAGAAAGTACGTTCACAGTCAGTTCCCTTATTCTTGCCTTTATTGAGGCAGACATAACATTGATCCCAGAGGGGACTGGGATAATTATTGATAATTATCTACCCACTTCCCAACAGGTAATGCTCCAGATGACTCAGAGAAAATACAGATCATGCCCTTTAGATCTAGAAACTCGGCGCATTTTGTTTTTTAATTACCTAACCTGCTGAAAAGATCTATAGAACTCAAAAGTTTACCTAAATTGTTGCATTTGCAGTTGCTCTTCATAGAGGTATTGTCCACTTATGGGTTCAGGAGGTTGGAGCCTTTAAGACATTCAAAGGTAGTCAATAGGTTTACCAACATGCAAGGAGCATCCTGTACAGCATATTTGCATATACTGGAATAAATAAAGATTGTATCTGACTTCTACTTCCAATCAACCATCATTAAGTGGATCTATAAGATATTAGTAAGATATACTGCTTTGGATATGCCCCCAAGCTGAATGAAGCATAAACGGTATTAAGGTGATGCTACCCATATTTTATTTTATTTTGAACATTTTTACCCCTCCTTTCTCCTTGAAAAAGGACCCAAGACAACTTGCAATATCAAAGGACATTATACAACCCAGAGCATTTAAGACATATTCAAGTTTAGGAACATAGAATTAGAAGAGGCATCTTACAACATTAAAAAGGCAATACTGTATTAAAATTAATAACAGTCTGCGAAGAATTAAAAGAAAAAACTCTATGAGAGATGGAAACTTAACATGGAAAATACAGGCATTATTATGAACCCAGTCTAAGCAATCATGCATGGTAATAGATCTAAAAGTCACATAATAGGTGGTCATTCATTCAGGGAAAGCTTGCTTGAAGAAAAACGTCTTTGCCTGCTTCTGGAAAGACAGCAAAGATGGGGCAGTCCTGACCTCCAGTGGGAAGGAGTTCCAAAGTCTGGAACAGAGAAGGCCCTTTCATGCACCTGTGAAGGTGGTGGGATGGCGCGAAAGGCCTCTCCTGATGGCCTTAGCACCAGAGCTAACTCACTCCATGAGATTCAATCTTTGAGGTACTTTGGACCAAGGCCATTTAGTGTTTTATAGGTTAAAACCAACATTTTGGATTGTGCCTAAAAACTGGTTGGCAGCCAGTAAAGCTGCTGTAATAAAGATGTAATGTAATCCCTGTAACCCACCCCAGTCAGCAATCTGGCTGCTGCATTTTGGACCCACTGAGGTTTCTTGAGACTTTCCATTGGTAGCCCCACATACTGCACATTACAGTAGTCCAGCTGGAACATCATTAGGGTATGTGTCACAGTGGCCAGAGCAGATTTCTCAAGAAATGAGTGCAACTGGCTCACTAGCTTTAATTCTGCAAATGCACTCCTGGTCACAGCTGTGATCTCGGTATCTAGGTACAAGGATGAGTCCAGGAGCACCCCCGAGCTGTGCACCTCTTTTTTCAATTGAAGGGTAGTATCATCCAGTACAGGCTCCCTTTCAACTGACCAGAAGCACCTCTGTCTTGTCTGGGTTTATTTTCAGTTTGTTCATCCTCATCCAGTTCATTCCTGAAGCTCTAAAGCCAAAATAGCTTTCTTGGTGTCAGGATATAACAAGAGGTAGAGTTGGGTGTAATCGGCATACTGGGGACACTTATCCCCAAAACTCTGGGTAATCTCCTCTGGTGGTTTTATATAAATGTTAAATAACATAGGAAACAGAACAGAACCCTGAGGGATTCCACAGGCCAGTGGCCGTGGTGTCAGACATAAATCACCCAACATCACCTGTGTTTTCTCTAGGAAGGACTGGCGCCACTGTAAAAAGGTCCCCCCAAGTCCCATTTCATAGAAATTAGCCAGAATGATGCTGTGATCTATAGTGTCAAAAGCAGCTGAGGGGTCTAGTAAAACCAACAGGGACACAGATCCCCTATGAATTTTCATGTATTGGTCATCTACCAAGGCAACCAGTGTAATCTCTGTCCCACAATCAGGCCTGAAGCCAGACTGAGCTGGATCCAGGTAGTTTGTCTCATCCAGAAACCTCTGGAGCTATGAGGCCACAACTCGCTCTAGCACTTTCCCCAAGAATGGGATATTCAGTACTGCTAAATAATTGTTCAGTATCTGGAAATCTAAAGAGGAGCTTTTTAAACAGTGATTTTACTATTGCCTCCTTTAAGCATGTTGGAATCCTGCCCTGTTGTAAGGAGGCATTCACTCCTCCTAATCTAACCAGTCTGCCATTCCCTCTCTGGTACTTTTTATGAGCCAGGAAGGACAAGAATCCAACAGACGTGTGCTGGCTCTCACCTCCCCAAGGGTCCTGACCACATTATCAGGCTATAGGAGCTGAAAGTCATCCATTAATACAGGGTAGGCAGGGGTGAGAGTTTTGTTTACAGCCTCTGGATCAATAGCTACAGTGGGGATCTGATCAATTTTGCCTGCAAAGTGTTGTGTGAATTCTTCACAGCAAGTTACAAAGTGGTCTGTGTTATCCACCTGTGGGTCAGCATGGAGCAGATTCTTGACTATTCAGAAAAGCTCTGCTGGCCAATTCTGTACAGAAGCAATGGTGGTGGAGAAAAATAATTTATTTGCTACTTCCACTGCCTTTGAATAAGTCTTTCAATGGCCCTTAACTGTTTCATTATGTTTTAATGTGAGTTTTCTGCGAACATCATTCAGATACCAGTATTTTCCCCATTAAAAACAAATTCTCTCCTGAAGAGCTTTCTGATTTCCTCTAGATGAGAACATGTTTTACATTTCAGATATTATATTAAACATGTCAAATATCGTGCGGCCATTGTTATCAAATACTGTAGGTAAGAAGGTTAGTCCAGTTTAACTTCTGACTAAGCTCAATGCTGAAGTGACAGCAAGAAACTTTTATTTAAAATGCTATTTCTCACACAAGGGAGAAGTCAGATGATAATATTAAGAGTCTACATACTTCACTCATATTACTTGTTACAAAACTGTAGTAATGCCAGCTTAGCTGGATTTATGGTGCATTCTCATGATAAATGAATATGAATTAGGAACTTTCATAGGGTGGAGCCAACCTTGTAAACATGGTCATAAAATTTACTAGCCTATGTAACATTTTACCTTGCCTGTTAAAAAGCTGGAAACTTGTACTTTAATGTTAGCTGGGGTAAAGAAGTCCCCTCTTATGGGGCTGCATTCAAAACTCATGATACTGACAATCAGGAGTTGGAAAATCCAAGCAAATAGCTGTGATCTACTGGGGAAATGGGTGGGCAGACAGGCAAAAGCATGTGTACATAGGCCTTAAGATCTTAAGTTCCCAAGATGGCGTTACAGTAACAAGGAAAGAGGTAGAACTTTGCCCCTAGCAGACCAACCATAGTTCAGACATCATTTAGCACCATGATAAGCATTCTGGTATATAAATTTTAACAGTACAGTATATCAGGCAAAAACAAAAATAAAAAGACAAAAACATTGAGGCACCTTAAAGATTATATTTTAATGTAAGCTTTTGTGGCTATTTACCCACTTCTTCAGATGTATGAGGCAGACAGCGTATAGAGCGCCTACACAGTAAAACATTCATGTCAAGCTCTGAGGGTCAGTGGTGTATGGCTGCATTTCATTCCTGCAGTGAAGGATGACTTCTGTTTGGTTCCGTCATTTTGAAGTCTGGTTCTGTAAACATCCCAGTAAGAGACACAAAGCAAGGCAAAAGCAACAAAAAGGATGTTGTGTTGCTTTAAAAATGAACTGTAAGCAATAGCATGGCTAAAAGAAATAACAGGGGAACAATGACTTTTGAGTCTTGTTCTGAAATATTGGTCTGGTTGTAGCAAAGGAGATAACAACACAATTATTACATTTGGTAACAACTTAAGAAGCCCTAATTGATATTCAGTCAGTATATCGGTGTTTATTGTGTGTATAAATTACAATGTAAAGTTAAAAAGGAACAATACAAACTAAGTCCCTCAGTAGCACCTACTAACCATGGCCTATCTTCTTCCCTATATACACCTGAGATTAAGATGTGTGTACCAGGGAATACCAGGTGCTGTAGGCGACTGGAGTAGGAACTGGCAAGCCACGCCGGTATTCCTGCCAAGAAAACTCCATGGACATGGGGTCACGAAGAGTCGGTCACGACTGTAACAACACACACAGGGGCACTAAAGCCAGGTTTGAGCTCCAGGACTTCTCTTTAAAATAACACACAAGGAGATTAACCTCAGACCAAAAGCAAAGCAAAAGCAAAGTGTTCTGCTTATATACCGCCCCATACCACTACAAGTAGTCTCTGGGCGGTTTACAATTTTGATTACAGTGTGCAGGCTACACACTGTAATCAACCACCCACTCTTGCCTTCGTTCACAGACTTCCAACCCTCCTACAGTACAGTATTTGCTCTCTAGCTGGAGAGAGCAGTCTATCTATTTGCCAGTAACGGAAATCGTGCCTCGTATTTATTTATGTACAGTACAGTGGCCCCTTGTATAACAAAGGGTTTGTATAACATAAAATCTGTACAACATAAAAATTCTGGAGATAGAGGAAATTTCCTTAACAGAATCACCTATGGGGCGAATCCGTACAACATAAAAATGGGATTACTCCATTTTCAATGCATTCCTATGGGAAATTTGCATAAAGGAATATTTGATTAACATAATTTCATTTGGAACGAATTAATTCCTTTATACAAGGTACCACTGTATTTATATTTCTATACCGCCCCCTTAATTCCCACTGTTCAAATTTTTGCTTTCCATAACGTGTATTGAATTATGGGAGAAAGTTGGCTTTGTCTCATTCATTATTAAAAAAAAATTAAATTACAATTTATTCAACGTAAAGCGCCGAGAACGAGAAAAGACCCCTCTTTTTTTCTTTTAAATGCCTCTCTTGAGTCGATGTTTTAAGGCCGGTGAAACGTGGTGTGTCAGGGGACCTTATGGCCTCCTCAAAATGTCTGCACTTTACTGGAAGAGTAGCAGCGATTTTGAGGGGCGGCGTGGGACTGAAGACTGGCCGTCGGCCAGATGGGGGGGGGAAGGGAGGGATATCAAATACTGTATAATAATAAATGAAATTAGAGAAGGAAACGATCGGAGCAGCCAGCGGCCAGGGCCCCTTGGAAAGCATCCAACCCGAGTCTCTCCGGGTGCCTCTTATAAAGGTTGCTTGGGTGGGTCTTCTCCGATTTCAGAAGGGGAAGCATCTCCCAAGCACCGGGGCCGCACATCCTTTCCTCCGGTCATTCCCGCCCATCGAGAAATCCAAATTGTCCCCAGATAGCAATTATTAAGAATTGCATCCGTCAGGCAGGAAACCAAGGCCGGCTGGAAAAGACGGGGGGTGTGGGTGTGGGTGTGGGTGTGGGTGTGGGTGTGGGTGTGGGTGGGTGCCCTTTCGGCTAGGCAGCGAGCGGGGCAGCCCTGCGACCGCGGCGTGGAAGGACCCGTTGCTTTGGCGGCAGCCTCCGTCGCGGCGGGAGCGCCCGGGAATCCCTCCGACCCGGAGTGAGCGGGTGCCCCCAGGCTACAGACGCCGCCGCCGCCGCCGCCGCCGCCATGTCCGTCAGCGAGATGTTCATCACGTTGCAAGGGGTGCTCACGGCCGACCAGGATATCCGCGAGGTGGGTGAGAGCGGGCCCGGTCGGAGGCCTCCCCCCCTCCTTCCTTCCTTCCCTCCCCCTGGAGCCACCGGGGGGAGGAGGAGTGGGCAGTACTGCCGCCCTGGGGCTCCTTGGAGGAGGGCTGCCTCTCCCGGCCTTGGCCTCCCTCGAGGGGTAAGGCGTGCCTTGGCCTTCACTCTTCGGTCTGCGAGGGAGCCCCCCCCCCAACCCAACCCTCGGTTCTCTTCCAAGACCCGCCGCCCATGTCGTGCTTGCGGCTCCCCCCCCATCCCCCCCACCCCCACCACCAAGGCCAGTATCCCTCGCCTTAAGAGGGGCGGCCGTTGCTCGCCGGCAGGAAACCGACTCGGTGTCTCTGCAGGTCGTAGAATCGTAGAGTTGGAAGAGACCCCGAGGGCCATCTAGTCCAACCCCCCCCTGCCATGCAGGAACCCCCCCCCCCCAATCACAGGACTCCTCCCGACAGAAGGCAATGCCTCGGCTTAAAAACCTCCAAAGAAGGTCCCCCGGGGAGGAATGTGCAGGGCAACTCCCCCCTGGAGTGCTGAAGGGGATCCTCCCTGCCACAAGATGTGGTGATGATGGCATCTGGCCCAGATGCCTTTTAAAAGGGATTGGACAGATTCCTGGAGGAAAGGTCCAGGTTACAAGCCACGATGGAGATACTTGCCGGGAGCGGCTTAGGGATCTGGGAATGTTTAGTTTGACAAAGAGAAGGCTGAGAGGGGAGATGATAGCCATGTTTAAATATTTGAAAGGATATATCGAAGAGGGGGCTGGACATGTTTTGTCCAGAGACTAGGACTCAAAGCAATGGTTTCAAACTACAGGAAAAGAGATTCCATTTGAACATCAGGAAGAACTTCATGACAGTTAGAGCTGTTCTGCAGTGGAGGTTTTTAAGCAGAGACTGGATGCCCATCTGTCGGAAATACTGTGATGGGGGTTCCTGCATGACAGGGGGTTGGACTAGATGGCCCTTGAGGTCTCTTCCAACTGTATGATTCTGTGATTCTCTGGGTTGTAATGGCAAGAGAGGCAAAACAACAACAACAACAACAACAACAACATAAAAATAAAGAGGAAGAAAAAGAAAGAAGAGAAAGGGGACAATAACCAGGAATTGGCTCCTGGTAGAAGTTTGCCAGGTCTCACCCCTCTCCGCCTTTAAGATAATGTTAAAGATACTGTTTTAAGAAGCATTTAAGCCGGGCCATCCTCCCATAAGTTATCTCTATTTGTGTTTCTACAGTCTGTCATTATTTGAGGTGTCCAATCCATCGTTTGGAGTGTTACATATCTTGTGCATGTGTTCACTTGGGAATGTATTCTGTTGGTTTCTTGCGTGAATGGGGTTGTTGTTTTATTGACTTGGTGTAAACCACTTAGCTTTACAACAAGGCAATAAGTTACTGGTACATAAATACAATAAATACTGTACATGAACTAAATAAATAAATGTTCGACTTCATTGAAAAGCTCTCAGTTCCTATACTATGAGAAACAGAGAAGAGCTCTGTAATACATTTAGTCACTTTATTTTTTCATTTCTACGGTGTCTCTCTTTATTCTTATTACTGTTACTAGTTGCACAAATGCAGGAAATATTTTACTTCATTCTAGTAGAAATAATACCTAAGTTCTGTTTTCCTTTAGGGACCAACACTGATTTGTTTTGTTGTTTTTATTTGCTTTTCTCAGTGGTGATTGAGAGACAGGAATCCAAGACAAAATGTGAACAAATACCCGTATATATTCGATTATAATTCGACCCGAGTATAAGTTGGGGCCCCTAATTTAACCCTCCAAAACTGGGAAAATTTATTGACTCAAGTACTGTATAAGTCTAGGGTGGGAAATGCAACAGGGCCTGGCAACTCCTCCTTTGTGAGCTGGGGCCAGGGCTGTGTGTTATGTTTAAAATGACTTAGCCACCGAGGCAAGTGCTTGGGTTGGTGGCTAAAAGTCATTTTAAATATTGTATGCCACTCCCCTGCAACATGGGGGGGGGTCAGGAGAAGTGGTCCACAATGTTTAAAATGACTTTTAGCCACCAACCCAAGCACTTGCCTCAGTGGCTATAAGTATTGACCCGAATATAAGTCGAGGGCCCCTTTTTTCAGCCCAAAATTAGGACTGAAAAACTAGGCTTATATACGAGTATATACAGTAGTTACAATTACAATGTACTATTTTGAAGCAAAACAATTCAAGGAGCCATTGTAGCCATCGCAAAAGACAAATACAAAAGTGGAACAGGTGATACCTTTAGGCTACTATAAAAATAACAAAACATTGCTAATATTTCAGGGGCAAATCCCCCTTCCTCAGAGCAGTACCAATAGGTTATAACATGGCAAAAATGGATTTTGCCAGGAATTATTTCTTAGGTGTAGAGTCCATGGCAAGATGGAAAAAAGCCAGGCAATTTACTTCAGGCACGGAGCTTGGATGTTCTTGGGCTGCCTCTGAAGTGAATGGAGGGAGGTGTTTTTATTGTCCCAGTCCTTCCAAAGACATGTCACGGCTCTCACGTAAACACATTCACACCTCTCCTCAATGTGACTTGCCGAGACCCAAAGTCCCTGATTTGTCAGTGACGGGAGGGGTGGTGGTGGTGTAGAAGGCACATGCATTTCATTTGAGGATTGGGATAAAATTTTGAAAAGTGCACTGAGTATAGCTAATTAGATCAAACAAAAGGAAAGAGATTACCCAGTGTTGCAGTCCTGTTGAAGGTCCCATTGCCTCTTTCTTGGTACAAAGTGTGGGCGACTCATTTCTGATATCTCAGTATTTCCAATTAATTGAAGCAAAACAATTCAAGGAGTCATTGTAGCCATCTATTTTATACTCCATGGGGCTCTCAAATATCCCAGTTGCCATTTAGAATTTTATCTGTTATTATTTTCTCAAGTCACATCCAACTCGAAACAACTTTATCTGGGTTTTTCAAAATACAGTATGTGAGGTACTTAAGGAGTGTTTTAGCAGTATCGCCTGGGTCCATGAGTTTCCTTGGCCAAGTAAGAATTTGAATCCTCTTCTCCTGAGTCCTAATCCATCCCTGTGACCCCTTGACCATGCTGGCTCTTATACATCTCTTTATGTAGCTCAAAAGAGTTGATATTATGAAATAGACTGGATGTCTGAAATATGCTTACTCCAAAATACTATGCATATTTTCAGTCTTTCAAATGCCACCGTACTTTGTTGCTCTTCATCTAGAAATGCATAATGCCAGGGATTCTTTAATGAGAGGAAACCAAAAGTATATGAGTAATCTGTATTTCTGTGTTGTTCTGTTTTTTGAGAGTTTTATTACCTTTTGCAGGAGATCAGGAAAGTTGTTCAGGCTCTGGAGCAAACAGCCCGGGAAATCCTAACAGTACTACAAGGAGTCCACCAAGGTTCTGGATTTCAAGACAGTAAGTCAAGGTTTCTCTGCACATTGTCCCTTGTAAGGGAAAGACTGACCTCTATACTGTATAAATATGGATTGGGTACAAATGATGAAAATTTGTGCAGATAATGTCTGCAGAAATTTCCTGACTTACAGCAGTTTGTGCCTAAAAGTTATATTTTTTTTTGCATTGCCACAACAGGATTTCGACCAATGATTTGTTCAGTAGAACAATTATGTAGTGATTGAACATCTACATTTTCTAAACTCTTCAAGTCTGACACTGTATCCAAATTAATAATGACTAACCTATTCCATTCATTTGGAATGAAATGAAATAATAATTTAAGTTGACACCATCCCATCAGACTTGTTTCTTTAGTGTTTTTTTCCCTGTTGCTGTGGCTGGAGATATATATACAGTAGTGCCTCGTAAGACGAATGTAATCCGTTCTAGGAGTCAAATCATCCTATGAAAAATTCATCTTATGGGGCATGGTTTTCTGGAAGGAATGGATTAATAGGTTTTCAATGCATTCCTATGGGAAGGCTGTCCCAAACCCCCTCAATCAAGGGCAGCCAAAGGCTGCTTTCTGCAGCCCCGCCAGACAGCTGATTTTGACAGATCAGACCTGTCAGAATCCACTTTCCCCAGGGGAGGGGGTTGTGGAGAGCAGCCTTCAGCTGCCGGTGATTGAGGAAGCACCACCTCCTCTTCGCCCAGGTCTCTGTGCCAAGAGACGGGTGAAGAGGAGGAGGAGGAGGAAGAGGCAGTTTTATCCTGCTTTTTCTTCCCTGTAGCATCAGATCTGTCTATGCTACAGGGAAGGGAAGGCAGGATAGAAATCTCCACCACTTCCTCTTCCCCGGGACCAAAGTAAGCAGCTGTGGCAGGCAGGCAGGCAGGCAATTTTCAAAGGGCTGGAGCTAAACTGTGATGGGCTCGAGCCCTTTGAAAATCGTGCACCTGCCTCAGCAAGGAGATCGCCACCGCAGCTTCCCTTCCAATCCCCCCGGGGAGGGCAAAGATCAATGGGATCCTACTTCCTCTACCACATTGGTGGGCAAAGCAGGATCCCATGGATCTCCACCCACCCTACGCGGTTTTGAAGGAAACGGCACTTCCCATTACCTCGTAAGACAAATGTAAACAGGAGGAGGGGGGGGAATCATCTTACAATTTTTTTTTATCCCTGGAAATTACAGTTGTCTTACGAGTTGTTTGTCGTAAGGGGCATTCATCTTATGAGATATCGCTTGGGTGCGGTTAGCTCTTAATATAATCATGAATTGCACAATTTGTGCATTTTTGCTACCTAAACTGTTTTAGCTATCTTGAAATTTTGTAATGGTTTTATTCTCTTATCCTTTTAAAACTACACAAATGTATTTTCTATTTTATTGGTTGGGTTTGTGACCGTAAATGAAAATTGTTCTTGTTCTTGTTCTGTATATATATATTTTAAAAAGAACACCAAGCTTTTTCCCCAGTTTAGATTTTCCCATATCATCGCCTTCCTTCTTTTTAATTCCAGTTCCAAAGAAATGTCAAAAGGCTCGAGAACACTTTGATACAGTTAAAACACACTTGGCATCTCTGAAAAACAAGTTTCCTGCAGATCAGTATTACAGGTTAGTCAACGTATACTTGCCTTGGCCCTTGGAATTTTGTTAGTATGGTGCACCTCCACCAAATTCTACCGTTCTGCCATTTTAGAACATGGTTGAAAATATAGCATCTGCTGAAAGGAAGAATAATTTATTTAGGCAAGAGCTAAAGCCCAAATAATTACTTGATATATTAAATCTTCACACGTGTGTGGTATGCTAATTCACATCCCTTTTATTGAAAGAGAGAAACATTTTTGTTTGTTTGCTTGCTTGGTACTGATGCTTATTGGTTCAGGCTTGGCAGACAATGTATAGTGCTCTGCATACAGACATTTGTACTAAAGAAACCTGAGTTCAAATCTCTGCTATGCCATATTCCTAACAGGACTACCCTGGGCTAATTGTTATCATTTTGTCCCATTTGTTTTACATATGGCTCTTTGGATGGTAGGACAGCAGACATACATATATGATTAATATATTTAACTGTTAGAATCCGTCAAATATTTTAATTTTTAAGAAGACAGAAGTATGGCATCTGAAGGACTGATTGCTGCATTATAATGTGAACTTTCATGGAAAAAAAATCTACTTCCTCAGACATTGTCTGGTGTTTGAGGAACTGGACTTGTCCACAGAAGCTCACATTAAAATATAGCAGTTGGCATTTAAGGTGCCATAATGTTTTTTGTTTGTTTTTTTGTTTTTTGTTTTGGTTTGCCCTGATATACAGTACTAGAACAGACTAACACAGCTTCTTCTAAAATTATAGCTATGGAGGGTGCTTTTTAAAATAAACATATAAGCCAACATTTTAAAAACATCTGTTGAGAGTCATGTGTTTCCCTTGGTTATTTTTTTCCAGGTTCCATGAACACTGGAGGTTTGTACTACAGCGTTTGGTCTTCTTAGCTGCATTTGTTGTCTATTTGGAAACAGAAACCTTAGTCACCCGGGAAGCTGTTACAGAAATACTTGGAAGTAAGTGATAGTGTTTTCAGTTTCAATGCATTTAATTTTGGTTTTAATGGGGTAGCAAAGTTCTCTGTTCCAAGAGAACTCTGTTCCAAGAGAACTTTGGAGTGCCAAAATGTTCCTGTTTGCCAGTTGATTTCTACGAATGTTTTGACATTTCTGGAAGCATCGATAAAATATGGGCTTTTGTGTCAGCTCTCATGTGGTTCCCTTATGCCTTAAATGAGTACATTGGTTTGTATGCTAGCTTTTTTTGAATTTTCGGTGGACAAGATTAAGTGTAACTTGCCAAACTAAGTATATGGCACATCCAGACCTTTGATTCAATAACATTGCAGTGCCGCACAGGTTTATAGAAGAAGCCAACTATATTTTGAGGCTCAGCATCCTAGTCTGTTTAGAATTCCACCCTTTCTTTGGTACATTCTACTCTAAATGGTGGCAGCCTTCTAAGGGTTTTAGGGAAATGTTTTTTCTTTCCAGACCTGCTATCTGAAATTTTTAAATTGGATTGTGGGGGTGGTATTTGGAACCTTGTTCATGCAAAGTATCTCATTTTTGTTGAACCTTTGGTACTCAGCTACGGAACTGACTTGCCTAAAATCTATTAGACTTGCAGAAAATAGCTAAATGCATGAGGAAAGAGTGCTAATCTTTTTTTCCTCTGCGGTTGCCCTCCCCACACAAAGAGCAGCAAGCATAAAGGGGTAACTACTGCACCTCTACATGGAGAGGCTCTCTCTATGTGATCTCTAAAAAACACAAAATGTCCCCATTGTGTGGCATCTGCACATAGGAGGCCCTTGCCTTCAGGCCATTGTTGTCCACGAGACAACAGGAAGAAAGGAGGCAAAGCTAATGCAGATTCTTCCTCTCTGCACATTTACTTTAACAAAATCCGATCACCCGAAGAAAGCATGACATGAAGATTTGACCTGGATTAGTATAGAAGTCCCCATCTTTAAAAAAAATTATTGGAGTCAAGTTTCGCTTTTCACTTTCCTTTTGCAGTTGAAGCTGACCGAGAGAGGGGCTTTCACCTGGACATTGAGGATTACCTCTCTGGAGTACTGACTCTGGCTAGCGAGCTGGTAAGTTAATGTTTTCCACTGTTACTGAAGCATTACTGGCCTTGCTGTGAATGCTAGCAATGAGTGCTAGAATTAGCGACCTCAGTTCTCCTTTTAAAAAGTATATCTGATTTATTTTGTTTGAAAGGCAGCCCCCCCTTTTTTAAATGGGTACTAAAACCCAACAACTTTCAGGATTCAAGCTTTAACATAGAGCCTGTTAAGGAAGGACATGACCCCCTGCCCAGGCCTTGCTAGATTTCTTATCATTCCTAGCCAGCATAGGTGATAGTGTGGAACTGGAGGCCACTAACACGTGGTTCAGACCGTTGTCATCCCTGCCTTAAAGTTTGCAAAGAAATGGGTGTGAGTGAACCTGTTTGACAAGAGAAGAGAGTGGCAGTGCCTTCATTAGGTGTGAATAGACTTTTGTGGCAGTGTAAGAAGGCCTCTCGGGTCCATTCGGCTCCTAAATTTATTGCTAAGCTCATATAGGTTTCTCTTATCCAATAGTCTAGGCTAGCCGTCAACAGTGTCACTGCCGGGGACTATGCGCGCCCACTCCGCATCTCTGCTTTCATCAATGAGTTGGATTCTGGATTTCGCCTTCTGAATTTGAAAAACGACTCCCTGAGGAAACGTTATGATGGCCTCAAGTATGACGTCAAGAAGATTGAGGAGGTGGTTTATGACTTGTCCATCAGAGGGCTCAACAAGGAGGCGCCTGTTGGGGAGAAATAAAAAAAAGGGGGGAGGGGGGGCTTGTGGAACTGCATTCATGATTACCTCAGGTTTTCTGCCAGTGAAGGAGATGTTTTATGTGAACTCTCCAGCAGCAGGTTAGAGGAACCACGTGCTGCAAACCACTGTTGTTCTTTCCAAAACGAATGTTTAGTGTATCTTGAGTGAAAGCAATCACAACCATTGAATGCCCGTCTAGTGGACTCTGTTTGCAGTAAAAATCACCACGTGTAAGCAAACAGTAACTTGTAAATTACAGTCATGGCTGCCTGGCTGCTCTGTGGAAGTTAGGTTATCCCCACATGGTAGGCTTGTTTTGTATTGTTTCCAGACCACGAACTTCATATTTGTTGGAACTCCACTGTGTTGCCACTGAGTAAACTTCATGCAAATCAAAATGGAGTGCCTGGCTGCAGCAAGTATCATTATCATTTTTCATTAGAACATGATCAAAATACTTCATTTTCTGCTTTTGTGAGTGAATCACTGAAGGTTGCTGTATTGAAATTACGAGTTCATAATTAGAAATATCAGTTCGATATCTATTGTTGGAATGTATCTTTTTCAAATAGTCATTATTGTATAGGGCATGGTTATCTTTATATTCTTAAATAAGTTGATTGAATATGGGAAGGGTTTATAGCTAAAAACTTGAACTTATGGGCATTTTTCCAAGTACATACCCAGTTTTGAAAAAACAAATCTTAAATGTTTCAGTGATTTACTGAAGAGTGGGGGTAGGTAGGTGCAGAATACCCAGAGGCCAGTAGCTGTGTAAGATGGGAGGTTTTAGGGTTCTTTGGACTTTCAAATAGCCTGTTTCATCTTCCCTTCATATCTGTATTTTGTCTATTTTTCAAGATCCTTTGTAAATCACACAGGAGAGAAAACGGTTTACCTTAACAAAAGGGGAGGAAATGTACTGTTAATTTAATTCCAAAAATACTTACTTAGAGTCAAGTTGTTTTCCTCAGCTTATTTCATAGAAAGTGTCGAGAGGTTCACAGTCCTAGGAGGATAGTACATAAGGTGCTGGCGCAAAGCAAGCAGGCCGTTTCCTGCTCTGCATGTGCTACATTCACCAATCCTTCTCAATTTTATTTGTTTCAAGTTTTATTTAATACACCATGTTCTGCCTGAGTACTTTTTGCATCATGTACCTTTATCAGATCGGTTTTTCTCATGGCCCTAATGTTTTCTGATGATAAAGATGACTCCCAAAGAATTAAGAGAGTCTTCATACTTTATGATACTAGTGGCTGTAAATATCTCCATTTGTAAACCTTTGACTTCTTCTGTTACATTTTTTTAAAAATGTTCACAGAGAAGCATATACTTCCCTTGTTACTATGGGTGAATAAAATAAAAGCATTGTTCTTTAAGAATGCCATGGCTTTGTTTTTCTTTTGCAAGATGATCTTAAACAAGTTTTTAGTAAACTGAAATGGAATTAGGTTGTTCCCAGAAATCCAGAACTTCCAGTTTTTCCCAGATGGGCAAAACCCTATCTTTACTTAAAGGTTCCCCCTGCACATGCGTGCTAGTCATGTCTGATTCTAGGGGCAGTGCTTATCTCCGTACTCAAGGTGAAGAGCCAGTGTTATGCATGTCTGTGGCCATGTGGCCGGCATGGCTGCAAGGAAACACTGTTTTACCTTCCTGCTTTTTTTTTACAGCAGTACCTACCGGTATTTATCTACTTGCATTTACATGCTTTCAAACTGCTAGGTTAGCAGGAGCTGCGGTTAACAGTAGGAGTCGCTCCGCTGCGTGGCACCAGAGATTCGAACCGCTTAACGTAGCAGCAATACATCTAATCACTTGAATTATATATAGGGTATGTGGAGATGGAACAGCGTAATGAAAAATGGTTTAATGTGTAACTGGGTGCAGACTACTAAGAGTTAGATGTGGCTGCTCAGTATTAAATTGCACATGCATGTCTCATTTCCTTCCTACTCGTTAGCAGGGACAGAAACATTATATGGTGTCTGCTGCTCAAGTACGTTTTCAGTTCTCGTGGCTCTGGAGTGAACCAGATCCATAAGGAAAGAGGTCAGTGATATAAAATTCCAATGAAGAACTTGTAAATACGTGAGACACACACTGCAAGCTCCACCAATTAAAGAGATCTTTTAAACACTATGTAGAAATCAGCCTTGACACAAGAATTGCAGATTGCCACTGGATAGTTTTTGGATTTTCACTTTAGAAATAAAAATCAGATGAATTACAGTATTTGCTTCCTTTCCAGAGGCACTTAGCTTCATCCACTGTAGGTCTTCTTGCATTCTTAAAATCAGGTTGCTCAGTGAGGTGGGAGTGATAAGGAAAGAACAGGCTCAAAGTTCAAGGGAATATAGTTATTAAAACATTTTATGTCATTAATCTATAGTATAACATAACATTTTTTTTCATTAAAATTTTGAAGTACACTAGATTACATCCTTTAAATAATCACAAACTAACAGAGGTAATTGAGCATTGTTAATAAAAGCACAACTCAGAACTATTTCTGATGTATCACATTCCTTGGGGGGCTACAGTGGATTTTTAACCATTTGCAAACAAGTCAGGTGACCCTCTAAAGGGACATGAGTACTGCTGATCCACAGGATTCTGTAGATATTCTGGAATGTTTATGGATGAACTCTGAATATATATTTGGCTTTCCTTTCAGTTTCCTTGCGGCATGCGCTCAGTGTGAAATACAGTTCAGTAACCTTGCACTTAGTCGGGCTTGAGGTCTGAAGTGGGAAAACTGACAGCCTTCCTTTTAATTTCAAAAAAAAAAAAAAAGAAAAAAAGAAAGACAATGCTAAAGGAAATATTTCCTAGGAGAGCCAGCTGGAATGAGAAGATAATGATACTGTCTAAACATTCTCCATAACGGCATTAATACTGCTCTAAGTTTGACCTTGAAGTTATAATATACACACAATGAAACCTCTGTCATGTATTTTCTAGATCCCTTTTCCCAGCACAGTCATGCAGTGTCAAATATCTCACACTCTTTATCTCATCCCCACAATATTAACATTAGCTCGATATTTTCCTTCTAGAGACCTGCTCCTTGTGATCTGCTGCCAATAACTCCTTAGCTACCATACAGAAGACATTGTCCGAGTGGGCCAAAAATCTGAAGGGCCTGCCCTCCTTGAGCCAGTCTTCTCAGGCTAAAGCCTATTCCCACAGTCAACACATGACTCGGTGGCCTTTGCCATTGTAACTACTTACAAAATGTGCAAAAGACCTCCATGGCCCGGAATCTCGAGATCCCAACTCTAGTGCTCAAGAGAGACGCTTCGTCAACCAGAAGGGAACTCCCTGAATTCCCAGTGTTCATGTGTGGTTCCTTGCATGTTGCCTTCAGTTCTTTCAACCCTTAATAGGTAGTTTTTCCAGCTAACAGCACTTTCCCATTGCTGTCATTTTGGTGAGATATTGTAGATGGTGGCTTGACTATCAGCCTCCTCTCAAGATCTCCTGTGGCCCCGACCCCCACCCCACCCCAATCCCTTGAGACAGTGTTGCTCAAAATGGGGAAAGTGGGCCCTCTGGACATGTTCAGGGGACACTCACAAAACAGGAAGTGGATTCTCTTTTTTGCAGCTGGCCTACAAGAAGGTTCACAGTCTCCCACAGTGACTTTCTGTCCCATCAGATTTGCTGAAAAGAAGCATGGATTATAAATCCCAGACTGCCATGAATGACATCAAGCCTAAAGTCCTAGAAGGGGGGGGTGTCCTCCATGGAGTCTGAAGAGAGGGTAGTACCTGTGTATATAGATTTGAGTGTTGGGGGGAAAAAAGGAACCCCACAGATGGCAGTAAAGTGGCAAAAAGGTTTTAGGTCCCAAGTAGGTATACCCAATGAGGTTTTCAGGTTGACTTGTATGGAAGATCTAACAAGTTTAAAAATGGGGCACAATTTTTCCAGAATCTGAGAAATACTGTTTAAATAGAACTTGTTAGAAAGACCTTTGCAGCATAAAATGGAGTTGTCAATAGGTAGCTACGAAGTTATTTGGCCAGGCGAAGGTGACCCTTCGTGCAATTCTGCTGAAAGGAGACACTCAACCCTAAGCAGATCTGGTAGAACTTGCTAAGCTTAGCCAAGCCATTTCACAGCCAGATCCCTCTCACGATCGATTGTGAGATGCACTTATCATGATGTTAGGCAAAGCATTGCGCCGCTTCTTCCAGGAGCCCAGCTCCCGGGAATATCTCCGGATTTGTCTGAACCAGTGGTGGGTCCGTGCCTTGTCACCATCTCGGAACACGAAGGACTCCCGCCTGATCTCAAGGAGTTCAAATGTATCGTCGCAATCAGGATCCACCGAGACCACGCAGTTGCTGAGTCTCAAGGGCTCCCTGAGCAAACTGAATTTCCCATTGTTTTTGTCTCGAATAAGCACCAGCACTGCATCCTTCACAGACCCTGGTTCCCCAGGTTCAAAGCTGGATTCGGATGCACGTCTGATGTTGACCATGAGGAGCACCTGCATGTTTTGGAATTTTAAGGTCTTGCTGCCCTTTTTCACCCACTGGCCATCAGGCGGCTGGGCCAGCTGCAGGGGCCCTTCCATCACAAAACGTGTCTCTTCCCTCAGCCAGCCCACAGTCTTGATGGCCGTTTCCCTCATTTCAATGTTAATGACTTCTCTGTTCTTCTTGCTGTCCTGGCGGAAAGAGCGCAGGGTCCAGGAGTTCCCTTCCTGCTTGGTTTTCATATTGATGTGCTCCAGGTGGGACTCAATGCGGCTCTTGGCTTCCCTCAGGCTGCTGTGATCTGGGTGGTACTCAATGGTGGCTTTGATGATACGACTCAGCAGCAATGGGTATTTGGTGACTCTCTGCAGTGGAGCCATGAGGAAAGACCGCAGGTTCATTCGGCGAAGTGCTGTGTTGTCGTTCTGAGAGACATTGAGGAAAATCCTGCACGCATTTCAAAAAGCAGACATTTCAGCTAGTATGTATGAGGAAATGAAAGAAGTTTCACTCTAAGCATTGTGCATTACTAAACACTACCATGTCTTAGTATTGGATTCATAGAGCACTAGATGTCTACAGTTTTCCCAGTCAGCTTTTTGGACAACATTCATGTTTCCTGGGCTTCAATTTTGGGGATTCATTTGCTCAAGTTCATGGTATAACCAACATTTGGGAAGTTGACCCATTTCAAACTGAGTAAGGACTGAAATCTCCCCTTAACCCTGATCCATTCATCTTAGACAAACCAAACTAGGTAGGTGTTTAGTAGAAGCCAAACCTTTATTTTAAAAAAAAAAAACACTCTTTAGTTTAAATTTATCCATTCTTGTGTAACAACAACAGAGACTTTAGCAGAACACTCCCTTGCACCCATTGGTTTCCCATTCCTGTTCCTCTAGCTGCAGTTTCATATGGATACGCAGCAAATTAGATTACTTAAGGGCAAATGTTAAACAAATTACGTAACGTGTGGGTAAATACTACTGTAGCAAGGACCGTAGTAGAAGACACCAGCTATAACATGTGGGCTAGGTGGGAAGCTGATGGGGGTAGAGTGGGCCCACTTTACCTGATAGTTAAATAATGTAACTTTTAATGGAAACTAATATATTAAAGTGCCAAGTTATTGTTCATAACCAGCATACCACTGGCCCTTTAGTCACTGAATGCTACCAAATTTATGCAAATATTATGCAAATCTGTTACTTGAGTCTCCAGGGTTGCCAGTATTCCTAATCAAATCCCATTTTAGTGCTGGCAATTTGGGTATTAGGCAAATCTTCGATGGACATATCTCAGTCAACACACAGTTTCTCTAAGGCAGGAATAAGCAATGCATGGCCCTTAGCAGGTATGTTACCAGCATCACTACTCAAGGTGTGGTGATGTCACTGCCTAATTCTGTCCCCCCCTCCCCCAGTATGTGGTGCCCAGCTGGCTACCTGTAGGGGAAAATGGCTCCTGACAGGAAAAAAGGTGCCCTATCCTGCTGTAAGATCATATTTACCAGCATGCCTTTGATAACCTCAGCTGTTCCCATTCCTCGGCTCTCCTCTGTGCCATAGTCTTTTTCTTCTCTGTGCAATCCTCTCTGCACAATTCCCAGTGTGCTCTGGTTCTGAATAATACTGCCCTTCTCCATCATCTCCTCTACATGCATTTCCTAAGATTAAGGACCCCACTTACCTGAGTAACTCTTTTTCTTTTTCCAATGCATTGAGCATGTTCACTGAAGAGGATTGCTGGAGGCAGTACGTTTGAAAGGCAGGCAACATATTGACAAACTCCAGGAATATTTCGCCAATGCACACTGTCATGAGGTCCTCGTCGCCCTGCCAACAAAGAATGTGATTGGTACATCATCAGCTAATGAGGCTGGGGTGTTTGAGGCCCTTCGAAAGCTCCCAGCCTAACAGTTTGGCTGGTATTTGTAAAAAGTATCTAATCAAATGGTAAAATGGTCATTTGCTGCAGTTCTTCATTCTTTTAAGCAGTTTTTCCAAAGATCGCAGCCCAAGTGGATGCTGAGCATCAGAATCAACAACAAAGAAGATTGCTGCACGTTTATTTACTGTACCTGTATTCAATTCTTCAAAAAAGGAACAAAAAAAAATCCCCAACCCAAACCACTTCTGGAGGTGTGCTCGCTATCATTCACACTTGTTGAAAAACAGCCATAACAACTGCCTTGTATTTGAGAGAGAACTGGTTAACTGATGGGAAAAAATAATTTATCATAAAATAAAATACTCTACAGAACAAAAAGAATCAAATTTGCTACAGGAAGTAAAATTAATCAACAAATAAATTTCAAAATTAATAAACTTAAAAAAACAGATGGCGGCAACAGAAGTTAAATATACATAACCAGTGGCTACTGGATAGATTAAAAACCCTGCTTGAATAGAAAAGTTTTCAAAGAGTTCTTGGATGCGAACAAGGAAGGGGCCAGGATGGATGGCGAACAGCTGCAACTCAGTCTGGAAATCCTGGATGTTCTCTGTGTTGGGAAGTTGGAAGTTTTGGACAGTGGTGTGAAACCAGTCTTGGTCCGGCTTTCACAGTGCCAAAAGACCAGACACACAGTTTGGTGGTGGTGATCTTCTAAACCTAGCTCTATTTGACGAGTTAGAAACAGTATCTGTGGCCAGGAGTGATTTTTCAAAAGCAGCCGTTTGTATGCTAGCAACCAAACGGAGCTACTGAAATCTGCACTGTTGATTCCAGAAGCTGCAGCATCTGACACACAAGCAGCTACCTGCACATAGATTCCGGTGAGGGCCAGAAAGTTTCAAAACATATTTCTAAATCTTCAACACTTATGCAGATCCTTTTTTTTAGAAGGCTGGTCTTAATACATAAATACCTAAATGGCTCAGTTCCAGGTTGTTTGTCCTGGGTCCCCAAAGTCCTGCCATACATCATGATCTGCCCCAGGAGTCCTTCTCAAGTGCTTGCCATGAAGATCACTGAGATTTTTGTGCACAAAACCCAGAGCTTTCTTTAACCCAACTCCCTTTTTTGTTGATTTCTACCATGACCCTTCTCGTAGAGGGATTCAGATGAAGCTTGAAGAATTCCCTGCTCAATAATGCCTTTGGTATTGAGTTTGTAACTACCTCCCATCCCAGCAGCTCCTTAGTGGATCCTGCATGTTAACAGTTGCGGTCCTTCTGTTTGTTTCTAGCCTTGCTTCTTTAGGGCACATTGGCCTATCCAACCCCTGGGGCTTCCCCAAGGCATGAAAAGGCTTGGGATCTCCTCTCCTACTTATTCTGTAAGTGTCCTGCTGGCCCATCCTTGATCAATGGGATAAGACACCCACCTTGAGAGAAACCCTTTAGTGAACCCTTTAGTGATCTTCTCTCAGCATTAAAGCACATATAAAGTATATGTAGTCTGTCATACCACTGGCCTGAGATGCTTGAAGTTCCGTTTAGGACCCAGCTGCCAGAACTAGGTTTATGCTATATAGCTTTGTGCCCTGAAGAGCAGCTGAGCAAAGGTGTCCCATTTCTCTACTACATCCCTTCTTCTCCAGCCGAGGGACATTCAGACTCCCTCTACCACGGGACCTGGCTCTTAGGACTGTTCTCTAAAATGCACAGCCTTCTGTTTTGCTAAAAGAATATAGGAAGAAGCTAATACTGTACACTTACAGCCTTTTAGCTTAGAAATATCTCCTTTCATCTGGTGTTCTTTATCCGAGGGATTTTCAGGTAATAATTGGTCTTATATATTACTGGATAAAATAAGTGACATAGAAATGGATTTTAATGTGTCATTATTTCAGGAATTTCAAGTAAGCATTATCTCTTTGGGAAAAGATCATCAAAAGAGGCTCAGAAAAGTGACTGCCTTTGAAAACCAGACCCTACTGAAAGCCAGTTTTATGAAGCAATGTTTCTAGAACCTACAGAAAATTGGCAACTTTCCACTGTTGAGAAAGTGATAATGCAAAAATAATGGAAGTAATGAATTAGCACTGATGGGAAAATATTCTGTGCATTCAGAGTCTGAATATTGAGAGAAGGTCACTAAAAGTTTCCATCAAAATGGTATCTCGTGCCATCAGAGATGAGAGGAACTGGCAAACTATGTAGAATTTAACTCCCAGCATTCCCCACTATTCTCTGTGATGGCTAGGCTGTATGGGAATTGCAATTCAAAATGCTGTATCTGGAGGTCTGTGCTTTCCCCACGTCTGCCACAGAAGATGAAAAGTACCATCTAAACATTGTTCCCTGTTTCAAAGGACACAGTGCTAAGACCATTGAGTTATACAGTTGGTGTTCAAAACCAAAGAGACATCAGAGAGAAATTTCATAAATAACTCAAATTCTCACCAGACCATACAACTGATGTCCTCAAAGTAATATTATTGACAATACTGTCGTTGCTGGTTCACACACACGCACACACACACACACACACACACACACATTCCCTGGTTTCATGATAGCCACAACCACTTTTGTTGCTGTTTTAATCATAATTATTTCTATTATTTTAAATGCAATATTTTCTGTTTTCCTTGTTTTATGAACATCAATGACTTGTCATGGATTTTAGCCAGCATCCTATTAATAGTCTCAACTAGAGCAAATCCACTGGTTGAGTAGATTTTGCATAAATATTGACCGACTCCTCAACAAATGATTCAACTCTTAATTGAGACCACCAAAAGGATACTGATTCCTAGCTGCCTCACCCCCACTCCCGAAGTGAACAGCTTTAGGTTACAGAGTTCCTTTCTCAGGTATCTTCTGCCTGTTGCATGACCAACCACAGGACCAGTTACACAACTAATCATGAAAGCAGAGAGAGACCAGGCATGCCAAGAGAAGCCTGCCAGAGCCAAGAGAGTGCTTACACAACCACCCTTCCAGGATCATATTCTGCAACAAAGCACTAGCCTTTGTGTTTTAATAAAGGATGGACCTTGTTTATGTGTTGCCACTTTTTTCCTACTGAAAGCTATATTAGTAAAAATGGTGAAAAGCAATACAAAAGCTGACTAAATGAATTTAACTGACAAATACAAGCTAATTATCTTTATAGTTTAAATTGTTCTTTCTTTTTAACTTTCATTTAGTGTAAGGATCTTTAGCTACCTTGTATGTCTGTCACCAGCAATCAAAATGTATTTCACAAAACATGAACAGACTATTCTGTTTTTTGCCAGCATGAGGCACTATGGCACAGAGGGCAGCGATTCAAGTTGAGTGGCTTCTGTTAAACCAGGAATTCCTGCGGGTAAAATTAATAAAAGGAAAAATCATGCAGCATCTTGAAGAGCAAAAACATCACTTTGCCGACAAAGGTCCGAACAGTCAAAGCTATGGTTTTTCCAGTAGTGATGTATGGAAGTGAGAGCTGGACTATAAAGAAGGCTGATTGCCGCAGAATCGATGCCTTTGTTCAACTGAAATCATGTTTCAATGTCAACATTTGGTTTCATGGCTGAAATCTGCATTCTGAGGTTTTAAAAATTCTGACTTCTATCATCCGTTCCTGAAATGCTCCAAACGACTGTTTTAAAAACAGTTAGCTTCTTACTCTTGAGCTCAAAACCTGAAGTTTCACAAAGTTTTATTTCCTCCATGAAAATTCATTTTCTTCATGTTTTTGCCACATGCGCTGTGTGCTATTTGCATATACGCGTTTGCATTCTAAATTAAAAATAACGTTGCTCCGTTTTCGTTTAAGACAAAGCTGAAACTAGCTCTCAGAATAATCTGTTCAGCTCACCCATCTCAAAGGCCAACCATGGCCTGGGCTGCACGACTGATAGCAGATTGTCCAGAATTTCAGAAAAGACTCTACTCAGTGTGTGAAGATTCTCAGCCATCCAGGTGAGCTTATCTGGGAGTCATGGCAACTGCACTTCTTTTCTTGAGAGATCAAAACACTTCACTACTCGTCCAAGTAGCTTCGTAAGTCTGAGGAAAGTTAGTGGAGAGGCCTCCAATGTATTTCACCTTGATTTCACATTCAAAGACGAGGATGTACAGTACACATATTAGACAGAGAAGATAGGTGGTTCGAGAGAGAGGTCAGGGAAACCATTCATGTGTGTTTTGTAAACTCCTCTCTCAACAGAGGTGGGGGACTTGGGCACAATCTGTCTGCTACTTATCAAGCTGCCCTTTCATCCATCCCCAAACAAATCAGAAGTACTTCGCACCTCCACCAGCAAGGCCACAGCTAATGACCCATACTTTAATGGGGTTTGGGAAGGGTTGAATAGGTGGGACTTTCACCCACCCCAGGCCACTGTACATCTAACAAGCCGATTCAGGCCATTGTCCACCTAATGAGCCTATTCATACCAGGGTGATGTGAAATCAAGGTGGAACTATAAATTGGAAGACTCCGCTAATTCTGTACTCAGCCATACCTGTTGATGCCAAATGTTCAACCTGAGGTCCTTGGCTGGTTTTCTACCACTGAGCTATGCGCTGTTCCTCAAGACAACCTCATTGAAGTCCAGGCCATTGTTTCCACCCCATTTGACTTGCCAAGCTGAGCAACTGGGCACAAAGCCCAGTGCCGCTAACGGGGTACTAGCCTGTCAAAATCAATTTTCAAGGACGGCTGCTCCAACAAAATTAAGAAAGTGGGCCAGTTTGGCAAGTGGCTGTAATAACACTTAAGGCTTTTAACCATCCTTGTGTTTGTTCTTGGCAACCAGCAATTGTTGGCAAGCCCGGCTGCTTTTAATTGCTCTCCCTTGGGCACCATGGGCCCTTTTCTGAATGTGGCTGTAAAAATGAATTTCATGGTAAAAGGGTGTTTTTTCTTTCAGAGCTGGCCATAAAGTACAAGGTATAGTATAAATCCTCAACAGTGTGCAAATGCCATTTGTTTTGCTTAGGTGTTAGTGGAATCAGCCTCCTGTATTCACTGCAGATGCCTTCAGCCCATGGAAATGTGTCTTTAGGTATAAGTCATGGCGGGGCCTCACTCAGCAACCAACACACTGGGGTTATAAGCAAAAAAATGAAAGCCAGCACAGTGCATGGGGTTATAGCATTGGACTTGGATTTGAAAAACGCAGTTCCTTGCCTTCACGAATCCATGAAACTCCCTGATGAGTTCTCAAGATTGCCTACAGGATTTGCCTCTGTGCTTAAAATAGATGATAAAGACTGAAACATTTAAAACTGCCTTTATTTACTGAATCTCTTGAGTTCTACCAATAAAACTTAGTTCTCATTTTATCTGATGGGCTGATGTCTTTTGTTGCTCATATGGTCATCACTAAATTAATCCTTGACTTGTACGTGAAGTTATGCTGGCCAGTTCAATGCCTTTCTGTGGGCACCTCTGTAACCCTCACCCAGTTTTCCATTGACCACAGGATTGTTTCCACCAGAACATATTCTTTTGTACTTTATTAAACATAATTTCCCTATGACAGCAAGACTACAACCCATGGGGTGAATGAAGTGTTTTATCTGCATGAAGGGAAACCAACTTGTAAAAGTATTCCATCCTGTCCTACGTGTGAACAAGATGACTGCAGATGTATTCTAATTCTATCTCTCTCCTGTAGAAGAGAAAAGAGGAGGAGGAGGAGGAGGAGGAGGAGGAACCACTGGTTCAGCCATTGGTGGCAGTTTGGCCCTGTAGCCACACAGATGCCTGAATGGGCACCTGCCAGAGAAGACAGGGCTGGAAAGCCAGGGTGCCTATGGTACAGCTGTGCAGCTGGAGGGCCAAACCAGCTTGAGCCTCAGTTCATACCCATCTCTAACAACAACAGCTGCAGCAACAACGACAATCTATGTTTTTTCATCGGGCTATTCAAAATTTATGGTTATAATTACTATCTGCTCTATTGTTCTGTTTTTAAAATTATCTATTTAGTTATTGTGGTGTATCAAGGGTTTGTGGAGTGTTTAACCTTGTGTAACCCATCCAGTGTAGTGCTTGCACTAATGGGGCAGTATATGAGTCAAATAACTTAAATAAACTTTGAGCTTGGATGGGCACTTGAGCAAGTCATAAAGCTAAACTCAACTGGCCGATGCAAGAGCAAATCAAGTGCCCTTCCTAGTTCTGTTTCATAACCCTGTGAATTCAAGAGGAACCGAAGGAATAAAAGGATTTGCGAGGTGGTGGGTTCAACCAAAGATCTTGCATCTGATCATGGAGGAGAGCAGGCAAATTGTGGCCGGCCGGACACATGCAATCTGATGCATGGCTTGTTCCTGCAGCCCAAAGCCTGAAGGTTTTACACATGTTGGAAAAGAGGAAACAAGGAACAGAGACAGAGAGGATTAAGTAAAGAGCAGCCAAGAGCTCTCTAGCACCAGGGCTGTGGAGTCGGAGTCAGAGTTGGAGGAAATTTGGGGTACCTGGAGTCGGAGTCAGCAAATAATGCACCGACTCCGACTCCGACTAAATTTAGATTGGAATTTTCAAAAAAAGCAAGTTTAAATGTCCCAATTCACAAAAAGTTATAATTAATGACTTCTCTACTGTAAGAATAAAGACCAATGCATGCAGTGCCTCACATAACCGCAAAACGAACACGTTAAGTGACCGTGAAGAAGCATGCTTTTCATGTGCTTTGCTATATGGCACGAAACGCACAATTAGGAGTGGCAATACTTATACTTTCCATAGTGTTGTGTTCTGCTGTTACGCAGCGCCCACGGGTAACCTAGCCTCTCACTGATAAGGGATTAAGTAAATATGTTTTTTGCAGGACTAGAGACACTTGTATAAGTGAAGGAAATGGAGGGTCAATAGTTCAAGGAATGTATAAAATACATTCGCATATTAATACAGAGGAGTCGGAGTCGGGGAGTCGGAGTCGGAGTCGGAACATTTATCTACCGACTCCACAGCCCTGTTAGCACTGGATTGTAACCACTGCAATGGGCTGTAATATTCACGAGTCCAGAATCCCCTCAAATAATATAGTCTGCAAGGTGCCAAAGACAATAAACAAATCACTTCATTATTACTTCATGTGGAAAGAAAAAGGAAACTTGAGGCCACGTCATACCTGCTCAAAGGCTTGGTCTATTTCTTCCTGAAGGTACTCCAGAAAATTTTCATTGAGGTCAATCAGCTCCTGGATGTTGCCAAAAACCACCAGCAGCTGCTCCTGTGTGAGGAGGCCAGCCGCTTGCATAGGGAGGTAGAACTCCTCTTTGATGATGCGCAGGTCCTCCCCGTAGCTGGCTTCAGTGTTGACAAACTCAAGCACTGACTCCTTCCGCTCCGTCCGGCACTTGAGGCACTTCTCGCAGAGGTTGGCCCGCCTCTTGTTCTGGTTCTGAACGTCCGCCTCCAGCGGGAAATCTCTCCCGCCACAGTCCGTGCATGGTTGGTGGGCTTCCCAGGCCTGCAGAGAAGCCAGTGTCTCAGATGCCCGGCTCCTCCACTTTCTACTCAGCACTTGACTGATGCCGCTGTCTGCCCGCTCCATCTCGGTCAACCTCATCTTTGGCACACCCCCACCGCCAGCGTCAGGGTTGTCCCTGTCGTCGATCCCACCCACAATGCCACTGTCAGCGCTGAGACTGCTGACGTTGCTCCAGCGTTGTCTGGAACGAAAAGAACTTCCCAGGACACGGCGGTTCTCGTCAACATGACCGCCATAGTTGCTGCTGGCTTTTGTCAGTGCTAGACCAAAGAGCAGAACAAGGAGATAAATGAGTATCACTTTTGTACCTACATAGGAAACCTATCTAGGCAGTGTGTGCTATATAGGGAGCCTTGTGGCACTGTGGTTAAACTGTGGTATTCTAGGCAATTCTCTACTTTCAACTCAGGTTCAATCCCAGGCAGCCAGTTCAAGGTTCACTCAGCCTTCCATCCTTCAGAGGTCAGTAAATCAAGTACCTAGCTCTGTTGAGGGTGGGGATGTGTAGCCTGCATAATTATATTGTAAACCACCCAGAGAGTACTTTAAGCACTAGGGGGCGGTACATAAGTAGCATATTTTGCTTTTTGCTTTCACTATAGACTACTGAGTAATGATGACTCGATGGCAATTTTGTCTCTTTAGTCAAAGCATCATATCGATTCAAGAGCATTTTCTCTACTATGATGGGGTAACATTCCCATTGCTTCTGTAAAGCTGTAAATCCTTCTTTCCCCAAAGCTGGGAAATAATGTGCTAGTGTTAACACGTTATCACTAAAATTGCTGCTTCTGACTTAAAACACAAGGAAAATTGATGTATCTAATATTTTCCACACAACATTTTGAAACACTTCACTATTACTTTTCCAAAGATTATTTTAGGATTATTAGGCAGATCTGCTCCTTCTTCCCCGTTATCACAAAGGTAATGATTTTAGCACGAACGTGTTAACACTCACACATTATTTCTAAACCCTGGATTTTTTTAAAGGCATAAAACTAACCACTGCCATCTTGAAATGCAGACCCCCCCATTCCCCAACTTTGCTGAAAATTAATAAGGAACACACTCATTATCCACATCATTGAAAGCAGCAAAACACTGCCTACCTCTTAGGGAATGAATGGCCTTGTGAACATCATGGTGGGCAATTGATCCCAGTGTGAAGCTTCCAATAGCTTATCCTGTGCTTTATTATAGTTGTAGTACAAGGCAGGCAGCAAGATCAGGTGTTTCATCAAGGCCCTGTAGGCTATTAGAGATGGCTGATGGGGTATGTTTTTTTAAAAAGTGTAACTGAACTAATTATGGGGCTGGATCAACTCTACTGTAAGAAACGTTTACAACATTTGGGGCTGCTTAGCTTAATTAAAAATATGCACGTTCCAGAGAAAGTGAAACTGAATAGGGGGAGGTTCTGTGCATGAGGATTTGCTTCTGCATAATGGAATGACACTTGCATCCCTTGAGCACCTTGAAGAGGGGAGAAGTTACGGGACCTTCACGGAGGTGAGTGCCACCACTGGCTACAAGGTAGGAAGGCTACATGAAAGGCTATATTTGCTCTTTGGAATTCAGTCTGAAACAGGAGTGAACTCTTGCACTTATGTCTGCTGGAGACCTTCTCATGGGTGACACGGATACCCATAACACAAGTCAAGTATTGGAGTAGAACTAGATGAAGCTGTTGTTGCTCTGATCTAGCATGGCTCTTATTCTTTTGGAGTTTGAGTTAGGTGCACTGGGGACGGGAAGGGGGGAAGGACCCATCTGTCCTTGGTTCTGTCTGCTTTCCATATTTGCAGAACCGTTGTTCCAGGTCCCACCTACCTTTTACAACGTCATTCATAAAGACAAAGGGACAGACTACTATGGAGGTAGATAACTAGAATGGAACCGTAGTCTGGCACACAAAGCTACATGGTTTTGAACTTCCCCTTTTATGAATATTTGTTTCTACTGCTTATTCCCTCTCCTTTGCAGGCAGAAGTACTTGAAAAAGATAATTCTAGATAGGGGTCCACTAGGCTAGCTGAGCCATAATGGTGTCCCCACTTTTGGAGTAACTTTCTTAACACCACATTTGGGCAGTGTAACCAACTTCCTATATGATTTGTTTAATGACAAGGGAATGTGTGTTGCTAAAGCCATCATTGACCCATTGAATGAAAAAGCCTTTCTGTTGTAAGTGCATGGATGCATGAGGGAAAGGGACACAATATTTCCCCCATCATGCAAGCCTTCTCCACCTCCATGCAAAACAAATGTCCTGAAGACAATAACTGGTACAGGAAAGGGGCAGGTGATACACGGCTGTGAGTATAAAGAAACTCTGTGGTCATAATTAACGTAACCACAACAGTCTTTTCCAGCAGACAGACCAAGAATCTTCTTTCTCGCTGTCCTTTTTGCATTATTTATTTATTTATTTATTTATTTATTTATTTTATGCCCATGGGTGGTTCCCTTTATGGGATGTAAGATAACTCTTTATTCATAGCTTTAAATACTGTCTTTTAATGGTGTTAACCCCTGTTATATCCTCATTGTTTTCCATCTTAAAATATTGTCTTTCAATATGTCCTTTTCAGGGAGAAAGGTGGGGTAAAAATGTTTTACATAAACAAAGGTCAGCGCTGTCTGAGAGACAAAGGTGAATCCAAGGTTAAAACTGACTGGCAAGGATACTCCAAGACACATACAAGCCACATTAAGAGCAGGGGACATACTGGGGTCTCTCTCTTGTCGACGCCTTTGTGCGTGCTGCCGGGCAGCAGCTGCTATCTTCAGCTCCAGCTGTTTCCTCTTCACAGCATCTGTTGGCATCGGATCACTGAAGTGGGGCCTTAACCGACACTCCCGCTGAGCTTTGGTGCAGTCTGACGTTTCGTAGGAGATGTCGGAACTGGATCTGCGGCAGTTGGGATTCGAGCTCTGGAAGAGCAAAAAGCAGACTTAGGGGCAAAAGGTTTACAGAGCAAATTATGGAATATTCCAAGATCTCTGGCTGATGGTGACAATGTTCCGAATTTGGAAATGGGCAACTTTGAGAAGTCTAAAAGGTCCACAGGCCACCCCTGATCTCCAAGTCAGTGCCTCCCACAGACCCCGGATGAGGGATGGGCCAGACTCCCATTTGGACATCATCTGAAGAGTGGCACCTCTTCCCATTAAGTTGCTTGGAAACACACAAAGACACACATAACACACATGCACACACACTGCAACACAATCTACTGCTTAAAAATGGCTGTATGGTTCTCAGCTGGTTTCCTGGGTTATCTGCAGGTATTTTATGTAATGCTTGATCCTGGGTGAAGTGGGAAATTTCAATCCATCTTATCCTTCCCACTGTTTACATGCTGAATGTCACATCCCAGCTTTCAAATTCATTCAACTGACATTTGACTCCCAACCAACACACAAAGGAAGATGAGTTTCTTGTGTAGAATTTATAGATCACTATCAGAGAACTTGTCAAATCAGCCATATGGCTCAAGACTGCAAAGCTTCTGTTGAGTGAAGCCATGAAAGCTAAGCTAGTTTCAAACTAATTTGAAACTGGTGTGTGAAATCCCACTAATATTAGTTCCTACTTTAGGTCCTGCTGAAGCCAACAAAACTGAAACAACTAATTCTTCTCCGTTCGTTGGCATTTAGACTGAAACATAAACTCATTTGTCCGGGAGTTAGCCCTGCAGAAGTCAATGGTCAGCTTCTGAATAGACGTGCACGGTTAGTTTCTTTCTCTAGATCACTCCCTTGATGTGCATATGCCTCAGATGTTTTTCTCCACTTGAGCTTATTTTTAACTTCCAGCCAGAAGCAGGAAGATTTGGAGCAGGGGAATAAGAAGGAGGAGGGATAGAAAGAAGAACCAGAGCCTGAAGCGCAAGACCCTTCAGAGGTGCAACAGGAAATGGAAGGATCAAGTAGCACAGATGCCAAACAAGGTTTCCATCTCCACAAAGTCTGAAAACTACTGGCTGACCTCAGTCCAGTCTTTTTAAAGCCTAAACTACCTCATATAGTCATTGTGAGGATGAAAACTGAGGCAGGGTGTGTGTGTTACTATGTACATTGTGCTCCTTAAAGAATATGTTGGGAATAAATGCATTGAAACAAAAACAATCCTAAAATCCCTTTCTGCCCCAAGCCAGGCCACTCACCGTGGACTGAGGACATTCCTCCACAAATGTGAGGTCAGACTTCTTATGTTCACAGGATCCTTTGGGGGAAGGCTCGTGGTCCGTTTCAGCAGTACAACTACAAAGAATGGAAGACGTTCCCATTAATATGCTCAGAGAGTAGTGGAGAGTAGAGATGGGCACGACTTAGCGGTATTCCCGTTTCCGTTTCCGTTACTCGTTTCCGTTACTCTACGGAAACGGTAACGGGAATCACTGCCCCAGACTTCGAGCTCGAACCGACGAACGAACAATTTGGTCTGATTTGTCGTGCTCGTTACTTGCATCGCGCAATGCCAAGCGGCACAGAAAAAAAGTTTTTAAAAGTTAAAAAAAAACCCGATTCCCGGCCCTAAAAGTAGGCGAAAACTGTCTGAGGGCACCTACCAGGCCAGAAGGGTGTTTTATTTGGGGGGGGGGTCCCCGCCCCCCTCTCCTTGGCTATTGCTACTGCTGCGCTGCTGGTACCAGGCTGGGAGGGCGCATCCATTTGCCCATGGGAGTGGACCATGCAAAGTTTTGCAGCCATTCCACCAATCGCATGGCCAGGTTTTGCTGACTGTACCAGGCTGGGAGGGCGCATCCATTTGCCATGCAGTGCGGGGGATCCAAAATGGCGACCGCAATATTTTTTTTGAAATTGTTGCCCAAAACCCCACCAAAGCACCACAGAAACATGCGGAAATTAGCTATTTTAAATTCTTGAATTTTTACAGGAGCAGCAGTGGGTTTTTCTTGCAAAAAAAGTCTCCGTTGATTTTATTTTATTTTATTTTATTTTATTTTTTTACACCTGCGCATTCGCAATGATGGGGGGCTCTCCCATGGGAGTAGACCATGCAAATTTTCCACCAATCGCATGGCCACTTGGCCAGGTTGACCACAGAGACTTCTGGGATGTGCCAATCGGGCATAAACAGCCCACTAATCGTAGCCCAAACCCGAACCCTAAGCCTAACCCATACGCCAGTACACTGTCCTTCTAAGTGGGTCAGAGAGGCACCCAGATGCACCCCAATACTCACCGTAACCTCACCCGTAACTAGCCTAACCCTAGCTGTTGCGCTAAGCCGTCTTAACCCTAAGCCAGATCTACTTGCATTGCACTACATGCAAGTACGTGAGACACAGCGGGTGCAAAGAGTCTGCCAGTCCGTCACTTGTGGCTCTGGCTGACTCCTGCAGCTCCCTCCAGGAGCCCGCTACCCCCTCCCCAAACCAGTACTAACGACAACGAAAAAACGAACTGACTAATTTTTGCAAATTTTCGCGAAAAACGGAAACGAGCCGAAACGGAACCGGCCCGACTAACGACAACTCGAAAAATTTTTTTTTCAAGTCGTGCCCATCTCTAGTGGAGAGCCAACTCCAGCAGCAGAGAAGAAACCAATTCTTCAAGAAGGTACAGGTGATGCACAAAATGACAAATTAACCATTGCAAACACAAACCGTTGTTCCACACACTGTTCTTCTTTCTTGTGAAATCAACAATGCCTCTAGCTTTCTTTCAAGCGGGTCATACAAATATTCCATCCAACTAGAGCTGCTATGTTATCCTCTTATTGAAATTCATTGCTGCATTTAAAAGTTGTCATCCCCTTTAACATTTCTGTATAAAAGTAATATCTGAACTGCATTTTTAAATTCTTCTCACTCCTCTTAGATATTACAGTCAGACAAGGGACATCTTTCTCTGAAATTGCCACAAATATAAGAATATACCCCAGAATTACTGTGTGAGTCCAACTTATGGTGGCCCTTGTAGAGTTTCCAAGATATCCTATATGTAAGGAGTGGTTTTACCAGTGCCCTACCGTTCTGTGAATTTCCATAGCTGAGCCAGAACCTGAACCCAGGACTTCTGAGTTCTAGCCCAAATCTCTACTACTTAACTGCACCGTCTCTCTCCTTGAATTGTTATATAAGTCATATTGATTGGCACCCATAAATGATGAGGAAACAGAATATCCAGGTCCAAGATGGCAAAAAATAAATAAAAGTAGCTACTTCCCAGAGGCCCAACAAAGGTTGTAATAATAACAATAGCAAAAATACTTAGCATGTATTTAGTTCATGTTAAGCATTAAGTACACATTGCATTAGTTTATGAATGATAGCATGAGTTTGTATATATTTCTGAATGATTACAGGAATTTCAGAGCCTTTCTAGATATCAACAGCACAGCAAATTTATGCTTTCCTCATGTTTTATCTGGGATTTAGGCAGTGGTCCCAAGAAAGGGCGTTCCAGGTGAAAGGACTTTGGATTGGAAAAGGTTATTGAGAATCTCAGGAGAAAACTGAATCAGGGTGTTTTCTTAAGACTTTGAGATATACTATGGTGGACCAGACCAAACGCTTATCTCTCCAGCCTTTTGTTAACATGATAGTCATCCAGTTACCTCTGAGAAGCCCACCAGCAAAACATGAGCCAAAGCAACACCCTCCAAGTTGGGTTCCCCAAAAGACTTATTGAAAGATCTGTGCCATTTTGGATAGCTGCTCTCTATTCAGTTCTTCCACTTTCCTAGTCCATAGGTGAGCCCCTTTTTATTGTATCAGGAATTTTTAATTCAGTTTTTGACAACACAGTTTTATAAAGCATGAACAATTTATTCCTCACGTTGAGGGAAAGGCTGGATGTGAAATTTCTATAATGGTGGAAGATTTACTGATTATCATCATCACACAGTGGTCAGATTTATACTGTCGTTTCTCTAATATTTGCAGAAAGTTGCCATGGCTAATTGCAGCTAATCGACAAAGTGCAAGGGCACATCTCAGCCACATGCCCAGTCATGTGCCTGACTGCTCAAGAAAGATATAGAAGGCTGCTCCAGAAAGATATTAGCAAAAATCAGTTATACCAATTAGTTATACCAAATTTATGCAAACACCAACAGATTTCAGCCAGGGAGATGAAAGAATATTATAATTCTAAAATTCTTCAAGAACCAGTAGAAAGGGAATAATACTCTCTAATTCCTATCTAAATATCTTATTAATTCAGCCTAAAAATACAAATTTTAAAAAATTTATTTCAAGCTGTATGTAGCACAGCTTAAGCATAAATTACAAAAATAAAAAAGCCTGAAACTGAAAAGGCACCGCTGGATCAAACAAAGAACTTAACCAAACTCCCTACAAGAGGGCATTTCCACTAGGCTCTCAGTGGTATATCTCAGTTGCTGGACAGATTCATAAGAGGGTGAGCAATTCCCAGTCTGTTTAGGGGTCTAGAGTTCAAGACCACCTAGAAACAAAATGGTTGCCCGTGAAACTGTTTCAAAAATAATTATTTCCTGACTAGTAATATATATTGAAAAGAGGCAAGAGAGCAGCAAAGAGAGAAATATCACACATGAAGACATGTATCCCTCACGTGGAGTCTTAAGATAAAATATGAGAATTTTAGACTGATCATGAAATTGTATACTGTTATAGTTTAACAGTTATTGCTACAGCTCCACAGCAGCTACTGTACAGTATTTGATTTCCACCAATGTCAGACAGTCTGGTCAATGTCATTCATCAACACTTGGGAGCCCACACATATACTATGCAAACAAGCCACAAGCTACATTGCTGGTAGCAAATAAGTTGAAGCCACGTGCATGTGAAGCTGTACTAGATCCTTCCGTTCGTTTGCTGTACCCTTTACCTGAAACAATACTTCAAAGACCTTGCTGAAGCAATGGGGCAACTGTGTGCAATCTTAAAATGTATGCAAAGGAACACAGAGATTGCATGAACTGTAAAAGAAATACCAGGGTAACTATTCCAACTCTGATTGGTTAGTGACCTTGGAGAATATGTACATATGCATTCTCCATGTGCCTTGGCTCACTTCCCTGTGCTATTTGGCATTATCGGATCTGCAAACTGCAAAAGTCCATGTGACCCCCTTACTAGCTCTCAGCTGGTGGCACACTGGGATTCGGATTGATCAGTAAAGAGTTGATGCAGGGATAATCCTGCCTTCTGGGGAGGAAATTCAGGTTGGAGTTGATGACAGTATGCAGTCAGTCAACTGAAAGGCCCTATTTCTCTAAAGGGATGTTAGAGCTTTCTGCTCTTTAATATTATGTAGTCTAGTGGCATGGGGGTGGGGATGGTTGTGAACCTCCAGATGCTGGTGGACTCCAACTCCCATTGCTATTAATCAGTAAACATGCTGGTTTGGGCTGATTGGAAATTGAGTTCAATGATATCTAGAGGTCTTCAGATTCCTAGCACATCCTTGCTCTGGCAGAATGTGAAATAATGGTCAAAAGAGAGAAAGTAACATAAGGTCAGGGGTGTTGTTGGTGAAGGACAATGGGAGATGTTATGCAGAAGTATCAGAAGGGCCACATATCTTCCACCCCTGATTTATATGGTGGAAAAATAATTTGTTATTGGAAGCTACAAGGACTTTTGTTGGCCATCTCTCTCTACCTGCAAGGACACACACACACACACACACACACACACCTTTCCATATTTCCCAGTGCCAACCTATTTATGATTTTGTTTGTTATTACAGGGTTCCTATTATTCCTCTGCCTGCTGTTTGTCTTCTGTCAGGTAACAGAATGCTGAGGCATGGCAAAGAATCCAGCTATGACTGGGGACGGGGACGGGGACGGGGGGGCCACGGCGATGGGCGCGGGGGGTTTGCGGCAATGGGCGTGGGTGGTGGCGGTGGGCGGACGGCGACGGGCAGCTGGCGGGCGGCGGGGGGACGGACGGCGGTGGCCAGTGGCAGGGGGGCGGCAGGCTGGCCAGCGCCCTCTTTCCATTTTGGCACCCTGGGCAACTGCCTAGTTCGCCTTAATGGGCTCGCCGGCCCTGTTTCAGTTTCACAAGGGGTGTATACTCTGTGGACTGCCTCTGTGAACCAAACTGTGCCTGTGTTCCACTCCATCTACCTTTTCATCTCCTGTAGATCTTCAGTGGTCCTGTTTCTTTAACTGGCAAAGGAAGCTCCAGCTAGTTACTTCTACATCACTGAACAAAACCTTGCTCTGAAGGCACCTTGCCTTCTCTCTACAGGTTGAGTCTCTATGTTACAGAATGTCCGTCCCCCTGCCATTTTCTCATAGATGCCCCATATCTTTGGGATTGAATGCTGTTGGTTTTTTTTAAAAAAAACTTTTATTCAGCAATCATATTACAGTATTTTAATGGGCATAGTTAAAGGGGGGGGGGAATACCCTGCTAATCCTGAGACTCTCCTATCTGCCATCACTTCCTCCTCTTTTTCCTTACAGGTTGTACGTCCCAAGCTCTTGTGCCAGAATGCTACTTAAGAGTGCTCAGGATCCACAATGAGATTGTTTAGAACCACCAATTCAGCCCACTCTCTTCTAGATGTAATGGACGAGAATTCCCATCATATGCAACCAGTTATGACAGAAGTTGTAAAATAATGTATCTGGATGGCATTAGCTCTGGGTAAAGCTAGCTTAGATAGCCTGCAAACGGCAGTTATATTTAACACCCGAAAACAAGTAGCAGACTTCTATCTGTTTTCAATCAGGCTCTGCTCTGCCTGAGTTCAAAACATTAAGCAATTCATTAAAGGCTTTAGGTTTTTTTCATGATGGTAAACATGGTAACTGAGGAGCTGAAAATTAAAACATTACGTATGCTTACGTATGAATGGTATTAACACTAATGGACTATTAGGAAATTAAAAACAAAGGGCAGATATATTGTATTTAATTCTAAAGCTGCAAAAGTAGTCAGTCAAGCTAAAATCAAGAATAACCCAAGAAAACCTCTCATTGAGACTTCACTTCCTAAAGGAAGGAAGGAAGGAAGGAAGGAAGGAAGGAAGGAAGGAAGGAAGGAGCTGCCCCACTGTTCCCTGGAAGTTGTAATTCTTTGGCAGATGCCCTCTATAAAATGTAATGGGTAGTGACACCATGACTCCCAAGGAAAAACCAGGGTAGCTTTCCTTTTCACAAATCAACAACGGGAGGGGGGGGCTGAGGAAATATTTCGGCTGGTAAAGGGGAATGGCCCCACAGCCTTTCTGAAGACTACAGGTGTAATGATTTGGGTTTATAAGCTGCAATTCCAGGAATTCTTAGAGAATTCAGGGAATTGCCATCCAAAAATATGAAAGGGCAGAACATTCGTATTCAGAGCAAGAAAACCTGCTTTGGGATGAAAGTCCCTCCACTTCTGTTATTTTTTAAGCAAAAGGCTGCATCTATCTGATTAAGCGTTCTCAGCTGCCTTTAACGTTCCTTAAGGGAACAAATTTGTGGCCCCTGATGGTGTGGCCTTACCTGCTGGTTTTCACTCTGTATTTTCTGCCACTTTGAAGCTTTCCTTGTTGTTGCTCTCAGTTGTGTTTTCATTTTGCGTATACGTTATGCTGCAAGACGCCTTGCGGTGTTACACATTGGTATGATGTGTTGACAAGGCAAGGCATCAGGCTTGTAAAGAAACAAACAAGGATGTCTCTCAAGCACATGTGCCATCACTAACAGGACAACAGTGAATATTCTGCTTCTCACATCTTGTCCCAACAACAGAATTTAGAATGCAGTTCAATACACACACCGCTGGGGAGTGAGCCCCACTTAACTCAATGGGATTTTGTCTGACTACACACAGAGACACAAGATCAAACAATTCTCTTGACTATACTATAATTCTCCTCCTTTCCACCAACCAGATCAGTTCCGTTCTTGGCTTCAAATGAAATCTAGCAGCCTCGTGGGCTTTCATGTACATTGATGATGACATGAACCAGTCCTTTTGGAAACACTGGTCCCGGCTTTTGAAAATGAGTTTTTGCAATATTCTGAAAACCGTGTTATGTTTTGTGTCATCTCCTCTAAGCTTTTTTCTTCTGAGTATGGCCAAGATATTATGACTTTCCGCCTATGGTACTAAGGGAGAAAATTGTTCAGCCAAATAAAATAAAATAAAATAAAATAAAAAAATAATAAAATAAAATAAAATAAAAGGAATATGAGGAACTATTGCAGTTGCTTTGGTTATAATGCTAAACCACTGCTTTTGTATCACAAAGCTCAATCTAACTTCCCCACATGCATACATGCTACTATCCAGCTCTTTCTCCACAAGCACAAGTTAATAGACCAATCACATTTTAGAATTCAAGGAACACAGTAAACTATGGTTACTCTAGGATGGAAGCCAAAGCTTCCGATTAGAACTGGATGGCCCTTGAAGTCTCTTCCAACTCTATGATTCTATTCTATTCATGTTGACGGGGGCAGGGTTCTGATCAAGATGGTAAACTAAGGACAGGGAATTTTGGCCCCACAGATATTTTAGACTTCAACTCCCAGAAGACTCAACCCACATGGCCAAAAAAATAAGGGATTAAAGGAGTTTTAGTCAAAAACATCTAGAAAACCAAATGTTTCATAAACATGATTTCTGAAGCAAGTGAGGCAAGACTGTTCCCTTTCCATCCTTCCAAACAAGAAACAATGCACTGTTCTCTAGTATGAAAAGGCCCCAACATTATGTCTTTGACTATCACTTTTTAATGCCTCAGAGGAAGAACGTTTCCATAGTTTTGGAAGTCCAACTTACTCAAAGTACGAATTTCTATGGAAATAAAAGCAAAGCTACTTCCACTCCACTGCACATTAATTCAAAGAGAAAACTCTAAAACTTGCTCATGCCATCTGAATCTGTAAATTACGGGTACATTTGTAAGTATCCTTCAACTGAAGTTGTTCTCTGGAATTCTAACAGAATTTGTTACCTCTTCTTAATGAGGTCCAATGCGGAGCCTATAAATTCATCTTTCATCTTCTGTAGCTTAGCTCCATAGCTGGTCATGTCTGTCACTTCCAGTAGCAATGGGCAGCAAGAAGACTGGGTTTCAGGTGCAATGGACTGCCCAGCATGCTGAACAACTTCACTTAGTGGTCGTGTATCCAGTTCCTGTTTCTTCTCTTCACCCAAGATCTTCTCTCCTTCTTCCACAGCAACTGGAGCAGACTGCAGAGGTGATCTTGGAATTGGACTAGAACAGATGGGCACTGGAATCATATCAGAATTTGAACCCTCCTCATTCCTGTTCCTAGCCACAGGCATGTTCATCAAGCAGAAACTCCTGTCCCAGGTGGATGAATTATCTTGATATCCCACAAAGCCAGAGACACTCTGGGTGTTTTCATGAAACACTTCATCATAATCATCAACTGTTGAAACCACTTCTTTGGCGAGATCCCTTTGGGCATTTGGACAAAGATTCTGGTTTCTTTTTCCTTCTGACGACCTGGACCCCTTCTCCAGTTCTTTTGCTGTCTCCTTGCTTCCGTCCATAAGACATGTGCCTTGGTTTCTCATCCTCTTGAACTCTTCAAAAGTTGGAATATAGAGCCTCTCTTTGCAGTCTCCTTTTCTGTTCTGTTCCAAAGTCCTTTTGGTGTCCCCTTCTCCTTCATATGCCTTTAAAGATCCAGCAGTTTGGGATTTGACAATCTGCTGGCTGTCTCTGGCACAGTGGAAGGTCAGGTTGGGCGAGCTGTTCTGTCTCTTGATCTGCAACCTTCTCTGAGCTTCTTCTTTGATGTCTTCTGGGCTGGTCAGCTGGCGAGAGACGCAGGGCCGATGCCTTCCCAGTGCCATCCATGGTCCATGAGCAAGGCTAGTATGCTGCACAAATATGGCACAGCAGTTCACTGAACAACCATTCCTATACGGCTGGCACCCCCGACATTCTGAATACTCTCTTGCAACCAAGTCATTCAAGGAAGCCTGAGGTCTGAGAGGCTTGCAAATGGCTGTCGTTTTGGTGCTGTGAATCCTAAGCTTTTCCTTTAGGTTCTTTCTGGCATCCCCGTCTATGGAGGAGAAAAGCCACAGAGGCACTTTGGCAGCAGGGGGAAGAGTGATGTCTTGTGATGGTGGCGGCATCTGCTCCAGGGGGAGAGGGAAATGCTGGCAACAATCAGGGGAACTGGAGGAGGGGGTGCCTTCCATGGACCAATGCCTGGTGCCCTTGTAATGGAAAACAAGTTCATTGTCTAGGTTCCCACAGCAGGGGTGACCACATGAATCAGCCCCTGTGGCCCAGTGGAGATTCTCCACACTCTGATACAGCTGCGACCCTACAGTGGTGCTTCCTGCTTTGCTTCCTGGATTAAAGTCTCTGGTAAAAATGCGCGTGTTCGAGTTCTTTAGTGGATGCATGCCACTGACTGAGCAATCCTTTAAGCCATGTTTTGAGTACAGCTGGTTGTTTTGACAGCCCAGAATGACCCGACAGTGTTCCTGTCTCTCATTGATGCTGATGTATGTCATAGCCAATTGACGTGGAAGCTCTAAAAGACGGACCTTTTAAGAAAGGGCCGAGGCGATGAAGGGGGTTGCCGTCAGACTGCTCAGGTGGGCTTCCAGAAATCCGAGCCGCGGACAGCAGGGCTCTGCACTCCTGGTGCTCACATTAAAGAACAGCTACATCTCCAGAATCATCCCTGGGATCCACACACATAGAGAGGAAGCCTGCAAGGACAAAGAAGAAGAAAAATAGGATACACACAACAACACTCAGGGACAGACCGTAGAAGTATCAGATGCCTAGCTCGTGGTCACAGCACAGAGGTGAACCTTACCTCCACCTGGCACTCGCAGTTACATGGCTGCTACTCCAAATCTAAATGGATGGAGGGAACATTCAGGAAAATAGCTGAAATAGTCTCCAAATAAGCACAAGGAACGACAGCTATTTATGCTTGCCCAGAAGCCCTTCTCTGGTAATCCAGCTTATCTCCAATGCTATTACTTTCTGTGTGCACAAAAATTTGTGGGTATGCTGATGAGCTGAGTGGTAACGGGCTGATGTAACAGAAGATGGTACACAGAGAGTAGATCCCTATGGATTTAACCCAGATCAGCAGCCATTACCTCTTGTCAGAGGGCCTTCCATCTGAGAGGTGCGCAGGGGAAGAGCTCCTAAGAGAGAATTCTCAGCCCCACGTGAAACACCATTTTTACTAGCATATTTTTGTGTGTTTCATATGCGGTTTAATTTGTTCTAATTAATGATGTTTTTTAACATTGTTTTGATTTCATAAATATTTTAAAGTTAATGTCTTCATTTATTGCAATTTTGCAATAAATAAATATTGTAAACTAGTATTTCTTATATTTAAAATTGCAAATTAAAAAATTTAAATAAAAAAATACATTTAAAATTGCATGAGGGCAAAAATGATGCAACTGAGGCTGTCTTATTTTTGGCCACATCATTAGAAAGCAAGGTTTTCTGGAAAAGACAACAATGCTGGGAAATGTGGAAGGTAGCAAGAAAAGAGGAAGACCAATCATGAGGAGGACTCACTCCCTTAAGGAAGCCACAGGTTTGACTTTGCAAGATCTCAGAAGGCCTGTCAAGAAGACATTTTGGAGATTGCTCATTCACAGCTAGAGGCGGCTTCACAACACAGCTTGAGTTATGGCAACATTTCTTATAATGTAATGTTGAGGTAAATATTTCTTTGAAATACCACTACTTTTCCCTACTGGAACAAAGGTGGGATATAAATTAATTACAGTACCTAAATACTAAATATTAATAACACCACTTCTGTGGAGTCTTGGAGGCAAAGAGGTCTTTGAAGTTGAAACATTCCAGAACTGATTAATGCTTGTCAGGCACCTACTACACCTTATGAGGAATGAAACTGAATCACAGCTGTTCAATTAGAAGGCCATTATCCCAATGAAAAAAGACAAGAAGAAGCTAAACATGTTTCCTGATGGACAGCTCCTAGTGCTAGCAAACACATGTCATTCGGCAGCCATTTGATCTTTTCCTCCTTAACACTTTGGTTTTGTTTGGTAAAGATGGAAGGCACAAAGAGCATTGGGAAAACAGGAGAGAGTTAGAGAGTTCACGGTACTTGCTAAAGAAAGTTACCTCCAGTTCCTCTCTAAAATGTCACGAATGATGCAGGGTGAATATACAATAAAAACCATGCTTGGAAGCCTTCTACGGATACAAACCCCAGACTACACAAAGCAGAGGTTGGGAGCACTGGGTATTCTGATATTGTTAGAACGTAAAACCCTCATTTGGACCAACAACCTCCGGAGAACATGTCCCTCATCCAGTCCCAAATGGTTCCATTTCTATTCGCTTGAAGAAAACAAGAGGTTCTCCTTAGGCCTTGTTGTTGAGACTAGCACTGACCCCTTTTTCACCAGAAGAGTAGGCTGAAGTTCAGCAAGACAGCTTATGGTTTATTTTAGGGTACTGGGTCTCCGCCTATTCCTCTGCTAACTTGACTTAGAAGAATCCTGGGGAGGAAGACTCCTAAACACTTTTTGAAGCTTCTGCCAGTCAAGGAAGACAATGCAGAGCTTGATGTTATGCTTGGCTACCTTCTGCTGAATCAATAGGACAATCCCCAGTGCCTGACCTCCACAAGCTCCGAGACCAGGAGCAATGCCTATGGAAACCAGCTTGGGTCTTAATGCCTGGGGCCATAGAGAGACCTTTCACTCAGCCCTTCTTCTGGCTACACTTTTTAAAAACAACAACAACAATGTACTACACTTGGAGTTGGAAGCTATCTTGACTACAATCCCCGGCAGTATTTGCCTGAGGCACTAGCCATAGAATACCATGGAAAAGGGAATATAGTACCCATAAGTCATTTATCAGCCCCTCCATCTGGAGGTATTCCAGGACCTTGTAGCTGTAGGTGTATGTTCCGAAGGCAGCACCTGTCTTCCCTCCCAGGAGCCTCTGCACCTGTGTGCATGTGCACAACCCCTCTCCCACAGAGGTGATCAGCGGGGGGAGCGGGGCTATACAAAAGAAGTGCCCAGGCTCCTAGAATAGAAGCCAAAGTCTGTCTTCTACACACATGCATCCGACTGCTACCTGATCAAGGCAATCAGCTGGTGGTCAGGCACCTGCTCAGAAGCTCCTCATAACTGCGCAACTGCAATGGTACTGGATTGGTGGTGGCAGCTATTCAGCCACAAGGGCAGGTAGACACCACCACCACCTCCACCAGGCACACAGTGAAGATTGAACCATGAACTGATCCAGTTTTCCAGTTGCTTCGTGGTGTTCATGGTTAACCATGAACCACCATTTTTTCAGGTTGATGCTAATCTCTCATCTGTATATACATATTAAAATATTCTTTAGGAAACTGCTTAGGAATCATAAATCGCTGGGCTACAGGAATGGGTTATAGTTATTTTGAGTTGTAATATCAACATATCACCCCCACGCTGGCCACGCTGCACTAGCTGCCGATTTGCTTCCACATTTTTTCAAGGTTTTAATGATGACATACAAAGCCCTAAACAGTTTAGGAACCTTGCTATCTGGCAGAATGGCTCCTGTTGCAAAATACTGCCCATAACACCCGATCTTGTCAGGCAGGGCATTTGAGAGTGCCATCGCTGAAGGAGGCTCTTAAATCTTTGACAAGAAATTGGGCATTCTCAGTAGCAGCCCTTCGCCTCTGGAATCAACTTCCCCCTGAGATTTGTCCGGCCTCTTCCCTCCCGGTCTTCAAGAAACATCTAAAGATGTGGCTATTTATGTATTGTTTATAGTCCCTCTTGCTCCTGTTTGATGCTCCAATATATATTGCTTTATTACTTTTTTTAATTATTCGATTATTTATTTATTGTGTGTCTAGATTGATATTTGTTCAACCTTGTAAACCGCCCAGAGTGGCCATGCTGCTAGATGGAGCGGTATATAAATTTAATAAATAAATAATAAATAAATATAGACAGTGACCAATAGACATGGTTTGTGGTTGTGCTGTTTGTGCTCTTTTGAATTCTCTTCTGTCACCAGCCTACCATCTCACCTGGTCCTCACCCAGCCTGGGAGACTTGCTCTGTGACGCTTTGTTTCGTTCATCCTTTAATTTTTTCTGCTCCACCGCTCTCTCCAGGAAAGGCTGCAGGTACCAGCAATGAAGCATTTCTTGTGTGATCAAAGGTTACAACATAGTCTGTCAGGAGAGAAAGAGAATAAAGAAGATTTAGCAGGGTGGCTTAACTCAGAGCAGCAATGGCAGAAATATAATGGTAGAGAAAGAGAAGAGGGAAAGGACCATATATTGATATAACAGGATAAAAGCACCATTTAGTCCACGTTTATGAAGAAGGAAATGACAGTGCCCAATCAAGTTCGTACCCGAGCACAGGTATAAGGAACTTCAGCCAATGAAGCAGTCACAGTGATGTCTTGTTCTCACAGAATGAGTATTCACTAAAACCGCAGAACAATTGGCACCCACTAAATAACCACAACATGAACAAGGTTGGTGTGTTCACTCACACTGCACTCTCTTTACACAACCCTGCGTGTGTAAACAACCCTGGCTTAAATCCCTGAAGGGTCCTACTATATTTAACTTTATCTCATAAATGATTTTATTTTTATTTTTAAGAATGCTAAATTATTTTTTAAATTGGTTCAGAAGGGCATACTTTTACTAAAGGAGAAAAACAACAAGTAAGCACAGATTATCTTAATAGCATGATAGAAAGCAAAAAGCTTAAATATTTGGAAGGTAGAAAAGACAGTGGCTAGGGTGGGACTTTTAACAAAAAAAACAAAATCTCTCTCCCTCTCTCCCTCTCCCTCTCTCACTGGCTTTGCATAATGCCGTCCATGTTAATGAAAGAGTTTGTTTGTGTTTCCCTCTTTCATTTAACTTTTCTTGAATCCCTTCTCTGTCAAATCACCCAGGAATTTTTCAGCATTACGACGATTTCTCTAGAACAGGCCTGCCCAAAGTCTGGCCTGGGGGCCAAATCCAGTCCGTCAGGCCATTTTGAGTGGCCCGCGGCTGGCTGGCCCGCCCCTCCCTCCCCCTCCTTCGCCCCATTTTTTTTTTAAAATCTTCCGCCAACACTGACACGGATGGGAAGCTTGAGGGGCTGGGCCGGCTGGCCGGCCGGCCGGTGAGCAGAAGCTTGTGGGCCTGAGTGGGCAGGCAAGGGGGTGGGCCGCGCCACCGGCACCACTGGGAAGCTTGGGCGGCTGGGCGGTCTGCCGCCACCGGCACAGCAGGGGAATGTGTGGGGGTGGGCAGGCCAGCGGGCCTCTGCCACCGCCAAGTACCTTTGGGGTGGGCTGGCGGGTGAGCCATCGCCACCGCTGGGGAGCTTGGGGTGGGTGCAAGGTCGCACAGATCGCCTCTTCCAAGGGGTGACCTGTGGCCATGGCTCCCTGTGCTTCCTTTGGTCCCCACCTTCCTTGCTTCCTCCCTCCCTCCCTTGGTCCCCACCTTCCTTCCTGTGGGTGGGGTTGCAAGGGGTCAGTGGGTGGGGCTTATGGATCAGTGGGTGGGGCTTGCAGTGGGGTGGCAGGGTCAGGGAGCAACCGGCCCAACACATTCTCAGCCACCAAATCTGGCCCTCCTTACAAAAAGTTTAGGCACCCTTGCTCTAGAATCAGAATAACCACAGCAACAGAATGGGGATTTTAAAACTACAAAAGGTCCTGGGTTGATTCGAACCCCATAGGAATGTTCTTTCTTTGCTTCTCTCGTTCCTTGTTATATACAAGCTTCTGCCACTGATCATCTGCTGCTGCCTGACTGTCTGGGGTTCTATATTGGTAATTTCCCCTTTGATTTTAGGAGGGAACCCTCCCCATTTTTTTAACTTCACTTTTGCTGCTTCCTTCAGACAGTTTGCTGTCCTGTGCCAGTGTACTTCTTTGTTGTTGTTGTTGTTGTTGTTGTTGTTGTTGTTGTTGTTGTTGTTGTTGTTGTTGTTGTTGTTGTTGTTGTTGTTATTATTATCCCCCTTGATTTCTCTGGAGATTCCCTCCCTCTTTCATCCTTTTCCCTTTTGGAGTAAATTTTGCTGCCTGCCTGTTGCTGCTCTCAATTCAAGAAGAGAAGGAAGGCTAGACGGGAGAGAAATCTCCCTGTAATTCTAGACATTTTGGCTGGGCAGTGATGGCTTGGATTATATGTTTTCCCCTTTGCTTACTTACAGTACTGGCTTTTCTTAGTTTTCAGAAGGGCTATGTGTGTGTGTATGTGTGTATTTTTACTTTGTTCTTTTCTCCACATGGTGTACATATGAGTTTCCCCCCAGACTGATTGATTTTTAATACTGTTAGCTGTTTGATTTACTATGTATTTATTCTGTTCAAGATGCATATATTGGTGGTGGTAATGTTGCTGCTGATTAGTTTGGTGGTGGTTGTCCATTGGACTGATGCCTACTAGAGATGGGCACGAAATGGAAATATAGTGCTTTGTTTCATTTTGTTAGTTTAGTAGTTTCATTTGTTTCATTTGTAACATTTTTTCAGTAGTTTCATTACAAAAGGAAACAAAATGCTATGCTTCCCTGGGTCCTAGAGGCACCAAAAGGGCAGGGTAGCTTCCTCAAGCGATTCTAGGTAAGCCCCTGAAATTTGGAGAGGTTTGGGGGTCAGGGGGATGAGTTATAAGCTCCAAAGGGGGTCCCAGTATTTAACTGAAAGAGTGTGTAGCACATGTGTGACCAATTTAGGGGTTATTACCTGAATGACAATAATCATTTCAACCATTTCAGCTAGAAGTTAAGACATGATGGAACTTCATTTACAGATGGGAAGGAGATCCTCAATGATAATTAACATCCTTGCCCAAGTTTCATTACTATAAGTCGACATTTCCCTGAACGTTAAATATTCCTGATTATAAGAATGGCAAAGTATGTGCAGTAAGTTCATTTGGTTAAATAATCCTCATGAAATCACATTGGCCACTCTGAGTTATCCATTTAAGAAAGAGAAAATGTCCATGTCCAAAATGCTACAATGCCTGTGGATTATCTAATTTCTCAAACTAGACAAACAAAAATTGATACTGAATGCTGTGAACAAATGAGATTGTATTTCTTGTTTGTTGGCATTCTGGTATCATAAAGAAATAGATATGAATGTATTGTGCTATCTCTGTGATTTGTGCAAAATATAAATCTAGGATGCCTCTGGGGATATCACCCTGTCTACGACTTCTAATGAAGAAATTAATGATCTGACTCAAGTATTGCATGGTCCAATGGCCTGCCTCAGCATCAGACAGATTCTTATATTGCTAAAATTTCCTCCTCCAAGAATAATTAATAAGTGTAGCAACTTGTTCTTTTAACGGATTTCACTTCTGCCAGCTTCATGTGGTTAGCATCTCAGTCTGTCTTTATATTGCATCTAGCTCCATAACAGACAGAACATTAATTTCAAGATCAGTAGAAGGATGTTCTCTGCAGAGATGTATTTATGAAGTTGCACCTTTAATACTAGAACAATAAACAGACTGCAGACTAAAAATGCTCAATACACATTCCAAATCTCCAGAAGCGGGATGCCAAAGAATATAACAAATATGGAATACAAAAGAATTACCTATAGACTGAAAACATTCAATAAACATTCTGATACCTAAGAAAGATGATACTAAGGAATGCAATAGCTAGACGGCCATTGCTTTAATTTTCCATGCAAACTGATGCTCAAGGTGTCACAATAAAGACTTGAACCTTACATGAAGTAAGAAATGCCTGACGTTCAAGTGGAATTTCAAAAAGGAAGAACTACTCAAGATCCTATAGCAAATATCTGCTGGCTACTGGAGCACACCACCGTTTCAGAATATCAGTCTGTGCTTTATAGACCAGTACAGCAAAGCCTAAGTGTGGTTCATGAGAAACTATGGGTTGCTCTAATGAAATGGCTGTGCCTCAACACTCGACGGACCTGATGCATAGCTTGTAGTGTGGACAAAAAGCTACCGTTAGGACAGAATATGGGAAGACAGAACAGTTTCTGATATGCAAAGGTGTCAGACAAAGGTGCATTTTTATCCCCTTATCTGTTTAATCTGTATGCAGAATGTATCATACAGGAAGCCAGACTAGATTCAGATGAAGAAGGGGTGAAACCTGCTGGAAGAAACATAAATCATTTAAGATATGAAGGTGACACCATGTTACTGGCAGAAAGCAGCAATGGGTTGAAATGACTTTTAGTGAAAGTTAAAGAAAATCAAAATCACGACTACAGAAGAACTACACAACTCTAGTACTGACAATGAAGAAACTGAAATGGAGATTTTGTATATCTTGGTTCAACTAACAATCCAAATAGACTCTTCAGCCAAGAAATCAGAAGGAGACTGGGACTAGGAAGGCCAGCAAGGAAGAAACCAGAAAAGATAATCAAATGTAAAGCTGTGGTCACAGGAGACACAAGATAATCTTTTTTCCATGGTCCATGTAGGGCAGTGAAAGCTGGACAGTTAAGAAAGCTGACAAAACCAATATTGATTAATTTGAAGTACGGTGCTGGACGACAGCTTTGTGGATATCCTGGACTGCCAAAATGATGAACAAGGGGGTCCAAAATCAGATCAAGCCTGAACTATCTCCGGAGGCAAAAAGGACGTAACTGAGGCTATCTACTAACTTTAGGTACATCATGAGAAGAGAGGATCTTCTCTGGAAAAGACAATAATGCTGGGAAAAGTGGAAGGCAGCAGGAAAAGAAGATGCCCAAACATGAGGTGGACAAACTCCCTAAAGGAGTTTGTAAGAGCTGAGCAAGGGTGTTGAAAAGAGGACATTCTGGGAACTGCTCCTTCAAGAGGTCAACCACAACCATGAATCCTATTCCAAATTACAACTTTACTATTACATCTAAGGGCCAGTTGCAATGTTCATATATTAAGGGGGTACAGAATTCTTCAAGTTCACAAGAGGGCTGCTTTGTTAGAAGTATGTTCACAACCAAGTGTGCCCACACATGGAAAATGTGATACCCACCTAGCTACATCACATCAGCAACTGAGAACTTGTCCACATGGAACATTTGTTCAACATTCCTCATCTCTGGGATACCCATATTATAACCTGATGTCCACATCACACAGCAATGAAGCCAATGTTACCAAAGGGAAAAAAGCTTGCTTTTGGGTTGTTGTTGTTTTTAGCACTACTGTCAGGTAGTGGAGTATGTCTGTTCTGTTCTGCTTCAGCACAGATTCTGCTGAATCTCTCGCTGCCCTGTTCCATGCTGACATGCACACTTTGTGGCCGGGTATAACTTGAAGATGCTTCCTTAGAGGCATTTTTCTGCTGGTCATTTTTCCACTACTCAGTGCTTCATGGATAGGGAGAACAAGGAGAAAAGGGGAGAGAGAATGAACTAAGCAAGGAGAGGGCAGAGAAGACAGGCAAAGGGATAGGGTGTTCTGTGTTGGGGAATAAGGTGTCAGGAGCAGTTCCGAATGTGCTCAGACATGTGGTACTATCCAAACATGTTCCGGTCTATTCAGAGTCAAACACCCTCTGCACCAACCAGCCAGGAACATCGGGGGACATCTGTATTGTGCTAATTGAGGTGAAACTCTTGGGCCGGTGCAAGTCAAGCCAGAGTGAAGACATTTGCCAGCAATGTTTACTGCACTTTCTAATTATCCTGGCTCAAGCATTAAAACAATAACAACACAAAGACAACAGAAGTTCTTTGGCAAAGATTCAGCAACATTCCTCTTCCCATCAGGCCAAATCTTTGCATCTCCCTTCCCCATACTCCCAAACTTTCTTCCTCCTCTTCCTCTTTCTCTCATATCCTCATCAGAATAGATTTATTGTCCATCACAATGACACCGTACTCTGTATTTAACTGGCTCAAAAAAAGCTGGTGATAATCTTCATTTCTATTCCAAATCCCTTCCTGCCTCCCTCCTGCCTCCTAGCTCCAGAGAATTTGACATATTTAGAGGATTAAGGCTTACTGGCATAAATTATTTTCTTCTAAGGCTGCCTCCCTGACCCTGTCTTTGCAGAATTAGCAAGAAATCCACAGGGGGATGAAGACAGGCAAACAAGATGGGGAACAAGATAAAAACATTTCAGTATTAATATGGAGATGGAGGAAGACTACTGTATAAGGAACTCTGCATAGTCCTTGGTGGCAGTCCTATGTCCAAGATTCAATGGTATAACAGGGAGAGCAAAGCATCGGTAAAGCAATTATCCTCTTTCTAACATGGGACCGACCAAGTTGGCACCTTGTTCCTGCCAGAGAAATAGGAATTAGTTTGCATGGCTTTGATCCTGGAGAAATTTGGTCCTGAAGACAAGGGATTATGTTCTGCTCTGCTTATATTTTTCTGCATCACCTGACAACCCTGCCTGCTCTCGCTGGCTCTCTGTAACTTTAAGCCTCTCTTAAAACGGCACAGGCCCAAGGGACTCAGAAAGGAAGCCGGCGGGGAAAGGCGGGTTCATGGCACACACACCCCTCCCTGGTCCACTTCCTGGAATAATCGTCCCCAATTAGCAGAGAACAAAGCACCTTGTGACTTATGACATAATGCCAAATGTGACCCCAGGGAGCAACATGTTAGAAGTTGAAGCCAAGGGGGAGCGATACTGCGTTAGCAATGACTGGGACTGGAGAGAGAAAGGGAGCGCAACGTCCCTCCTCCCTCCGTCATGCCCATGACTGAAGCTTCTCAAATCACCACCAGTAAATTGGAGGTGGCACTTTACCACTTGGAGCATCCAGTGGGGGTCCCTAATACCATGGTTCTTGGCCTGTTAAGCCTACATCTTAAGGGACAAACAATTTGATTTTGATGCCTCTGATAGCAAGAAGACCTATTACACAGAATGAAGTGTATCCTTAAAGTGATAGCCCCATCAGTCCATACCTAGATTGGTATTGATTACAGCATGATATAATATTTATTTATTTATTTATATTAATTATATGGAGCCTTTCTCCCCATGGGGGATCCTTATTACCATGGAACAGGGTGACTTCTGGAATGTAATACAAGGCTGTTCTTTTTTTTAATAACCTGTTTTTAATATAAAAATATTAATACACTTTTAATTTGTGCTGCGGGTTTAGCATTGTTCTATCATTTCAAATGAAAAGCAGTTTTAAAACACTGTTAAATAATGTGCAAATGGGACCACTTCGTAATACAATACAGTACTGTGAAAAGTGCATAGGATGGATGGATTTTTAAATGCTTTGTCATGGAGAAAATATAAATTAATGGCTGAATCAGTGTTCTTCATACTAGTCCCTATGGGTTTTTCTTCCCTTTCCATAACTCAGGTGACTGCGAGTAATGTATGGGGATTAGAGATGGGCATGAACTGCTGATTCAAACGGGTGTTCCAGTGGGCTTCCATACAGCTTCCCTCCCCTGCCTCCTCCTCCTCCTCTTCCTCCTCCGAGGACATTGTGGAGAGAAGCCAGGGCACCCATGGAACACATGTTAATCCAACGAAAGAACAATCCCAAATGGCCAAACTGGTATTTGTGGCCATCTCTAACGGGGATGCAAGGAGCTTAGTGTAACCTTTTAACATCAGAGTGTGAGGTTAAGAACAACCCAAAAGAAATATGGAAGCATGAAATACAGCTTGTCTTTTTCTGAATCTCAAACCTGGAAAAAGTTGGAGTTACAGCAACAAAACAAAACCACGTTTGGTTTGATGTGTCTATCCTCTTTGCATACAAAATAAACAGGGAGGATAATCCTAAAGTAAAACAAGCATATTGGTGATACTTGCCAAACCTTCCTCTGTCTGTCCCGCCCAATCTATCTACATGCCTCTGTAGTTCTTAGATTAGACGGACACTACTTATAATCTTGGGATGTGGCCAGAAAATGGAGAGAGAGATATCAGAGCTATGATCATCCCTGACACATCTAGACAGGACTTTGGGGCTGAACTGCTAGAAGAGCTGGTATTTTTAGTCACTGGTCCTATATGCTATATCAGTGTTGGCAAACCTGTGGTACGGGTGCCAAAGGTGGCACAAAGAGTAGTACCCCACCTGTCTCTCTGCCCTCGGTTGAGAGAAAAGCCAGGGGAGAGTAGCGGCGGCTTGTGGGCCCGTTCATAGCTACTGCCACTCCCCCTGGCTTTCTCAATTGTGTCTGCCCAGGGCAGAGAGGCAGATGGGGTGCTACTCTTTGGGAAAGGGAGGATCGAAGAGCAGGGTTTTGAATTTCCTGTGGCCACAGCAAGGGTGCTGTGGCTGCAGGAAATTCAAAAGCCTGCTCTTCGATCCTCGCTTTCCCAAAGAGTAGCACCCAAAGCATCTGTAACCTGGGGTACCACTGTATTCAAGGTTAAATTGCCATATTGGCATTTGCAAAAAAAAAAAAAAGGAAAGGAAAAAAGAAAGGAAAGGAAAGGAAAGGAAAGGAAAGGAAAAAAAAAGTGGGTTTTGAATCACAGTTTGGGCACTCAGTCTCTAAAAGGTTCGCCATCACTGGCCTAGAACAATGAACATAAAATGTAGTAGCTTACTGAAAATGCCACATCTTTGCTTACAGAAGAAAAGAAGCCAATAGGGACATTGCATAATTTAGAGGCCACAACAGAAAAGGGCCTGTTTCTAGTGCTAGTGTTAGCCAGCTATAACTCAGAGGGCAGTAGAACATGTGTCTGAGGTCAATTTGCAAGCATAGATTTTTTTCTGTATTGAAAACACTGGTCCTTTTGACAGCCTGGGATCAGACCATTTCTGCCATTACAGATTAGCTCCAGACTTTTGGACTGGACAGAGAAGGCACAAATGCAAGATCCATAAACTTCATATATTACTGGCGATATCTGTCCTGCATCCATGACAACCTGCCCTCATTACTTTGAACTACTTGCTGTTTCTAGTCCTGTTGAATGTGAAGTGAATCACTGTAATTTAATATGGCCAAGGCTGGACCAATGAATACTGCTGTGTTCATTGGTTTCACCAACAACAGCAAGAAAAACAAATCAAAGCCCAAATAAATGCCAAAATGTTGTGGCAACTTGAAGACTAATTTATTTATTTATTTATTTATTTTAGATACAATTCACTTTGATTGCATTTACAATCCAATTCATGGGTTTGAAGAAGGGGACTATAATCCATGCAGGATCACACTGAAAGAAATTTGATCCTTTTAACAGTGCGAAAATATTTTTATTTTTTTATTTTTGAATGTTTGCATGTATGCATATTTTGTTATTTTCAGTTCTGAATATTCCTCCTATTCCTTTCCAGAACTTGGGAATGCTCTTTTTTTTTCAACTACCACTCCCAGAATTTCCATACTAAGTATAGTACAAGATTCAGGGAGTTCCCCCTGAGACTCTGTCCCTTTTGTAGAGGTAAAGGTAAAGGTTCATCACGCATGTGCGGGGGGCATGCTCATCTCCATATTCAAGGCGAAGAGCCAGTGTTGTGCAAGTCTGTGTCCATGTGGCCAGCATGGCTGCAAGGAAACACGGTTTTACTTTCCCGCTTTTTATGGCAGTACCTATTTATCTACTTGCATTAACATGCTTTCGAACTGCTAGGTTGGCAGGAGCTGGGGTTAACTGCAGGAGCTCGCTCCGCTGCGTGGCACCCGGGATTCGAACTGCCAAGCTTTCGACTTTGTAGCTGACAGTTTTCAGTGCTTTAGCCCGCTGAGCCACCACACCCCTTTTGTAGAGACAAAACCTCATATTCAAAAGATTAAGGACATAATGAGAGGAGAAGCTAACACTTGTATTTTCCTCCACCTGTTCTTGTTTTCCAGCCAGTCCCTCCACCTGACTGCTTTGATGAGGAACAAAATCTAGTTTGGATGGGGTGGGGGTGCTGATGAAGAAATGGTTCATTACCACCTTCTCTCTCTCCCTTGCTTCTAACCAAATCTGCTGTCTCTGAGACTGCTTTCCTGGAAGGGGAGGGGAGAGGATTGGCGGCTGTGTATAAAGGCTAGTTATGAAAGTAGGCATTCCCGTAGCTTCTGCAGCTTTCTAAACAGGGAAAGCTAAGTGGAGAAGCAACTAGAATTCAGTCTTTGACTGTGGACGAAACAGCCAGACTGTTGATAGCTGCTCCGAAAGTCTTCACCAATTAGGCAGCGGAGAGTTTCTGTACTTCCAAGGGCTAAGGTAGAATGAAATTGAAAGGTTTTTTTAAAAAAAATTAGAGCACAGTTATACCTAGTGGTCTTAAAGATAAGTCCAACTGCAAGAACAGTGGATAAAACACATTGTGCCAGTAGTGGGGCGGGCGGGCGGGAAGGGGAGAAACAAAACATTCCCACATTGTATGCAGCTTTCTTGGCATAAGAGTGCCTGCAAACTATCTGGATTTCAGACAATCCAAATGTTTCTCATCTGCTTTCATTTTCTTTTGGTGTTGGTGTTATATTTATTAATATAAATAAATGTTTCTGCCTTTTCTCTGCCTAAATTATGCCCTGTTTGGAGCATCTCTTAGCACCGCAACCTGTCGCTAGACTCGCTCACACACACACACACACACACACACACACACACACACACACACACACACACACACACACACACACACACACACACACACACACACACACACACACACACACACACACAGGGCAACATGCCAATGTTTTTCTCTAGGCAAAGAACAAAAGAAATCTCCTTTCACTAAAATCTTTTCAACAACATTTAGGCATACTGAGGGGAATGGAACTGTTGCATGCAGTTATGTGGTTGGGCTACTATCAGTAAACTGCTGTGTGTTAGACATCCAGGAAAGCCAGCTCAATAAAAATAAACAAATGAAGGCTGGATTCAAGTCGCTATCAGCTTCCCATATTTAGACAGCTGCAGAAGCTACAGGGATGCCTACTTTTGCAAATTACTAGGCCCACTAAATTCTCCTAGGGAAGGATCAAGAACTTATTTTCACTTTCTCAGCAGGGTCCAACAGATCTGGTGGACACCAGGTTGATAGACACTGTCCTAGGGTGTATCTACACTCGAGTTATAACAGTTTGATTCCATTTTAACTGCAATGGGCTTAATCAATACCATTCTATGATGTGTAGTTTAATGGAGAGCATACGAAACTCTACCCGACAGCTCTATGTAGTATAGTGGTGGTGAACCTTTGGCGTTCCAGATGTTTTGGACCACAATTCCCACAGTCCTTTGTCACTGGCAATGCAGGCTCGGAATTCTGGGAGTTGTGGTCCAAAACATCTGGAGTGCCTAAGGTTCACCACCACTGATTCAGTGCATTCCCCTGAATATTAACAGCAGAGAGTTCTAGTAAATACCTCACTGAACTACAAACCTCATGGTTCCTTAGGGTAGAGCCATGACAGTTAACATGGCATCAAATTGCTATACAGTAACCCCCCGCCTATTGCGGGGGTTAGGGACCCGACTCAACCCGCAATAATTGAGGATCCGTTATATGCAGATGCAGGGTCAGGTCAGGACCGGTGTGTGTGTGTTTGGGGCCTCTTGTACTTACCCCAGGCCTTGTGCTGCCCCGAACGGGCATCCAATGCCCTTCCCATGCCGTTGGAAGCCCCAAAAGTCACTTCCAGTTCACAGAAAAGCATTTCTGCGTCCTCTGACATGCGCAGAAAGGCCCTCGGAGGCCCCAAAAGTGCTCTCTAGCGATCCGGAGGTTACTTCCATTTTTCCAGAAGTCACTTCCGGTTCAGCAAGAAGCACTTTGGGGGCCTCCAACAGCCCGGGAAGGCCGTTGGAGGCCCGTTTGGAGCAGTGTGAGGCCTAGTGTAAAGTACAAGAGGCCCCGAACAGGACCCCCAGTCCCGACCCGACCCTGCCTCTGCATATCACAGATTTTCAATTATCAGAGGTTGGGTCTGATCCCTAACCCCTGTGATAGGCAGGGGGATACTGTATTATACTTTCTTTACCTCATGGGTGAAAATGATGCATGTAGCCCTGAGGAGTCCAAATGCATTCTTCATCACTCCTGCACCCCAACTCACTCTTTCTCACACACAAAATATTTTTAAAAGGCATTCTGAGTTTTAAGTGCTAAGGGGAGCAGTGGTGACTCAGCTCCCTCTAAATCTTTTGAGCAGGTACCGCAAATGGTTACACTGAGGCTGATGCCTGAGCTGAAGACATTAAAAAGTAATAATAATCCCTGACTTTTGGCTTTGTGACAAGGACTATGGGGTTACCTCATGGCAGCTGAATGACTTCAGGTTTTATTGTTTAATCCCAGGAAAATGACAGGGCAGAAGCTGCTTAGGATTTTAAAAGATATTTGGCAGGAGTGAGTTTTCCCCGTGTTGCTCTGACATTACTGACTGACTGTTGAGCGACGCTGGGGAGTTCAAGGGACACCATCCTACAAGATGAAACCCACCACAGATGGAGTGAAAGTGACTGGCTCGACTCTTTCGTGCCTTGCTGCATGCTACTGTTTTAAAAGAAGGATAGTTTTGAGTGAGAATAGAAACATGGAATTTTATAAAAGTAATTGCTTTAAAGGAGCGTAAGTACTAAGAGTAACTGGCTGACATCCTGCGCCTCAGCCTAGTACGTTACAACTAGAGCATGCCCATTGAACCAATGGGGATTTGGTGAACCAATTCCTTCATTAGTTCCATTGTGCCTGTTGAGGATGCCACTTATCTATCCCAAGAGACAGAATTCCAGCCTCTGCATCTGAATGGTACACAGAATGGTACACAGAAAGTTTTTCTACTGCAATTAGCTAAAATGTCTTGGCGCTTCAGGCAGAACAAGTGCCCGTCTCCTGAAGTCCAGGTACAGCATACACAAAGACTGATCAAATCACCTGAGTGCCTGAGACAGAAATTCTCACAAGTGCCTACTCCAGGTACAGGTGGGGAAAACACTAAGAAATTAAATAACTACAATATGCTGCCCTTTGATGACACATGCACAAAGCAGCCACATCACAGTTAGGAATTACTGACATAACATAATTACATAACACACATGTCATCTCCATTTTATCAGATGGAAAGTTATGCTCTTTACGGCAAATCAGTATCGTTTTTATCCTTGCTGGTATAGAAGTATGACTTGATCAACTTATGACACTTTCTATACAACGCCTGTTGTCATACCACCCTTGAATTCTCTGTCCTGCAGTACTACATAAGTATACAAGAACTGTTGTGTATAAAACCTGCAATTTTGAGTGATGATTTTAAGCTCATTTCTTTTAAATCAGATCCTATAGACAGGAATGGGCAGTCATGTCTCCTTGTGATTGTTCTGTCTATTCCTTGTAGAATTAGCACGTGGCAGATTACACTTCCCTTCCTCCCTAAAGCTGATTTTTAAAATACAATTTTATATTTCCTTTTAAAGAGCAACTCAACAGTTGTGTTGTACTGTTATTTAATCGATGTATATGTATGTATGTATGTATGTATGTATGTATGTATGTATGTATGTATGTATGTATGTAACAAAAATAGTGCTATAAAACATGTTTTCAAGCCCAGGCTATTTTAAAATACAATGTTTTGTATTAACACTGCATGTCCAGACACACACATACACACCCCATGCATACAGACTGCAGCACCCAATCACAGAAGGTGAATACTGTACCTATTTTCCTTGGTAATTCCTGTTAATGTACAAGATCCAGTGGCCACAGATTATGGCTGCTTTTCTACAACTCAGTACCCACCCGGCATGCAAGACACCTACGTACCTACCTACCTACCTAATTTCCATGCCACAAGAATCATCTAGCCAGAAAGCCAATCTGGGCGGTGTACAAGCATAAGAACAACAACAAAATGTATCAGCAGTACATAAGAATAAGCATAATTAACATAATATCAAAAACATAAACACTCATATAGTGACAAGACAAAAATCAAACGGAGATGAAAAAGTGGCAAGGCATGAGTCATAATTATGAGAATTATGAGAATTAAAACCAACTTAACAAAGGAGGTAGAAATGGCATTTTTGAGCAACTAGTTACTAATTAAATCCGGATAACAGAGCCTAAATAACCAAGCTTTTAACGGGAGCTTCAAGTCCTGAAACGATATCAGGAGGATTTCTTTGGGGAGATGGTTCCACAAATGAGGGATGACAGCCAAGAAGGCCTTGTCAGTACCTTTCAGGCCTCTCTCGTGGTCAGAACCCTAAATTGTCCTGCCTAGGATGTGTGTGTAACTTGGCCAGTTCTTTCCCCTATTATCCACAGCTGGCATAACCAGTGGTCTTGGTTGCTAGGTGGCGATGATAGAAGTTACAGTCCAACATCTCTAGAGGGTGCTGTGCTCGGAAAAGCTGAATAATAGTGAGGGTGTAGGAACCCAGTTCATGCTGCCTCATACAATCATTTGTATGAAGGCATCCTCACCAGCTTTGGAATATTCAGATGACAAGCACGGCGCACATTAGGACACTGTGTGATTTCCTGACACTGCATTAGCAATATGTCTGTGAAGATTCTCAGTCATCCAGGTGAGTTTATCTGGAAGTTGAGTCATGGCACCTGGATTTCTTTTTCTTGAGAGATAGAAACATTTTGCTACTCATCCAAACAGCTTCATCAGTCTGAGGAAAGCTAGTTGGGAGTCCTCCATTTTATAGTTCATTTTGACCTCATGTCACCCTGGTTTGAAATAGGCTCATAAAACTAACAATGGCATTAGCAAATAATTACTCATAGATACCAATAACTGAATATATTAAGCAATGTCAATTAAAAAAACACTATACTGTATTACTGAAGTTCTGGTTCCAGCATTGTAATCTTGATGGCTCATGTGCAGATACAGCTCATCACTTTATTTTGCAGTCACTGAAAGACAAGGACGCATGTCTGAATGCTGCACTGGCCAAAGGGGTGTTGCGTCCCAATTAAACAGGAGCAAGATTATCCTCCTTCACCAGCCCCCCCTCTCATATTTTTGCAACACAACTGCATCCTATGCTGAGAGGCATGGAATGAGAACAACAGCTGCAATATTCTGTTTAATATGAAGGTTATTTTAGTCATACATTTTCCACTGTGGTAGCAGAATGCTGAATATTGCCTTTAAAAACCAAAAAATCAAAAAGAAGATCCGATAGTCAGAAACATCTCAGAGGAAAAAGGGAAATAAAAGGCCCATGAGGCTATAAAATCAGCCAGCATGGAAATTAGTAAGAGCAGCAAGAAAAAGGGAAGCAATTTATATAGGATATATCTTCCATTTCATCATTGCTGCTGCAGCAATGACATTCTCTCTGAATGCAAATTCAGGAAGAGCCCAACCCAGGAGATGAAGAAATCCTGCTTCTAAGGAGATCCAGATCGATACCGTGCAATGCACGGCTTCTTCATCTGTTGGTCCATATGAAAGTCAACTACATCACTGCCTTCAGAACAGACATGTCACAGGGGAGAATTTTCACACTGACGACACATTATTTGCTTCAAGAGCAAATGCCTGTTCTCTGCAAGCTAATAACCAAATGGAAAAGAACAGAGTCTGTACATTGGTTATGTGGGGAGAAACAGAGAAAGAAACATGAGGATGGAATTACGATAGTCACGCCAAAACTGTTCATATTTCTTTAAGAAAAAAGCAAAGACATTCTTTTAGAGAACCTGACTTGGAACAATCTAAGGATGTTCCTGTATTGCTACAGTACCGTCAGAATACTGTGAAATCTTCTCTCCATCGTATATGTCTCAAAAACCTCACACTCTGAAGCAAAGGAGTGGGGAAGAATAATCTGCTGCAAGGTCAGAGAGGGCCCTTCTCAATGTGTTCCTCACAGAATGATCACAGAGGACAAACGTCAGTCTGCCTCACAAAGTCCGGCTGCACGGAAGAGTTCGGCAAAACAAACCACATCAAGAGCCAGATTCTAGCTACCATCACACATAGCCTAGAATATATTCCAGGAATGTATTCAGCTGGTTGACTGAAAATGGCTGGGTTATAAATATTATTGTGGCAAGGCTGCTAGGCTGTAGAATCACTGGGCGAAATCCCCGTGAGTAGCTATGAAGCTGCAACTCGACGTGATGTTGGCGGTCGTTACTTGAGTACCAAAACAGATGTGTTATCCCTGAAACAGTCCTGCCTGCTCATTGTGCCATGATCACAATAGGAGTACAGCACTGTTTAAGCAATCAAATTGCACACTGACCTGTGGCTGGAGCACAGCATTTTTACTTGGGTGTGATGTTATGTTACATCTGCATCAACAGGACGTTGCCCATTAAGTGAACGGGGTGGTAACTCTCCCAAAGAAAAACAACACTACCAGCCCAGTCCTCAGGTCTAGATCTCACAGGTAGACCTGTGACTGGGCTGTACAACTGCTGGGAGCGTCCATCGTCTACTAAACAAACAACTAACCACCAGGCTTCATCTTTCTGGTGCCTAAATTTATGAATGTACTGAATTCTTTGTTGAACAGAAGAACACTCAGCCATGTGAGCTCGTACCTGCAGTCTGAAGTGGTACACAGAATGACCGGACAGAAGATGACTACCCCAGTGCAACTACAAGCCCATTGGCCATGGCAGCTGGTAGATAATGGGACATAGGATCCCAAATAAAAAGGTTTCAGGGCACTCTTTCCAAGGAAGGGCGAGCTACTTGCATGTCCCATTGTCTACATACTGTACCTTTTAAAGTTGAACTATGCAATAAACACTGGTAATTTTGTAGTTCAAGTGAGGAAAAAAGTGACATATGATGTTCTATGAGAAAGTAAAAAAGGCTTTGGAAAAGCTATGTTCCTCTTTTTGCAGTGTCAAGTGGCAGTATAAAATAGAGAGCCCTTTTGCCATAAATAGCTGACTTCTGCAATCAAACTCTGCCTCTGCGTCGTCATCAACTGTACTGGTTAGAATGGGGGAGAGGTTCTGAAATTAACAGATAACATTACAAAATCACCTTTCCTCTCAAGATTTCCTATTACAGCAGTACCTCAACTTACGAATTTAATCCATTCCAAATGCATGCTCTTAAGTCGAACTACTCTTAAGTAGGGGTACCTATCTAAAAAATTGAAAAAATAAGTTGAAAAAGAAAAAAAGAAAAAAAATTGTAAGTGGAGCAGACCATATCTAAAATTTGTAAGGCGGCAGTTAAAATGCCAACAGTTTTCCGCTCTAAGTCACATTGCTCTTAAATTGAACTGCTCTTAAGTCGGGGTACCACTGTATTTTATTTATGATACTCGTTGACTACTGTGTTTGGTAGGGTAGAGTGAGAATTGTTCACAGCCCTGAGACCCAGACATCCACTGCTGTTCTCATTGTTGCGTGCTGTCAAGTCACCTCTAACGTACGGCAACCCCTATGAATAAGGAATCTCCAAAATGTCTGTCCTCAACAGCCCTACTCAATTCAAGCCTGTGCCTTCTTTTAGAGAGATTATCCATCTCATATATGGTATTCCTCTTTTCCTGCTGCTTTCAGCCTTTGTTCCTGTTGGCTTTTTTACTGTCCAACTGTCATCCCCCCACACAGAGCGTTTATACACGACCCCTAAGCTCCGCCGCAAATGGCTGCAAGGTCCGGACCTTAAAAATGTTTACCCACCAGCTCCGGACTTTGCAGACAATTAAGTGCGACCCCGCCCACTTTAGCGCAACCAAACAGCAGTTTTCTTGTACCTGGTCTTTGATGGTGACAAATATTTGATCCGGTGTAAGGATAGTGAGTGCGGGGCTCTCCTGGCTTCCGTTTGTTCTTTTTTTGCGCCCCACCCCTTTAACAGATCTGAATGCTGCCGGGAACAAAACGGAGGTAAACGGGAATTCTTTTCTTTCTTTTTTCTCCGTCCCTCAGGCAGCCAGCAACCAGGAAGTGCCGAGGGGGGTGGGGACAGAGGAAGACAGAGGAAGAGCGACGAACCCCTAAGATCTCTGGTCCGAATTTAAGTGGCCAGCGGATCTTAGGGGTCGTGTAAAAAGGCCCACAGTGACCATGAATGCAAGAGTATGGATAACCTTGGCCATGGTGATGCATCCAAACACTTGATGATTTTTTTGCAATTCTTGCACTGCTGCCCTTCCAAGTTTCAGACCTCTTCTGATTACTGCCAGTCAAGGAATTAGCTGTAGTACTGACAATCACCCGTGATGGGGATTTGAGTCACAGGACTTACTGTCAAGTCAAACGCAAGTTCCTCTGGTGACTCAACCTGACCTTGACTTAGGTTTTTTATCCAATGACTTGGACTTGACTTGTGACTTGGAATCCCCCTCTTTTGGGGAGTGGCCGAGAAAAATGTGTTTTTAATAGGGACTTGGACTTGAGGCTTGGGGGTTGGTAACAAAGACCTGGACCCAAAGAGTTGTCAACCTCCCTGACAACCACACATTTCATAATATCAGTCCAGTTCTCAGTTTTGGCAACCAACAATTCAATCCGGAAACAACAACAGTGCTCCTCTTTCCGAAGCACAGACCTCTCGAGGTCCTTAGATTTATGCACTGTTAAGAACAGACTATCACAGAGTGCCACAAGTTTTCAGTCAGCCCATGTTAAAAAAAACCCACAAACACAGAGAAAGGGAAAGGTGTTAATTTGGGTGAATGAAGCTTGCCTTTTAGCAAATGGGTTGGCAAATCTAGTGAAAATTGCCAGTACATGTACTTCATCTACAGAATGCATTGTCCTACTGAGGTATAAGGAATAGGCAAAAATCTAAGGACTACAGAGGGCAGCAATCCCAAGAAGTGGCTTCAGTGGACCTTTGCCTCTCCTATGTGAGGCAGAGACAAAATAAGAAGGCACATGTATGAACATTTGTTATATTACATCATTTGTCAAGAAATTAGCATCACATTCAGCATTGCAAAAAACACTGTAATGTATTCTATTTATTCATTATTTCTTCATTAGAAGTATGTATTTCTCATTTCTCAGGCTGAAAAGGCCCCTGAAGTGACTACAATAAATGAAAAATATCTCTTAACAAAATTCAAAATGAATTTAATGTCCACCATGTTTGAAGGCAGCATGGCCAAAAGCAGACCATTTAAACCGACAAAGCTACACAGTTGCTCTCGACAAATAATGGCATGGTTATGTATGTGAAGACACTCCTAAGATAACCTTTGTATGCCTGATAAAGCTTCGACCCAGCTTGCAAACAGCACTGGGCTGCCATTACTATGTATAGTTATGATGTCTGAAGGAGCTTAATGATCACTTATAGAAACGGAAAAGTATGCTGTGCGACCTTTGTCATCCCATATTCTGTAGGTCAGCATTATTTAAGACATCTGGGACAGTGAGGAGCTGCACATTAGGGTTGCCAAATAAGCAGATGGAGGCATGAAAGCCAGAGTAATACATCTTCCTGCTTTCCCCTCCACAGAGCCGAGTCATAGTCAAGCCCATCCATTTCCTCATGTACGTAGGAAACATATGTGGACATTCAATAGACCTTCCATCAACATGATGCTCCACAAATGCTTTACCACCACACTGCCTTAATGTAGTTACAAGAAACAACGTAAATGAGATAGAGCACTATTAAAACAGAGAAGCAGTGTAATAACCGCTAGATTTGTGTTGCAACCAATAAGGAGAACCAGGCCACAATCAAGTTGCATGTGTCCAGAAATATTTCAAATGCGTTGACCTTTTCATCAGAACATTAAGAGCAAAACTGCACATTGTGCTCTGCGCCGAGTGGATATTTCCTCTGTCCCCTCCCCCCACCCCCATTTCTAAAAGTAAAACAAGCCTGAGAGATTGAAAGTTTCAGTGGAAGAATGGCAGTTGAAAAGGAGAGTGTTGCTTACTTTGGTTTTTTTCTGGATTTTGTAGCTCAAAATTTCAGGTCTATTGCCCTTTTTATATTATGTATAAATAATAATAACAACAATAATAAATAATAATAAGAGGGCACACACTAAGGACACAATGAGCTTTGTGTAGTTTGTTTTAAACCTGATTTGGTTTTAGGCCAAAAACTGTAAAGGAGAAAAAACAAAATGTGGCTTACCTTCCCCTGTTTGGGTTTGTTTCTGATTTCTTTTTTTTTTCTCCTGTCGTCTTTTTTCCATTCCTGCCTCATGGTGAGAAGATTTGGAAATGAGTCAGGAGGAAGCCACAATTGAAAGGGGTGTGTGTGTTGCATCAGTTCTGACTGACTCTTCATGACCCCATGTCCATGGGAATACTGGAGTGGTTTGCCAGTTCCTACCCCAGGCAACTACAGCACCTGGTATTCCCTGGTGGTCTCCCATCCAAGTACTAACCAGGGCCGACCCTTCTTAGCTTCCGAAATCAGGCAAGATCGGATGTGCTTAGGGCATCTAAGGTAAGATGCAAGAAAAAGCCAAGGTTTAAAAAAGCCATAATTGTAAATCAACAGAACTGCTGTTTCAGATTGCAATTTGTGGCTACATGGTTAACAAACCATGGTTGCTCAGCAGAGGTGAATCCTCACATTCCAACAAGCCAGATTTCAATAAATCAACCATGGCTTGGCATACGTGTATCTTTCCTCCATACTATAAAAAAAACTGATGGGGATGTCCATATGGAGCCAAAATAAAAACCACTGGGGAAGCGTGAAGTGACCCACCATTAACTTTATGTTGCTACTCCACTGAAATTCACAACTAATTTTTTTTCACAATGCAAGAAAGGGAAGAACTGCCAGGAAAAGAGCAGGTTGAGCAATTCCCCTCCCGCCCACCAATTTGGATTATAAAGAAAGCCAGGAAAAGGATACCCATGACCACATGTAATTTGTCATCTGGCCCTTAAAAGCAAAACCTCTTGCTATCAAATGTGATGTTTGATTACTACTTGGCAAGACAGATCAATTAACTGCCCCACTAAGATCTTGGAAGACAAATACATTCTAACTGAGATCGGGCTACACTAAGCAGGCTTCCCAGCCCTTGAGCTTGGGCCAGATAGCTAGACCTAGAGACTGCCTGGCCTCCTGAAGGCAAAGAGAAAGGTACAGCATGGAACTACATTGCATCCCCTCCCCTGCCACAGCTGGTTAGCATACTGGGTTCATTTAAGACAGAACATGGATTAAGGTAGCTGTGCACTGACATGTGCTAGCTGTTTATAGACTTACTGAAGGACAATCAGTCTTGTGGAGAGTCAGGTGTCTATGGCATTCAGCCATGCAATGAAGCCATGTTTACTCATGCTGCCTCGCAAAAAGGTCATCTACATCTGTCCAAATGCAATGACATCAGGGGGTCAGACAACCACTGGGGTGTTGTTGCAAAACATTCTTCCTTCTTTGGGATGAGGTGCTATCCTGCTTGGACAACAAGTCGCCACTGCCTGGGTCACATTTATACAACAACGGCATGCTCTCATCTTCAGACACTAAAATGCACCAGTGGAAACATACAATATATTGTGGTGAGCTCCATGCCTAGGCTGGGAGTCAGTAGTATATAGATGAACAGCCAATAATAGCTGTCAGGCAGATGGACTACTGCTATAGGATTGGCACAAGCTCCCCTATACTGTATAGATTTACAGTCCAGTAACATCTGGCCAGTCTCTGCCACTAGAGACATATCAGCCGTTAACAACTTGTGAACTTTACAGATGTTACTGCCTGTGCCAGCTAGATCTAAGGAAATGCAGCAACACTGGGTAGGCCACAAGTTGCCCAGCTTTGCCATATACAGTACTTGGAGAGTCACTGAATAAATTGGCCAGCCTCCGCTATTAAGCTCAAAACCATAGTAAGTAATTTGTACAAATGTTGTCTTTGCTAAATGTACCCATTCACTGTTCTCTTCAATTTCACAATTACAATTTCAGCCTTATGAGCAGGCTTCTCCTTTCACCTCTCCTCCTCTCTCTTTCTGGCTTAATAAAGACAGTCCAGGATCACTGATTGCTGCAGACACAACTGCCGTGCCTGCTGAATGGTCCTCTTCTTTCATGTGGTACTCCCAGAAGCCAGATCATTAAAACTCCCCCGATGGCACAGTCCTTTCAGCAAGGACTACCTTTGATCTATCAATCAAAAAGATCCTCCATGTCAGGCCTGCAGGTGGGATGCTCTGCTTTGACTCTCACTGGTGGCACATTCATTGCAAAGGAAATTGGAACTGCGGCCTCATGTGAAGATGCCTCTAAACATGTTAAAGCAAATCTTTTATATTTCTCATCCTACAATATTTCCCTCATCCCGTTTTTATAATGTCTTCCTGTGTTTCCTCTTCCCTTTGCAGCCTTCTGCTTCCTACTGTGATTACATTGTGGCCATCTAATGCAGAAATTACTTAACTGTATGCTTGCACAATGGTTTCAAATACTGCAAATGAATATTATCAGGGCATCAGCAGCATAAAAAATAAGAGAGAAAGAACTGGAGACCCACTGTGATAGCTCAATAAAACTATGAACACTTGACTACAGTGAACCTGAACAAAATGGGAAGCAGCCTTTAATTGGCGCCATTCAATGAGTCTGATAAAATCAACTACAGTATGTAAACATTGCAGCTTTTATAAATCCCAAGTATTGTTTGTGATGCACAAATCTAAGAGGGCTATTCTGCACAGCACAATGTACATTGATAGCATCCTAAATCCACAACCACATGGAAAGACACTGAGGCTGTGCACAGATATACAGTACATCCCAAACAATCTGCAGTAAGCACACTAGCAGTAATGTTAAATTATGCCACTAATAGCCTAGTTGAGTGTATGTTTCCCCCGCAAGAACTACTGATATAAATGGGATTTCCTTTATAGCATGCACGCGTACATTTGCAGCCTCTGGTATACATGGCAAGCCTGTATATAGTCACTGTGTGGAGTGCTATGCACAATGGTTATACTTACTCAGAAGTTAAGTCACTGTGAACTCAATGGGGCATTGTGGGGGTTCAGTAACTGGCACTAACAGATCAAACTGTAAAGCATTGGATGTGTCTCGTGGTTGTTCAAAATATAATAAACTTTTATTTTCAACAGTCTTAAAACAGTATCTTCTTTTAACATCCAATAACATATTAACTTCACGTAACAAAACAGGCTCTGCAGTAAACTGTTCAAACATCTCTATCCCCTCAGGGATGTCATCTATGAAGGAGTTAGTGTTCTTCACTTTCTCACCATCGCTCCATGGGCCATCCAAAGCTGCTGCTGGCTTTCTATCATTGTGCAATTGAGAGTGTGCTGACTTACAGGTTATGTGTATGGTATGGAAGTTGTATCCATCGGGATAGGACAGTGTTGCACAGAATCATAAGAATTGTGGAGAGTATCGTGGGCTGTTCACTCCCCACACTAGAACAAATTTATACTACCAGGTGCCACTGTAAAGCATTAGATATATTAAGAGATCCATCACATCCTGGTCATCACCTCTTCGAGTTGCTGCCATCGGGACGGAGATATAGAGTACTGAGGGCGAGAACAAACTGTCTCAAAAATAGTTTCTTTTTAAGAGCAATATTGGCCTTAAATGGAAATTCTGGACTTTGAAGTCAGCTTATTTTATGTGTTGTAGCTGTTTTTAAATCTATGTGGAATGTTTTATATGAGTTGAATATAGCATCCGTGAAATTTCATTGTTCCTACAAGGGGGCAATAACAATAAAGATTCCTATTCCTATTCCAATGCCATACATACAAGATCAGAGTCAATCAGTGGTGGTGGATGGCGAGTCATCATCCACAAGAGTGTGGGACTGCTGCACCTCACAGAGGTACAATCTGTGGCCTGAACTGGAGACACTGAGCACCGACTGCTTGGAGGAACAACAAGGGTAAGAATCAAGATCTGCTTTGCTGATGATATTTCAAGGGCACATCACTCGCCCTGTAAACACTAGCAGGTCTTCCTCATCTTGACAGAATGCAGGCTTTGCTTTCCCTTGGACACTTGCAGGACGATCTCCTCCAAATAAAAGTGGTCGCTTGCGTGGACAGTGCAAGTGGAAGTCTGGGTCATGGGCATCTTTCAGTTGTAATAAAGATGTTGAGCAGGAGCTGAGGGTTTGCAGAGTGTGGAAGTAGTTCATTCACTGAGGAAATGGAGAACCACATGACTTTTTGAAGGAGAGCCTCTTAGACCTGTAGTACAAGACCTGCCTTTGCATGACGACAAGCTGTGCCTGAGATCGGGCAGCTCCCTTTAAAAAGGAACTCAGGTCACAAGGCTCAGAAACATCTTTGAGCGAGCCACTGCCAACGCTGTATTAAATGTATGTCACAACATATTTGTCTAATTTATTTTATTTGTATTTATTTTTAATTTTCCTTTTGTTATTGCCTGACATGCCAGCACAGACTAACATGGCCATTCTTCTAAATTCGTATTTCAATTTTGCAAAAGGGAAAATGATGTGACACAATCTTCATCCATCCCTAGATGCTGAATGAGTGGAAAGCAGGGTTGGTAGACCAGGAGCTTTCCAACTATTGTACCACAACTCCCACCATCTTTCACCATATTGTAGCTAAGGCTGATGAGTATAAGAATCTGATAGCAGTTATGGTGCTAGTGGTTCCCTATACCTGGTAAAAATGGCTGATATCACTCACAAGATAGTTTACACAGCTGGCGAGGAAACGTTTATACTATAGTTCTCAGTGATGGGGGCTTCTGTGAGTTGAAGTCTAAATCATCTGGAGGGCCTACGGTTCCCATTACTGTCTTAGGGCAACATTTTTAAGGACAGAAAGCTGAATTCTATTGATTTCAATGAGGCTGCATCTAACTATACTGAGTTAGACTACACTGGAAAACAGAATCCAAGCAGTTTGAAATTACATTTGAAATTACAATCAATGTTCACACAGGGACTTCAGATTGATTCATTAATTCACCGTTCATACTTGATGAATGGAATTTCCCAGAGTTCCATTTGGGAAATTGGTATGGTATACAAATATAAAAATAAATACATAAACAAATAAATGTAATACAAGTTGCATTCCAGGCCACATCCTCCAGTTCTTTTTTTTTCTTCCTTCCTTCCTTCCTTCCCTAGTCCTTCCTCTACTGATCCTTTAGGGTGTAAATACAGGAATAATAATAATGAGGAGTCAGTAATAACATGATAGGATGATCTAGCACTAAACTCATGTATGTAAGAATTTTTTAAAAGGGAGGACAATTTTGGGGGAGTGGAAAGAAGCAAGGGAATGTCTCCCCAAGCTTGAACAACACACATCAGCTACCTAAATCACTGAAACACCACTTATACACATGTCCCCATCTTTACAGTAACATATCACAATTCACTGTATGGGCGAAAAGCCCATTCAAATAGTTCCAACTTGAAAAAGTAAAACCTCCCCAGCAGCAGGAGAGAAAAAAAACCTCCATTGGGAGCAAAAAGGGATGGACCGTTTTAAATCACCATTTGCATCACATAGTCAGCAAAAAAGAAAAAAAAAGTTGAATTCACCCATTTTATAAGCAGAACAAATCTTGTTGTATTTGTCCATGTAGTCACACTCTGAGTTTGGATGCAAAGCAATACCAATTATTTCAAAGAACTTCTAAACATTTGGAGATCACAGGCCAGCTACACTGTGAGAGCTCCATGGTGTGGGTGTAGTTCAACATTGTTCGTGCATGTGGTTATGATATAAGCCCCCTTCATTTGTAAGTGTGAAAGCACTGGACAGCACTTGGCAAAAGAACCTTTCGGTGCCTCAGCCAGTCATCTTGGCTTGCCTAAAAGGGCACTGTGGAAAACTCTGGGCTGATTAAATTTAATGAGGAACTTGACTGCGCTTTAAATAATTCACTGCTTATTATCAGCTTCTGCTGTGGTAATAAGAGCGCAGCAAGACACCATTTCAAGAAACTAATCTATGCTGCCTTGCGTTCAAAGCTAACTTGACATAAAAAGTTTTTTATGTAGCAAACAAGAACACTATACTGTATGTGTTTCTTCTGTATCAAGAGGCATCAATAGGCACATACAACCATTAACAAACCAGGTTCTCCACACCCAGGCCGCTAGTCCAATAAAATATTTGGCCCAGTAGTTCACCATTTACAATATATCAACAAAAGTTTGTGTGTTCTTGATGGTCAGTTTCTTTCCTTGGTTACCCTGGAAACAAGAGCTAGGCCATGGTTAGAGATCAATTCAGCACCTGCACCTGACACTATCACAGGGTTTTTACTGCATGGTAAAACTGGAAAGAAGACTATGGCTATTACTTCACGAACGTCTCGCTGCGCGGCGAGCCGTCATTTCTGTGCGAAGCGATCGTTTCTGTCCTCACGCTCCTCCTTTTTGGATGCGGCGCCACCCCGACCACGCCCCCTAAACCGTGCTCCAAGCGGGGCGAGTGATTCCCCTGCTGGAGGCCGGGAATCTTTTTCGCTTCGCATCCCGCTTCGCATCCAAAGTCACGTGTGGCCAGTGATTATATATATTTAATTTTTTTTTTAGTTACTTTTTCTCCGAAATGCCGATGCATCGATATTTTGGTTAACCCGTTCTTTTGATCTTGCTTTCTGTGCTTACAATATTCCTTGGAGGAGCGATGGTATACACAACAAATGTTGTGTGCTGGTCCACCTAGTGACCCTGACGGAGAACAGCAATTTTTTCACGTCGCCAATGGACGAAGCAATACAAATCGGGAGTAGAAAACAAAGGAACATACAGTTATTCAGCTCTGCCGCAAATGACAGCCGGGTATTGATGCATCGATACGCCGTGGTAGTTTTTTTAAATATTAAAAAAAGCAGAAACCGGACGTTGCAAGTAAGCTTCCCAATGCGAAGGGAACACGTGAGGTAGTACTGGATTCGATCCTAAAACCTCGCCCCGTGAGGACACGGAAAGAGGGGTGGGGGCGAATGGAGACCACGTGACCACCACGTGACCGCCTTCGGATTCACAGCGAAGGCAATCACGCTGCGAAGAGAAGTACTTCGTGAAGTAACGGCCTATAGGCCTTACTAGATTGGCAGTCTATAATTCTCCTATAGACATTGGAGGGCCTCAGGAAATTTCCCCTGTTCCTAAAACTCTAGTTACAGTATTTAATTTTGCTCGCAGGATTGAAGTTGGTTTCACTTTATTTTATTTTTAGCCTCTTGGGGCTAAACTGTTAGCTCCTGAACCACCCCAAATTAATATTAATTATCTTATAAACATTTTTTTCACAAGGATTGTAACCTTTATTCCAGCAACATCAAACATATTCAATAATCTGGCCATTAAATCTTCCACAATTCTTTTTCTTTTCTTTTAAAAGTTGAATATATATATTTTTAAAAACCCCAACACAGAATGACACTTTTAGGACCATCAACCTATTATCAAAATGGAAATAAAATAAAATTAAGTGGACAGAAAAGTTAATATAGTTAAATTAATATGCAACTATTCAAAGGGCTCTAATGCATACAAATACATTTGTAAATACTGTAAAATGACAATGTGGTCTTTGCTAGATCAGTGCAGTTCAGAAAGTATGCAGAAAGAGCACATGAGAAGCAGAAAATTTTGCAGTAAATCACTGAGTCATGATCTCAAAAGAACCCAGTCATGAAGTATACAAAGACTTCAACCTTGATGGAAAATGTCTTTCTAGTCACCAGTTTACAGACAGTTCTAAATTGATGGTTGTAGGGATGATGTCACATTAGTGAATTATATTGTATTTTTATTAAAATACAACTAAATAGCTATACAGTACATTATATAATTAAACATTAATCTATGTTTAACTTGTAGCATGGGCTTTGATCCAGAGCAAGTTTCCCTTTAACTTAAAAATACATCACAACAGAGTGAGATGTTTCACAGGAGAATTGCTGAGATGATAAACTTCACCCGTTTTCAACTCTTGCTTTGTAAAACATCCATCTCAATTGTATGGGAATTGGCTGGTTATAAAGTGAACTTTCACTTCAATTATCTAATAATGCTTTATTTTCTATCCTAGGGCCTGGAAGGGTCTTAACAACTAGATGTTAAAACAATATTTAACAATCCCAAAACTAACTACTGTAATGCTATTTCAAGCCCTAGCACATGAAAAGCCAAAGGTAAAAAAAAAATCACTCAAACACCAGTGGAGTCTACACTCTTTGTTAGCAAAAGCCACAGGGAATGGGACGGTTCAAACCTTGTGCCTGAAAAACAGTGTCAGGCCAATGGATCTTGGTTGAATCCCATGGGGCAGGAATACTAAGGGGAATGCTAGACCAAGGAAATTCTCAATGAACCTGCTTTTAAGCTATAAAAAGGGCACTGAAAAATATTATCACAGATCTCCCATCCCATGTATAGTTTGTCTCTTAGTTTAAATAACATCACATACTCTCCAGAAAAATATCAGTAGCAGCAGCAGCAGCAGCAGCAGCAGCAGCAGCAGCAGTAGTAGTAGAAGAAGAAGATTATAGCAGGTATTGGAGAAGTTTAAAAGAAGCCTAAATAATTACGGTATATTAATACAAGTACAGAAAAATAACTGAACACAGTGAAAATGGATAATATTTTGAAAACAAGAGAAACAAATATATAAGAAATAACAATCTGAAAATAAATTAATCAGCTGGGAAAATAAACCACTACATTGTGGTTATCCTCCTGAGAAAAACTGGATGGAAAGCAAGATAATAATTCAACATGTGTGTGTGTGTGTGTGGGGGTGTTGCATCAGTACAGTCATGCCTGACTCTTTGTAACCCCATGTCCATGGAGTTTTCTTGGCAGGAATACTTAAGTGGCTTGCCAGTTCCTACTCCAGGCGCCTACAGCACCTGGTATTCCCTGGTGGTCTCCCATCCAAGTACTGTACTAACCAGGGCCGACCCTGCTTAGCATCCGAAATTAGGCGAGAGCAGATGTGTTTAGGGTATGGGCATGGCTAAAACTGGGAACATTAAAAAAGACTAACTGAAGGCTTTAATTGTGCTATACAAGAACAAGTATTCCAAACCAATGTGATGAAAGCTAAGATTCAAGAAACTGGTGCTAACAGCAAATGTAATCTCTGTCAAGAAAACATGAAACTTTATCCCGCCTCCTCTGTGAATATCTAAAGATATGATACAGTGGCAAAATTAGGTCATTATGCAAAAAATAAAACTTGTCAGCTTCCAAAAATCCATGGGAACAACAGGTAGAGAAGTTGTCCAAAAATGACAAAGATGTTGTGGGATTTCCAGATCCAAACTGACAGATGCCTTGAACATAACACACCAAACATAGTAGAAATAGAATGAAGAAATGTCTGGATCATTGACATTGCAATTCCAGGTATAGGAGATGTCAAAGTTCAAAATAAAGAATAGATGCTGTGGGAACAATATCAAGAAACTTCATACAGCGATATAAGCAGTTGCCAAACCCCGTGACGAAGGTACAGGAACCTTTTGGAGGATGGGTCTTCTACCCGCCACAATAGTCAAGTGCAAAGAGGGCCCAGGCAGTTACAGTTTGGTTCCAAGTTGCTTAGTTCATAATACAAACTCTACACCCATGCCTGTTGCCAGGGATGTTTTTAATGCCTCAAGAAATGCAGAAACAAAAGACATATCTGAAAGAAGAGACTGATGGTCTGAAAGACCCCATTTTGAAAAGCAAAGCAAAGCAAAGCAAAGTGTTCTGCTTATATACCGCTCCATACCAATTCAAGTAGTCTCTGAGCGTTTTACAGTTTTAATTACAGATTGCAGGTTACACATCCCCCCCCCCCAGCAAGCTGGGTACTCATTTCACCGACCTCAGAAGGATGGAAGGCTGAATCAACCATGAGCCTGCTACCTGGGATTGAACCCCAGGTTGTGAGCACAGTTTTTTACCTGCAGTACAGGCATTTAACCACTGCGTCACGGGGCTTCTTTAGAAATACTGTATAAGACTTACCTTTAATTATGGAGAATCTGTGTCTTTGTGGTGGGGAAGATAAAAGGATAAGAGATTGGTTCCCCCAAGGATCACAACCACTAACTTCATAACTCCATACTTGACAAGATTCAAAAACCAGATATGTTTTTCTGACTCATGAATGTCCACTGTAACCAGATTGAGAATTCACAATATGTTTGTGTTTGGCAATCTTTTATCCTAATGATCAATGATGATCTAAGCTCTTGGTGGCTTACACAGCATCTTGGTGGCTTACACAGCATCAGTACCATTTTACAAGACTTTAGTCATATACAACTATGATGTAATACTACTATTTTATACAATTTAATTTCCTCCCCCTCACCACAGTAGGAACTCATCAATAAAACACAGCATGACGACTGAGCTACAAGACACTAACCTTGATATCATGAGCAATCAGATGTAATGAAATGAGCAGGGGACAAAAAGTGGATATTTTGATCAAGAAAAACAAACAAGAAGACTCATAAGAAATTTCCTAATATGGTGAGGACTCAAGTGAAAATTTCTTCCAGAACTTCAGGAGGATAACCATGGCCCCTGCTTTATATGGTATTATCCTGTACTGGTTACCCTCCATTGTTTAAAGGTGTCCTGTATGTAGTTAAAAGGTGGCCCAACACTTGAATCACACACTTAAAGATGTTGTCCCCATTACAATGTGATGTACTTAAATAAAGTGTATCATCACATCGTAATGGGGACAATTTTTGAGAATCAGATCTGAATATGTACCTCTATATGTTAGCACATATAGAATGGCCACAGTACTCAAAAGCCTGACCCCCTTCACAAAAAAATTGATAACGTTCACACATGCTGGAATGATCAGGAATGATGTAATACATGATGATCAGTATGTCTGTGAAGATTCTCAGTCATCCAGGTGACTTACAGTATCTGGAAGTTGAGTCATGACATATTAGACAGAGAAGATAGGTGGTTTGAGAGAGGTATCAGCGAAGCCATTCATGTGAAAATTGAAAAACTCAACAGAGGTCGGTGGCCTCAGGCACATTTACTACTTATCTGGCAGTGAATTCAACAATCTCCAGACAAATCAAAAATACTTCATGCCTCCACCACCAAGGTCATAGCTAATGGCCGATACTTTATGAGTAAAGGCACCTTGGGCCATTGTTCACCTAATGGCCTATTGAGGCTATTGTCCACCTAATGAGCCTAATCAGGCCATTGTTCATCTTATGAGCCTATTTCAGACCAGGGTGACATGAGGTCAAAATGAACTATAAAATGGAATACCCGCAGCTAGCTTTCCTCAGACTGATGAAGCTGTTTGGATGTGCAGCGAAACGCTTCAATCTCTCAAGAAAAGAAGTCCAGTTGCCATGACTCAACTTCCAGATACATGATTAGTATAATTTAAAACAGCCCTCTCAACAAGGAAGTAAAACTGATTGACTGACCAACTGAATTGATCTCACCAATCTGTCATGTGAATGGAAATCTATAACATGTTTTATATAACAGCAGAATCAATATATCTGGGGTTGTTTTGGTTCACATGATCATGCTTTCATTTACCTTGGAAATCCTGTCACTACAATTTGGTTCCAAATTGACAGCACAGAACAACAAATGACTTTTGAGCTATGTTGGGCACAAAGATATGCGGCAACATGTTGCCCATTAATTTGTTCGATAACGTACTTTATTGGAGATATGTTAAGCTTAATCCAAGTTGTTTAATTACCAGTCCTTCTTTTCTGTTATGTCAGTGAATGCATGCTGAACTCAGACCATGGAAGAAATGAATTATTTTTCAAATACTGCAATGAGGCTAATCTTTTAATTTTTGCCCTGGTTTTGACCAAACATAATGGTGACTCGATTTAATTAAGTCCCAATTAACATAAAATTAAAGGTTAAAAGTTAACATTTAAAGGTGTTTTAATTAATGGGGCACAGAAAAAGTTTGAGCAGTTGAGATAAAGAGATAACAAAGCTGATTATGGCAACAGCAAATTGCAAGCCAGGTTTAGGGAGAGATAATGTATGAGTGAAAAAGAGGGGACTAGATTAATTGCTACGCTGGTGCTTCTGAGTCCCTCCCCCTCCTGCCACGAGAAGCAAAGGGACAAACAAAATATTAAGAGCAGACTGGCACTAGGAACTATCTAATTATTTAAACTAGAGAGTGCTTTAGATTACAGGTGGGATCATTCATCCCTTTTAGGGAAACTAAGTGCCATAGTGCAGATCTTTGTTGACCATATTCCTTTACATGGGTAAGAAAAGCAGAGGATGCAGTTACTCAGCACAGCAGAAACATGTTCTTAGGCTCATATTCACTCAAAGTATTCCTGATCTAAAATTCTCCACCTTTTAATTCACTGATTTCACCCATGTGCCACTGGTTCAGTGTCATCCGACCTGATTAAAGGCAATAATTCTTTATTAATCTTTCAATTACAGGCAGTTGGTGTCTGAAGGATTAGGACATACTGCTGAGAATGGGAGTGCAAAGAAGGAAAGAGATAGTCAGATCAATGTGAAAGCTTAAATGGACAGGTACAATAGCATTTTTTTTTTTACGGAAGCAATGCTGAATGTGCCACATCCCAGATGTGCAGAACTACAAGTCCTCTGAATTGTAGGACTAGGAAATGCCAGGCTGGGGAAGCTAGATTAAGCTACCAAAGAGCTAGTCTGAAGGAGTAAATAATAAAATGCTGCCAAAACAGTAAGATATGTCATTTTCTCTTATGGTTTCCTTAAGATGAAAATTTGAACATTTAATTTAATCATTTGATCAGTTTGGGTTTTTTTCTAAAAAATCTCCACTTAAAATCATCTTAACTAAACTTCAAGTAAAATTATAGGCCTTAATTGGGCCTTTTGTATGGATTTTCCAACTCTGACTCAAATGAAACACTGGAAGAACGACTAGAGCAGGCTCTGCTATGACAACAGGCCAGAAAGTTCTTCTGTGGAAGGAATCATTGGCATAGGACATAAACTTGCTTGTAAACATGCACAAAAAACCTAAGGGTACTTACTCATTCTCCTTAGAACTGGCAACCTAAGGAGGCAGCACTGGCTAAAGTCTCAAAGAAAGGCTGTACTTCCTGGGATCTCTGCACGGGGAGATAAACACATGGGCAAGAGGCGTGAAGGGGGATGATCTGCATGTTGAACTGATGAAGTAGTAGTGAAGGGAATGGACCAGCGAGAGTGGGTCCCTTAGCTGGCCTAAAGGCAATTGTGGCTGCTTCACTTACACCTACTGCATATCATAAAGATTCAGCCATTGGTCTCAAGCTTTGGCCCTGATTCTTAGAGGAAGAGGTGTCATGGGCCTGGGAACCCTAGCCATAAGGTTTCCTTCTTTTAAGATATTTCCCAAATTAAAACTAGAAACCATGACAATCTTTGCAACTGAAGAGTCTGTTTCGTTTTCGTTTTTCCACCTGACAAATTGTTAATATTTCCATTTTCCACACACATATTCCACAACACATATTCTTGTGTTATAATACTATGAATGGGTGTCATTAGGGTTGCCAGGTCAGAAGCACTCTATTCCTTAAGATTTTTTGGGGGGCAAAATCTGAGAAGAGAGGGCAGCTCTTGTGAGGTCACAGAGGTGAGCTGAACAATTACCCAGAGCACAGAGAGAACTCCTAGTTCCCTGAGCTCCTTGCCCTCTGAAGATGCCAGCCAGAGTGTCTGGCAAAACGTCAGAAAGAAAAACTTCCAGAACACAGCCAAACAGCCCGAAAAACTCACAACAACTATCAGACCCTGGCCGTGAAAGCCTTTGAGAATACAATTACCCATTACATTCCCGTAATGTCATTCCATAGACATTACGGGAATGTGGGCAAACAGACCTAGAATTGGGGTACTATGGTGACCAACAGCTATATGAAGAAAGGCAAAGGCACCAGGAGCTATTGGGACTGCTGCCTTTACCACTAGCACTCACATCGTGCACAGCTTTACCTATACCTCCCATAAGCAACAGCTAGAACATGTGGCAAGCTCATCCCCAGCTCACAGGAATCCTCTCCTGTTTGCTTTATGAAGGACAGAAATAAAGGTAAGTTAGGTATTTGCATGATGGAAAAAATGGTGTGCATGACAAGTGAGTACTAAAAAGGGGACAGGTTATGGGCTGGAAGGAGGAATGAACATGGCTCTGTAAGATTCTCTTCAGTCATTGGCTGATTTCCCCAGCCTGTTTGAGAGGGGAAGAAGAGCATATATAGAGAGTGAAATAAAGTTTAGGATGTTAATTAGGGACATACAGGGCACAGAGATAAATTGATGGGGATGGGATTAGAGATGGGGCTTAGATTAGGAATTCTAAAACAGATTTAGTAAGAGTTTGTCAAAAGTTGGTAAATAAAAACCTGCATTAAATACTGAATAAGAACATAAGAACATAAGAAGAGCCCTGCTGGATCAGGCCAAAGGCCCATCTAGTCCAGCTTCCTGTATCTCACAGTGGCCCCATCAAATGTGTCCAGGAGCGCACAAGACTAGATATCTTCTCTTGATACCACTCCCCTGCATCTGGTCCTTGAAGTACCCTGGTTTTAAGCCTGGAGATTACACATCTCCATCATGGTTTGTAACCCATTGTTTATGCTGCTGTTCAAATCCATTCTTATTCAAAAAGAAAAGAAAAGAAAAAGAAAACATGTTCACCATTTTGTATATCAATAGTGCAAGCACCTGATGAATCACTGGCAATGAGTGGATGTGGGTGCTTACTGCTTAATAATGACAAGGCTATTCCATATTGGAAATATGAGCAATATGCATTAATGGAAATAAAAGAAATATTTTATTGTGTTAAATTGTGGCTAAGCCCGAATCAAATGTTTAGGCTTTTTGAATGATAAGGTGGACACAAAACATGATAAAGCTCACACTTCCTAATTTGCCAGTTGAAGGCAAGTAAACCTAGCTCTGATTGACACAATAAAGGAACCCATTCATTTGCAAGATCTGAGGAATGATATTAATGATAAGACTTTTTAGAAGAGGTGAATTCATAGGCTCACCATAATTCAGAAACATATAACACCACACCTCCTGCAGATGCTGGCAATGCTTTTGCTCCTTTCCAGTCCAAGATAAACAAACCCCAGAATGTTTTACTCAGCAAGGGAAGCGGGACTCATGGGATATGAACTCATAATCTAAGAGTATGATAATGATTAATAACCAAGAGGAAAGAGTAACCCAAATAATTTCTGCAGCAAAAGAAGTGACTGTAAGGGCAGAACTGAAAGGAGATAATTAACAACAGGGGAGTAAAACCACACTGCAAATGCAACTGTGAACATGCCTCACAGAACAGCTTTGCCAAAGCTACTGCTAAGCCCATTCATCATAGCTGATAATATGGTCCCCATGGTTTAAAATGGTAAAACTTTGTAATTCCTGAGGCTGTTTTAATTAGATGGAAGCCCTGAGCCATAAAATCAGTTGTGTGACAGAATCAAGAAGCTAAAGGCTGGAAACCAACCGTTTATTTAACATGTTGCCTCCTTTTTCTCCCGGGGAAACCCACTCACATATGTGCAACATACACATATGTTAGAGAGTCAGACAAAGAAAGAGACAAACAACTAGTATTTTCACTCATCAAACAATTGCTTTGGCTGACTCCTTGGATGAGCAAAAATGAAAAAGCAATTCCTATTGATTCTGCCAGCCCAATAAGACCATATGCCCGGAAGGCACTGATGACCAGGAGTAGGTTAATTACTCAGGCTGCAGGGTCTGAGATAATGACAGTAATAAAGGAACTGAGAGATACCAGTAGTCTTCTGTGTGACAGTTACATCATCCATTTACATGAGGCAGCTGATGTCTCCTCCATGTGTGATGTAGAAGGGTATATAACCACATGTTTTAATGATAAATGGAGAACCACTATATCGTATAAAAATTGCTTCCGGCAGATTAAATTTAAGTGGAGGGAGATTATCTAATTTGATCTGAACATTAGCAAGCAAAGCTTGACCTTACATGAGGGTGATTGAGGTGGCTTCCTCAGGGGGCAGATGGCGGGAGACAGAGAGTAACAGCCACCAGAAGGAGGGATGGATAAACCACATACAAGTAACACATATCTAGAAAATCCTGGGAAGATTGTTGTACAACAGAATTGACTTGACAATGCTTTTAAAAATTTACTGGTTTAGCATTCAGCATGGCTGAGATCCCTTAGTGAATTGCAACTAAAGTCGACTCATTGAATAAATAGGATTTATGGAGAAGTGGATTCACCAAATTCCCAGTGAGTCAATGAGCCTACTTCAGTTGCAACTTAAAGTGGGTCTTCTTTTGCTGGCACAAACAAATTACAGTAAATTCAGCATGCAGACCGACAATCACAGTTTATGATCAGGAACAGTTCTGACATCAGCATCAAGAACTGCTTCTAGACAACATGGCTAAGGAACATCTGTGTATGAACGTTAGCTCTGTCATTCGTGCATACTTTATTACAAGAGTATAATTCCCATTACAGATTCATTTTGTAATAATTATTTTGCTTTTATTCAGCACGGGTGGAGGAACCTGGATTATTTTTATCCAACCTGCACAAAAAAGACTAAACCACAGCTGCCATCCATTTATCACACTATATATGCCATTTCCCCTGAGAACCAAAGCAAAACAGATAGTAAACATGAAGCAGCTACAGGTAATCTGCACCCTGAGTGTTGCTGCAAATTAAAAAGAAAATGCAATCAGCACAGTCTCCTTGCAGCATACCATTCTTGTATTGGATGATAATTAAAATCCATAGGCTAAATTCAATCTGGGCATAATTCTACAAATGCCAAGAGAGTTTCAGCAGAGATCTTTTCACCTTGTTATGTTAATTCTCAAACTGTGGCTACAAAGAGAATCAGAAACAGAAGAAACAGTGCCACAAGATAGGGATGGAGGAGGAAGCCTCTATTTTAAAACAGATGGTTTCTTAACTTCTGCTTGCTCTTCCTATGAACCACAGCAGAGGATGTCCTGTTGCCTCCCCTTATCAAGTCTTCAAAGCAAAGGGAATTTGCTGGCTCTTCTCTCTGGAAGCACATTGGGGAATTGAACTTCCAACCTATAGCTAAACCACAGGGCTACACAGCCATCTATGTATGTATATTATAATTGATCAAGTACAAATGTCTGCTTAGCAAATGGTAATCAGGCAGGCAAAGCATGTGCATGTTCATTTAGAGAAATATCTCATACTGTAGTGCCACAAGAACTAAGTGCTTGAGATTTGCTTATGGTAGATTTGTAAGGCAGCTTCTTAACAAATCTGAAGACCTTGGAAGACTATTATGAAGCAATTTTCTTTTGAACAAAAGTCTTCCAGATTAATAACAATCCTACTAGTTACTCAGGGGGCTGCAATGAAAACTATTCCAAAGAAAAGAAAATGCAAGAAAGCAAAGTGGTTGTCCAACGAGGCCCTACAAATAGCGGAGGAGAGAAGGGACGCAAAATGCAAGGGAGAAAGGGAAAGATACAGAAAATTGAATGCAGACTTCCAAAGAATAGCAAGGAGAGACAGGGCGGCCTTCTTGAATGAACAGTGCAAAGAAATAGAGGAAAACAATAGAAAAGAAAAACCAGAGATCTGTTCAAGAAAATTGGAGATATTAAAGGGGCATTTCGTGCAAAGATGGATATGATAAAGGACAAAAATGGTAGGGACCTAACTGAAGCAGAAGAGATCAAGAAGAGATGGCAAGAATATACAGAAGAATTATATCAGAAAGATCTGGACGTCCCTGATAACCAAGATAGCGTAATTGCTGACCTGGAGCCAGACATCCTGGAAAGTGAAGTCAAGTGGGCCTTAGAAAGCATTGCAAACAACAAGGCCAGTGGAGGTGATGGCATTCCAATTGAACTCTTTAAAAAATCTTAAAAGAGGATGCTGTAAAGGTGCTGCATAAAATATGCCAGCAAATTTGGAAAACCCAGCAGTGGCCAGAGGACTGGAAAAGATCGGTCTACATTCCAATCCCAAAGAAAGGAAACGCCAAAGAATGCTCCAACTATCGCACAATTGCACTCATTTCACATGCTAGCAAGGTTATGCTCAAAATTCTACAAGGCAGGCTTCAGCAGTATGTGGAAAGAGAACTTCCAGAACTACAAGCTGGATTTCGAAGGGGCAGAGGAACTAGAGACCAAATCGCCAACATGCGCTGGATTATGGAGAAAGCCAGAGAGTTCCAGAAAAACATCTACTTCTGCTTCATTGACTATGCCAAAGCCTTCGACTGTGTAGACCACAACAAACTATGGCAAGTCCTTAAAGGAATGGGAGTGCCTGACCACCTTATCTGTCTCCTAAGAAATCTATATGTGGGACAAGCAGCAACCGTCAGAACTGGATATGGAACAACTGACTGGTTTAGAATCGGGAAAGGAGTACGACAAGGCTGTATACTGTCACCTTGCCTATTTAACTTATATGCAGAGTACATCATGAGAAAGGCCGGTCTGGATGAATCTCAAGCCGGAATTAAGATTGCCGGAAGAAATATCAACAACCTCAGATACGCAGATGATACTACTCTAATAGCAGAGAGTGAGGAAGAATTAAAGAACCTCTTAATGAGGGTGAAAGAGGAGAGTGAAAAAAATGGGCTGAAGCTCAACATCAAAAAAACGAAGATCATGGCCACTGGTCCCATCACCTCCTGGCAAATAGAAGGGGAAGAAATGGAGGCAATGACAGAGTTTATTTTCTTGGGCTCCTTGATCACTGCAGATGGCGACTGCAGCAACGAAATAAAAAGACGCCTGCTTCTTGGGAGGAAAGCAATGGCAAACCTAGATAGCATCCTAAAGAGCAGAGACATCACTTTGCCAACTAAGGTCAGGATGGTTAAAGCTATGGTTTTTCCAGTAGTGATGTATGGAAGTGAGAGCTGGACTATAAAGAAGGCTGATCGCCGCAGAATTGATGCTTTGAGAGCTGTGGTGCTGGAGGAGAGTCTTGAGAGTCCCCTGGACTGCAAAGAGATCAAACCTATCCATTCTGAAAGAAATCAACCCCGAATGCTCACTGGAAGGACAGATTTTGAAGCTGAGGCTCCAGTACTTTGGCCACCTCATGAGAAGAGAGGACTCCCTGGAAAAGGCCCTGATGCTGGGAAAAATCGAAGGCAAAAGGAAAAGAGGACGACAGAGAATGAGATGGTTGGACGGTGTCATTGATGCAACCAAAATGAATTTGACAAAACTCCGGGAGGCAGTGGAGGATAGGAAGGCCTGGCGAGCTCTGGTCCATGGGGTCACGAAGAGTCGGACACGACTGAACGACTGAACAACACTAGTTACTGCCTCATAGCTTTGTTAAAAGTACTGAATTGACTTAAGGCTGCCATTCTGAACAACTGGAATCCATTTAAACGAAACCAACAACAACACACACACACACACACACACACACACACACACACACACACACACACCTGGGAATACTTGAACTTTTCCCCCTCTTGGTTTCCACAAATGTCAGCAATGTCACTCTTGTGCAGACAGAGCTGCGTAACAGGGTTTCAGCCTCTGGATCCAATATAAAAGGGAAATACTGTATATCTCTTAAATGTGCACCTTAAGACTATTGTATGTTTATTAATTTTGATGCAGACACATTTAGATTTCTAAAAAAGAATTATTTTGAGTTGCAAATCTGCACAAAGTCAAGATGCTAACTTTGCCCATCCTGAAAGCCCCAGATAGCCAAGTGTAAGCTTTCTAGCAACACAGGTGGTGATATATAATTCCTTACTACAATATACCAGTGACCCACAGTGCTGGCCCCAGAATAAAAAAGAAAGAGCTCCTGATTTATCATAGAGGCAAGATTTTAAAAGAAATGATTAATAAGTGCCCTTGTTTCTGCATTCTTTCAAATAATTTTTTTAACATAAGAACATAAGAAGAGCCTTGCTGGATCAGGCCAAGGGCCCATCTAGTCCATCTTCCTGTATTTCACAGTGGACACACCAGATGCCTCTGGGAGTACAGGAGACAGCTAAACACCTGTCTCCTAATACCACTCCCCTTCATCTGATATTTTGAGCTACCCTCGTTTTAAGCCTGAAGAAAACACATATCCCCATCATGACCTGTCACCTGCAATGGTCTTCTACTCCAGAAATCTGCCCAACCCCTTTTAAAGGCATATAAGCCAGATGCCATCACCACATCCTGTGGCAAGAAGTTCCACAGACTAACAACATGTTCATATATAAATGTTTTATCTTTTCTCACTCTCCCAACCCTCAATTTGAGTGGATGACCCTGGATCTGATATTGTCTCAGAGGGAAAAAGAGTTTCCCTGCACAATTTTGGACATCTTAATTATGTCCCACACTAAGGGGTCTTTTTTCCAGACTATAGAGCCCCAAATGCTTTAGCCTTTCCTCATAAAGGGAAGTGTCCCAAGTATTTTAGTTGCTCTCTGTTGTACCTTTTCCACTTCCACTATGTCATTTTGAGATGCATCATGACAGATGCACCACAGTACAATTCATAAATATATCAGATCATTTTGGCCAAATACTAGGCAGCATCAAGAGCATTCAGGGAAGCTAGCATCAAATCTCCCACAGTACATATTGAGAGGCAAAGAATACACTGACATAGGTATGAAGCCGCTTGTTTTGCTCTGCATTTACAAAAACCTGTGTTAACACACAAGCCCCAGTTTCTCAGGTTCACCATTAAGGACTAGTGGATGAGTGACTATAGGGACTACACAATACATGGAAAGAAAGAGAGAAGTGATTGGATGGTAGAGTGATGAGTCTATCGCCTACAGTACAACCAAAAAAGCAGTGAATGGCTTCCACAGACAACATCAGCTTAAGTGGACAAATGGGAAATACACTTGGGCTAAATATCAATTCTGCCCACTGACACCAGAATCAAAATAAAAATGGGCTACATCTTACAAACTCTGCTTGTTGGTGGAATTAATCACTCAGAGATCCCACCTTTGCTCCTACCAGGTCCCACATTGCCAAAGCAATGTATCAAATGTCTCAACAGGATCCCATTATCTCCCCTTCCCCAGTGAGAGGAAGCACCATGCAGGCCTCAGTAGTGTTCCTTCTTCACAGGAGGGAGTCCCCATGCCTAGCAAATCAGGCAGCTCTGTGCATGGAAACACCACTGCCAAAGGAGTTGAACAAGTGGAGAGCGTTTAATGAAGCACACAAGTCCTGACAGGAGGGGGACATTGTCAACAGCCATGTGGATGCCAGGGTGAAAAGAGCAGCTTGAAAGCACCTGAGGTACACCCTACCATGTGACAATTCACATTCTGCTCTTCAGAGACTGTAATGGAAATCATCACACCCAAGAAAAAGAAAGCCAAACTCTACTGAGTAAGTTAAAGGGTTAGGCTACAACTTTAGTGCACCAGCATAAGACATATATAACAAATTTCAGAAGGGGGAAGGAGAATCCATATAGCCCCTCCAATACTCCAGGTCTCATCAGCTGGTGGTACAATGCCAGGTCTTTCTACTGCATGCAAATTCTAACAGGAACCATTCAATTACACTATAGCAGGCATGTCCAAAGTCAGGCCCAGGGGGGGGCAAATGTGGCCCATTTTCAAATTCTGAGCAGCCCACGGCTTCTTCTCCCCGCAGGCTCAGCCTGTCATGCATCCCCACCAGCTGGCCCCTTCCCATACCAGACTGAGGCGTCAGCTTGCAGTTTTATGGTTTGCTTGCCCTCCCTGCCTCTGTCTACCACACCAGCCAGCAGCCCAACCTACCCACCCCCAGCTCCGTTGCTGCAGCATCCTCCCTGCCTCCTTGCATGTTATAGAGCAGTGATGGCGAACCTTTTAGAGACTAAGTGCCCAAACTGCAATTCAAAACCCACTATTTTTTTTTTGCAATGTGCCCAGACAATAATTTAACCTGTATACAGGTGGCTATGAAGGGGCCATGTTGGGTGCCCACAGAAAGGGCTCCGAGTGCCACCTTTGGCACCCGTGCCATAGGTTCGCCAACACTGTTATAGAGACTTGTCCAAAATCCGGCCCAGGGTCCATATGTGGCTGGATGGTCGGCCCCCTCACATTTTCACCTCTCCAAATCTGGCCCTCCTTTCAAAAAGTTTGGACACCCCTGCACTATAGTGTTACATGACTTCTGTGGTTGTCTAAACCTGCAACGTATCTCCCTCTAGTCTAGACTGTTTACCCAGCCCCTCACATGCTCTTCCACATGCTTTTCTTTTGGGGGGGCACACCCACCCTGTTGTGACAACTCAAGTATTCTCAGAACAAAGACATGACTACTACTTAATAAAAAAAACTACAGTAAGAAAGTGCAAACCTCCCCAGGGAAAGCGAAAAATATGCCGACGTCAAGGCACAATGGCATCAGAAGACTGTTTTTGCTATCCAATATTTAAATGACCACTGTCCACCTCGGCTGACCTGCAGCTAAGGGAGAGAGGATGACCACACTTGCTTTCCAGCCAGACAACAGCCAGGCCATGAGCCAGCGATGCTAGGTCTACCCAGCCTTTAACTCTTCCAAAGATGCAACATGCACATCTCACAAAAGTCTCCAAGAGATCTCACTACTCAAAGCCTCATGATGACTTAGAATACCTGTCATCCTGAGACTTCATGTCAAAGGCTTAGCATGAAGCCACAGAATAGCAGTGCTGCCTACTGCTTTTCAAACTCTCCCCCTCTACAAGACATATTTGGAAAGGACATCTGTCCTGCAGCTTTGGAAAGAGGAATATAAGCTAGAACCCTAAGTATCCTAAGCATAAGGCTCCCTTTTTATACCACACCATACCATGTGCTGGGAGGCTAATTCTCATGATCTTGTCCAAACTTCGGCCCTCTTGATGTTTTGGACCACAACTCCCAGAATTCTAAGCTTAGATTGGCAATGACAAAGGACTGTGGGAGTTGTGGTCCAAAACATCCGGAGAGACGAAATTTGGACATGCCTGATTAATCCTTTCCTTACTATGTAGTGGCTTCCAATTACAGTCAGTTGGGTAGGGGAGTAGTAATTTCATTTTTCTATCAAGAAAGTAGTTCCATTTTGGGAAGAGAAAATATTACTGCTACCATTATGCTCTGAAAATGGATACACTCCTGTGAAGTGGAAGACTAGGATGCCATAACACAACTCAGCAGGAATCTTAGTCCTACAGAATTTAATTTGTGCTGAGGACTGCATCAGGACCAAGAGCATGATTCCCATACAGAGCAGAACTGCAACACCTGTCAAATTTTAGAAAGCAAGAATGATTATATGATTGCTGCGGAAGTGAGGACCTTGTTTTGGGATGGCTCGATGGCTGGAAGTGGGGGTCAGAAACCACCCCATGCAAAAGAGGGCTCTGCAGCATCCAAGACACATTCTTATTGCTGTTACTCAGTGCTGTGTTTATCTACAATCACAGAACTTCCTCTCTATTCAGCAAAACACAGATTCGTCATGGTGTGTGAAGTATGTCCTTAATGGTGTTACAATGGAAATTTTCCTATTCAGTAGCTACGAAAAAGGGACCTGTTCTGGATAAGACTAAAGGCTTATCTGGTTCAAGATCCTTTTTATAACAATCTCCATCCAAATGCCTATATAGGACCCCAAATCAAGACACCAGTAACTGGTGTTCTAAGGCATGCTGCCTGTAATCCTGGGGAAAGACATGGCTGTCACGACTAGTTGTCCCTGTTAGTCTTACACCGGATGAATTTGCCTAAACCCCCTTTAAAACCATGCAAAACATTTTAAAACATGCAAAACAATGGCCATGATTATCACTGCTTGTAAAAATGTAGTACTGTATCAATTCCCTGTCTAGCACGCTTATGATGTAAAAACATTCCTCCTGCATTTCACACTTGACTGCTCTTAATATCTCTTCCTTTCACAAATACAAATGCATAAGTGGAGGTTAGGGTATTAAAATATTGATATCTTCTGGTTTAGTCTACACCAAGGTTTGTTTTATTTCATTATTAATGAGCTGTTCTGGGTCCATCCGTGATGCACAAGATAGATGAGAAGGGATTCCAAAGTATTTCCATGCTTTAGAAAGAATCATCATCCTGTGCCGTGAAGTCAATTCTGACATGTTGATTTTTTCTAGGGTTTTCTAAGTAGAAAAAACACAGGAAGGGTTTACCATTCTCTTCTTCAGGGGTTGCCCTGAGGTTATGCAGGTTGCCCAAGGCTACACAAGCTGGTTGTTCCCTCCAAAGGCCCAATGGAGAATCTAACTCCCAAACCAGATACAGTATATAAACCACTGAGTTATCCAGATAGATATGCTATAGAAGGACACTATAAAAACCAGACAAGCCCTAATACAGTACAGACATTAGGGAGATCTGGAACAGGTTTGAGAGGAACAAATATGCAATTACACATGGTAGAAAGTGGTCAATATCTCTAGTAATCAATGAGTCAATCAGGGTGTTATTATTTGAATTAGTGAAAATACTCTTATTTGTTGGGAATTTCTAGTGAAACGTTTGGGAATCATCCATGTAAAAGGCACAATCCTGCTGTCGTATGATCCATCTGCAACAATATTTTCTTACAACAATTGTAGGCATTTGCTAAAATCACAGCTAATCCAAAGTATCTTCTGCTGCCCAGATCAACTTCTTTACTTTTGAAAGGCCATGGTCATCTCCTTTGACCCATTTGGGGGCCCAATATCTTAACCTTTATTCAAGGCTGACTATTCTTACCTGCAAAGATCCCTATTGACACCCCCCCCAGTACAGCAAGCCACCGGTTAATAAATATTGTATGTGGTAAACATCAATATACAGTACAGTATAAGAACTTCATTACTGTGATTTTTTAAAACTATGCTTCTGCATAATTCATAACATTAGATATAGATTTATTTTCCCTCAGAGGCACATCACCCTAATTAGCTATGATCTATGTTATTGTGATACACAGAGATCATATTGTTTACTTGGTCTAGCATCAGTAGGAACCTTCCTTCACTCTTCAAGGTCTTGCAGCCTGAGTTCTTAAAGCACTCTCTCCCAAGTACAGTACTTTAAAACCAAAGGAAAAAAAATATTAGGGAATGTTGTTATTAACGGGCTAGGAGTTTCAATGCACTATCCACACAGGGGCTTTAGTGTGAAGAAGAGGGTTCACTCTGCCACTGCAGCCTTAGGCACTTCTTCTTGCCTGGCCAAGATCACCATTGCCCCTTAATGATATCAACCAGGGGCCCCACCCATGGAACAACTGTAGCACAACACCAAGCATTATGGGTTTGACATGAAATCTGCACTGCATGGATGGAAGAACTGGCAGTCTTTCAATTGACTTATCTGACAGGCATTGAAGGCTTTCGGTTGAGACTAACACTTTCAATGTGGCCTGAAAACATATTGATGCAAGAACCGAGTAGATGCATTCAGATTATTTGGCCCTCACAAGAATCTGGACAGCCATACTCTGTACCAGCTGTTGGAGCCAGATTTTCTGAAAAGACCACCTCACATAAACTACACTGACGTAGCTGAGCATGGAATTATGTGTAATGGAGGTAGCTGCAGCCAGAATCGGCTGTTCCCAGCAGAACTGCAGCTGGCGTACAAGCGGGTACTCCTAGGAAGCCCGAACAAACGGCAGTGAATCCAGGGCACACCCGAGTTGCAAACCAATCCAGCACTGTTTGTGCACCACTCTCTCGGTTTGCTGTCTCCTCAGCCCTGAGAACGTTCACCTTTCCATCACTTTGGCTCAGTGCGGACTCCCACCATCCATGGCAAAATGGAATCCAAACACATTCAACAGTTCCAGAGCCTCTTCTGACATTTTGTTAGGAAAACTGTGGTATAGCTATGTGCTATTGGTGACAGAGAAACCTCAATCTCCAGAAAACTTTCCCAGGCAACCCAATAGGGACAGGATAGAAACCTATTTCAGAAATAAGGTGGCACCCGATAAATCGCAGATGACAACCCCTGGCCATTGGACCACACTTGTCTCTTTCAGTGCAGCCCACTGCAGCTGCTGAAGTTTCTGCCACCATCCTTCCCTTGCTCTGTCACCTCAGTGATTTAATATAGCAAGCCTAGCAAACACCCTGGGAGACAACATGTTCCCCCTTTTATCCCCACTTTATCTTATTCTTATGGTCCCCTCCCCCACAAGCCACTCCCCAAAAGACATGAATGGTTTGCTTTTGCATGATCAGGCGTTGATACAAGGACACATTTTAAACTCTCTGCTCCTCTCTGGGCAGTCATTCTTGCCAAACCAGCAGATACAAAAGCCTTCTTTGGTGTTTGCGGGCTGAGCTCTTTGCCTCATCCTCTGAATGTGCTTAACAATTGGCCTCTTCCTTTGCTGCTAAACTACACCAAACCCAAGTTGTGCCTTTAACAAAGCAGAGGCTGGACAGCATCTTCGCAGAGCACTATTCCGTGAAAGGCTGTAAAAATCCATCATTGACTGATGCCATCTGCCCATATTAGGGTTGGTTTGTTTTTTGAACTGTCTACCTTTAGGCTACCTCACTGGCCCACTTGCCTAGAAACTCCTGTATATTTCTCACAGAACACTTACACTCTGCAGACATTGCTGGAACATGAAACCCAGAGGGATATTTTAGATGACTAAGCCACCCTGTTGCCTTATTTGTGTGATCTAGAGCACAGCCAACCCAACACACACACATCTATACAGAGAAAGCAGCTGCTGCATGTGTGAATGTAATGTGCAAGCAACCTGTCCTCTGAATCAGCCCTATTGGTCAGCCAAATATATGAGAATGCAGGTGTGGAAGGATGATAGTGGCAGTTGTTCTCCCCACCACTACCATTCACCCACCCCACCCCACCCCAAAGCAATGAGCCAGTATGTCCTTAGCAGCAATGCTTCCTTGTTGCTGGCTCCCGGTTACCTAATCACCTTCTCCCAACACATCACAGGCAACACTACTGGGAGAGGCCCATGGCTAGCTAAACAGAAAGACGGCCAGCCATGGCCACAGACTCCAGAAACCCTAACAGAAGATGGCACTGCAGTGTTTGCCCAGTTGGCTAGCAGCTAGCCACCCAGTGTCCTTCTGGGCAAATGCCAATCAGTTGTTATATCTCATGGCCTGAACGGCACCTCCACCACAAGCCAAACTGCTGTCCCATCACTAGTATCTTTAGGCTACCCACTTACCAAATAAGTTCAGTCACTTTCTCTGGGAAATAAAAACGCTCCCCCAACCTCACAAAGCAGGCAACATTATCCACGGATCACCATAAGGTAGAATTGACTCACCAGCATGTCATTATTATTACTACAAAATATTGCTTCACACAGTTATTAAAATTGGTATTTGCATGCATTCTATTTTTCAGGTTGAGGGAGAGTGGAAGTTCCAAGGTCACCTAAGGAATTTCATGGCTTTCAGGAGGACTTCAACGTGGATTCCCCAATCAAGCACTTGAACTCCCACACTACATTGGTTCTATACCACTTCTGCCACGAAGCTGTGGCCCTCATTTGGGCCAATACAAGAAATAAGAGATATTTTAAAATGAATAGAGTTACCAAAAGGAAAGTATCTCCTAGCTGCTTTTACTTGTGGACTACAGTGCTTATATCAGCTCCAAGACTCAAGGTTCTTCCACATCAGAAATGGCAGGTTTCTGCATTAGTACTGCTTGAAAAAAAATTGCAGTAAAGGCACTACACTATCTGTCTTTTACACAGAAACTGTAACAGACCTCCAAATCAAAATACTGCAGATTCATGCAAATTGAATGTAAAAGGCCGCTGTACTCAGGGGACTGCTTTGATGAGGTATGGGCTCCTGAGGGCTTTTTTTTAACCGAGACATTTGGAATTTTGAGATTTCAGTTTTGGCTCTTGCTTTAAATATGAGAGTAATAAGTGTGTGTTTTTAAGAAGAAAAATTATGTCCCAGAGCAAAGACAAACATAAATGCCACATTACCATTACTACTACCAGAGCAGAACTGTGCTAAGCTAATATATTAAAATATATTAATATGCATTAAAACCTTCCCAACTACAGAGAGACCCAGTGAGATGCAGCACTGCCTCTGAGCATGAACATGAGCTGTCTTCTGACAAATGTGAAAATAATGGACCAGATCAGGAGTACAGTAGGGCCCCGGTATCCGCTGGAGATTGGTTCAAGGCCTTCCCGTGGATAATGAAAACCGTGGATAAGAGAGAACACCTGCCCACCCAACCCCAAACTGCTGTTTTCTGACAGTAGCTTACTTTATGACTACTGTTTTGAGACAGTAATTTGCTTTATGGCTGCTGTTTGTGGCAGTAGCTTGCTTTACAGATGGTATTTGTAACAATAGCTTGCTTTACAGCTGCTGTTTGTGACAATAGCTTGCTTTGTGGCTGCTGAATTATTTAATTTTTTTCCTCTGCTAACCGTGGATAACTGAATCAGTGGATAATGAATCAGTGGATACAGGGGTCCTACTGTATATGTGATTTCACAGAGACTACTGGCCTGGGCAGAACAAAAGGCCACTAGTCATCCCTGGGGTATAGCAACCCTTCCCCACAGGTCCCTTATGTTCCATCCAGCATTCACAGGGTTAGAAACTTGAACTGGGAAGATAGAAACAGAAGAGACTATGGTGTTGGTGTTGAAGGAGAAAGTGAGTGACAGCTCAACACTGCAGTAAAGTCAAACATCTCTCCTGGACATCCTGTCCACTGAGACAATAGGGTACAGATTGAGGTCACCACACAGTATGTATATCCCTTTGCAGCTGCTCTACTAGCCACTTCATCTAAATGTCACGTGCAATGAGAGACTTATGCCACCGTTGCAACCAATGCCCTAGATAGAATTTCTTTTTGTCCCTCTCTTATCTAGCTCAGTTAGTTTACTAAGCAGTTTATTGCTTAGCATACATGTGGCTATGGCGAAATGCCTGCATTCTTCCTGTGTGCATTTTGATCGGCTAAATCAGAATAAGTGTGCTAGGGTCTGCCTTGCCTCTTTTTGGTGGTACAAATCCCACTACCTGCTGGCCTCTGAGTAACTACTAGAAGGGTGCCAACAGACTGACATACCGTATTTTTCGCTGTATAAGACGTACCTGACCATAAGACACACCTAGTTGAAAAAACAAGAAAAAATATTTAGCCTAAGGTTTCATGGCGGGGAGGGGGATCCTGGCTGCAAAAAGGGAGGCCAGAGGCTCCGTGGAGGAGACCTTGCAAACAAGGTGATTTTTGACCGGGGAACACTTACTGCAGAAGGTAAGGCTTGCAAATGAGGTGCAAATTTTACCTATAAAAAGCATGTTGTGAGATTTAATATAAATAGAAATACCAAACATATAAGCAAGAAAGACCCACCAACCCGCAAATAATTCCTCCAAAATTCACAGAGGATACGATATTTGAATAGATATATGCACACACAGTGCCTGAAATCCTGTTGGTATAGCTACACCTGCAGAAGGCTGGTGATGTCGCTAACAGGGACAATTTTTCAATAACCATACCCTTCCTCCTCTCTTCCTGTGGCTCCTAAAGCTTCCTGATGATGAAAGGGATTACATTGGAGTTGCAGGAGCTCCAAGACATCAGCCTTCTATAGACACAGTTACACCAAGAAGATTTCAGACAATTTGGAAGAAGGAGAAAGCTGGTAACTCTGTACCTTGTGATGATTTTGCAAATATTTCCTTTTCTATGACAAAGACCATTGGTCCATATACCTAGTGCTTATGTAGGTTAGGGAAACCTTGACAAATCTCAGATCCTCTACTGCAAACATGAATAATTTGCATACCTATGATTAATGTAATTAACTATTCTCAAACCACATTTAAGCTACTGCACATTGTCAATCTTCTACCTGTGTTTTGCCTTTACCAATATCCCACCCATCTGCACTGCAGTCCTGTATCTGCATGTGATCAGAGCAGGTGCACAAACGGACAGAGACGCAAATTCAGCACAATGCCTCTTGCCTCTGTTTGGGGGTGTGTGTCTTTTTCTATATTAATACTAAAGCATAAAATCTGAAAGAGTATGGGAAGTCCTCTGCGAGATGCCCCTCAAGCATCACTGCAAGGCAGAGCCTACATCCTCGGTTAAGGAAATGAATTGCTCAGTCAGAGGATGACACGCTGCCAAAATTACTCACTGAAAATCCTTCATGAGTCAAGCAAGGTACTACACAAATCATCATTCATTAGAAAGACAGCTATTATGCCATGCATTGATCTTGGAAGAGCTGGATCAGATAGGTCAGCTGTCACTCAGCAAAGGTGCAAGGTTCTTGGCTTCAGGGCTGCCAGAATGAGGGCAAACTAAAAAGGTTTAGACCTCTTAAAATCCTGCACAGTAATTCACACTCTTTCCTTTGTGAATATTACACTTAAAATAGACTGGATTTTCTATTTCAGTGTACTGTGCTTGCAATGACTGGGTGTAGGATTGCAGACAATACATAAAGGGTGTCCCTGGGCCACAGAAAGAGTACTTGTCATTCCTTCCAGAGACATGAGACATAAAGAGGCAGGGAATATTATTTCCAACTTCTTAAGAACCTCGGTGTCTCTTGTTTTCAAACAAAATCCTCCAGTTTCATTTCTGCAAAAACTGTGAATAGGAATTGGCACCACGTGCCAAAGGCTGGAAACCCAGTACATTATTTTGAGATACTGTATGCTTCTAGTTTTAGAGGACTTTTGAGAACAGCAGTCAAACTTGTGGGGAGTCAAAATTAATTATATAAATCAGTGCAAATACATGCACAAATTCACCCAGAATTTAAGTTCCCTAAGTGTACATATCTCCATATCCAATGACTGCAACATGGAATTAAACAGGAAACAGAATCCCTTCCACGAATGAATGACACACACAAACACAGTAACAGCTTATCTTGCATTAGATCTAATGCTAAACAGGCATTATCTAGTCTCCATAAACTGAATCACCTTCCATCACTGGTCAAGAACATATTGTATCCCATTTCCAAAGGAGACCTATCGATCAGTTTTCTTCTCCCTCTTTTAGAAAACCCACATCTGAACAAGTTCTAATTAAATTCATCCATTTGTCAAAAACACACATCCTCAGAAAGTCTTCCCGGATTGCTACAAGGGTGGGAGAAAAAGCAGAAGCGGGATTTGGAGGGGGGGAAATACTCCCATGGTTTCATAACCAGAGGCTCCTATTCAATTAGCTAAATAATGGGAGTGTAAATAAAACAATCCAGTCAATAATGCAAACTCATCAGGCTGCATTTGTAGTGCATGCCAAGTGAGTGATAAGAGGACATAAATTAATCAGATGTGACAGGATGGTGCTACTACCCCACCCTGTGGAACCTCCCCCCAGCAGTGTACTGTTCTAGAATGCCACTCAGCACCCAAAGTTGTAACAACACAGCCAAAAAAAACCCTGGGATTTGATCTGTGTTTAAAAACGTGCTGAGTTTCACATTAACACAATGAATTCCAAAGTGCTTATTTATTTTCCTCCACAAGTTAACATAAATGGCTACCAGAGGGCTATTTATTTTAACATACTGTTTTCTTAACTGACTAAAGCTCATGTGAATGTTACAGCCAGGTTTAAAAGAGGGCATTTCAACTACTCAATAGGAACACAGGTACAAAAATTAAAATGCACCTATTGTGGGTGTTTTGTGAACTGCAAACAGGCTTGTGCGGACTGAAACATTGTAAGTTTAACTACTGCAGACAACTGGTTACCAAAGCCATTCTAAGGGGGGAAACTATGATGTCGTTTTTTTGGTTTCATGTATCTGAGCACCTTTTCTGTGTTTTTGTTTTGTTTCATTTTTTTAAAAAGTTGGGAACCACTGACCTAGAGGAAGAACCTGAATGCCCTCCAGAGTGAGAATACATAATAAAGGAAAACCGCAGAACAAGGGTACCAAAGGGGAGGAAGAAAAACCTCTAAATCCTCATCCCCTCCCACATCCATATTATTGAGACAATTGATGCCAGAGTTAGGGCCTTCAACTGCAGCTCGGAACTGGGCCTGCGAGGGGCCAGTGCCAACCAACACCAATACTGGAGGAGGAAATTCAGCAGAAACAGCTTCAGGTACTGACTCCAGGTTCAGAATGAATCCAGAACCTGAGTATCGGCCCTTAGTGGGCCTCAAAATTCAGACCCCTATGGCAGTCTAGCTTGAACCGGACTTTTTTCTTTTGCCCTGGTGCTGTCAACCCGGGATGGAAGGAATAAACCAGAGTTAGTACAGTGAACTAACGCTGGATAAGCTGGCTGGACAAAACACATCCTGTTGTACTTCTCTTCACAGGCGGAATAAACCCTAAATGTTTTCTTGACCACCACCAATTCTTAAGTCTATGGATGAAAGAATGGAGGAGAGACTACGTGTCGACCAGGTCTACACTGGCATTGCTCACAGTTCCATATTAAAGAAGAGGTTTTAAGGATCTGACTGGCAAAACACCACCATGTAACACCTCATGGTCCAACTAGATATTAAGGGAAATGAGTATCCCCTGAAGCCAGTCCATTCTATTTCTCACAAAGTGACCTCCCTCAAGATAAGAGTGTGAACAATAAGAATTGTGAATTATGTCACTCTTTAGCTTCCAGTCACTCAAGAAAGGTCATTGGAATGCAAGATACAGAAGTGAGAGAAAGTATAGCAGTATGACAAAGCATCTTTAGCTTCTGCTAAATTACAAGTTGTTTCTACTATAGCTAGTAAAGTATATAAACTCAAAGAATTTGCAAGGACTGCTTCATAAACTAGCATTAAGGACAGGAACCTGTGATTTGAGCAGTTGGGACTTCCCCCTGCCATTTTCACCTCCCTGCTCTGATTGTTTCTTAAAGAACTCTGTATTGTTTTATGTATTATGAATTAATAAGAATATGCATTAATTAGCATTTGTTTTGCTTTTTCATGGGAGAATTAATGCATGATCTGTTCGGCTGGAATCACTCTCTCTCATATGTAATTGTCTATATTGAATACTAAGCACACTTACAAAGAAGTCAGCTCTACTATACTGAATAAGATTTATTTTAAAGTAAAGTGCAGGCTGTTAGTATAATAGTGATACAGAATTACAATAAAAGAAAGTGATTTATTTTACACACAAACACCTGCAGAAGGATTGATTGGATAAATGTTCCATGTATCTGTGTCCTTCCCTACATAACATCTCATTTTCTTTATAAGAGTCCTTGACAATTACAATTTCATTCTAAAAAAAAATCACCAAATAATCTAGACAATATCTAGTAAGAACAAAGGATTCACATAACTACACAAAGTCACAAAGGTCATATAAGCCCTCTGGTCCCCCAAGGAGGGTCAACACAAGCATCTGCTCTAGAGGAGTTGAGCTCCAGGCGCTGCATGTCACAGTGGTCTACTGCAAGCATGCTACATGCACTGAAGCCAAACCAGTCCTAAAAACCTGGTGACCTTTAAGAAAGATCAGCATTTGTATATATTTCCCAGCTTTCTAAAATCAAATGACTAACAAGACATTCACCAAGACCTGTCTCTACAATTATCTGGTTCCAACAAAATCATTTCTAGTGCATTAACAGAGTCCTCAAAATGTCCCTTCTCCACCAAAAGCTATCAGCCCCAGGAACAAATCTTCCATTAGCACCAACTAAAAATTCAGCAGAGGGGAAAACAAAAAGACCTAATTTTTCCAGAGAAATGAAGGTGATGAAAGTTTATGTTCTGATCTCAGCTACGGCAATTCGACTACAATGAGAAAAACTGATCCACGGAGATGGAATGCCATAAAACCCATTGTTCGTCAGTATAATTATTCAGTTTCGGATGTGGACTACCGCTAGTAAGTTCATAGTTCTGCAACCATAGGAAAGGAGAAGCATCTCTAAAGGGTGGAAAGCACATATTACTGGTTTTCCTAATTACACCCATTTCTTCTTCTACCAGGCAAAAGGAAATGGACCAAATCTGATTGCAAAGGATTCCTATGCTAGTCAATTTCATTCCTTTAAAAAGCAGCAGCTTTTACTGGCTACATTTAAAAAGAAGTCACATATTGTATTTCGTTCAGGTCCTGGACACTTAACTATATTTCATTCAGTCACTATTCTATGAGTACCTCAGACTGAAATATGCACATGCCTACTGTAGTGATGTTCTGGGGGACTTTCTCTAGCTTTCCTGGGGTACAACCACAAGAATGAAAGATTACCTTCTCCACAGCCTGAGTGGTACATGGAATTGTGAGACCCACACTCCCAGCTATAGAAGATGCTGAGATATTGGTATGCCAAAAATTTTAAAAGTCACATTTATTTGATGGATGTGTTTTAGCTGGAATTAACAACAGGATTTTACCCTTCAGGAGGGTCAAACCAAGGATTTGTATCTGACAGATAGGCAGCTTTGGTGCAGTGGATTTCCACTTGAACAAAAGTGACACTGTGTTTACTGATCCTCCCCAAACACTACAGCCCAATGCATAAAAAAGATGACCTGAAGGAGTGGTAAAATCCAACAGAGCAGTATCGAACGTTGTGTAGAAGACTGCAGTAGATGGAGGTGGTCAATGGAAGCTGTGCACCATCAAGTATTTGTGCATTTCTACCTTCCATATCTGTCAGAAGCCTTCCGTCTCTCAGAAGCCTTGACCTAGTTGCTATGAAGGGATCCTGAGAGGCTTGAGGGGAGGGAAAAATAATGTCTTGATACAATCACTATCTTCCAAAATGAAAATGAAAGGAAGAAATCTTCCTCTCAGAGGAAGAAATCTTGCATACAATCTAAGAACGAGGAATGTCTTTTTGGTTAATTTTTCGATCCTATACATTTCTTCTCTATCAGGACCATTTCACACATTGCAATGCTTAACTATACATCTGAAAAAAAGAAGAAGTGTGATATAAGAAATATCTGGATGCAATAAGTGTTGTTGTGTTGTTACAGTCGGGACCGACTCTGCGTGACCCCATGTCCATGGAGTTTTCTTGGCAGGAATACTGGAGTGGTTTGCCAGTTCCTACTCCAGGTGCCTACCGCACCTGGTATTCCTTGGTGGTCACCCATCCAAGTACTAACCAGGGCTGTCCCTGCTTAGCTTCCGAGATCAGGGGAGATCGGATGTGCTTAGGCATTCAACAAGCATAAGTATACTTCCATAAGTATAGAAGTCTTCCCCAGCAAGCCATCACATTGACAAATCCACTGTCTCTAGACCCAGTATCATTAACAAGTTATACTATACTCTAATTTTACGCAAACCTATCCTCCCAATTTATGCCGGAAGTACAAATTCCACTCCAAGATTCTCATAAAGCAGTAAATAGGTAACAGAACGAACACAGTGGCATCTGGAACACAGCCCTAGAACAGCAGTTTACCAGAAGCATTATGCACTTCCCTTTCATCAAGATGCCAGTAGCCTATGGTCCCTTAGAGTGTTCCTCTGTGCATATTCCCTACATCTCCTGTATAGAAAGGGGGGTGAGTTAGCAATAATGCAGCTAATACACAGATACCATAAAGCCTTGCTAGTCTTGGATTTGCACCATGAGCAAGTGAAAAGCTGCCTTCTTCCAAGCACTTATTCCACACCATCACCACCAAAGCCGTGCTCTCTATATAACCTCTTACTCTTTAAATTTACATTTTGGCATATAGGAAAAGAAATAGCCAACATCTGTCCTAAGTAAAGGAACACAAGATGTTGTCTTCTTACACAATGGCAGACTACTGGTCTGCCTAGGTCAGTGTTAGTGGACCTATGGCACAGGTGCCAAAGGTGGCACACGGAGCCCTTTCTGTGGGCACCCGACGTTATCCCTTCAAAGCCACCTGTATTCAGGTTAAATTGCTGTGTTGGCACTTTGCGAAAAATTAGTGGGTTTTGAATTGCAGTTTGGACACTCGGTCTCTAAAAGGTTCGCCAACACTGGCCTAGGTCAATACTGAGTTCTCCGACAGGCAGCAGCCATAATGAAAGCACCTACCAGGGATTCAACCTGGGACTGTCTGCAGGAAAGCATGAACTCTACTCCTAAACTGCATATTTTGCCCTGGAAGACCAGCTGAGCTTTATGCAAGTCAAAAGCATCATGGAAATGCTAGAGGAGAACTTCATATCCTCTTAAAACCATGAGAAAATACAACTGATGTGATGTATGACTGTTATTAATATTAGTTCTATATAGCTAGCTTCTCGTACTATGCTAAGCTTCCCCCCCCAAATAATCCTGCAATGTAGTTAAGGCTCTTCAAGTCCACTTTTTATATAAAACTTGTATTTGGGTCTTAGTCACAGACTGTTCCCTATTTAATGAAACTATAAGCTTCGTAATAAAATAAAACTGCAGATTAGTTTTGCTTAAAAAAGCTCCCTCTACACAATTATAACTGAAGAGCAGGAGATCTGGCTTTAGCTGGTTATTTATAGTTTTACTTTGTAGGAGAATTCATATTTGACATTTTTCAATAATGTAATGAAATAACTTCCCCCATCCATTCAAATAGATGACCTTGCCAACACATTCTAGAGCTTCAAATCCATACATATAAAGGAAGTACCCTGAGCACAGAATATTTTATGAATCAGAATGTTGAAAGCATTTAGAAAAATGAGTCATTTCCTGTTGATTCAAACGGTGAGATGCTATTCAGCTTTCCTTCTTCTTTAAGCTCAAGCTATTATAAATAGAAAATCAGCTCTCTCATATGGGAAACAATCATTCATAAAAAAATCAGTTCAGTTTTTTTAAAATCCTACTGGTCTACCATTGCTTCCTAACATCTACCACAAATACTGAGCCACAAATATCTCAATGACAGACTGCAAAGAATTTTCCTCAAGTCTTTATGCTGTTAGGCAAGAAAAACCATGCCGATTTTAACAGATCCAAAATGAACAGTGCTTTTCACATTAATGGATATGGTGTGAATAATTATGTACTTAGACAAACACAGGCAGACACTTATAAAAAAATAATAATTCATCACCCACATAGAGTTGTTGCAGCTCTGGGTTTCCATCAATCCATCTATATTTGTCGTTAATGTTAGAAACTGCTCTTAGTAACATGACAATAGATGTATAAAATGAATTCAATGTCCCTAGACTATAAAAACAGTCTGTTGAGCACCAGATGCAGCCCAGAAAGGAGTTAATGCATTTTAAAAGGAATGCCTTGCCTCTGCAATGTGACAATCTGATATGGAGGCAGCCCTTGCTGGTTGCTTGGCAGGTTAGAGATCTAGCAGTAAAGGGGGAGGGGGTGTCAGGAAAAAGCCCCAATGATCTGAAGAATGATTTTATAGATACTGTTCTCTATTTGCTGTTTCAAGCAGAAGCAAAAAAATAAAAAATGACCAGATGGCAGAAGGAGAGGCACTGTCTGCTCACATTAACCTCTTGCAGCCCCCCTTCTCTCTCTCTCTCTCTTTTTATGCAGCCATTTGCCTTTGTGGCAAAGCCTTTTCCTGCAACCTTGTCTGTGTGGGTCAACGTCGCCAGGTTTGCCGAGAAACCTACTCCTCCCTTGCTCTCTTCCTAACAAAGCCGTTCTGCAAATCAGAAACTTCCACAAATCCACCCACTCCTAAGAGCAAAAACCCCAGCGCTGACGCTCCCACAGGACCTGTGTGATGGAATGAGGGTTGGTTTAAATGACAGCCGGTTTCTTCAAAGCCACAAGCGGTACCGAGGTGTGTTCAAACCGGCAAGAAGAGAAGGATGCAGATGTGCACAAGAGAGCAAAAGCAGCAGCTGCAGAATTAACACGATGTCTGGTTTACGGAAGGAAGCAGCTTTCTTTTTCCCTCGGATCCTATTTCAACAGTGGCACCGGTAACCAGAATTGTACTCAGTTTGAGCAGAGAGGATTCTTAGCAAGGCATGCAGGATTCCCGGCTGACAACTGAATGGGGCTCGCTATGGTTATCAAGGGATTAAGACTTTCACATATGGCTCTCTTATTTTAAATTCCTGTGCCTCTCCTCCCCCTTCCCTGCAACACGTACTGCAGTCCCAATAAAGCACTCGAGATAATAGGAACTCTCATTCCCATCTGTCTTCAGTTTCGTTCTTGTAGATTGCTTTATCTTTCAGTGTGGACCGGGCGTACTCTGCAGACACCTCCCCATTAACATCCTTCAAGCCCAAGAGGGGAACTTTCAGCCCATTCTCCACTGCCTCATTTCTGGGGGGGGGGGCATCCCTCTCCTACGCCGGGCTCCCTTGCTGTCTCGTCAAAACTCCGACTCAACTTTATTCTTTAAAAAAAAATCTTCCTTTTTAGATCGTATATCAGCTTGTGCAAAAAGAAGGGGGGGGTCAGGAAGCGCTGGGATGCGCTTTATTGATTGCTAGCAGCTCACACAAAGGACGCAAGACAGCTATTGCGGCGGCGGCACACGCTATAAGGATAAATAGGTGCATGGGGTGAGGGGGTGGGTGCAATGCACGCTGCGATCTAGCAATCTAAGGCACGGCGCTTCTTCTCCTCCCCGGGTCCATTTTGGCAAATGGGACCTCCGCGCCCCTTAAACGCCCCCCTCCCCGCCGCCTTCTCCTCCTTTTCGGCCCTTTCCTGCTCTAGCCTCCCGGTTAAGCCCGCCGCTTTTCGCGCGCCTCCTGCACAGCCCGGCACTCCTTTACCTGGCGCGCTCGGTCGGGCTGCTCCGCGACGGCCGCGCCTCGGCCGCGCACGCGCCGCTTCTGCCTGGAGCCGCTGCAGCACCGTGCGTGGCATGGCGGGGAATGAATGCGGCTTCCCCCGCTCGCTCGCTCGCCGCTCGCCCGCCCCGCCGGAGCGGTTGCGAACGAGCCTCTGGTTTAAGTCCGTCGCCACAGCAACCCCGGGCAAAAAAGAGGCACGCGCCGAGCAGCAGCGGCCGAGCGGATTGGCTAGCAGGAGCTTCTATGTAAAAGAGCCGAAGAGGCGGGGCCTAGCGGGCGGCTCCTTCCCCGGCGGCGGGGCGGGGAAAGGGGGGGGGGAGGGAGGGAAGCTTGAGTCAGGGAGGCACCTGCTGAGGGCCTGGGGTCTGGAGTGGGGTGTTATTAGTCTGAGGAGGAAGCGGGTGGGTGAACACTCACAAAAATGCTTAAAGGGAAACTTGCACAGCACCGTAGGCAGAAGTTGCTTAAAATAAACACGAGCCGTGTTACTCATCCCCCTTGACATAGATTTTCTCTGAAAATTCCCCAAACTCGGGTACACTGCTGCACACAGGAATCGCTGGCTGGACAGACAGAGGCTGCTTTTGGGGTGGGAGGTGTAGCGCAGTTGGGTGGAGATCAGGTGAAAGGCAGAGCCAGGGACAAAAATATATACTGTATTTAAAAGAAAACTACAGCCATACACGTGAGCAAGCATTCACACATGCATAGAGTGAAAGAGACGCTCCAGCTCTAGTAAGGAAGAAAGTGGGAGCAGACTGGCTGGGGGGCAGCACGCATTTGGAGCCCGTGCCAGAGACAAATATCACATGAATGTGCTCAAAAATACCACAGGTCACATCAACAAGCTTGCTCTGAGTCACAGCTGAACTCCAGAACTGGTTTTCAGCTTCAGCTTTCAGACCTGCAACATGTGAAGAAGTAACAGGAATTGATGCCATCAGAGGTTGTGGAGTATTTCTCTCTCTTCTTCACCACTTAGTTGTGGTTTGAAAAGGCTGTTAACCAAAATAGCTAATCTTGCAAAAAAATTCCTGACATAAATAATATTATCAGTGTTCAAATATATGATTTGCTTTAAATTCTAACACGTTTATTTCAAGCATTACATTCTGACTTTTGCATTTTTGATGTATTCTCAAAGATGAAGGAATTATCTGCATGCTTTTGAAGACAGCTCGTTGATATGAAGAGAGGTGGGGTGACCAACCTGGTTGGAAAGTAAGAGGGGACCAAAAGGGTGGCCCATTAGTAAGTTGTTTTTGTTCTGCCACCAGTGAAGTTGTTCTGAGAGTTCATCTGTGACCCTGTGAAGTTTGGAGGAAGGGTTTCGAAGGGGGTCAAAGAGTGCCAGATACCAAGATTGAAGAGAGCGCATCTTCAGTCTGGCATGGGGTAGGACCGAGGTGGTAGATGCCATTCAGTCCATCAGTTGCTGGGTGATATGAGCCGTGACGGAAGCCTTTGGCTTGAATAGGCTAATAAGCGAGGCAATGTCTGTGAGATGGTTGATGGATGGAAAAGGTCTCTCCACAGTAGAGTCGAGAATCAGCCCTATATAGGACACCACTTTTCAGCATTGATCTGCAGTCTGAGAATGTCCAAAGTGTGAAGGACATGATGTATATCCTTTTCGGCTTGTTCTTTTGTTTCCGAAGCCACCAACCAACCATCCAAGTACGGGAAGTTCACAATCCCTTGAGTTCGTAGGTGCATGGTGATCGGTGCCATGCATTTTGTAAAGATGTGTGGAGCCATTGCCAAACCAAATGGCAGGGCAGAATACTCATACGTGTTGTCTCCCACTGCAAAGCGAAGGAACATTAGATGAGACGGATGGATGGAAATGTGAAAATAAGTTTCCTTTAAATCTGTCACTCCAAACCAGTCTCCCTTGCACAGGAGGTGGATCACCTTTTCCAAAGTAACCATTCTGATTTTTGTGGTAATGCTGTATTTGTTGATGACTCAAAGATCCAGGATGGGATGGAGGCCTCCGGCCTTCTTCAGAACAGTGAACTATCTTCAAAAGTGACCGTTCCGGATAAGTGCAAGTGGGACTGGCTGGATTGCTCATTTTTGTAGGAGGGACACCACCTCCTGAAGAAGACATGGCGGTGGCATGGTTGGAACAAAATTGCCGACAGGAGGCAGGAACTGAAATTCCAGGAGGTAGCCTTCTGACAAGATGGAAGTACCCAACGATTGGTGGTGATGGAGCACTAGGTGTTTAAGAAAGGCACTAGTCTGAAATCTGGATAGGAGTCAGAAGTCCTGCCTCTGTCACCTGTCTCTATGCTTGGAAGACTGAGGAGGAGCGGACGTGGACAATTCCCCTCTAGAGGTGGCATATGAGGGAAAAGAGGAAGATTGAGAGGGTCGATCTCTGGATTGTGGTCGCTGTAGGTTGGTTGATAACTTGGCTGATAGGTAGGTTGCTTCCATTCATAAAGAAGGGCCATTGTTGACGCTGAGGGATTAGATTGGCATGCTTGCGATGGTCTGTTTTTTTCTGGTAATCTTCCATAAGGTCGTTCATTGTAGGATGAAACAAGCTTTCTCCCTCAAAAGGCATCTGTTCTATTTGGGTTTTATTCTCATCGGACTGACCGATAGATCTGAGCCACGAATGTCTGCGTAAAGCAATGGCTGAGCCAAGAATTTTAGTAGTGCAGCCTGAAGTATGTCTGGCGGAGTGCATTTGTTGTGCAGCCAGGGCCATAGCTTCTTCAAATATAGCAGAAGCATCAGAGGAGCTCAAGGAAGGGTTGAAGGTGAGATAGCAGCTCTCTCTGATGCGCAGTTAGATATTTTGAACACCAACAGAATCTAGCTTCCTGCCTTCTTTGGATGGAGGAATGGGTACTTGCTTAGAGATTGAACCTGAGAGGCTACAACAACCACAGAATTTGGATGTGGATGTTTGACTAGAAATGGAGCCTTATCATCAAAGACTTTATAAAGAGATTCAGTCATCCGAGAGACGGACTGTGAGGAGATATTCTTAAAGGATTCTTCTGCCATGGAGAGAAAGGATGGAATAACTCCAAGATGCACTGATGCAAAATCTTCAGAGGAGATATTTCCATATAGAAGGTCAGTATGGCAAAGCTTTGGATGGTGTACAGGAAGATCAACCAATTTCATACATAGGATGAAATTTGAGTAATTTCTCATAGATTCTGACGAAGATGGAGAAGTATGCTCCTCAATGTCAGAGTCAGGAGCAGTAACAAGTTGAGGACCATCCCCAGTCTCTTCTTCAAATGGTGGAGAGGAGTCTTCCGAATCCAAGGGAAGTGATGAAGTCGACAATTGCTCTTGCTTGAGAGAGGTTGAATCCAATACAGTGTGGAATACCCACTGTGTACCGTTGAAATGGAGCGAGAAGGTTGGAAGGTGAGGCCTTGGGATGAAGACTGAAGTCAGATCCGAGCAAGAGGCTTGGGTAGTAGGCATGGTAAAAGTTGGAGCTGTCATCGAAACCGAGGTTGAAATCGAGGCACGTGTGGTATGTTTCGATACTGACAGCAGATGGGTCTTCGGGATGGAAGGTTGGCTCGACTTTAAAACCGGAATAGATAGTTGCGTTGATGATATGGAAGCTTGTTTGGTCTTCAACACTGAAGATATAAGAGGAGATCTGGATGTCTCTGATTCCAAGCGAAGGTGTTTAGTATGATGCTTTTGCTCCCCATGTCACTTCTTTGCCTTCCGGGTAACTGGCTCCGGATTGGGCAGAGGAGAGTGCAGTGATTGAGACTGCTGATTTAAAGGATCCAAGGAGGTCCTCGGAACAGACAACTCGAGATGGAATGATGGGGTTGGGATCGACAGTTCTTCTTGACCTGAAAGCATTACTTGTGGCACCTGGACACAAAGGTCTTTTAGCACAGACAAATCCGGAGGGGATTCTGCGTCTGAAGAAACAGGCAAGTTCAAAGCCGATCTTGGGGAGTCAGAAGGAAGCAATGGAGCGTATGTTGGGTGCTTGATACCGGAAGGTGTCGAACCCATAGGACGGTCGGTATCAACACTAGTTATATCAGAAATCAGTGGTTTCTTGGTAGTCACCCCTCAGCTTTGGAATCAGCTATCTATGAAAATCCATCTGGCTCCTACATTGCAAAAAATTAAACACCAACAATAGACCTGGCTATACAGACTGGCCTTCCCTGAGTATATTGTTAATAAAGATGCTTAACCGTGGCCCATCTAATCCACTTCTGGTCTATTTTGCTCTATTTTGATTTTTTTCATTTATTTTTATTTGGTTTGTTATTAATGATTATATTTTTGAGTTTCGTATTGGATTCATTCCTTATATTTTGAGTGTTATAATATTGTATTTCCTTTTATTCTTGATGTTTTGATAATTTGTATTCTTGTTTCTTGTTCACAACCCAGAGTGACCCCTGGGCCAGATGGATAATATTTAAATCAAATAAATAAATTAAAATAAATACGTCTAGAGAATGTAGCATCTAGTTCTTGACAAATAAATTTAAGAAGGATGCCAAAAAACTGGAACATGTTCAACAGTAATGATTGGTTGGTGGATTAGAAATCAGGACAAATAAGGAAAGACTGAATGAATTGGGCATATTTAGTCTTGAGAAAAGAAGACTGAGGAAGATATGATAGGATTCAGTCCATTAAATAAATACCACTCTTCAAATATCTGAAAAATTGCCATACAGAAGAGCTGCAGGATCTGTTCTCGATCAATCCAAAGTGCAGGGCATGTAATAAGGGGCTCAAGTTACAGGAGGAAAAACTTCATAACTGTTAGAGTAGTAGGACAATGGAATTAGTTATCCTTGGAGGTGGTGAGAGCTTCAACACTGGAGACATTCAAGAAAAAAAGAGAGAGAACTATGTGCCAGATGTACATTGACATGGAATCCTGCATTGAGAAGGGTATGGGACTCAATTCCATTATTCCATGATTGTATGATTCTGTATTATTTCCATTCTCCAGATGAGCATTAAAACATGAAAGTAGCATTATAAATACCTTTTCAAAGACGTATCTGCTTCAGCTTATTTTCATTGCAAAAACAGTTGTCACAACATCTAATCCATTTTCCCTGTAATTTAATACAGTATTCATAAATACTCATAATTCTGCTGGTTTCCTAGAAAGAAGCAACAGTTGCTCAATAAGTGCTGTGTTCTCGCTGGTGTGATAGTTACAAAATAGTATTTTACAGCTGGAACCTACTCCCACTAAGGGCAGCCACTTTCAATAGTTTTAGAAGAAGTAGCTGTGTTAGTCTCTGTTAACATATCAGGCAAAATAAAAAAACTAAAAAATAAAGAAAGAAAGAAAGAAAAAAAGCCTTAGAGACTGTCTGCTATATTTTAATGTGAGCTTCTGGGGACACGAAGTGAACTTGCCCAAGGAAGCTCAAATTAAAATATAGCAATGTTTTTGTCCTTTGTCTTTTTTATTTTGGTTTTCCCCAAGATACTTTCAGTAGTTACCTTTACTCTTTGGGAAGCCCTCTGCCAACACAGAACAGTTAAATCAAGTCTTAGGAGGGCCACAGTTCATAAGAATGAACCACTTGGAACGGTGAGCAGGTTTTAGACTACAGTGGTACCTCAGCTTACGAATTTAATCTGTTCCAAATGCATGTTCTTAAGTCGAACTATGTAATGCTCCCGGAATAGTTGGGGTACCTATTTTAAAAATTGAAAAAGTATGTTAAAAAATAAAAAAATGAGAAAAATATTTGTAAGTCGAACAGACCATATCTAAAATTTGTAAGGCGGCAGTTAAAACACCAACAGTTTTCTGCTCTTAAGTCGAATTGCTCTTAGGTCGAGCTCCTCTTAAGTTGGAGTACCACTGTACATTGTTTCCATTTCTGCCTTGATTAAGAGGAACAAGATCCAGCCATTTCATTTCTCTGCCGTAGCAATTCCTGGCCTATAAGGATATATATTGTATACTTCCCGTGCTTGAAATGAATTACCCAAGCAGCATGAATTTTTTGTTGCTTTAGATGTTGTATGCAGCCATATACAAACACTGCAGCTGTTGATTATTCCTCTGATTTGTATCCCTTTGGAGACTTGTGATGTCAGTCTATTAATCGTGCCCAGGCAGCAGCTCTTTGAGAAGAGGTGGACAGGAGACAGGAGCTGTTGCTGTTCCAGCAATTCAAGATCACTGTCCATGGGGAGGAACCAATATTGATTCTGTAGCACAAAGGACATTGCATGCTTCCTAGCGTTCTGCTTCTCTGCTCCACCTTCCTCCCAGTGCTTGCCTCCAATTCTACTACAAGTCAGCATTGCCCCAGCCAAGCAAATATGTCTTCAGCTTCCAAGGAATATATCTGTTTTTAGCAATCATTTCCTATTTTTTTACAGCAACATTTTACTTCCTTCTGGCTTCTTACGGTAGAGGAAATGTCATCATGCGATTGTGATTGCACTATCACATCCCAGAAAATCACATCCTCCCTGCTTCCCCCAGTCTGCCTAGGCCAGCAATCTTGAATTCCAAGAAAGTCATTTGCTATATACAGAGCACAAAGATACATAAATATTTTCAGAATTCTTCATTGATGGGATTCCATAGTTCAGTGGTTTAGGTATCTGGCTGCGTTGTCAGAGGTGGGGATTCCCCACTGTGCCTCCTTGGCAAGTCGGGACTTGATGATTCACAGGGTCTCTTTCCATCTCTACAGGTCTGAGATCATAAAAGCCAGCATGCTGACTAAAATAAACCAGGCTTGTCCCAACCATCTGACTAAAAGCAGCAAACCATTTTAGTCCATTAAGTGAGAGGGTGCCCCAGTCTTAAGTGGCAGTCGAGATCACACAACCTTCAAGAACAGCAAAACCATGTTTATGCTGAAGATAAATAGTTGTATCAGGCAAGCTCCACTGACACTTTAGTACAGTACCTTTATCAGGCACTGAAAAGTGGGTTAAAAATGGAAATTCCATTATCCAGCACACTGAATATTACAAAGGGGGAGTTCATAATTTAGTTCAATAGTGGTAAGTGGCAGAGGGCATTAGCATGACAATGAATGGCTTTTTGGTGAGACAGCTCTATAATTCATCAACTATTTAACACAGGGCAGGGGTTCATTTCTTCATAGGAAATGCATTATGCAGGACACCTTTGTGAACATCTCTCTGTAATAAAAGAATGCTTTAATGAGGATAATTATGAAGAGGTCAGCAAAAAGTGCTGCACTTATAGCATACAAAATAAGGAATATTAGACTATAAAATGTTTAGGATGTGACAGGAGAGGACACAAGTCCAGCTGATGAAGATGGAGAGAATCCACAGGGCAGTTTGATAAACAGGCATTTTGTAAGTCCTTGTCCAGCCAATTCTCAAAATGTTTTCACATCCTGGACACAGAAGAACACGTAGCACTTCAAGGAAGCTTCTACAATTTGTTCCTGTTTGTATTTAATGAGCATGTGCTGTTGTGCTTAGAACATGCAATGGATTGAAGTCCCTTCTGTAGGAGAAAGACTGGAATAAACTTTGACTTGATGCTACTTAAAGCTCCCTCTCGGGAGGCATATGATACAGAATGAAAGGAATCTTGCTCTTTACTGGTGCTTGAGACTACAATGCCAGCATCATGTCCCTGCCATAGAATGACTTTTCTTTGGTTATAGACCTCAACATAATCACAAGTGTGATGAATCAAATCCTATGATGAGAGTAGAAATCCTGGCTTATTTTTTTAAAAGTCAGAATGTACCGTATTTCCCTCTTGCAATGCATCTGTTCTCATTCTTGAGGTCTTTCTCCAAGTAAAAGTCAAGATGAGCCAAAATAATGTTAGATCCCCATCTTCTGATATTTCAGGTACTGAAGTGTTTTCTTGGAAGCATGACCATCCTAAAAATGCTGGTCATGCTTCCACAGAGCATATACAGTAGCATATACAGTATGTGTTTATGTGTGTGTTGTGTCAATGTCAGGTGTGATCAGGTAGCATATCCTGCTTTGTTTCATACTACATAAAAATGTATGGCCATGGCTAAAGCCCAAAATACAAAATACAATGAGTATTAAGATCTCACAAGAACCAACGTCTTGATTGTTCTGCCTCACCTTTGGAATTAAGTTTTATATTTCTTACTTAAATTTGTATATGGCTCCCCATTAGTGTCAAAGCACTACTCTGGGCAGTTTATAATACTAAACAACACACAAACAAAACTAAAAATATTTAAAACCAAAACAACCAATAAAGCCAGTCTGAACAAAATGGTAGACAAAAAGCAGTGAGCAAGGGTTGGTGTGGAAAGCCTCTCTAAAAATCATGTCTTCAGTTCCCTCTTGAATGTCTGCAGGGAGGGGACGAGATGAAGCTCCTCCAGAAGTTGGTCATCATGAAGAAGGCCCTATTTCTCACAGATGACTTACAGGTGTCCCTCATGGTGGCAGTTGCCTGAGCCTTGCCTGTGATGATCTAGATTCTAGTGGATTGGGCAGATGGCATGAGAGAAAGATGCTTCAACAAATAACATTGGCCCAAACCATGAAGAGTTATATGTGTCAAAACCTTGAACCTGATCCAAGACACAACGGGTAAATAGTGGAAGCAAGCCAGAACCGAGGTGATACAGTCAAACTTGCTCACACCAACCACCAGTCTGGTCACTGCATTCTGGACCTGCCGGAGTCTCTGGATCAGCCTCAAGAGAAGCCCAACATTGTACTCGTCAATCTGGGAGATGGCCATTGCCTACATCAAGGTCCTGAAGGAACTCTCATCTAGGTAGGGACAGAGTTGGGCAATTAGCCTAAATTGATTCAAGGCTGATCTGGACAGAGCTGTGATCTGGAACTTCCCAGAAACAGCCGGATCCAGAACACCCAAATTACAAACTTGGTCCCTCAATGGGAGGGCAATGCCACCCAGTTTAGGGACAATGCCTCAACCTTTTGGAGAACCCCGAGCAAAACCTCTGTCATGCCCAGGTTCAGTTTGAGCCTGTTAGCTCTAGTTAGTCCATTCCAGTACTGAAGCCAGGCAGTGCTTGGATGGCATCAATTGCACAGGTGGTAACAGAGTCCCTTCTGGAAGATGGGCAGTATAAAAATGCAACAAACAAATAAATAAATAACAGAAAGAGTTGCGAAAAGAATTACCATCTGAAATTTGCCTGGTTTCTTCCCTAATTTCCTTTAAGAAACTTCTAGAAACATTTTGAATTCGTCAGGCCTTTCAGAGTCTACCAACCTAATTACCTAAGAGCATCAGGCCAAAGTGACCACTGGTCAGATGAGCAGTGTAAAAAATCAATCTATCAAATAAATAAAGTACCTGCTGGAAATGTATAATCTTGCTTCCATCAGTGAAGCTAACCTAACTTCAGGAAGGTGCATTTTAGAACATTTAAAACATCAGAATGTGTGCAAGGTTATTCAGACCAGATTGATTGCTGTTTTTATTCCGGGAGCATTACATAGGTGGTCTCCATGCCAGCATGGATAAAGTCAGTCACATGATAGTCACATTATTTGGAAACATTTCAAAAGTTTGGAATGCCCCAGGAAAGAGGTTGAAGGCATGTGTCCAGGTTGTTCAAAACAGTCAACTGAGAATGGGTCTGAGATTTAGCCTTTTAAGATACACAGCTGAAACTTTTTCTTCCTGCATTATGAGGTTCTGTCTCTCAGTGCATAAATGACCCTACTGTGTTACCCTCCTTCACACTCCAATAACACCACATTTAAAATCTCATTTTGTCCAGCAGACATTAATTTACAACCTTCTAATATGCAAATTTCCTAGTTATTTGAACTGGAAGCTATACTTGCTAATTATAGCCATTATATTCTGTAATGTACAAATCTAGTACCAATTCAGCAGATAACAGCTATATTATTTGTTTATTGCCAGTATAAATACATTTTATTAATAATAAATCACCCGAAATATTGTGTTGAAATAGCATTGGAAAAACTGCTTACTAGAACATAGTCTCTCAGAGATTATAAAATGGAAAATTGCACAGCTATTAGCTTTAGCTTGCAATTTTGATTATTTCTCTCAATTATGCTTTACTTCCACCAATGAACAAAGTTCCCAATTCAGCACTCAGAAGATCTTCAGGGACAATCTCTTCATCAACCAAGTCTTCCAGCTTCTTCCACCAAGGTGATCTTGTGTGTTTTAGCATAGCATTGTGGCACTGCTTGGCCTTCACTACTACAGGAACAGATCTACTCATAAAAATAGTCAGATCTTTCATGGTAGAACTTGCAAGACTTGGAGCACCTGTGGTAGAAGAAAAAAAACATATGTTTCTTTTCCTTAAGAAACTAAGTTGATCATATCCATATTGAGTGATTCTGGATGTGATCTGATACAAATGGCCCCTCAATGTATATACTACTACAGTAGGATTAAGAATCTTGTACTATTTGAATTGCACGGTATTTTCCAATAACAATGAGAATTCTAATATATTGTAGAACATAAAAATGCCCTATCTCAAAAGAATATTTGTGTGTTCAGAAACAAATGTCTTGCACTTAAAAACTCAATGTCAGAAAGCATACAATAATATAAAAACAAAGTTAGATCAGATGAAATAAAATATCAATTTCTTGTATTTGGGATATTTTCTGCTTTGAATGGATACTTGACTTATCCCTCATGAGGCCAATCTAATGATAACCAGAGTACATTATTTCTGCTTTGCCACATTATGGTTCAAACAAGAACACCTTTTAAAAAATTATCTTTTGGCCTTAATACATTACACTAGCTGGGACAACACAGTAGCCTGACAGCAAAAACCAAGTCCCAATGGACTTCTCTCAACCTTTTCTTTTAAGGAGAAAAAAAGGTTTATACAGCAAGATGCTGAAATCTGGGACACTAATGCTAAATGCTCTGCAGGTGACAAAGTCATGTAACAAGTTAATTTTCTTTGGACATTCTGCAAGAAAAAACATACATTTGGGTGACTGCTGCATTTGGTATCGTATACGCTTTAGTAACGTATACTCACTATTAGCTTAAATACTGTTTTTATTTGTTGTAAGCCATGAGCCCTTTTTAAATGAAAACTGCTGGTTAAAAATAGCTTCAATAATAAAATAAGAAATGAAATATCCCATTGTGATGTGTGAGCTCTAGAGAGCAGCACAGCCAAAATGGCTGTGATATACAAGGGATAGATGATTCTGAGTCACACAGCCCATGGTGAGGCTCGGGGAAGTAACACCTATGAGCTTGAATCAATTCTAAAATTAGTTTCTACAGTAGACATAAAAGGTGAGGAAGGTCTGAATAAGACGGGAGAAAAAGGGGTGGAGGACACCTACACATCAGCTGATCCACATCTGTGCGGACTTGGGCCAGCAAAGCTTTTCTATGCTGCTCTGCTTTGCGGTCCTGGTTGCTCTTCAGCAAATACTGGGCCAGCTTGGTCTGAGCTTGGTGATGAAGTTCTCTGCTCATTTCTTCTGACATCTCAGAAGCCTGGAGAAAAATGATGGTGCCTGTCACTGTTAGCGGTTATCAGCTTCAAATTTTGGTGAATGTCTGCAACACAAGATTTGCATTCATTGGGCACTTGTAAATCTAATAACTATGCCTCTTCCTGTGTTTTCTCCCTGTAGCCATCGATCCATCACTGAATAAATTTAGTTTTCTAATTAGGATTCAGGAAGAAACAAATTCATATTATTTCATTAATGGTGAAAAAGGCCCCAAGCAATCCCCAACATCTTATTCTATTCATACCAAATAAAGAAAAAAGAATATATTCATGGCATTTTCTGAGTTTATATAATCTACAGGTATTTATGTATTCTGGAACTGTTATTTTGGGTAAAGACTGTAGAACTCTAACAAAGGCTGCACATTGATTATTACTTTTCAAGTCACAGACACAAGCTTGTTAAGTCATCATTACTTTGGGCATCCATCCATTTCTTCTCTTCTATGGCCCTCTGTCAAACCAGTTCTACAGTCTAACACAAAAATTCCTAGGAAAAAACTGAAACTAGCTCCTAGCAATACAGTTGCACCAAGAGAATACAGAACTCTTGGGCAGCAGTGCATTTAGCAGGACATGGACAAAGATGCCCTCTCATTTCAAGGACCCTTTTAAAAAGTATACCTTAGAAATGAAACAGACTAGACCCTAAGGTTTTGGAACCAGACTAATGAATTTCACTGCTTGACTTGTATTAGATTTAAAAACTATTTCAGTTATAATAAGGTGTTTGTATCATAAAGAAGCTGTTGCTCCTGAGTGGCAGCTAGTGCCAAAGTAGTGTTAAGGGTAAACCAACAGACAGCACTGCCTTTTACACTGTCTTGCTACATAGCTTATATTTCTCAGAAGCTTAGAAGGACTTCTTCAATGGCTGGGTCTGCACCCAATTAGCTAAGGATAGAGGGGAACTCTGGCTTACAATTTATAAACAGCACACTGCCTAATAATTGTTGCAACAAGATTGGTACCAAGATTATTCCAAACAGCCTTCTGAGAAACTTTGTCATTGTTGCTCTTATATAGCTAGATGTGGTAAGTAGAGATGGGCACGACCAGGAAAAATTACGTTTCGGCTCGTTAATGTTTGTCGCGAAATTTTTCAAAAATTTGACATTTCGTTTGTCGTTTTTTCGTCTGTCGTTAGTACTGGTTTTGGGGGGGGTAGTGGGCTCCTGGAGGCACCTCTCTGGGGTGGGTGCCTCCTCTGGCCCACTATGAAGGGAAAGCGGGCTCCTGGAGGCACCTCTCTGGGGTGGGTGCCTCCTCTGGCCCGCTATGAAGGGAAAGCAGGCTCCTGGAGGCACTTCTCTGGGGTGGGTGCCTCCTCTGGCCCGCCATGAAGGGAAAGCGGGCTACTGGAGGCACCTCTCTGGGGTGGGTGCCTCCTCTGGCCCGCTACAAACGGGTATGCATAGCCAATCGGATATGCATACCAAGTTGCAGTGGCAGGCAGAGGCACCTCTCTTTCGGGTGCCTCTGTGACTCACTGCCTGGCATACGGTGCACTTGGGCTGGGGATGGGGAGGAGGAACAAAGTGAGAGAGGACCCCTATGGGCGCCCTTTGGCTCACTAAGAAGGGAAGTGTACTTGCTGTAGTGCAATGCGAGTACACAGATCTGGCTTAGGGTTAGGGTTAGCGCAAGGGCTAGGCTTAGGGTTACGGGTAAGGTTAGGGTGAGTTAGTGGGGTGCACCTCTGGGTGCCTCTCTGACCCACTAAGAAGGACAGTGTACTGGCGTATGGGTTAGGGTTAGGGTTAGGGTTCGGGTTCGGGCTAGGGTTAGTG